>JAVGWX010000025.1:31290941-31890941 GCA_036924085.1 Ariolimax columbianus
ATACACCAGGAAAGGTGTTGGTGACAGTACTCCCCTTTGGGGTACTCCCTGCTCAAGTGTCACCTTTTTGCTCATCTGCTATTGTACTTGAACTATGGATGTTCTGTTTTCGAGGTAGTCGCTGATCCATCAGTACATTTTCCCACAAACTTCACTTCTTCGTAGCTTGACTTTTAGTCCCTTTATCCACACCTTGTCAAATGCCTTCTCTAAATCTACCCAAACCGCTACTGTGTGTTTTTTCTCCTGGTAAGCATTATCTATTAACTGGGCTATGAGAGTGATCTGGTCCTCAGTGGATATGTGCTGTCTAAAGCCTGCTTGCTGTGTAATTAGTATGTGTTTTTCTTCCAGATGCTACATCAGTCTGGTGTTTATCATACGTTCCAACAGTTTACCTACACAGCTCAGTAGACTGATAGGCCTGTATCCATTTTGATCTGTTCTATCTTTTTCTTTCTTTGGTACTGGTATAAGTACAGCGTCTTTCCATGTCTGAGGTACAATTCCCCTTTTCCAGCTTTGGTTCAGGACTGATAGTAACTTCCTCTTTGCTGTTTGGCCCAACTCCATCAGCATTTCGTGTTACCCCATCTTTTCTGGGCGATTTCTTTTTCTTTAAAGTTCTCATGGCCTCTTCCATTTCATTCATTGTTAGTATTGCCATCATGTGCTCCTCTGGTGCCCTATTGATGTTGTCGTGGCTCTTTTGTTCTTCACTAATGTCTGTGTGCCTGTCTGTAGGGACATCATTGTGGTTTGCTCTGGCATATTGTTCGTTCCATAAAGGTTTTGCTGCTTTTTTTTCCTGTAAGCATGTTGTCACCATGCTTGATGGTAATGTGTTTATTTGATGGTGTTTCGTCATTCATGGCTCTGACTAACTTCCATAGTTTGTTCCCTTCTTTATCTAAATTGAGGCTTTCTGTTTTATTTTTCCAGCTGTCTCTTGTTATTTGGTTTAATGTTCTTTTGTATTTCGCCTTGATAGCATTGAGGGCGATATTTGCCTCCATAGATTGTTCTCTCTCTGCCATGTTCCTAGCATTTGAGACTTCGTCTTCCGCTTTCTGCAATTCATCATTTCAATATGGCTTGTAGTTTTTCCTTGCCCCTCTTGGGATGGTTTCGGTGGCTGCTTGCATTATTGCTTTGCTTAGGCTTTCCACCATAGGTTTCATATTGTTATTCCGTGTGTTGATGGTTTCACATAGCCGAACTGTCAGAATTGCAAATCTGTCCCAGTCGGCTCGTTTATAGTTCCAACGTGGGAGCGCTTTTATTTCACGTGGGCCTACTTCCATATTAATTTCTAGCCTAATTGGCCTTTTGTCGCTACCTGCCACTTGGTTGAGCACCTGGCCGTCTATTTTGTGGTGAATATCCACCGTGGAAAAGGCCAAGTCTGGACTAGAGGTGGTATGCCATGTTCTAGAATAGAAGCTAGGGCTGTCCTCCGGCCTATTGAAAAGATAGATTTGTGTCTATCTCCCAGTCTTCCACTTCATCACCTCTATTGTCTGTGTCCGAATATCCCCATCTCTCTGAGTGGCTGTTGAAGTCTCCAAGTACTAGGCAGCTGGAGTCCTTGATTTCCATACTCGAGAGCGACAGGCCTTTGTTGGGTAGGCCATACAGGTTGAAGATGCGGATCTTCGTTTCTTGTGTCATTATGTCGAGTCCTACAATTTCTGCTTGTCCAGTGTGATTGACAGCTACCGCGCTCCTCGGTATGCAGTTACGTGTCAGTATCAAAACCCTTCCTTTGTCAAGACTGTAACATTCTAAAGCGGAGACGAACCCACACATACACACTTTTGTGAGAGTCTTGAAGAACTCCCCACCACAGTAGACTTTGTCCATAGAACTGGCCTTTACGTGTAGACTTAATACAATTGTCGGTGAGCTAGAAAAAGAAGGAAAAGAAGAAGAAGAAGAAGAAGAAGAAGAAGAGAAAGAATAAGAAAAAGAAAAGAAGAAGAAAAGAAAGAAAAAATAAGAAGAAGAAGACGAAGAAAAAAAAAAGACGAAAAAGAAGAGAAAGAAAAAGAAGATACACTTGAGTACATAGTACTACCTGATATTGCCCGAAGAAGATTTGAATGTTTAAATGAAGTATATCGTTAAACAGCAAACTAATCTGATTGGCAAACATCCGGCCAGTCTCTAAACCCTGATCTATGGGTGAGAGAGCTGGAGTGTGTACGCCAAACACGCCAGGAGGTTGAATCACTTCTACATGACACATACTCCAAATTGGCTACAAGACCACATCACAAATAACCATACTCTTTTCATTACTACTACACTATTCATACACTTTTGTAGAAAGTTAAAGTGAGATAGACTGGCCAAGTTTCTCGAATGTCAAGCTAAAGGTTCCAAAAGAAACTTAAGTTTAGCGAGCTTAGCGCAGTAAGGCGATCACGTGGACGTCAATAAAAGCGATTCAGTGAATCCTGGCAGTAAATCGTTTAGCCTGAAAAAGACCCGGCCAAAAAGAGCCTTGCATGCACTTAGCGAGGGTCGACGGGCGATCAGATGGAAGTATAGAGTAGAGGGAAAACCAGCACAGCTGGTGTTGGCTTAATCTGGCATGCACGCATCCGCCCACAGACTTAAAAGCGCAGTATGACACATGATGATGTTGGTTATTCTCATCGACGGCGATAGGCCCATTATTATTGTCATGATCATATTTCTTCAAAATCAATTAAATACCGGATCAAGATGGTGAGCAGCGCATGAGCTGCAGCGGTCAGCGAGCCATAGCTGACTGATAGCGTAAGGGCTAACGAACCGGATCTGCCAAGGCCGTTCTACACGTCCGCGCAGTATTCTAGAAAAAAGGCTGCAACAGAGCAGACTGGCTAAGGAAAAGGGATCGAAGAGGGAATGCTAACCCGGTACTCAAAAAATGCTTGCTGAAGTCGGATGTGTTGGACCGAAAGGTGCAAATATCGACATAACGCATTCCGTTCTCTGGACTGCGTTCTGCTACTTAGGCCCGTGTCAGGGTTTGGTAGCGGGAGATGGAAAACAAACGAAGCCAAGCCAAGACAAGTAAATACATTTAATATTCATCAGTTCATTGGCGTCTCAGTCACTGATCATCATGCGCCTGGCGCCCTGGCGAAGTTTGCCCAGCTCTGTCTCTCGTATTTCGACACAGTCTGCTATGGCTGCAAACGCCGGTACGTGAGTGGCAGTCCCTGTCGCAGATCATACAACGGGGCTGAGGAGGCTGACTTGCCGGGCTGTTCCCCGATCTTTTCAGTTGTGCCCATTTCTCTGGATCCAGATGGTCTCTACAAGCGTCGGCAACTACTGTGCACGTCCCAACTGACTGTCTGCAATCGACTCAATCCTGAGCTTTCGGATGGATGTCGCATGACGTCATGTCCAGCTTGTATACGTCCTTGAATCGCGGTGTGGGGTAGTCGATTCCTTTAGCTCTAGTGATCAGTTGTCCATAAAATATATCCTATAACAGCCTTTACAATGTATGTAAATATACACTCGCGAGCATACGACTACTCTAAGACAGATGTACAGAAGATGAAAGATACAGACAGCCACATACACTGGAAAGATATTGTCAGAGGTTCAGACGTTGAACAAGAGGCAGAGTGTTTCAAAACACTTTTAGAACTAAAAGTCGAATATGTTCCATGTATGGAGGTAAACACCAATCATAAAAAGTGGATTACTAGATTTGTAGCTAAATGTACAAGAGCTTAAAATAAAGCCTGGACAAAGTATATAAAAGCAAGTAAATCAAAAGAAATATATTAAAAATATTTGGACAAGCAAAACATAGCTCAGAAAGTAAATAAAGCTGCAAAAATAGACTTCGAAAAAAACTTACTAATAGGATCAAGACTGATGGTAAAAGCTTCTTTTCTAATGTTAGAAATAAACAAAGACCTAAAGACAAGGTAGGCTTTCTCATAGACAGTACTGTGACAATAAGCAAAGAAAATAGGGAGATAGCTAATCTAATAAATCAATACTTTGGCACAGTCTATACAAAAGAACACTCCTCCAAGATACCAGAGCCTATGCATATTTTCAAATGTCAAATGGATATAGTTCGATTAAAATCATTCTGTATTACGGAGGAAATGGTTCTAAAAAGATTGGAAGGATTAAAATTGGATAAATGTACAGATCAAGATGGTATCCATTCATCAATGCTATTTGAAGTATAGACTAACTAGTTAAACCATTGGCTATATTATTTTCTCAATCACTTGCAAAATGGATTGTTCCAAGAGATTGGAAAGATGCAGGAGTGATTCCCTTATTCAAAAGAGGAAAGAAATCATATCCAGCTAATTAAGTAAGTTTAACGAGCATAGTCTGTAAATTGTTAGAGTCAATAATGAAAGAAAACATTGTAATGCATCTAGACAGGTTAAATCTAATCAGAAATAGTCAGCATGGGTTTACTAGAGGGAGACCGTGCTTAACAAATCTATTGGAGTGCATGGAGATGATTACTAAAATCATAGATAAGGGAGAACCAGTGGATGTTATTTATCTAGATTTTACAAAGTTAAAATCACATGGGATAGATGGGCAGGTTACCGAATTGAATTAAAGTTGGTTAACGGGATGAAGACAGCTATTGACATAAAAAAGGAGTACTCTGAGTGGTGTGAAGTAAACAATGGAACAAAATTACAGTATGGGCGAGAACAATACTAGAATGATAGATAACGAAAGGGACATAGGGGTAATAATAGAGCATACAGGTAAGGTGAGTAAGCAAGTCTAGGTAGCAGTGAATAAGTCAAATGCAACGTTAGGTAAGATACAAAAAAAGAAATATTAAACATAGGAGTAATGGGGTGATTGACAAACTGTATAAAGCATTAGTTAGACCTAGATCGGAGTACTGTGTACAGATGTGGAGTCCTTATCGTAGAAGAGCTATACATATGCTGGAAAGGATACAAAGAATAGCGACAAAACTGATAGTGGGATTCCAAAATTACAGTTACGAGGAAAGACTCAGAAAAACCAGCCGTTAGTGTCTAGAAAAGAGAAGAATTAAACTTGACTTAATCTAAGTTGATAAGATAATCACAAAAAAAGTTAAATAAGACTATAACAAGTTTTTTTCAAAATACAACCACCAGCGAGAACAAGAGGGCACAGATACAAATTAACTAATGAAAGGTCCAAATTGGACACAGGACATTTTTTTTTATTCAGACAGTGGTGAATGCTTGGAATGCTTTGCCCCAGGAAATAGTGGAGGCAGAGACAGTTAATGCATTTAAGAATAAATAGGATGTACATAGTTATTAGAGCAGGGTAATGCAAATGGGACTGGTTGTCTACAGACTCTGATGAGTTTTCTAAACCAATATAAATAACTAAACCTGTACGTCGCTAAGTGTCATTGAAGGAAATGTGGCGACTACATGAGTTGGCCACCCCACCTCATAAAAAGATGAGGCCTAGTACAGTGAAGTCTCTAACACTTCAACCTCGACATCAATGATTGCGAAAGGATTACCTTTTCCTTTTCATGTTAAAATCATTTACATCGAATACCAGTACCAAAGAAAGAAAAAGATAGAACAGATCAAAAATTGATACAGGCCTATCAGTCTACTGAGCTGTGTAGGTAAACTGATGGAGCGTATGATAAACATCAGACTGATGCAGCACCTGGAAGAAAACACATATTAAATCCACAGAAAGCAGGATTTAGACAACACAGATCAACTGAGGATCAGATCACTCTCATAGCGCAGAAAATAGAGGATGCTCACCAGGAGAAAAAGCATACAGTAGCGGTTTGGGTGGATATAGAGAAGGCATTTGACAAGGTAGGGAAAGAGTCAAGATATAAAGAAGTGAAGTATCTGGACAAATGTACAGATTGATCAGCCACTATCTCGAAAACAGAACAGCCAGAGTTCAAGTACAAGAGAAGATGAGCAAAAATGTGAGACTGGAGCAGGGAGTACCCAAAGGGGGAGTACTGTCACCCACACTTTTTTCTGGTGTATATAAACAACATAATAGAGAATATATTAAGAATAGTCCACAGCTCCATGTTTGCAGACGATTTGGCTTTGTGGACCACTGAAGAAAATCTCACCATGGCAAACAATCGGATGCAGCAGGCCCTAACATCGCTGAAATAGTGGACGAGGAGGCAGACAGACTGGCTAAAGAAGGTGCAAGGTTACCACAACCAGATTCTAGTGTGACCTACGAAGAGTTGAAAAGGTTTATTAGGACCAGATACATGGCCAAATGGGAAACAGAACATACTGGCTACACACAAAAATGATGTCTACTACCAGTTGAACAGAAGAGAGCAGGTCGTGGTCTTCAAACTCCGCAAAGGCCACAACAGACTGAGGTACTATCTATTCAATTAACTGAAGAAAGGTGGTACTGACGAATGCACCTGTGGTACAGGGAAAATTGCCCGACATACGAGAACCAGAGAAAGCACATGTGGCCATCACCAGTGGCAACACTAGACAAGCTGCCTTCTTCGAAAAAATTCAACTTGACGTCTGACAGCGTACGAAGAAGAAGATTTACCTCGAATTGTTTTAAACACCTGCACAAATTAACAGTCATCTAACAATATTCATATTTCTGTTGTTCATCCTCTCTCTCTTTCTCTCTCTCTCTTTCTCTCTCTTTCTCTCTCTCTCTTTCTCTCTCTCTACTTTGGTCTTCTTGTTTCTCTGTACTCTCATCAATCAATGCTGACTACCAACTAATGTGTGACAAATATGAACTGCTGTGATCATATAAGACATTCCAATGTACCCCGCCCACTACCAGTTAAAGGCCAACACAAAATACAGAAGGGATTTAGCTCACGAGCAAAAACGTGCATTTAGAACGTGCCAACCGTAGCGACAATCCGCCCAACAAACTGTTGATTATGTCAAGGAAAGAATGTCAGAATACAAACACAGCCAACTTGCTGTTTACATTCATGGATACATCGAGTAATACAAATATACTGTAGTCGGGGATGCTGTGGTAGAAACTTATCTATAAGAGGTTTTAGCTTTTATCAGATGGGGGTAGCCAGTTCCCTTTTTCGATGTCTTGGCTTACAATATCACTGATATATAAATTTATTTTATTACCGCCAGGGATGAGGTACTAGAATCTTCATTGTTCTGATACACACACGAATCCATGAACTGGTCAATACGACATTATACCGCACAAAGGACAACGGTCTGGGGTAGAAAAGGGCAAGTCTTCGTCACAGAATCGAGAAATTGAAACCTCTAATCAAACCAAAAACATCAGGTTTTGTGAAAACCAATTCCTGTTCATCTATCATTCTCCTAACAGTAAATCTCGTACTCGTTTACAGCTGGGTTGGCTGGAACAAGTTGCAGCCGGAAAGAAGCAGCCACTCTACCAACGTTGTATCCTACGCTCTACATGTACATATAGTGTGGTCTTATGTTTCCTCTAATAACATGTCCACCTTTTCTTCTGCTTATCTCACGGAATAATCATTCCTTCATGGTTGTATGCTTAAACATCTATCTAATTGTTCTATTGTAGGTCAATGGCCAATGTTTTGTTATTATTATTGTCATGATTATTATCATCATCATCATCATCATCATCATCTTCTATCAACTTGTGTCGTTAGAAGGCGTGGAAGTTTTATGTCGTGTGCCAACTTCGTCGTCGATGTTGTTGACATCCAGTGTTTCTTTAAACATAGCGAGGGACATAACCAAACAAATACAAAAAATATATCATTAAGAGTTATCCCATCATAAAAATTTTGCGTGAGAGATTCTGGCTTGGGCGTCTCCCCTCTTTATCCAGGTTACAAACCTTAGAACGAGTGAGCTATGGCCCTACACCAGAACCACATGGACGTGTACATTGGCATCTGTACACTGAAGGCGATAGGTGTTAATTATCCACCCGACCAAATTTCTCACGCTTGTTGTCGTCCTCGTGCACGACATATGGGGAGGAACAGCTCGCGACCCCGGGCGCTCGTCGGCGACGATTGTGACAGCAAAGCCGTGCTTATCACAAGAACTGAACCTTGAACCTTGACCGGCGTCGAAGTCATGGAGCGAACTAGACAAGTAACTGGCAGAAGACAACACTGGCTGCTCCTGTAGCTGTTAATAGTAAGGATAGAGTTAGCATATATGCTGATGCCTGTTTAAGTTAGCTCTGTTGTGGTGACAGCGACTCGCATATTGTTTTTAAAATAAATTTAATAATATTCATAAAATGCAAATAAATGTTAGAAATTTCCGAAAGTTAAATTTCGTATGGTATGCTCCATTATACGCAACCTTAACATTTATAAGTTTTTGCTTTATTTTCATGTAATTATTAAATCATTTATTTTATTGTAGTGCATTTATTACATCCCTTTCTTTTGAATACATTGCCCTTATGACGAAGTAATCGTCCGTGTAAATACAGTTCACTACTAGACCGTGAAACTGTTATCTAGCTAATCGAAGATCTTGTGCTAAAAGTTGTTTATGGTTAAGCTTGCTTATATACCGTGTGTGCTACTTTTAAATATTTCAAGCTTGGATATTTAAAAGCAAATGTATGTAGACTGTTATGTTATACATTTCTCTAACATACCATCTATAGATTGTTAATCTCATTGTACATATCCAAATTTCAAACTGTACATTTTTTTAGAACAGGACACCCATTACCATAATTTTAATAACACTAGCCATATGGACTCTTGCATGTTTACTGCTGGCTGAATATATGTAGACATAATATTCATAATGTGGCATAAGAAATACGTAAACATTAAATTGAACCTTATTCCAGTGTGTGTTTGTTTCTTGTTTATTTCTTTATTTCACAAGACGCATAAGTTGCCATATTAACAAATGTAAACAAACAGATATTAAAGTACACATTCCTAAAGCGCAGGTATTGATAAAATTGCTCTTTCCTGTCACTCTGTGTATTTATGATATATTCGAATACTGACACTATTAAAATACACCAAATTGAAAGCATGGTAGTAATACATATCTTATTATTTTAAACATACATTTCCAAAACTACTTATTACGTACTGTTCCTACTGGCACTATAAATGCAGCTCTAGAATTGATTGCAAAACACCTTCGATTGGTTCTGTTGTTGTTGATTCCTCCATTAAGTAAATACTTTCCAAGTAGGCGTTTAGCTTGTTTGAAAAGGCCAGTCTTTGCAAACCGTCGAAGTGTTTGAGAGTTGATAATGCTATTGTGGTTAACATGTGGGTAGTAAGATTATATGTAAGAACGTAACTATTGCTGTGTGTGTGTTAACATATGGATAGCAAGATACTGTGTAGAAGATTAAAGCTTGGTGTCAGACTGTTAATATGTTGATAGTGAGAAACTATGAAGGACATTAAAGCTCTGCGTTAGACTGCTAACAAGCTTGCGGTTGGTATGCTAACATGTGAATAGTAAAATATTATGTAGAAGATCAAAGATTGGTGTCAATCTGCTAATATGTTGATAGTGAGATACTATGTAGGACATCAAAGCTCTGCGTTAGTCTACTAACATGTGGATAGTAAGATAATTTCAAGACAGTAAATCTCCAAGTTGGTTTGCATCTGTTGATTTGTAAATAGTAAGACATTATGTAAGAAATTTAAGCTCAGTATCTGACTCCTAACATGTGGATAGTAAGATAATATGTACACCATTAAATCTTAGTGTCTATCTGTTAATATGTAGATAAAGAGATAATATGTAGGATATTAAAACTCAATTTTAGTCCTTTAGCGTGCAAAAATTCTTTATTCCTCTCTGCATTCAGGATCCTTTGGTCATGTTATATCTGCAAGCCAGTAATTATGATGCAGTCTAATCTTTACCAGGATATAGTGGCTGCACCATAGCTTTTGCCTCAGCTCTGCATCCTTTGGTATCTCATTTCACTAAAACACAGTGAAAGTGAAAGGCTATGTAGAACACACATTTTGGTGTTGGTCTGTTAATTTATGGATTGTAGGTACTACGTAAGACTGTAAAATTACATTACAATCTACATATGTTGCCATGTGGATAGTAAAGTAACATGTAAGGTATCCAATCCTAGTATTGGTCAGTTATCAAATGGATTGTAAGATAATATTTAGGGTATCAAATCTTGGTGCTGGTATGTTAACATTTGGAGGGTAAGATAATATGTAGGGTATCAAATCTCGGTTCTGGTCTGTTAACATGTGAATTGTAAGATAATATTTAGGGTAGCAAGTCTTGGCGCTGTTCTGTTAACATGTGGGTGGTAAGATAATATATAGGGTATCAAATCGCGGTGCTGGTCTGTTAACATGTGAATGGTAAGATACTATTTAGGGTAGCAAATCTTGGCGCTGGTCTGTTAACGTGTGGGAGGTAAGATAATATATAGGGTATTAAATGTTGTTGATTGTCTATTAACATGTGGATGGTAAGATAATATTTAGTGTAGCAAATCTTGGTGCTGGTCTGTCGACATTTGGATGGTAAGATAGTATGTATAACAGTAAAGCTAAGTGTTCATCTGGCATGGGGATTCAAAGATAAAATGTAGGGCATCGAAGCACAGTGTGGATCTATTAACATGTGATTAGTAGTATAATATGTACAACATTAACGGACATGGTCAGTTTGTTGAGAGGTGGAAAGTAAGATACTATGTGGGACAGTAGAGTTTGTTGTCCGTCTACTTCTTTTGTCCTGTGAATATCAAGATAATATAAAGGACATTGAACCACGGTGTGATTCTGTTTGCACTGTGATAGTCAGATAAAATAATTAAGTCTATTGCATCTCTTTTTGGGGGGAAAGGAAGATACTTTTATTTTGGCGATAAGGCTCAGTGTGGGTTTGTTAATGTATTGATAGTAAATATTTCTTTAGAACATCACAGCTCATTGTTGGCCTATTGACTTGGGGACAGCAGGATGCTGTTTAGGAAATGTATTATTGGTTTCTATTTGTTAACAAATGGAAGGTAACACACTTAATAGAACAGAAAAGCTCAGTGTTTGTCTGTTAATACATGTGAACTGTAAGATATTTTGTAGGACACGTGTTCTCAGTGTTGGTCTGTTAATACATGTGAACTGTAAGATATTGTGTAGGACACGTGTTCTCAGTGTTGGTCTTTTAATACATGTGAAATGTAAGACATTGTGTACGACACGTGTTCTCTGTGTTTTATCAAGGGTAAAGATAATATATACAACTTTACATCTCGGCTGTTATGCGTTAACATTTGAATATTAAGAAAATATGTAGGACATGAAAGCTCACTGTTCGTATGCTAACAAGTGGATAGTACAATACTATGAGGTAAAGTAATGCTAGCTGTCATTCTGTTAAGACGCGGATAGTAAGATACTATGTAGGACATTACTGCTCTGTGTTGGTATTTTGACCTGGGGATAGTAAGATACTATAAAGGACATTTCAGATCAGTGTTGGTGTGTTAACAAGTGGAGAGTAAGATACTATGTAGGACATAACTACTCAGTTTTGGTCTGTTTACCTGGGGGAAAAAATATACTATGTAGGACACCTATTCATGAGATTGGTCTGTTTTCATGTGGATAGTGAGAAAATATATACAACATTATTTCTCAGTTCATGTATATTAACATGTGGATATTAAGAAAATAAGTAGGACATGAAAGTTCACTGTCTGTGTGTTATAAAGTTGATAGTTTGATGTTATGTAGAAAAGTGAAGCTTGCTTTAATTCTGTTATAACGTGTGGATAGTAAAATAATAGGTAGGACATTAAAGATTTGTGTCAGACTGCTATCTTTGGGACAGAAAGATAAAAAGTAGGTCATTTAAGCTCTGTGTTAGTATGTTAACTTCTGGACAGTAAGATTACATGTAGGACATTAACAAATGGGAATGGTTTGTAAACATGCAAACATTTTAATGCTACATAGGACAATAAAACTCAGTGTCTGTCTGCTAACAGTTGTATAGTTAGATACTATGTATGTCATCTATGCCAAAAGCTCGGTTTTTGGCTATTAACATGCAAATTAGTAATGTACTATATAGGACATTACAGCTTGTTGTTGGCCTGCTAAGATAGGGATAGTGTGATACTTTACAGGACAATTATCTTGATGTCCATCTTTTTATATATAGACAGTAAGATACTACCTAGGACCTTAAAGCTCAGTGTTAGCCTTCATCTTTTGTCATGCTGATACTAAGATACTATGTAGGAGATTAAATATCAGATTTGGTCTATTAAAGTGGCGTCAGTGAGATACTTTATAGGACCGTCACGCTCAGTTTAGATCTGTTAAAGTGGGATCAGTAAGATATTATGTAGGACACTAATGCTTTTAGGTAGGTTTGTTAACATAGGGATTGTAAAATGCTATGCAGGACAGTAAAACTAGGTGACTGTTTGTCTATGTTTCTGTTGGGATACTCAGATAGTATGCTAATATGTAGACAGTAAGATGCTATGTATCACATTAAATCTAAAGAATCGGTTGGTTATATGAGGACATTAAGATAATATATAGGACACTGAAGCTTAGTGTAATTATGTTGACATGATGACAGTTTTTTTTTTTTTTTAGTTCGCCTTATTTCTCTAATCCCCAAGGTGGTATACATTGTACTGTGGTTTTTATTTTGCGCCTGTCGGCCAAGTGCATCCAACTTCAGCATGCATTTTTAGTAATGGTCTGCGTCCTCTTGCATTTTCTAAGGTTTCACATTACCGGAGTAACGGCGCTGTTATGGGGTTTGAACCCAGCACCTTTGGGTTTTGAGCCATGCCACCTTAACCACTAGGCCACACCATCCTCATGGTGACAGTAAGATAATATGTAGGATATTAGCGAATAGCATCGGTCTGTT
Organism: Ariolimax columbianus; assembly: GCA_036924085.1. Taxonomy (NCBI): domain Eukaryota; kingdom Metazoa; phylum Mollusca; class Gastropoda; order Stylommatophora; family Arionidae; genus Ariolimax; species Ariolimax columbianus. The sequence continues at coordinate 31,303,838 of JAVGWX010000025.1, forward strand.
AAAATTTAGATAGTAAGATTTTATGTAGTACATTACAGCTTGATATTAAGTCTGCTAACATTTAGAAAGAAAGATTTTATATTAGGACATTACAGCTTGGTGTTGGTCTGTTGACAGGGAGACTGTAAAATGCTATGAATGACATTAAAACATGTGGATAGTACAATATCATGTAGGATAGCAAAGCTCAGAGTCAGGCTGATGACATAGGTACAGTAAGATATCTTCTTCGAAGTACGCTGTCATGTGGATAGTAAGATACTCTGTAGGACATTCAAGTTATGTGTCTGCCTGTTGACATGTGGATAGTAAAATACTATGTAGGACATTACAGCTCTGTGTTGGCCTGTTGACATGTGGATAGTAAAATACTATGTAGGACATTACAGCTCTGTGTTGGCCTGTTGACATGTGGATAGTAAGATATTATGTAGGACATTCAAGCTCTGTGTTTGCCTGTTTACATTGGGTTAGTAAGATACTATGTAGGACATTCTAGCTCTGTGTTGGCCTGTTATCATGTGGATAGTAAGATACTCTGTAAGACATTCAAACTCTGTGTTGGCCTGTTAACATGGTGGCAGTAAGGAACTATGTAGGACATTAATGTGTTGGGTAAGTCTAACATCTGGATAGTGGATACTGTGCAGTGCATTCAATCTAGAGTTGGTTTGTTAATATGTGGATTGTAAGATCATGTGTAAGACATTAAAGCTCTCTGTCAGTCTGATGCCATTGGGATTGTATAATACTTTGAAGAACAATAAAACTTGGTATTGGTCTGTTAATATATAGATAGCAAATTACAATGTAGGACTGTAAAGTTTCGAGTCAGTGAACTTATGTTTAATGGGGATAGTGCGATACTTTGTAGGACAATACCGTTTATTGTCTGTATGTTAATATTCATATAGTAAGGTATTATATAAAAGACTGTTACCATGTGCTTAGGTAGAAACTGTGTAGGACATCAACATTTAATGCTGGAATGATAGTCTGTGGATAGTAAGATACTATATATAGGACATTAAAACTTGATGTAGCATAGTAAGATACTAGCTAGGACTGTAATGCCTAGTGTCAGTTTGTTAACATGTGGATAGCAAGATACTATTGCAGACATTAATGCACAGTGTCGGCGACTAAGAGGCCATGCTTAGTTGGTTTGTTAAGAACAGCATAGATGGCGCCTAACAGTCTGCGTCTCAAGTTGGTCTAGTGTTTGAGTCTTTTAAGATGGACTCGCAGATCTATTAACCAAACTTCTTGGCACTTGTCTTAACACAACGGAGTAATAAGCTGCTCGAGCCTAACACGCTAAACAGGAAAGCCTCATCCCTCCTTTATCCAGCTCACACCACAGCTGGGACCTCCACAGGGTCATCTTTCCTTGTAGAATTACAGGTCTACTAAGACTAAGATTAATATAAACACAGAATCTTACAAATACTATTTCTTTTGTTGCAGATTCTGCACTTTACACTATACGAAATACAAGACCTCACCACTAATGGAGTCTCCCGCGGAACACCTCGCTGAGACATTTCGATTATACTCCGTCTTCCTCCACGCTGCCCGAGACTCATCAACCGTTGCCGTGGACGATCAACACGAAAGACAATGGTTAAGAATGAGGATTACCTGACTTGAATTAAAACACAAGGCAACGACTCTAGCTGGCCATCTATCTTCTCGGCACATCCCCCATGACATCAGAACACATTTTGCAGCCCTGCCCATCGTTTACCGACAAGAAGTAGCATTTGTCAACAACCAGTGTCATTCCACGAGTAGCTGTACAGAAGTGCTCAGACCCTCAAGTCAACTGCTGCCTTCGTTAGAGTAATTGAATTCGAGGTCTGCAGACGAACAAGGAAGATCTCTTTTCTTGACATTTTTCGCGCCAGCCGAAGCACATCAGTACAAGTACATTCAACCTCCATCAAGATGACTTCAGCAAAAAGCTTTGCATGATCTTGCAGTGGGAGTTTATGTAACAGTTTACTTGCATGATGAGGTTGCTATCCTCATGCACAAGTCTCTTTAGTCACGCCTTTCAATACATGCATGGAGTTCAAACAATCAAATCAGAACAAAAAGGCATAGCTTCAAATTAAATAAAGAAAGGTCAAGATTGGATATTTGGAAATATTTCTTTAGCCAGAGAGGGGTGAATGCTTGAAATGCATTTCCACAGAAAGTGATGGAAGCAGAGGCAGTTGATGCATTTAAGAATACATTGGATGCGCATAGCTTATTGAGCAAGGAAATGTAAATGAAACTGGTTGCGTACAAACTCTGCATAGTCTTCTAAACCAGTATAAAGACGTTAAGTTAAGTTAAATCAAGATTACTCATCTCTTTTTGTTGATGCACAGGTCCAGCATTGTATTTGACTTACCATAACCAGCTTTTAGGAAATACTTTTTCTAGTTATTTGCTGTAGGGTAGCGATACTTTGTACATTTTGAGATTGCCACATCCATGGACAACTCTTATTCCTCGCTTTCAACATGCAATTAATGTTTTGGCCACTCAGGAGAAATACATACATCGCTCACCTTAAGATTGTTTGCCCTTGACCTACTGTGACAGTATTCTGTGGCGGTTATATTCTACAATTCTCAGTAAGGGACCCCGGATACACTATGGGAGGTCATGTTATTGATAGATTTGAAACAAGCAGCGATAGCGATAGAACAGATATGAATTTGGAATTGCATGTGTTAAGCTTTTATAGAAGTGTTCATACGTGGTTGCAAAGTTTCGATGGCTCACAAACAAAACATGTCTGTGTTCAGATTCCTGATCTGACAGGGTCGTACACCTATTAAATTTTGTGCTGAATATGGATTAACCAGGCTGTAAAGTGCAAAACACAGAACAATATACTGCCTCTTAGGAACCAAGGTAAACGAGCTAAAAAAAAAGAAATATAGCTTATTAGTGTTTTCTCCAGTATTGCATTCTGTTTTTTTTATTATATGGCTTGCTGGCTTAGGGTCGTTCGTTCTCAATCTTGAACCACCAAGCCCTGATATGGCTTAAGTAGCATAATGTTGTCCAGAGAATGGCATGCAAATGTGCTGATCGGTGTGGACCGCACAGAACACCCGCCAGGCACTTGAGCATCCGTGGTCAACCACTGCACCCGAGCTCATATCCAGTCGTCCTGACTTGTCTTGCCACTGGTTAAAGTTGGACTCGAGCGAGAGAGTGTGGTCGACAAACTGCGCAACCCTTTCTCACTTAAAGAAAATTCATTGTGCAAGTCATTCTCTTTTCATGTATCCAGTACTAACACAGTCGAGTCCTGTGACGACGGGCGAGCAGAGAGCGTAGGTCCGCTGACATGCTAAACTACAGTCAAAAAGCTGCGTCAGTTGCGGGACACCTTGCTGAGCAATAAAGCGGCTGAGGTACATGGATTTGCTGACAATCATGATCACCGTCTCGCAAACAAACTTTCTCTGCTTTCACTGACTGCGAATATGCAGTTCCCATCTTCCCACCCATCCACAACCCGGATTTACAGAATACTCGACTGGATGGACTGGCTGGGTGCAAAAAAGTAAAGGTTCGTGATGGACGAAAAACATTGTGATTGACCCTGACGCAACGTCCTGGACAATATGGTGTGCTTGACCGGACTAGCGTCTCAGTTACCCACAGATATTATCTTAAATATCACTAACCTCTAGCTGATTGCTAGCATAACCGGCACTTCTGAAATTATGCAATGATGTTTATAAATGAAAATAGTATTTGCTAGATCTACGTCAACAATAAAGTCACATATATTTTTGTATACCATAACAAGCATTATTATATAGCATAAAAAATCATCGCTCACTTTCATCATTATCATCATCATCATCATGTTGCATGTCATTTGCAGAAAATCACTTTCACAAAAGCCGGTCAGTATGGCGTTTGATTTGGTCAAACTATTATACAGCAAAGCAAGGGGTCATTTTCACAGACGACCTAGCAGTGTAATGGCCCTCAAGAGCCCAGTGCTTAAAAAAAAAGCAGTCCAATGGACACCAGCCCACTGCGACATTCCAGGCAACGGGGAGGCGGACAGGCTCGCCAGAGAGCGAGAAATGCTGCAGCAGAGTGATACAGACATCACATTCAATGAAACTAAAGCATTCATCAGGACAACGTACAGTGCAAAATGGAAAATAGGATCACCCTGTCCACATAGAAAACGATGCCTACCATCAACTCTACAGGCGAGACCAGGTGATCATTTTCCGGCTACGCACAGGTCACAATAGACTCAGATGCCATCTGTACAACAAGTTCAAGATTGGCACTACAGACATTTGTGCCTGCGGCACAGCCCCCATGAAGGCATAATATATTTTGCAGTCATGTCCGCAGTATACCGACAAAAGAAGTAACAATTGGCAACAGCCAGTGTCCTTCCACGAGAAGCTGTACGGAAGCGTACAGAGCCTTGAGTCGACTACTGCCTTTGTTAAAATCATTGAAGTTGAGGTCTGAAGAACGAAGAAGAAGAAGAAACCATTTTAGCTTTCGAGTCAAGATGTTGTTTACTAACCAATTTTGCTTGATATTAAGTAGGATCTATAGTATATCTATGTCTTTATCTATATCTCAAGCAGATGTGGATATATTGAGATCGGATTTAGATAAAATTCGAGAGTGGTTTGTAGGTTCGCAAATGGAGTTTAATGTGATTAAATGTACAGTCATCCACATGGGTAGATCCAATATGAAACATAATTACAGAATGGGAGAGAACAATATTAGAAAGATAGATAAGGAAAGGGACTTAGAAGTTATACTAGATCATACAGGTAAGGTGAGTGAGCAAGTTCAGGTAGCAATGAAAAAGGCAAATGCAATGTTATGTATGATAAAAATAAATATTAAACATAGGAGCAAGGAAGTGATAGTCAAACTGTATAAATCATTAGTTAGACCTAGATTGGAGTTATGTGTACAGGCGTGGAGTCCTTATCATAGAGGGGATACAAACATGCTGGAAAGAATACAAAAAAGAGCGACAACGCTGATAGTGGGATTGCAGAATTACAGTTATGAGGAAAAACCGGCCTACAGTGTCTAGAAGAGAGAAGAATTCGTGGTGACTTAATACAGGCTTATAAGATGATCAGAGGAATGGATAAATTAGATTATAACAAGTTTAAAAAAAAACAAATACAGCCACAAACTAGAACAAGAGGGCATAGTTACACATTAACTAAAGAGAGGTCCAGATTCGATATTAGGAAATATTTGTTTAATTAGAGAGTGGTGAATGCTTGGAATGCATTGCCAAGGGAGGTAGTGGAGGGAAGGACAAGAAATGCATTTAAGAATACATTCGATGCGCATAGCTTTTAGAGCAAGGTGATGAAATGAAACTGTATGTATACAGATTCTGCAGAGTCTTCTAAACCAGTTTAAGGACGTTAAGTTCAGTTAAGGATATCTGCATTTTTCCTTTTTGCTATCCATTGTATTTTGAGCACTTTTCTGTAGTCCTTTAGTTCAAAAGATGCAATCCTTTTCTTAAGTGTTTGTGTGGGGGTCCACGTTTCACATCCGCATGTCTTCATCGGTATAATGCAAGTTCACAGAATAGTTATTTTCATTTTATTAATGTTCTGTCATCAGTTTCTCATTTTATTGAACCTCTGCATTGCCGTAGCCATTGGCACTTATAACTGAGCCGAGGTACTCAAAGCTTGTGACTTTCTCAATCTTCTGTTGTTCTAAAATAACTTTAGGTTTGGTCTTTGCCTTGCCTATGATCGTTATCTTGGTTGTACTTTAAATTCAGGTATAAATTTTGGACTTCGTTGAGTTGTGTTTACGCTCTTCAGTACTTTTACATTTCGCTAGTTGTTACACCCACCGGGCTAGATCGCACGTAGACACAGTCCTGGTGTGAACAGACTGTATACAATGCAGTTAGTAAACTAGCCTTATCTTGTAAAGCGAGCTATGCAAGTTTTCATTCCATTTCCAACAATATATCTCTGCAAATATGGATTTTCGACATTTGTAGCAAAAAATAAAAATAAATCGAAACCGATTAGATGTCTAACATGGCAAACGTGTGGTTTGTACAACACAACAGTTGAATCCTCTTCGAGAAAGGGAAACAGCGAGCCTTCACGCTGTCAGCATTTCTTGATCTTTGTGACCCGTTCCTCAGCCTTGCTGAGGGCTTCCTATCCGTTTCCAGTGGACCTTGCCTTGGGTCACGGAAGTCCAGTGGTTGGTAAGCATTCTACTAAAGACATTTCGGATGTTGCGGACAGCAGGAGAGCTTGACCAACGCAATGGATGTTTTCCCCGGGGTCTCTTTTTTTTTACGTCGGGGGTACCAGACAACTGTCGCTGTGCTCCATCGATCATCGTTTTGTCTCAACATGTGACCTGCCCATCTATAGTTTGCCTTGTCTGCACAGAATACCGTATCAGGGACAATCGTCGTTATGTCCAAATTGTAGTAATTGTGCATGCCTTGGTTACGGAGAGTGATTCCGACCAAGCGTCTCTCAAGAGAGGCCGTGGGTCAGTCTCAATTTGTCCTCCAGTGATTTTGGACCGTTTTAATGAACGAGAAGGCTTTCCAGTCCCAGCGGCAACGGTCTTGTTAGTTCAGGTTGCAGATTGTTCTGCATATATTCGCAGCACGTTCATTCAAACAATAATGAAATTAACTTTCTTCTATTTTAAATGTATTGTGTTTCTATTGAAATTGTTAAGAAAGACACATATATCACATGTACTTTTGTGTTTGTTTTTTAACTATTTCTATATAACTGGTTCTTTGCTGTTGTATTTTATGTATTTAAAAACATTATTCCGAGAAGGGGTACGTGACATACACTTGACAAGGGAGACCATAGAACACAAATGGCTAACAACTTTCCTTTAGACGATTAACAAAAACGTGTCTTGACATAGTCGCCATCACGGCCTGCGATGGGCATCAGAACATGACACAACCGTTGAGTTACAGGAACAATTTGTATCTACAGTTAACATCATTTGCTGAATAAGAATGATCACCAATGGGCAGCAGCTTGCGGTAAACACCTTTCATTTTTGGGCTAAAGAGAAATACTCTCCATTTAATGTACAATATGTAACTAAGTTAACGTCTTTATACGGGTTGAGAAGACTACCTCTTTATACTGGTTTAGACGATTATGTCTTTCTACTGGTTTAGAAGACTGAACCTTTATACTGGTTTAGAAGACTGTCTTTATACTCGTTAAGAAGGCTGTTTCTTTATACTGGTTTAGAAGACTGTGTCTTTATACTAGTTTAGAAGACGATATCTTTATACTGCTTTAGAAGACTATATCTTTATACTGGTTTAGAAGACTACGTCTTTATACTGGCTTAGAAAACTATGCAGAGTCTGTAAACAACCAGTTTCATTTACATGTCTTAGCTCTAAAAGCTTTGTGCATCCAATCTATTCTTAAATGCATTAATTGTTCTAGCCTAAAACTACTTCATATGGCAATACATTCCAAGCATTCACCAGTGTACAGCTTATGTAGTGTACCAGTGACACTTTTACCGGTAACAGTTCCGCAGTTCAGCTCACTTTAACTTCAACCGATGCACAAAATTGAGAAATGAAATAAAGAAATACATTTATTCTACCGGGAATTCCGCCATGTTGAAAGGAGGGGAGGGGGGGGGAGGGGAGGGGGAGTGGTGTGGTGAGGAGGGGGGAAAGGGCGCAAATCGCCGGAATATCGTCGAGTATTGTAACGCAAATTGAGAATCAGATTGTGAAGAATACTATTGCTGTTTATTCTTCTTCTTCTTCTTCTTCGTCAACCTGTATTTTTTCGAAAAAAGAGCGGTCATCCTAAGGCTGTCGACACTGCCATAGAGCATGTCTAGTGTTTGCCACTGGTGATGGCCACATGTGCTTTCTCTGGTCCTCGTATGTCGGGCATTTTTGCAGCAGATGTTCAGCGGTCATTTTCCCGGTGCCACAAGTGCATTCGTCAGTGGCACCTATCTTCAGTTTATTGAAAAGGTGGTACCTTAGTCTGTTGTGGCTTGTGCGGAGTCTGAAGACCACGACCTGCTCTCTTCTGTCCAACTGGTAATAAGCATCGTTTTTTGTGTAGCCAGTATGTTCTGTTTCCCACTTGGCCATGTATCTGGCTGTAATAAGCCTTTTGGACTCTTCGTAGGTCACACTAGAATCTGGTTGTGGTAGTCTTGCACCTTCATTTGCCAGTCTGTCTGCCTCCTCGTTGCCTTGGATGTTACAGTGGGATGGCATAGTTGACAGAGTACTGCTCTTAAATCATTTAGTTCAGTACTTTTCTACTTTTTAGTGCTGTGACTACGGCCAGGTCATTTGTAAACAGGACTATCTGCCTTTCATTTCTTTTGCCTGTCAGCATTGCTTCTGCTGCATCCCTCAGTGCCTCTGCCTCCGCTCTGAAATTGGTGAGTATTTTCCAGTTGCCACTGACAGTGTTATTTTTTTACCATTTGGTAGGCTCAGGAATACCTCTGCCCCTCCGTTCTGTGTTGTGTTTGTTACAGACCCGTCGGTGTATGCATGGGTCCAGCCCATGCTTGGGTAGTTTTTCGTTATGTACCTCAGGGTTATGTCTCTTCTTTCTTTTTCACTCTGGCTGTTCTTGGCTCGAATACCTGGTATATGTTCTACCACCTCCGGAATGATATGCTGCTTCCCAGTAGGTTTGCGTACAGAAGGGATGGGCTTTGGTGTTAATGTGTTCATAGTGTCTTCGCTCATCTTTGCTTTGGCTATTTCTGCAAAGTTTCTCCGCTTTACTTTCCCATTTCCAAATCTATTTAGTCTCTGATGCATTATGTGGTCTGTCAGTCTTCTGAGTTTCTCTGCTTGCTGCTGGGCTCTGCAGTCTCTTCTGTAGGTCATAGATTGCAGATTTCTAATCTTTTCCAGTTCTACAATTGGCGTTGACTTCATGCCTCCTGTTATAACTCTCATGGCTTGGTTTTGAAGTTTGCTAATTTTATCAAAGTTCCCCTTTGCTGCTGTTGCGCACGCCGCAATGCCATACTTGAGAACTGGTCTCACTCTTCCAGTGTACAGTTTTGTCTGTTCCCCAGCTTGTGCAAGCAAGTTTCCTCATGATTGCCATTCTTTGTCTGGCTCTCATTCGGTTTCTATCGATCTAACTTTTCCATGTCATGCATCGATCAAATGTGACTCCCAGGTAATTTTGGTTGCCGTTTGTCCGCAGATATTTGCCGTAAAGACTTATTTTGGTGTTCTGGGGTTTGTTTGAAAGCGAGAATATCGTACATGTTACTTTTTCCTCATTTATTTTGACCAGCCATGAGTTCACCCACTCCTCCAACGATGTTAGGGCCTGCTGCATCCGATTGCTTGCTATGGTGATATTTTTTTCAGAGGTCCACATAGCCAGATCGTCTGCAAATATGGAGCTGTGGACTCTTCTTGGTAGATTCTCTGTGATGTTGTTTATATACACCAGGAAAGGTGTTGGTGACAGTACTCCCCTTTGGGGTACTCCCTGCTCAAGTGTCACCTTTTTGCTCATCTGCTATTGTACTTGAACTATGGATGTTCTGTTTTCGAGGTAGTCGCTGATCCATCAGTACATTTTCCCACAAACTTCACTTCTTCGTAGCTTGACTTTTAGTCCCTTTATCCACACCTTGTCAAATGCCTTCTCTAAATCTACCCAAACCGCTACTGTGTGTTTTTTCTCCTGGTAAGCATTATCTATTAACTGGGCCATGAGAGTGATCTGGTCCTCAGTGGATCTGTGCTGCCTAAAGCCTGCTTGCTGTGTAATTAGTATGTGTTTTTCTTCCAGATGCCACATCAGTCTGGTGTTTATCATACGTTCCAACAGTTTAGCTACACAGCTCAGTAGACTGATAGGCCTGTATCCATTTTGATCTGTTCTATCTTTTTCTTTCTTTGATACTGGTATAAGTACAGCGTCTTTCCATGTCTGAGGTACAATTTCCCTTTTCCAGCTTTGGTTCAGGACTGATAGTAACTTCCTCTTTGCTGTTTGGCCCAACTCCATCAGCATTTCGTGTTACCCCATCTTTTCTGGGCGATTTCTTTTTCTTTAAAGTTCTCATGGCCTCTTCCATTTCATTCATTGTTAGTATTGCCATCATGTGCTCCTCTGGTGCCCTATTGATGTTGTCGTGGCTCTTTTGTTCTTCACTAATGTCTGTGTGCCTGTCTGTAGGGACATCATTGTGGTTTGCTCTGGCATAGTGTTCGTTCCATAAAGGTTTTGCTGCTTTTTTTTCCTGTAAGCATGTTGTCACCATGCTTGATGGTAATTTGTTTATTTGATGGTGTTTCGTCATTCATGGCTCTGACTAACTTCCATACTTTGTTCCCATCTTTATCTAAATTGAGGCTTTCTGTTTTATTTTTCCAGCTGTCTCTTGTTATTTGGTTTAATGTTCTTTTGTATTTCGCCGTGATAGCATTGAGGGCGATGTTTGCCTCCATAGATTGTTCTCTCTCTGCCATGTTCCTTCGTCTTCCGCTTTCTGCAATTCATCATTTCAATATGGCTTGTAGTTTTTCCTTGCCCCTCTTGGGATGGTTTCGGTGGCTGCTTGCATTATTGCTTTGCTTAGGCTTTCCACCATAGGTTTCATATTGTTATTCCGTGTGTTGATGGTTTCACATAGCCGAACTGTCAGAATTGCAAATCTGTCCCAGTCGGCTCGTTTATAGTTCCAGCGTGGGAGCGCTTTTATTTCACGTGGGCCTACTTCCATATTAATTTCTAGCCTAATTGGCCTTTTGTCGCTACCTGCCACTTGGTTGAGCACCTGGCCGTCTATTTTGTGGTGAATATCCACCGTGGAAAAGGCCAAGTCTGGAGTAGAGGTGGTATGCCATGTTCTAGAATAGAAGCTAGGGCTGTCCTCCGGCCTATTGAAAAGATAGATTTGTGTCTATCTCCCAGTCTTCCACTTCATCACCTCTGTTGTCTGTGTCCGAATATCCCCATCTCTCTGAGTGGCTGTTGAAGTCTCCAAGTACTAGGCAGCTGGAGTCCTTGATTTCCATACTCGAGAGCGACAGGCCTTTGTTGGGTAGGCCATACAGGTTGAAGATGCGGATCTTCGTTTCTTGTGTCATTATGTCGAGTCCTACAATTTCTGCTTGTCCAGTGTGATTGACAGCTACCGCGCTCCTCGGTATGCAGTTACGTGTCAGTATCAAAACCCTTCCTTTGTCAAGACTGTAACATGCTAAAGCGGAGACGAACCCACACATACACACTTTTGTGAGAGTCTTGAAGAACTCCCCACCACAGTAGACTTTGTCCATAGAACTGGCCTTTACGTGTAGACTTAATACAATTGTCGGTGAGCTAGAAAAAGAAGGAAAAGAAGAAGAAAAAGAAGAAGAAGTAGAATAATAATAATAATCAGAAGAAGAAGAAGAAGAAGAAAAAGAAGAGAAAAAATAAGAACAAGAAAAGAAGAAGAAAAGAAAGAAAAAATAAGAAGAAGAAGACGAAGAAAAAAAAGAAGAAGAGAAAGAATAAGAAGAAGAAAAAGAAGAGAAAGAAAAAGAAGATAAACATGAGTAAATAGTACTCCCTGATATTTCCCGAAGAAGATTTGAATGTTAAAATGAAGTATATCGTTAAACAGCAACTAATCTGATTGGCAAACATCCGGCCAGTCTCTAAACCCTGATCTATGGGTGAGAGAGCTGGAGTGTGTACGGCAAACACGCCAGGAGGTTGAATCACTTCTACATGACACATACTTCAAATTGGCTACAAGACCACATCACAAATAACCATACTCTTTTCATTACTACTACACTATTCATACACTTTTGTAGAAAGTTAAAGTGAGATAGACTGGCCAAGTTTCTCAAATGTCAAGCTAAAGGTTCCAAAAGAAACCAGTTTAGCGAGCTTAGCGCAGTAAGGCGATCACGTGGACGTCAATAAAAGCGATTCAGTGAATCCTGGCAGTAAATCGTTTAGCCTGAAAAAGACGAGGCCAAAAAGAGCCTTGCATGCACTTAGCGAGGGTCGACGGGCGATCAGATGAAAGTATAGAGTAGAGGGAAAACCAGCACAGCTGGTGTTGGCTTAATCTGGCATGCACGCATCCGCCCACAGACTTAAAAGCGCAGTATGACACATGATGATGTTGGTTATTCTCATCGACGGCGATAGGCCCATTATTATTGTCATGATCATATTTCTTCAAAATCAATTAAATACCGGATCAAGATGGTGAGCAGCGCATGAGCTGCAGCGGTCAGCGAGCCATAGCTGACTGATAGCGTAAGGGCTAACGAACCGTAGCTGCCAAGGCCGTTCTACACGTCCGCGCAGTATTCTAGAAAAAAGGCTGCAACAGAGCAGACTGGCTAAGGAGAAGGGATCGAAGAGGGAATGCTAACCCGGTACTCAAAAAATGCTTGCTGAAGTCGGATGTGTTGGACCGAAAGGTGCAAATATCGACATAACGCATTCCGTTCTCTGGACTGCGTTCTGCTACTTAGGCCCGTATCAAGGTTTGGAGATGGAGAACAAACGAAGCCAAGCCAAGACAAGTAAATAAATTTAATATTCATCAGTTCATTGGCGTCTCAGTCACTGATCATCATGCGCCTGGCGCCCTGGCGAAGTTTGCCCAGCTCTGTCTCTCGTATTTCGACACAGTCTGCTGTGGCTGCAAACGCCGGTACGTGAGTGGCAGTCCCTGTCGCAGATCATACAACGGGGCTAAGGAGGCTGACTTGCCGGGCTGTTCCCCGATCTTTTCAGTTGTGCCCATTTCTCTGGATCCAGATGGTCTCTACAAGCGTCGGCAACTACTGTGCACGTCCCAACTGACTGTCTGCAATCGACTCAATCCTGAGCTTTCGGATGGATGTCGCATGACGTCATGTCCAGCTTGTATACGTCCTTGAATCGCGGTGTGGGGTAGTCGATTCCTTTAGCTGTAGTGATCAGTTGTCCATAAAATATATCCTATAACAGCCTTCACAATGTATGTAAATATACACTCGCGAGCATACGACTACTCTAAGACAGATGTACAGAAGATGAAAGATACAGACAGTCACATACACAGGAAAGATATTGTCAGAGGTACAGACGTTGAACAAGAGGCAGAGTGTTTCAAAACACTTTTAGAACTAAAAGTCGAATATGTTCCATGTATGGAGGTAAACACCAATCATAAAAAGTGGATTACTAGATTTGTAGCTAAATGTACAAGAGCTTAAAATAAAGCCTGGACAAAGTATATAAAAGCAAGTTAATCAAAAGAAATATATTAAAAATATTTGGACAAGCAAAACATAGCTCAGAAAGTAAATAAAGCTGCAAAAATAGACTTCGAAAAAAACTTACTAATAGGATCAAGACTGATGGTAAAAGCTTCTTTTCTAATGTTAGAAATAAATAAAGAACTAAAGACAAGGTAGGCTTTCTCATAGACAGTACAGTGACAATAAGCAAAGAAAATAGGGAGATAGCTAATCTAATAAATCAATACTTTGGCACAGTCTATACAAAAGAACACTCCTCCAAGATACCAGAGCCTATACATATTTTCAAATGTCAAATGGATATAGTTCGATTAAAATCATTCTGTATTACGGAGGAAATGATTCTAAAAAGATTGGAAGGATTAAAAGTGGATAAATGTACAGATCAAGATGGTATCCATTCATCAATGCTATTTGAAGTATAGACTAACTAGTTAAACCATTGGCTATATTATTTTCTCAATCACTTGCAAAATGGATTGTTCCAAGAGATTGGAAAGATGCAGGAGTGATTCCCTTATTCAAAAGAAGAAAGAAATCATATCCAGCTAATTAAGTAAGTTTAACGAGCATAGTCTGTAAATTGTTAGAGTCAATAATGAGAGAAAACATTGTAATGCATCTAGACAGGTTAAATCTAATCAGAAATAGTCAGCATGGGTTTACTAGAGGGAGACCGTGCTTAACAAATCTATTGGAGTGCATGGAGATGATTACTAAAATCATAGATAAGGGAGAACCAGTGGATGTTATTTATCTAGATTTTACAAAGTTAAAATCACATGGGATAGATGGGCAGGTTACCGAATTGAATTAAAGTTGGTTAACAGGATGAAGACAGCGATTGACATAAAAAAGGAGTACTCTGAGTGGTGTGAAGTAAACAATGGAACAAAATTACAGTATGGGCGAGAACAATACTAGAATGATAGATAACGAAAGGGACATAGGGGTAATAATAGAGCATACAAGTAAGGTGAGTAAGCAAGTCTAGGTAGCAGTGAATAAGTCAAATGCAACGTTAGGTAAGATACAAAAAAAGAAATATTAAACATAGGAGTAATGGGGTGATTGACAAACTGTATAAAGCATTAGTTAGACCTAGATCGGAGTACTGTGTACAGATGTGGAGTCCTTATCGTAGAAGAGCTATACATATGCTGGAAAGGATACAAAGAATAGCGACAAAACTGATAGTGGGATTCCAAAATTACAGTTACGAGGAAAGACTCAGAAAAACCAGCCGTTAGTGTCTAGAAAAGAGAAGAATTAAACTTGACTTAATCTAAGTTGATAAGATAATCACAAAAAAAGTTAAATAAGACTATAACAAGTTTTTTTCAAAATACAACCACCAGCGAGAACAAGAGGGCACAGATACAAATTAACTAATGAAAGGTCCAAATTGGACACAGGACATTTTTTTTTATTCAGACAATGATGAATGCTTGGAATGCTTTGCCCCAGGAAATAGTGGAGGCAGAGACAGTTAATGCATTTAAGAATAAATAGGATGTACATAGTTATTAGAGCAGGGTAATGCAAATGGGACTGGTTGTCTACAGACTCTGATGAGTTTTCTAAACCAATATAAATAACTAAACCTGTACGTCGCTAAGTGTCATTGAAGGAAATGTGGCGACTACATGAGTTGGCCACCCCACCTCATAAAAAGCTGAGGCCTAGTACAGTGAAGTCTCTAACACTTCAACCTCGACATCAATGATTGCGAAAGGATTACCTTTTCCTTTTCATGTTAAAATCATTTACATCGAATACCAGAACCAAAGAAAGAAAAAGATAGAACAGATCAAAAATTGATACAGGCCTATCAGTCTACTGAGCTGTGTAGGTAAACTGATAGAGCGTATGATAAACATCAGACTGATGTGGCACCTGGAAGAAAAAACATATTAAATCCACAGAAAGCAGGATGTAGACAACACAGATCAACTGAGGATCAGATCACTCTCATAGCGCAGAAAATAGAGGATGCTTACCAGGAGAAAAAGCATACAGTAGCGGTTTGGGTGGATATAGAGAAGGCATTTGACAAGGTAGGGAAAGAGTCAAGATATAAAGAAGTGAAGTATCTGGACAAATGTACAGATTGATCAGCCACTATCTCGAAAACAGAACAGCCAGAGTTCAAGTACAAGAGAAGATGAGCAAAAATGTGAGACTGGAGTAGGGAGTACCCAAAGGGGGAGTACTGTCACCCACACGTTTTTCTGGTGTATATAAACAACATAATAGAGAATATATTAAGAATAGTCCACAGCTCCATGTTTGCAGACGATTTGGCTTTGTGGACCACTGAAGAAAATCTCACCATGGCAAACAATCGGATGCAGCAGGCCCTAACATCGCTGGAATAGTGGACGAGGAGGCAGACAGACTGGCTAAAGAAGGTGCAAGGTTACCACAACCAGATTCTAGTGTGACCTACGAAGAGTTAAAAAGGTTTATTAGGACCAGATACATGGCCAAATGGGAAACAGAACATACTGGCTACACACAAAAATGATGTCTACTACCAGTTGAACAGAAGAGAGCAGGTCGTGGTCTTCAAACTCCGCAAAGGCCACAACAGACTGAGGTACTATCTATTCAATAAACTGAAGAAAGGTGGTACTGACGAATGCACCTGTGGTACAGGGAAAATGACCGCGGAACATCTGCTGCAAAATTGCCCGACATACGAGAACCAGAGAAAGCACATGTGGCCATCACCAGTGGCAACACTAGACAAGCTCTATGGCAGTGTCGACAGCCTCAGGATGACAGCTGCCTTCTTCGAAAAAATTCAACTTGACGTCTGACAGCGTACGAAGAAGAAGATTTACCTCGAATTGTTTTTAACACCTGCACAAATTAACATTCATCTAACAATATTCATATTTCTGTTGTTCATCCTCTCTCTCTTTCTCTCTCTCTCTCTCTCTTTCTCTCTCTCTACTTTGGTCTTCTTGTTTCTCTGTACTCTCAACAATCAATGCTGACTACCAACTAATGTGTGACAAATATGAACTGATGTGATCATATAAGACATTCCAATGTACCCCGCCCACTACCAGTTAAAGGCCAGCACAAAATACAGAAGGGATTGAAGCTCACGAGCAAAAACATGCATTTAGAACGTGCCAACCGTAGCGACAATCCGCCCAAGAAACTGTTGAATATGTCAAGGAAAGAATGTCAGAATACAAACACAGCCAACTTGCTGTTTACATTCATGGATACATCGAGTAATACACATATACTGTAGTCGGGGATGCTGTGGTAGAAACTTATCTATAATAGGTTTTAGCTTTTATCAGATGGGGGTAGCCAGTTCCCTTTTTCGATGTCTTGGCTTACAATATCACTGATATATAAATTTATTTTATTACCGCCAGGGATGAGGTACTAGAATCTTCATTGTTCTGATACACACACGAATCCATGAACTGGTCAATACGATATGATACCGCACAAAGGACAACGGTCTGGGGTAGAAAAGGGCAAGTCTTCGTCACAGAATCCAGAAATTGAAACCTCTAATCAAACCAAATACATCAGGTTTTGTGAAAACCAATTCCTGTTCCTCTATCATTCTCCTAACAGTAAATCTGGTACTCGTTTACAGCTGGGTTTGCTGGAACAAGTTGCAGCCGGAAAGAAGCAGCCACTCTACCAACGTTGTATCCTACGCTCTACATGTACATATAGTGTGGTCTTATGTTTCCTCTAATAACATGTCCACCTTTTCTTCTGCTTATCTCACGGAATAATCATTCCTTCATGGTTGTATGCTTAGACATCTATCTAATTGTTCTATTGTAGGTGAATGGCCAATGTTTTGTTATTATTATTGTCATGATTATTATCATCATCATCATCATCATCATCATCTTCTATCAACTTGTGTCGCTAGAAGGCGTGGAAGGGGATATAGTTTTATGTCGTGTGCCATCTTCGTCGCCGATGTTGTTGACATCCAGTGTTCTTTAAACATAGCGAGGGACATAACCAAACAAATACATAAAATATATCATTAAGAGTTATCCCATCATAAAAAATTTGCGTGAGAGATTCTGGCTTGGGCGTCTCCCCTCTTTATCCAGGTTACAAACCTTAGAACGAGTGAGCTATGGCCCTACACCAGAACCACATGGACGTGTACATTGGCATCTGTACACTGAAGGCGATAGGTGTTAATTATCCACCCGACCAAATTTCTCACGCTTGTTGTCGTCCTCGTGCACGACATATGGGGAGGAACAGCTCGCGACCCCGGGCGCTCGTCGGCGACGATTGTGACAGCAAAGCCGTGCTTATCACAAGAACTGAACCTTGAACCTTGACCGGCGTCGAAGTCATGGAGCGAACTAGACAAGTAACTGGCAGAAGACAACACTGGCTGCTCCTGTAGCTGTTAATAGTTAGGTTAGAGTTAGCATATATGCTGATGCCTGTTTAAGTTAGCTCTGTTGTGGTGACAGCGACTCGCATATTGTTTTTAAAATAAATTTAATAATATTCATAAAATGCAAATAAATGTTAGAAATTTCCGAAAGTTAAATTTCGTATGGTATGCTCCATTATACGCAACCTTAACATTTATAAGTTTTTGCTTTATTTTCATGTAATTATTAAATCATTTATTTTATTGTAGTGCATTTATTACATCCCTTTTTTTAAAAATACATTGCCCTTATGACGAAGTAATCGTCCGTGTAAATACAGTTCACTACTAGACCGTGAAACTGTTATCTAGCTAATCGAAGATCCTGTGCTAAAAGTTGTTTATGGTTAAGCTTGCTTCTATTCCGTGTGTGCTACTTTTAAATATTTCAAGCTTGGATATTTAAAAGCAAATGTATGTAGACTGTTATGTTATACATTTCTCTAACATACCATCTATAGATTGTTAATCTCATTGTACATATCCAAATTTTAAACTGTACATTTTTTAGAACAGGACACCCATTACCATAATTTTAATAACACTAGCCATATGGACTCTTGCATGTTTACTGCTGGCTGAATATATGTAGACATAATATTCATAATGTGGCATAAGAAATACGTAAATATTAAATTGAACCTTATTCCAGTGTGTGTTTGTTTCTTTATTTCACAAGACGCATAAGTTGCCATATTAACAAATGTAAACAAACAGATATTAAAGTACACATTCCTAAAGCGCAGGTATTGATAAAATTGCTCTTTGCTGTCACTCTGTGTATTTATGATATATTCGAATACTGACACTATTAAAATACACCAAATTGAAAGCATGGTAGTAATACATATCTTATTATTTTAAACATACATTTCCAAAACTACTTATTACGTACTGTTCCTACTGGCACTATAAATGCAGCTCTAGAATTGATTGCAAAACACCTTCGATTGGTTCTGTTGTTGTTGATTCATCCATTAAGTAAATACTTTCCAAGTAGGCGTTTAGCTTGTTTGAAAAGGCCAGTCTTTGCAAACCGTCGAAGTGTTTGAGAGTTGATAATGCTATTGTGGTTAACATGTGGGTAGTAAGATTATATGTAAGAACGTAACTATTGCTGTGTGTGTGTTAACATATGGATAGCAAGATACTGTGTAGAAGATTAAAGCTTGGTGTCAGACTGTTAATATGTTGATAGTGAGAAACTATGAAGGACATTAAAGCTCTGCGTTAGACTGCTAACAAGCGTGCGGTTGGTATGCTAACATGTGAATAGTAAAATATTATGTAGAAGATCAAAGATTGGTGTCAATCTGCTAATATGTTGATAGTGAGATACTATGTAGGACATCAAAGCTCTGCGTTAGACTGCTAACAAGCTTGCGGTTGGTGTGCTAACATGTGAATAGTAAAATATCATGTGGAAGATTAAAGCTTTGTGTCAATCTACTAATATGTTGATAGTGAGATACTATGTAGGACATTAAAACTGAGTGTTAGTCTACTAACATGTGGATAGTAAGATAATTTCACGACAGTAAATCTCCAAGTTGGTTTGCATCTGTTGATTTGTAAATAGTAAGACATTATCTAAGAAATTTAAGCTCAGTATCTGGCTCCTAACATGTGGATAGTAAGATAATATGTACACCATTAAATCTTAGTGTCTATCTGTTAATATGTAGATAAAGAGATAATATGTAGGACATTAAAACTCAATTTTAGTCCTCTAGCGTGCAAAAATTCTTTATTCCTCTTTGCGTTCAGGATCCTTTGGTCATGTTATATCTGCAAGCCAGTAATTATGATGCAGTCTAATCTTTACCAGGACATAGTGGTTGCACCATAGCTTTTGCCTCAGCTCTGCATCCTTTGGTATCTCATTTCACTAAAACACAGTGAAAGTAAAAGGCTATGTAGAACACACATTTTGGTGTTGGTCTGTTAATTTATGGATTGTAGGTACTACGTAAGACTGTAAAATTACATTGCGATCTACATATGTTGCCATGTGGATAGTAAAGTAACATGTAAGGTATCCAATCCTAGTATTGGTCAGTTATCAAATGGATTGTAAGATAATATTTAGGGTATCAAATCTTGGTGCTGGTATGTTAACATTTGGAGGGTGAGATAATATGTAGGGTATCAAATCTTGGTTCTGGTCTGTTAACATGTGAATTGTAAGATAATATTTAGGGTAGCAAATCTTGGCGCTGTTCTGTTAACATGTGGGTGGTAAGATAATATATAGGGTATCAAATCGCGGTGCTGGTCTGTTAACATGTGAATGGTAAGATACTATTTAGGGTAGCAAATCTTGGCGCTGGTCTGTTAACGTGTGGGAGGTAAGATAATATATAGGGTATTAAATCTTGTTGATGGTCTATTAACATGTGGATGGTAAGATAATATTTAGTGTAGCAAGTCTTGGTGCTGGTCTGTCGACATTTGGATGGTAAGATAGTATGTATAACAGTAAAGCTAAGTGTTCTTCTGGCATGGGGATTCAAAGATAAAATGTAGGGCATTGAAGCAAAGTGTGGATCTATTAACATGTGATTAGTAGTATAATATGTACAACATTAACGGACATGGTCAGTTTGTTGAGAGGTGGAAAGTAAGATACTATGTGGGACAGTAGAGTTTGTTGTCCGTCTACTTCTTTTGTCCTGTGAATATCAAGATAATATAAAGGACATTGAACCACGGTGTGATTCTGTTTGCACTGTGATAGTCAGATAAAATAATTAAGTCTATTGCATCTCTTTTTGGGGGGAAAGGAAGATACTTTTATTTTGGCGATAAGGCTCAGTGTGGGTTTGTTAATGTATTGATAGTAAAAAGTTATTTAGAACATCACAGCTCATTGTTGGTCTATTGACATGGGGACAGCAGGATGCTGTTTAGGAAATGTATTATTGGTTTCTATTTGTTAACAAATGGAAGGTAACACACTTAATAGAACAGAAAAGCTCAGTGTTTGTCTGTTAATACATGTGAACTGTAAGATATTTTGTAGGACACGTGTTCTCAGTATTGGTCTGTTAATACATGTGAACTGTTAGATATTTTGTAGGACACGTGTTCTCAGTGTTGGTCTGTTAATACATGTGAACTGTAAGATATTTTGTAGGACACGTGTTCTCAGTGTTGGTCTTTTAATACATGTGAAATGTAAGACATTGTGTACGACACGTGTTCTCTGTGTTTTATCAAGGAGAAATATAATATATACAACTTTACATCTCAGCTGTTATGCGTTAACATTTGAATATTAAGAAAATATGTAGGACATGAAAGCTCACTGTTCGTATGCTAACAAGTGGATAGTACAATACTATGAGGTAAAGTAATGCTAGCTGTCATTCTGTTAAGACGCGGATAGTAAGATACTATGTAGGACATTACTGCTCTGTGTTGGTATTTTGACCTGGGGATAGTAAGATACTATAAAGGACATTTCAGATCAGTGTTGGTGTGTTAACAAGTGGAGAGTAAGATACTATGTAGGACATAACTACTCAGTTTTGGTCTGTTTACCTGGGGGAAAAAATATACTATGTAGGACACCTATTCATGAGATTGGTCTGTTTTCATGTGGATAGTGAGAAAATATATACAACATTATTTCTCAGTTGATGTATATTAACATGTGGATATTAAGAAAATAAGTAGGACATGAAAGTTCACTGTCTGTGTGTTATAAAGTTGATAGTTTGATATTATGTAGAAAAGTGAAGCTTGCTTTAATTCTGTTATAACGTGTGGATAGTAAAATAATAGGTAGGACATTAAAGATTTGTGTCAGACTGCTATCTTTGGGACAGAAAGATAAAAAGTAGGTCATTTAAGCTCTGTGTTAGTATGTTAACTTCTGGACAGTAAGATTACATGTAGGACATTAACAAATGGGAATGGTTTGTAAACATGCAAACATTTTAATGCTACATAGGACAATAAAACTCAGTGTCTGTCTGCTAACAGTTGTATAGTTAGATACTATGTACGTCATCTATGCCAAAAGCTCGGTTTTTGGCTACTAACATGCAAATTAGTAATGTACTATGTAGGACATTACAGCTTGTTGTTGGCCTGCTAAGATAGGGATAGTGTGATACTTTACAGGACAATTATCTTGGTGTCCATCTTTTAATATACAGACAGTAAGATACTACCTAGGACCTTAAAGCTCAGTGTTAGCCTTCATCTTTTGTCATGCTGATACTAAGATACTATGTAGGAGATTAAAAATCAGATTTGGTCTATTAAAGTGGCGTCAGTGAGATACTTTATAGGACCGTCATGCTCAGTTTAGATCTGTTAAAGTGGGATCAGTAAGATATTATGTAGGACACTAATGCTTTTAGGTAGGTTTGTTAACATAGGGATTGTAAAATGCTATGCAGGACAGTAAAACTAGGTGACTGTTTGTCTATGTTTCTGTTGGGATACTCAGATAGTATGCTAATATGTAGACAGTAAGATGCTATGTATCACATTAAATCTAAAGAATCGGTTGGTTATATGAGGACATTAAGATAATATATAGGACACTGAAGCTTAGTGTAATTATGTTGACATGATGACAGTTTGTTTTTTGTTTTTTTAGTTCGCCTTATTTCTCTAATCCCCAAGGTGGTGTACATTGTACTGTGGTTTTTATTTTGCGCCTGTCGGCCAAGTGCATCCAACTTCAGCATGCATTTTTAGTAATGGTCTGCGTCCTCTTGCATTTTCTAAGGTTTCGCTTTACTGGAGTAACGGCGCTGTTATGGGGTTTGAACCCAGCACCTTTGGGTTTTGAGCCGTGCCACCTTAACCACTAGGCCACACCATCCTCATGGTGACAGTAAGATAATATGTAGGATATTAGCGAATAGCATCGGTCTGTTAAAATTTAGATAGTAAGATTTTATGTAGTACATTACAGCTTGATATTAAGTCTGCTAACATTTAGAAAGAAAGATTTTATATTAGGACATTACAGCTTGGTGTTGGTCTGTTGACAGGGAGACTGTAAAATGCTATGAATGACATTAAAACATGTGGATAGTACAATATCATGTAGGATAGCAAAGCTCAGAGTCGGGCTGATGACATAGGTACAGTAAGATATCTTCTTCGAAGTACGCTGTCATGTGGATAGTAAGATACTCTGTAGGACATTCAAGCTATGTGTCTGCCTGTTGACATGTGGATAGTAAAATACTATGTAGGACATTACAGCTCTGTGTTGGCCTGTTGACATGTGGATAGTAAAATACTATGTAGGACATTACAGCTCTGTGTTGGCCTGTTGACATGTGGATAGTAAGATATTCTGTAGGACATTCAAGCTCTGTGTTTGCCTGTTTACATTGGGTTAGTAAGATACTATGTAGGACCTTCTAGCTCTGTGTTGGCCTGTTATCATGTGGATAGTAAGATACTCTGTAGCACATTAAAGCTCTGTCTTGGCCTATTGACATGTGGATAGTAAGATACTCTGTAAGACATTCAAACTCTGTGTTGGCCTGTTAACATAGTGGCAGTAAGGAACTATGTAGGACATCAATGTGTTGGGTAAGTCTAACATCTGGATAGTGGATACTGTGCAGTGCATTCAATCTAGAGTTGGTTTGTTAATATGTGGATTGTAAGATCCTGTGTAAGACATTAAAGCTCTCTGTCAGTCTGATGCCATTGGGATTGTATAATACTTTGAAGAACAATAAAACTTGGTATTGGTCTGTTAATATATAGATAGCAAATTACAATGTAGGACTGTAAAGTTTCGAGTCAGTGAACTTATGTTTAATGGGGATAGTGCGATACTTTGTAGGACAATACCGTTTATTGTCTGGATGTTAATATTCATATAGTAAGGTATTATATAAAAGACTGTTACCATGTGCTTAGGTAGATACTGTGTAGGACATCAACATTTAATGGTGGAATGATAGTCTGTGGATAGTAAGATACTATATATAGGACATTAAAACTTGATGTAGCATAGTAAGATACTAGCTAGGACTGTAATGCCTAGTGTCAGTTTGTTAACATGTGGATAGCAAGATACTATTGCAGACATTAATGCACAGTGTCGGCGACTAAGAGGCCATGCTTAGTTTGTTTGTTAAGAACAGCATAGATGGCGCCTAACAGTCTGCGTCTCAAGTTGGTCTAGTGTTTGAGTCTTTTAAGATGGACTCGCAGATCTATTAACCAAACTTCTTGGCACTTGTCTTAACACAACGGAGTAATAAGCTGCTCGAGCCTAACACGCTAAACAGGAAAGCCTCATCCCTCCTTTATCCAGCTCACACCACAGCTGGGACCTCCACAGGGTCATCTTTCCTTGTAGAATTACAGGTCTACTAAGACTAAGATTAATATAAACACAGAATCTTACAAATACTATTTCTTTTGTTGCAGATTCTGCACTTTACACTATACGAAATACAAGACCTCACCACTAATGGAGTCTCCCGCGGAACACCTCGCTGAGACATTTCGATTATACTCCGTCTTCCTCCACGCTGCCCGAGACTCATCAACCGTTGCCGTGGACGATCAACACGAAAGACAATGGTTAAGAATGAGGATTACCTGACTTGAATTAAAACACAAGGCAACGACTCTAGCTGGCCATCTATCTTCTCGGCACATCCCCCATGACATCAGAACACATTTTGCAGCCCTGCCCATCGTTTACCGACAAGAAGTAACATTTGTCAACAACCAGTGTCATTCCACGAGTAGCTGTACAGAAGTGCTCAGACCCTCAAGTCAACTGCTGCCTTCGTTAGAGTAATTGAATTCGAGGTCTGCAGACGAGCAAGGAAGATCTCTTTTCTTGACATTTTTCGCGCCAGCCGAAGCACATCAGTACAAGTACATTCAACCTCCATCAAGATGACTTCAGCAAAAAGCTTTGCATGATCTTGCAGTGGGAATTTATGTAACAGTTTACTTGCATGATGAGGTTGCTATCCTCATGCACAACTCTCTTTAGTCACGCCTTTCAATACATGCATGGAGTTCAATCAATCAAATCAGAACAAAAAGGCATAGCTTCAAATTAAATAAAGAAAGGTCAAGATTGGATATTTGGAAATATTTCTTTAGCCAGAGAGGGGTGAATGCTTGAAATGCATTTCCACAGAAAGTGATGGAAGCAGAGGCAGTTGATGCATTTAAGAATACATTGGATGCGCATAGCTTATTGAGCAAGGAAATGTAAATGAAACTGGTTGCGTACAAACTCTGCATAGTCTTCTAAACCAGTATAAAGACGTTAAGTTAAGTTAAATCAAGATTACTCATCTCTTTTTGTTGAAGCACAGGTCCAGCATTGTATTTGACTTACCATAACCAGCTTTTAGGAAATACTTTTTCTAGTTATTTGCTGTAGGGTAGCGATAATTTGTACATTTTGAGATTGCCACATCCATGGACAACTCTTATTCCTCGCTTTCAACATGCAATTAATGTTTTCGCCACTCAGGAGAAATACATACATCGCTCACCTTAAGATTGTTTGCCCTTGACCTACTGTGACAGTATTCTGTGGCGGTTATATTCTACAATTCTCAGTAAGGGACCCCGGATACACTATGGGAGGTCATGTTATTGATAGATTTGAAACAAGCAGCGATAGCGATAGAACAGATATGAATTTGGAATTGCATGTGTTAAGCTTTTATAGAAGTGTTCATACGTGGTTGCAAAGTTTCGATGGCTCACAAACAAAACATGTCTGTGTTCAGATTCCTGATCTGACAGGGTCGTACACCTATTAAATTTTGTGCTGAATATGGTTTAACCAGGCTGTAAAGTGCAAAACACAGAACAATATACTGCCTCTTAGGAACCAAGGTAAACGAGCTAAAAAAAAAGAAATATAGCTTATTAGTGTTTTCTCCAGTATTGCATTCTGTTTTTTTTATTATATGGCTTGCTGGCTTAGGGTCGTTCGTTCTCAATCTTGAACCACCAAGCCCTGATATGGCTTAAGTAGCAGAATGTTGTCCAGAGAATGGCATGCAAATGTGCTGATCGGTGTGGACCGCACAGAACACCCGCCAGGCACTTGAGCATCCGTGGTCAACCACTGCACCCGAGCTCATATCCAGTCGTCCTGACTTGTCTTGCCACTGGTTAAAGTTGGACTCGAGCGAGAAAGTGTGGTCGACAAACTGCTCAACCCTTTCTCACTTAAAGAAAATTCATTGTGCAAGTCATTCTCTTTTCATGTATCCAGTACTAACACAGTCGAGTCCTGTGACGACGGGCGAGCAGAGAGCGTAGGTACGCTGACAAGCTAAACTACAGTCAAAAAGCTGCGTCAGTTGCGGGACACCTTGCTGAGCAATAAAGCGGCTGAGGTACATGGATTTGCTGACAATCATGATCACCGTCTCGCAAACAAACTTTCTCTGCTTTCACTGACTGCGAATATGCAGTTCCCATCTTCCCACCCATCCACAACCCGGATTTACAGAATACTCGACTGGATGGACTGGCTGGGTGCAAAAAAGTAAAGGTTCGTGATGGACGAAAAACATTGTGATTGAACCTGACGCAACGTCCTGGACAATATGGTGTGCTTGACCGGACTAGCGTCTCAGTTACCCACAGATATTATCTTAAATATCACTAACCTCTAGCTGATTGCTAGCATAACCGGCACTTCTGAAATTATGCAATGATGTTTATAAATGAAAATAGTATTTGCTAGATCTACGTCAACAATAAAGTCACATATATTTTTGTATACCCTAACAAGCATTATTATATAGCATAAAAAATCATCGCTCACTTTCATCATTATCATCATCATCATCATGTTGCATGTCATTTGCAGAAAATCACTTTCACAAAAGCCGGTCAGTATGGCGTTTGATTTGGTCAAACTATTATACAGCAAAGCAAGGGGTCATTTTCACAGACGACCTAGCAGTGTAATGGCCCTCAAGAGCCCAGTGCTTAAAAAAAAAGCAGTCCAATGGACACCAGCCCACTGCGACATTCCAGGCAACGGGGAGGCGGACAGGCTCGCCAGAGAGCGAGAAATGCTGCAGCAGAGTGATACAGACATCACATTCAATGAAACTAAAGCATTCATCAGGACAACGTACAGTGCAAAATGGAAAATAGGATCACCCTGTCCACATAGAAAACGATGCCTACCATCAACTCTACAGGCGAGACCAGGTGATCATTTTCCGGCTACGCACAGGTCACAATAGACTCAGATGCCATCTGTACAACAAGTTCAAGATTGGCACTACAGACATTTGTGCCTGCGGCACAGCCCCCATGAAGGCATAATATATTTTGCAGTCATGTCCGCAGTATACCGACAAAAGAAGTAACAATTGGCAACAGCCAGTGTCCTTCCACGAGAAGCTGTACGGAAGCGTACAGAGCCTTGAGTCGACTGCTGCCTTTGTTAAAATCATTGAAGTTGAGGTCTGAAGAACGAAGAAGAAGAAGAAACCATTTTAGCTTTCGAGTCAAGATGTTGTTTACTAACCAATTTTGCTTGATATTAAGTAGGATCTATAGTATATCTATGTCTTTATCTATATCTCAAGCAGATGTGGATATATTGAGATCGGATTTAGATAAAATTCGAGAGTGGTTTGTAGGTTCGCAAATGGAGTTTAATGTGATTAAATGTACAGTCATCCACATGGGTAGATCCAATATGAAACATAATTACAGAATGGGAGAGAACAATATTAGAAAGATAGATAAGGAAAGGGACTTAGAAGTTATACTAGATCATACAGGTAAGGTGAGTGAGCAAGTTCAGGTAGCAATGAAAAAGGCAAATGCAATGTTATGTATGATAAAAATAAATATTAAACATAGGAGCAAGGAAGTGATAGTCAAACTGTATAAATCATTAGTTAGACCTAGATTGGAGTTATGTGTACATGCCTTGGTTACGGAGAGTGATTCCGACCAAGCGTCTCTCAAGAGAGGCCGTAGGTCAGTCTCAATTTGTCCTCCAGTGATTTTGGACCGTTTTAATGAACGAGAAGGCTTCCCAGTCCCAGCGGCAACGGTCTTGTTAGTTCAGGTTGCAGATTGTTCTGCATATATACGCAGCACGTTCATTCAAACAATAATGAAATTAACTTTCTTCTATTTTAAATGTATTGTGTTTCTATTGAATTTGTTAAGAAAGACACATATATCACATGTACTTTTGTGTTTGTTTTTTAACTATTTCTATATAACTGGTTCTTTGCTGTTGTATTTTATGTATTTAAAAACATTATTCCGAGAAGGGGTACGTGACATACACTTGACAAGGGAGACCATAGAACACAAATGGCTAACAACTTTCCTTTAGACGATTAACAAAAACGTGTCTTGACATAGTCGCCATCACGGCCTGCGATGGGCATCAGAACATGACACAACCGTTGAGTTACAGGAACAATTTGTATCTACAGTTAACATCATTTGCTGAATAAGAATGATCACCAATGGGCAGCAGCTTGCGGTAAACACCTTTCATTTTTGGGCTAAAGAGAAATACTCTCCATTTAATGTACAATATGTAACTAAGTTAACGTCTTTATACGGGTTGAGAAGACTACCTCTTTATACTGGTTTAGACGATTATGTCTTTCTACTGGTTTAGAAGACTGAACCTTTATACTGGTTTAGAAGACTGTCTTTATACTCGTTAAGAAGGCTGTTTCTTTATACTGGTTTAGAAGACTGTGTCTTTATACTAGTTAAGAAGACGATATCTTTATACTGCTTTAGAAGACTATATCTTTATACTGGTTTAGAAGACTACGTCTTTATACTGGCTTAGAAAACTATGCAGAGTCTGTAAACAACCAGTTTCATTTACATGTCTTAGCTCTAAAAGCTTTGTGCATCCAATCTATTCTTAAATGCATTAATTGTTCTAGCCTAAAACTACTTCATATGGCAATACATTCCAAGCATTCACCAGTGTACAGCTTATGTAGTGTACCAGTGACACTTTTACCGGTAACAGTTCCGCAGTTCAGCTCACTTTAACTTCAACCGATGCACAAAATTGAGAAATGAAATAAAGAAATACATTTATTCTACCGAGGAATGCCGCCACGTCGAAAGGAGGGGGGGGGGGAGAGGGAGGGGGAGTGGTGTGGTGAGGAGGGGGGAAAGGGCGCAAATCGCCGGAATATCGTCGAGTATTGTAACGCAAATTGAGAATCAGATTGTGAAGAATACTATTGCTGTTTATTCTTCTTCTTCTTCTTCTTCGTCAACCTGTATTTTTTCGAAAAAAGAGCGGTCATCCTAAGGCTGTCGACACTGCCATAGAGCATGTCTAGTGTTTGCCACTGGTGATGGCCACATGTGCTTTCTCTGGTCCTCGTATGTCGGGAATTTTTGCAGCAGATGTTCAGCGGTCATTTTCCCGGTGCCACAAGTGCATTCGTCAGTGCCACCTATCTTCAGTTTATTGAAAAGGTGGTACCTTAGTCTGTTGTGGCTTGTGCGGAGTCTGAAGACCACGACCTGCTCTCTTCTGTCCAACTGGTAATAAGCATCGTTTTTTGTGTAGCCAGTATGTTCTGTTTCCCACTTGGCCATGTATCTGGCTGTAATAAGCCTTTTGGACTCTTCGTAGGTCACACTAGAATCTGGTTGTGGTAGTCTTGCACCTTCATTTGCCAGTCTGTCTGCCTCCTCGTTGCCTTGGATGTTACAGTGGGATGGCATAGTTGACAGAGTACTGCTCTTAAATCATTTAGTTCAGTATTTTTCTACTTTTTAGTGCTGTGACTACGGCCAGGTCATTTGTAAACAGGACTATCTGCCTTTCATTTCTTTTGCCTGTCAGCATTGCTTCTGCTGCATCCCTCAGTGCCTCTGCCTCCGCTCTGAAATTGCATGAGTATTTTCCAGTTGCCACTGACAGTGTTATTTTTTTACCATTTGGTAGGCTCAGGAATACCTCTGCCCCTCCGTTCTGTGTTGTGTTTGTTACAGACCCGTCGGTGTATGCATGGGTCCAGCCCATGCTTGGGTAGTTTTTCGTTATGTACCTCAGGGTTATGTCTCTTCTTTCTTTTTCACTCTGGCTGTTCTTGGCTCGAATACCTGGTATATGTTCTACCACCTCCGGAATGATATGCTGCTTCCCAGTAGGTTTGCGTACAGAAGGGATGGGCTTTGGTGTTAATCTGTTCATAGTGTCTTCGCTCATCTTTGCTTTGGCTATTTCTGCAAAGTTTCTCCGCTTTACTTTCCCATTTCCAAATCTATTTAGTCTCTGATGCATTATGTGGTCTGTCAGTCTTCTGAGTTTCTCTGCTTGCTGCTGGGCTCTGCAGTCTCTTCTGTAGGTCATAGATTGCAGATTTCTAATCTTTTCCAGTTCTACAATTGGCGTTGACTTCATGCCTCCTGTTATAACTCTCATGGCTTGGTTTTGAAGTTTGCTAATTTTATCAAAGTTCCCCTTTGCTGCTGTTGCGCACGCCGCAATGCCATACTTGAGAACTGGTCTCACTCTTCCAGTGTACAGTTTCGTCTGTTCCCCAGCTTGTGCAAGCAAGTTTCCTCGTGATTGCCATTCTTTGTCTGGCTCTCATTCGGTTTCTATCGATCTAACGTTTCCATGTCATGCATCGATCAAATGTGACTCCCAGGTAATTTTGGTTGCCGTTTGTCCGCAGATATTTGCCGTAAAGACTTATTTTGGTGTTCTGGGGTTTGTTTGAAAGCGAGAATATCGTACATGTTACTTTTTCCTCATTTATTTTGACCAGCCATGAGTTCACCCACTCCTCCAACGATGTTAGGGCCTGCTGCATCCGATTGCTTGCTATGGTGATATTTTTTTCAGAGGTCCACATAGCCAGATCGTCTGCAAATATGGAGCTGTGGACTCTTCTTGGTAGATTCTCTGTGATGTTGTTTATATACACCAGGAAAGGTGTTGGTGACAGTACTCCCCTTTGGGGTACTCCCTGCTCAAGTGTCACCTTTTTGCTCATCTGCTATTGTACTTGAACTATGGATGTTCTGTTTTCGAGGTAGTCGCTGATCCATCAGTACATTTTCCCACAAACTTCACTTCTTCGTAGCTTGACTTTTAGGCCCTTTATCCACACCTTGTCAAATGCCTTCTCTAAATCTACCCAAACCGCTACTGTGTGTTTTTTCTCCTGGTAAGCATTATCTATTAACTGGGCTATGAGAGTGATCTGGTCCTCAGTGGATCTGTGCTGCCTAAAGCCTGCATGCTGTGTAATTAGTATGTGTTTTTCTTCCAGATGCCACATCAGTCTGGTGTTTATCATACGTTCCAACAGTTTAGCTACACAGCTCAGTAGACTGATAGGCCTGTATCCATTTTGATCTGTTCTATCTTTTTCTTTCTTTGATACTGGTATAAGTACAGCGTCTTTCCATGTCTGAGGTACAATTTCCCTTTTCCAGCTTTGGTTCAGGACTGATAGTAACTTCCTCTTTGCTGTTTGGCCCAACTCCATCAGCATTTCGTGTTACCCCATCTTTTCTGGGCGATTTCTTTTTCTTTAAAGTTCTCATGGCCTCTTCCATTTCATTCATTGTTAGTATTGCCATCATGTGCTCCTCTGGTGCCCTATTGATGTTGTCGTGGCTCTTTTGTTCTTCACTAATGTCTGTGTGCCTGTCTGTAGGGACATCATTGTGGTTTGCTCTGGTATAGTGTTCGTTCCATAAAGGTTTTGCTGCTTTTTTTTCCTGTAAGCATGTTGTCACCATGCTTGATGGTAATTTGTTTATTTTATGGTGTTTCGTCATTCATGGCTCTGACTAACTTCCATACTTTGTTCCCATCTTTATCTAAATTGAGGCTTTCTGTTTTATTTTTCCAGCTGTCTCTTGTTATTTGGTTTAATGTTCTTTTGTATTTCGCCGTGATAGCATTGAGGGCGATGTTTGCCTCCATAGATTGTTCTCTTTCTGCCATGTTCCTTCGTCTTCCGCTTTCTGCAATTCATCATTTCAATATGGCTTGTAGTTTTTCCTTGCCCCTCTTGGGATGGTTTCGGTGGCTGCTTGCATTATTGCTTTGCTTAGGCTTTCCACCATAGGTTTCATATTGTTATTCCGTGTGTTGATGGTTTCACATAGCCGAACTGTCAGAATTGCAAATCTGTCCCAGTCGGCTCGTTTATAGTTCCAACGTGGGAGCGCTTTTATTTCACGTGGGCCTACTTCCATATTAATTTCTAGCCTAATTGGCCTTTTGTCGCTACCTGCCACTTGGTTGAGCACCTGGCCGTCTATTTTGTGGTGAATATCCACCGTGGAAAAGGCCAAGTCTGGAGTAGAGGTGGTATGCCATGTTCTAGAATAGAAGCTAGGGCTGTCCTCCGGCCTATTGAAAAGATAGATTTGTGTCTATCTCCCAGTCTTCCACTTCATCACCTCTGTTGTCTGTGTCCGAATATCCCCATCTCTCTGAGTGGCTGTTGAAGTCTCCAAGTACTAGGCAGCTGGAGTCCTTGATTTCCATACTCGAGAGCGACAGGCCTTTGTTGGGTAGGCCATACAGGTTGAAGATGCGGATCTTCGTTTCTTGTGTCATTATGTCGAGTCCTACAATTTCTGCTTGTCCAGTGTGATTGACAGCTACCGCGCTCTTCGGTATGCAGTTACGTGTCAGTATCAAAACCCTTCCTTTGTCAAGACTGTAAGATGCTAAAGCGGAGACGAACCCACACATACACACTTTTGTGAGAGTCTTGAAGAACTCCCCACCACAGTAGACTTTGTCCATAGAACTGGCCTTTACGTGTAGACTTAATACAATTGTCGGTGAGCTAGAAAAAGAAGGAAAAGAAGAAGAAAAAGAAGAACAAAAATAAGAACAAGAAAAGAAGAAGAAAAGAAAGAAAAAATAAGAAGAAGAAGACGAAGAAAAAAAAGAAGAAGAGAAAGAATAAGAAGAAGAAAAAGAAGAGAAAGAAAAAGAAGATACACTTGAGTAAATAGTACTACCTGATATTGCCCGAAGAAGATTTGAATGTTTAAATGAAGTATATCGTTAAACAGCAACTAATCTGATTGGCAAACATCCGGCCAGTCTCTAAACCCTGATCTATGGGTGAGAGAGCTGGAGTGTGTACGGCAAACACGCCAGGAGGTTGAATCACTTCTACATGACACATACTCCAAATTGGCTACAAGACCACATCACAAATAACCATACTCTTTTCATTACTACTACACTATTCATACACTTTTGTAGAAAGTTAAAGTGAGATAGACTGGCCAAGTTTCTCGAATGTCAAGCTAAAGGTTCCAAAAGAAACTTAAGTTTAGCGAGCTTAGCGCAGTAAGGCGATCACGTGGACGTCAATAAAAGCGATTCAGTGAATCCTGGCAGTAAATCGTTTAGCCTGAAAAAGACGAGGCCAAAAAGAGCCTTGCATGCACTTAGCGAGGGTCGACGGGCGATCAGATGGAAGTATAGAGTAGAGGGAAAACCAGCACAGCTGGTGTTGGCTTAATCTGGCATGCACGCATCCGCCCACAGACTTAAAAGCGCAGTATGACACATGATGATGTTGGTTATTCTCATCGACGGCGATAGGCCCATTATTATTGTCATGATCATATTTCTTCAAAATCAATTAAATACCGGATCAAGATGGTGAGCAGCGCATGAGATGCAGCGGTCAGCGAGCCATAGCTGACTGATAGCGTAAGGGCTAACGAACCGGATCTGCCAAGGCCGTTCTACACGTCCGCGCAGTATTCTAGAAAAAAGGCTGCAACAGAGCAGACTGGCTAAGGAGAAGGGATCGAAGAGGGAATGCTAACCCGGTACTCAAAAAATGCTTGCTGAAGTCGGATGTGTTGGACCGAAAGGTGCAAATATCGACATAACGCATTCCGTTCTCTGGACTGCGTTCTGCTACTTAGGCCCGTATCAAGGTTTGGAGATGGAGAACAAACGAAGCCAAGCCAAGACAAGTAAATAAATTTAATATTCATCAGTTCATTGGCGTCTCAGTCACTGATCATCATGCGCCTGGCGCCCTGGCGAAGTTTGCCCAGCTCTGTCTCTCGTATTTCGACACAGTCTGCTGTGGCTGCAAACGCCGGTACGTGAGTGGCAGTCCCTGTCGCAGATCATACAACGGGGCTGAGGAGGCTGACTTGCCGGGCTGTTCCCCGATCTTTTCAGTTGTGCCCATTTCTCTGGATCCAGATGGTCTCTACAAGCGTCGGCAACTACTGTGCACGTCCCAACTGACTGTCTGCAATCGACTCAATCCTGAGCTTTCGGATGGATGTCGCATGACGTCATGTCCAGCTTGTATACGTCCTTGAATCGCGGTGTGGGGTAGTCGATTCCTTTAGCTGTAGTGATCAGTTGTCCATAAAATATATCCTATAACAGCCTTCACAATGTATGTAAATATACACTCGCGAGCATACGACTACTCTAAGACAGATGTACAGAAGATGAAAGATACAGACAGCCACATACACAGGAAAGATATTGTCAGAGGTACAGACGTTGAACAAGAGGCAGAGTGTTTCAAAACACTTTTAGAACTAAAAGTCGAATATGTTCCATGTATGGAGGTAAACACCAATCATAAAAAGTGGATTACTAGATTTGTAGCTAAATGTACAAGAGCTTAAAATAAAGCCTGGACAAAGTATATAAAAGCAAGTAAATCAAAAGAAATATATTTAAAATATTTGGACAAGCAAAACATAGCTCAGAAAGTAAATAAAGCTGCAAAAATAGACTTCGAAAAAAACTTACTAATAGGATCAAGACTGATGGTAAAAGCTTCTTTTCTAATGTTAGAAATAAATAAAGACCTAAAGACAAGGTAGGCTTTCTCATAGACAGTACAGTGACAATAAGCAAAGAAAATAGGGAGATAGCTAATCTAATAAATCAATACTTTGGCACAGTCTATACAAAAGAACACTCCTCCAAGATACCAGAGCCTATACATATTTTCAAATGTCAAATGGATATAGTTCGATTAAAATCATTCTGTATTACGGAGGAAATGATTCTAAAAAGATTGGAAGGATTAAAAGTGGATAAATGTACAGATCAAGATGGTATCCATTGATCAATGCTATTTGAAGTATAGACTAACTAGTTAAACCATTGGCTATATTATTTTCTCAATCACTTGCAAAATGGATTGTTCCAAGAGATTGGAAAGATGCAGGAGTGATTCCCTTATTCAAAAGAAGAAAGAAATCATATCCAGCTAATTAAGTAAGTTTAACGAGCATAGTCTGTAAATTGTTAGAGTCAATAATGAGAGAAAACATTGTAATGCATCTAGACAGGTTAAATCTAATCAGAAATAGTCAGCATGGGTTTACTAGAGGGAGACCGTGCTTAACAAATCTATTGGAGTGCATGGAGATGATTACTAAAATCATAGATAAGGGAGAACCAGTGGATGTTATTTATCTAGATTTTACAAAGTTAAAATCACATGGGATAGATGGGCAGGTTACCGAATTGAATTAAAGTTGGTTAACGGGATGAAGACAGCGATTGACATAAAAAAGGAGTACTCTGAGTGGTGTGAAGTAAACAATGGAACAAAATTACAGTATGGGCGAGAACAATACTAGAATGATAGATAACGAAAGGGACATAGGGGTAATAATAGAGCATACAAGTAAGGTGAGTAAGCAAGTCTAGGTAGCAGTGAATAAGTCAAATGCAACGTTAGGTAAGATACAAAAAAAGAAATATTAAACGTAGGAGTAATGGGGTGATTGACAAACTGTATAAAGCATTAGTTAGACCTAGATCGGAGTACTGTGTACAGATGTGGAGTCCTTATCGTAGAAGAGCTATACATATGCTGGAAAGGATACAAAGAATAGCGACAAAACTGATAGTGGGATTCCAAAATTACAGTTACGAAGAAAGACTCAGAAAAACCAGCCGTTAGTGTCTAGAAAAGAGAAGAATTAAACTTGACTTAATCTAAGTTGATAAGATAATCACAAAAAAAGTTAAATAAGACTATAACAAGTTTTTTTCAAAATACAACCACCAGGGAGAACAAGAGGGCACAGATACAAATTAACTAATGAAAGGTCCAAATTGGACACAGGACATTTTTTTTTATTCAGACAGTGATGAATGCTTGGAATGCTTTGCCCCAGGAAATAGTGGAGGCAGAGACAGTTAATGCATTTAAGAATAAATAGGATGTACATAGTTATTAGAGCAGGGTAATGCAAATGGGACTGGTTGTCTACAGACTCTGATGAGTTTTCTAAACCAATATAAATAACTAAACCTGTACGTCGCTAAGTGTCATTGAAGGAAATGTGGCGACTACATGAGTTGGCCACCCCACCTCATAAAAAGCTGAGGCCTAGTACAGTGAAGTCTCTAACACTTCAACCTCGACATCAATGATTGCGAAAGGATTACCTTTTCCTTTTCATGTTAAAATCATTTACATCGAATACCAGAACCAAAGAAAGAAAAAGATAGAACAGATCAAAAATTGATACAGGCCTATCAGTCTACTGAGCTGTGTAGGTAAACTGATGGAGCGTATGATAAACATCAGACTGATGTGGCACCTGGAAGAAAAAACATATTAAATCCACAGAAAGCAGGATGTAGACAACACAGATCAACTGAGGATCAGATCACTCTCATAGCGCAGAAAATAGAGGATGCTTACCAGGAGAAAAAGCATACAGTAGCGGTTTGGGTGGATATAGAGAAGGCATTTGACAAGGTAGGGAAAGAGTAAAGATATAAAGAAGTGAAGTATTCGGACAAATGTACAGATTGATCAGCCACTATCTCGAAAACAGAACAGCCAGAGTTCAAGTACAAGAGAAGATGAGCAAAAATGTGAGACTGGAGCAGGGAGTACCCCAAGGGGGAGTACTGTCACCCACACGTTTTTCTGGTGTATATAAACAACATAATAGAGAATATATTAAGAATAGTCCACAGCTCCATGTTTGCAGACGATTTGGCTTTGTGGACCACTGAAGAAAATCTCACCATGGCAAACAATCGGATGCAGCAGGCCCTAACATCGCTGGAATAGTGGACGAGGAGGCAAACAGACTGGCTAAAGAAGGTGCAAGGTTACCACAACCAGATTCTAGTGTGACCTACGAAGAGTTGAAAAGGTTTATTAGGACCAGATACATGGCCAAATGGGAAACAGAACATACTGGCTACACAAAAAAATGATGTCTACTACCAGTTGAACAGAAGAGAGCAGGTCGTGGTCTTCAAACTCCGCAAAGGCCACAACAGACTGAGGTACTATCTATTCAATAAACTGAAGAAAGGTGGTACTGACGAATGCACCTGTGGTACAGGGAAAATGACCGCGGAACATCTGCTGCAAAATTGCCCGACATACGAGAACCAGAGAAAGCACATGTGGCCATCACCAGTGGCAACACTAGACAAGCTCTATGGCAGTGTCGACAGCCTCAGGATGACAGCTGCCTTCTTCGAAAAAATTCAACTTGACGTCTGACAGCGTACGAAGAAGAAGATTTACCTCGAATTGTTTTTAACACCTGCACAAATTAACAGTCATCTAACAATATTCATATTTCTGTTGTTCATCCTCTCTCTCTTTCTCTCTCTCGACTTTGGTCTTCTTGTTTCTCTGTACTCTCAACAATCAATGCTGACTACCAACTAATGTGTGACAAATATGAACTGCTGTGATCATATAAGACATTCCAATGTACCCCGCCCACTACCAGTTAAAGGCCAGCACAAAATACAGAAGGGATTGAAGCTCACGAGCAAAAACATGCATTTAGAACGTGCCAACCGTAGCGACAATCCGCCCAAGAAACTGTTGAATATGTCAAGGAAAGAATGTCAGAATACAAACACAGCCAACTTGCTGTTTACATTCATGGATACATCGAGTAATACACATATACTGTAGTCGGGGATGCTGTGGTAGAAACTTATCTATAATAGGTTTTAGCCTTTATCAGATGGGGGTAGCCAGTTCCCTTTTTCGATGTCTTGGCTTACAATATCACTGATATATAAATTTATTTTATTACCGCCAGGGATGAGGTACTAGAATCTTCATTGTTCTGATACACACACGAATCCATGAACTGGTCAATACGATATGATACCGCACAAAGGACAACGGTCTGGGGTAGAAAAGGGCAAGTCTTCGTCACAGAATCCAGAAATTGAAACCTCTAATCAAACCAAATACATCAGGTTTTGTGAAAACCAATTCCTGTTCCTCTATCATTCTCCTAACAGTAAATCTGGTACTCGTTTACAGCTGGGTTTGCTGGAACAAGTTGCAGCCGGAAAGAAGCAGCCACTCTACCAACGTTGTATCCTACGCTCTACATGTACATATAGTGTGGTCTTATGTTTCCTCTAATAACATGTCCACCTTTTCTTCTGCTTATCTCACGGAATAATCATTCCTTCATGGTTGTATGCTTAAACATCTATCTAATTGTTCTATTGTAGGTCAATGGCCAATGTTTTGTTATTATTTTTGTCATGATTATTATCATCATCATCATCATCATCATCATCATCTTCTATCAACTTGTGTCGTTAGAAGGCGTGGAAGGGGGTGTAGTTTTATGTCGTGTGCCATCTTCATCGCCGATGTTGTTGACATCCAGTGTTCTTTAAACATAGCGAGGGACATAACCAAACAAATACAAAAAATATATCATTAAGAGTTATCCCATCATAAAAAATTTGCGTGAGAGATTCTGGCTTGGGCGTCTCCCCTCTTTATCCAGGTTACAAACCTTAGAACGAGTGAGCTATGGCCCTACACCAGAACCACATGGACGTGTACATTGGCATCTGTACACTGAAGGCGATAGGTGTTAATTATCCACCCGACCAAATTTCTCACGCTTGTTGTCGTCCTCGTGCACGACATATGGGGAGGAACAGCTCGCGACCCCGGGCGCTCGTCGGCGACGATTGTGACAGCAAAGCCGTGCTTATCACAAGAACTGAACCTTGAACCTTGACCGGCGTCGAAGTCATGGAGCGAACTAGACAAGTAACTGGCAGAAGACAACACTGGCTGCTCCTGTAGCTGTTAATAGTTAGGTTAGAGTTAGCATATATGCTGATGCCTGTTTAAGTTAGCTCTGTTGTGGTGACAGCGACTCGCATATTGTTTTTAAAATAAATTTAATAATATTCATAAAATGCAAATAAATGTTAGAAATTTCCGAAAGTTAAATTTCGTGTGGTATGCTCCATTATACGCAACCTTAACATTTATAAGTTTTTGCTTTATTTTCATGTAATTATTAAATCATTTATTTTATTGTAGTGCATTTATTACATCCCTTTCTTTTGAATACATTGCCCTTATGACGAAGTAATCGTCCGTGTAAATACAGTTCACTACTAGACCGTGAAACTGTTATCTAGCTAATCGAAGATCCTGTGCTAAAAGTTGTTTATGGTTAAGCGTGCTTATATTCCGTGTGTGCTACTTTTAAATATTTCAAGCTTGGATATTTAAAAGCAAATGTATGTAGACTGTTATGTTATACATTTCTCTAACATACCATCTATAGATTGTTAATCTCATTGTACATATCCAAATTTTAAACTGTACATTTTTTAGAACAGGATACCCATTACCATAATTTTAATAACACTAGCCATATGGACTCTTGCATGTTTACTGCTGGCTGAATATATGTAGACATAATATTCATAATGTGGCATAAGAAATACGTAAACATTAAATTGAACCTTATTCCAGTGTGTGTTTGTTTCTTGTTTATTTCTTTATTTCACAAGACGCATAAGTTGCCATATTAACAAATGTAAACAAACAGATATTAAAGTACACATTCCTAAAGCGCAGGTATTGATAAAATTGCTCTTTGCTGTCACTCTGTGTATTTATGATATATTCGAATACTGACACTATTAAAATACACCAAATTGAAAGCATGGTAGTAATACATATCTTATTATTTTAAACATACATTTCCAAAACTACTTATTACGTACTGTTCCTACTGGCACTATAAATGCAGCTCTAGAATTGATTGCAAAACACCTTCGATTGGTTCTGTTGTTGTTGATTCATCCATTAAGTAAATACTTTCCAAGTAGGCGTTTAGCTTGTTTGAAAAGGCCAGTCTTTGCAAACCGTCGAAGTGTTTGAGAGTTGATAATGCTATTGTGGTTAACATGTGGGTAGTAAGATTATATGTAAGAACGTAACTATTGCTGTGTGTGTGTTAACATATGGATAGCAAGATACTGTGTAGAAGATTAAAGCTTGGTGTCAGACTGTTAATATGTTGATAGTGAGAAACTATGAAGGACATTAAAGCTCTGCGTTAGACTGCTAACAAGCGTGCGGTTGGTATGCTAACATGTGAATAGTAAAATATTATGTAGAAGATCAAAGATTGGTGTCAATCTGCTAATATGTTGATAGTGAGATACTATGTAGGACATTAAAGCTGAGTGTTAGTCTACTAACATGTGGATAGTAAGATAATTTCAAGACAGTAAATCTCCAAGTTGGTTTGCATCTGTTGATTTGTAAATAGTAAGACATTATGTAAGAAATTTAAGCTCAGTATCTGACTCCTAACATGTGGATAGTAAGATAATATGTACACCATTAAATCTTAGTGTCTATCTGTTAATATGTAGATAAAGAGATAATATGTAGGACATTAAAACTCAATTTTAGTCCTCTAGCGTGCAAAAATTCTTTATTCCTCTTTGCGTTCAGGATCCTTTGGTCATGTTATATCTGCAAGCCAGTAATTATGATGCAGTCTAATCTTTACCAGGACATAGTGGTTGCACCATAGCTTTTGCCTCAGCTCTGCATCCTTTGGTATCTCATTTCACTAAAACACAGTGAAAGTAAAAGGCTATGTAGAACACACATTTTGGTGTTGGTCTGTTAATTTATGGATTGTAGGTACTACGTAAGACTGTAAAATTACATTGCGATCTACATATGTTGCCATGTGGATAGTAAAGTAACATGTAAGGTATCCAATCCTAGTATTGGTCAGTTATCAAATGGATTGTAAGATAATATTTAGGGTATCAAATCTTGGTGCTGGTATGTTAACATTTGGAGGGTGAGATAATATGTAGGGTATCAAATCTTGGTTCTGGTCTGTTAACATGTGAATTGTAAGATAATATTTAGGGTAGCAAATCTTGGCGCTGTTCTGTTAACATGTGGGTGGTAAGATAATATATAGGGTATCAAATCGCGGTGCTGGTCTGTTAACATGTGAATGGTAAGATACTATTTAGGGTAGCAAATCTTGGCGCTGGTCTGTTAACGTGTGGGAGGTAAGATAATATATAGGGTATTAAATCTTGTTGATGGTCTATTAACATGTGGATGGTAAGATAATATTTAGTGTAGCAAATCTTGGTGCTGGTCTGTCGACATTTGGATGGTAAGATAGTATGTATAACAGTAAAGCTAAGTGTTCTTCTGGCATGGGGATTCAAAGATAAAATGTAGGGCATTGAAGCAAAGTGTGGATCTATTAACATGTGATTAGTAGTATAATATGTACAACATTAACGGACATGGTCAGTTTGTTGAGAGGTGGAAAGTAAGATACTATGTGGGACAGTAGAGTTTGTTGTCCGTCTACTTCTTTTGTCCTGTGAATATCAAGATAATATAAAGGACATTGAACCACGGTGTCATTCTGTTTGCACTGTGATAGTCAGATAAAATAATTAAGTCTATTGCATCTCTTTTTGGGGGGAAAGGAAGATACTTTTATTTTGGCGATAAGGCTCAGTGTGGGTTTGTTAATGTATTGATAGTAAATATTTCTTTAGAACATCACAGCTCATTGTTGGTCTATTGACATGGGGACAGCAGGATGCTGTTTAGGAAATTTATTATTGGTTTCTATTTGTTAACAAATGGAAGGTAACACACTTAATAGAACAGAAAAGCTCAGTGTTTGTCTGTTAATACATGTGAACTGTAAGATATTTTGTAGGACACGTGTTCTCAGTGTTGGTCTTTTAATACATGTGAAATGTAAGACATTGTGTACGACACGTGTTCTCTGTGTTTTATCAAGGGGAAATATAATATATACAACTTTACATCTCGGCTGTTATGCGTTAACATTTGAATATTAAGAAAATATGTAGGACATGAAAGCTCACTGTTCGTATGCTAACAAGTGGATAGTACAATACTATGAGGTAAAGTAATGCTAGCTGTCATTCTGTTAAGACGCGGATAGTAAGATACTATGTAGGACATTACTGCTCTGTGTTGGTATTTTGACCTGGGGATAGTAAGATACTATAAAGGACATTTCAGATCAGTGTTGGTCTGTTAACAAGCGGAGAGTAAGATACTATGTAGGACATAACTACTCAGTTTTGGTCTGTTTACCTGGGGGAAAAAATATACTATGTAGGACACCTATTCATGAGATTGGTCTGTTTTCATGTGGATAGTGAGAAAATATATTCAACATTATTTCTCAGTTGATGTATATTAACATGTGGATATTAAGAAAATAAGTAGGACATGAAAGTTCACTGTCTGTGTGTTATAAAGTGGATAGTTTGATATTATGTAGAAAAGTGAAGCTTGCTTTAATTCTGTTATAACGTGTGGATAGTAAAATAATAGGTAGGACATTAAAGATTTGTGTCAGACTGCTATCTTTGGGACAGAAAGATAAAAAGTAGGTCATTTAAGCTTTGTGTTAGTATGTTAACTTCTGGACAGTAAGATTACATGTAGGACATTAACAAATGGGAATGGTTTGTAAACATGCAAACATTTTAATGCTACATAGGACAATAAAACTCAGTGTCTGTCTGCTAACAGTTGTATAGTTAGATACTATGTATGTCATCTATGCCAAAAGCTCGGTTTTTGGCTATTAACATGCAAATTAGTAATGTACTATGTAGGACATTACAGCTTGTTGTTGGCCTGCTAAGATAGGGATAGTGTGATACTTTACAGGACAATTATCTTGATGTCCATCTTTTTATATATAGACAGTAAGATACTACCTAGGACCTTAAAGCTCAGTGTTAGCCTTCATCTTTTGTCATGCTGATACTAAGATACTATGTAGGAGATTAAATATCAGATTTGGTCTATTAAAGTGGCGTCAGTGAGATACTTTATAGGACCGTCACGCTCAGTTTAGATCTGTGAAAGTGGGATCAGTAAGATATTATGTAGGACACTAATGCTTTTAGGTAGGTTTGTTAACATAGGGATTGTAAAATGCTATGCAGGACAGTAAAACTAGGTGACTGTTTGTCTATGTTTCTGTTGGGATACTCAGATAGTATGCTAATATGTAGACAGTAAGATGCTATGTATCACATTAAATCTAAAGAATCGGTTGGTTATATGAGGACATTAAGATAATATATAGGACACTGAAGCTTAGTGTAATTATGTTGACATGATGACAGTTTGTTTGTTTTTTTAGTTCGCCTTATTTCTCTAATCCCCAAGGTGGTGTACATTGTACTGTGGTTTTTATTTTGCGCCTGTCGGCCAAGTGCATCCAACTTCAGCATTCATTTTTAGTAATGGTCTGCGTCCTCTTGCATTTTCTAAGGTTTCGCTTTACCGGAGTAACGGCGCTGTTATGGGGTTTGAACCCAGCACCTTTGGGTTTTGAGCCATGCCACCTTAACCACTAGGCCACACCATCCTCATGGTGACAGTAAGATAATATGTAGGATATTAGCGAATAGCATCGGTCTGTTAAAATTTAGATAGTAAGATTTTATGTAGTACATTACAGCTTGATATTAGGTCTGCTAACATTTAGAAAGAAAGATTTTCTATTAG
The DNA here is from genome assembly GCA_036924085.1 of Ariolimax columbianus. Taxonomy (NCBI): domain Eukaryota; kingdom Metazoa; phylum Mollusca; class Gastropoda; order Stylommatophora; family Arionidae; genus Ariolimax; species Ariolimax columbianus. The sequence goes on from JAVGWX010000025.1 coordinate 31,347,486, forward strand.
GACATTACAGCTTGGTGTTGGTCTGTTGACAGGGAGACTGTAAAATGCTATGAATGACATTAAAACATGTGGATAGTACAATATCATGTAGGATAGCAAAGCTCAGAGTCAGGCTGATGACATAGGTACAGTAAGATATCTTCTTCGAAGTACGCTGTCATGTGGATAGTAAGATACTCTGTAGGACATTCAAGCTATGTGTCTGCCTGTTGACATGTGGATAGTAAAATACTATGTAGGACATTACAGCTCTGTGTTGGCCTGTTGACATGTGGATAGTAAAATACTATGTAGGACATTACAGCTCTGTGTTGGCCTGTTGACATGTGGATAGTAAAATACTATGTAGGACATTACAGCTCTGTGTTGGCCTGTTGACATGTGGATAGTAAGATATTATGTAGGACATTCAAGCTCTGTGTTTGCCTGTTTACATTGGGTTAGTAAGATACTATGTAGGACATTCTAGCTCTGTGTTGGCCTGTTATCATGTGGATAGTAAGATACTCTGTAGCACATTAAAGCTCTGTCTTGGCCTATTGACATGTGGATAGTAAGATACTCTGTAAGACATTCAAACTCTGTGTTGGCCTGTTAACATGGTGGCAGTAAGGAACTATGTAGGACATTAATGTGTTGGGTAAGTCTAACATCTGGATAGTGGATACTGTGCAGTGCATTCAATCTAGAGTTGGTTTGTTAATATGTGGATTGTAAGATCCTGTGTAAGACATTAAAGCTCTCTGTCAGTCTGATGCCATTGGGATTGTATAATACTTTGAAGAACAATAAAACTTGGTATTGGTCTGTTAATATATAGATAGCAAATTACAATGTAGGACTGTAAAGTTTCGAGTCAGTGAACTTATGTTTAATGGGGATAGTGCGATACTTTGTAGGACAATACCGTTTATTGTTTGGATGTTAATATTCATATAGTAAGGTATTATATAAAAGACTGTTACCATGTGCTTAGGTAGATACTGTGTAGGACATCAACATTTAATGCTGGAATGATAGTCTGTGGATAGTAAGATACTATATATAGGACATTAAAACTTGATGTAGCATAGTAAGATACTAGCTAGGACTGTAATGCCTAGGGTCAGTTTGTTAACATGTGGATAGCAAGATACTATTGCAGACATTAATGCACAGTGTCGGCGACTAAGAGGCCATGCTTAGTTGGTTTGTTAAGAATAGCATAGATGGCGCCTAACAGTCTGCGTCTCAAGTTGGTCTAGTGTTTGAGTCTTTTAAGATGGACTCGCAGATCTATTAACCAAACTTCTTGGCACTTGTCTTAACATAACGGAGTAATAAGCTGCTCGAGCCTAACACGCTAAGCAGGAAATCCTCATCCCTCCTTTATCCAGCTCACACCACAGCTGGGACCTCCACAGGGTCATCTTTCCTTGTAGAATTACAGGTCTACTAAGACTAAGATTAATTTAAACACAGAATCTTACAAATACTATTTCTTTTGTTGCAGATTCTGCACTTTACACTATACGAAATACAAGACCTCACCACTAATGGAGTCTCCCGCGGAACACCTCGCTGAGACATTTCGATTATACTCCGTCTTCCTCCACGCTGCCCGAGACTCATCAACCGTTGCCGTGGACGATCAACACGAAAGACAATGGTTGAGTATGAGGATTACCTGACTTGACTTAAAACACGAGGCAACGACTCTAGCTGGCCATCTATCTTCACGGCACATCCCCCATGACATTAGAACACATTTTGCAGCCCTGTCCATCGTTTACCGACAAGAAGTAGCATTTGTCAACAACCAGTGTCCTTCCACGAGTAGCTGTACAGAAGTGCTCAGACCCTCAAGTCAACTGCTGCCTTCGTTAGAGTAATTGAATTCGAGGTCTGCAGACGAACAAGGAAGATCTCTTTTCTTGACATGGTTCGCGCCAGCCGAAGCACATCAGTACAAGTACATTCAACCTCCATCAAGATGACTTCAGCAAAAAGCTTTGCATGATCTTGCAGTGGGAGTTTATGTAACAGTTTACTTGCATGATGAGGTTGCTATCCTCATGCACAACTCTCTTTAGTCACGCCTTTCAATAGATGCATTGAGTTCAATCAATCAAATCAGAACAAAAAGGCATAGCTTCAAATTAAATAAAGAAAGGTCAAGATTGGATATTTGGAAATATTTCTTTAGTCAGAGAGGGGTGAATGCTTGAAATGCATTTCCACAGAAAGTGATGGAAGCAGGGGCAGTTGATGCATTTAAGAATACATTGGATGCGCATAGCTTATTGAGCAAGGAAATGTAAATGAAACTGGTTGCATACAAACTCTGCATAGTCTTCTAAACCAGTATAAAGACGTTAAGTTAAGTTAAATCAAGATTACTCATCTCTTTTTGTTGAAGCACAGGTCCAGCATTGTATTTGACTTACCATAACCAGCTTTTAGGAAATACTTTTTCTAGTTATTTGCTGTAGGGTAGCGATAATTTGTACATTTTGAGATTGCCACATCCAGGGACAACTCTTATTCTAAATTGTAGTAATTTTGCATGCCTTGGTTACGGAGAGTGATTCCGACCAAGCGTCTCTCAAGAGAGGCCGTGGATCACTCTCAATTTGTCCTCCAGTGATTTTGGACAGTTTTAATGAACGAGAAGGCTTCCCAGTCCCAGCGGCGACGGTCTTGTTAGTTCAGGTTGCAGATTGTTCTGCATACATATATACGCAGCACGTTCATTCAAACAATAATGAAATAACTTTCTTCTATTTTAAATGTATTGTGTTTCTATTGAAATTGTTAAGAAAGACACATATATCACATGTACTTTTGTGTTTGTTTTTTAACTATTTCTATATAACTGGTTCTTTGCTGTTGTATTTTATGTATTTAAAAACATTATTCCGAGAAGGGGTACGTGACATACACTTGACAAGGGAGACCATAGAACACAAATGGCTAACAACTTTCCTTTAGACGATTAACAAAAACGTGTCTTGACATAGTCGCCATCACGGCCTGCGATGGGCATCAGAACATGACACAACGGTTGAGTTACAGGAACAATTTGTATCTACAGTTAACATCATTTGCTGAATAAGAATGATCACCAATGGGCAGCAGCTTACGGTAAACACCTTTCATTTTTGGGCTAAAGAGAAATACTCTCCATTTAATGTACAATATGTAACTAAGTTAACGTCTTTATACGGGTTGAGAAGACTACCTCTTTATACTGGTTTAGAAGATTATGTCTTTCTACTGGTTTAGAAGACTGAAACTTTATACTGGTTTAGAAGACTGTCTTTACACTCGTTAAGAAGGCTGTTTCTTTATACTGGTTTAGAAGACTGTGTCTTTATACAAGTTTAGAAGACGATATCTTTATACTGCTTTAGAAGACTATATCTTTATACTGGTTTAGAAGACTACGTCTTTATACTGGCTTAGAAAACTATGCAGAGTCTGTAAACAACCAGTTTCATTTACATGTCTTTGCTCTAAAAGCTTTGTGCATCCAATCTATTCTTAAATGCATTAATTGTTCTAGCCTAAAACTACTTCATATGGCAATACATTCCAAGCATTCACCAGTGTACAGCTTATGTAGTGTACCAGTGACACTTTTACCGGTAACAGTTCCGCAGTTCAGCTCACTTTAACTTCAACCGATGCACAAAATTGAGAAATGAAATAAAGAAATAAATTTATTCTACCGGGAATTCCGCCATGTTGAAAGGAGGGGGGATGGGAGGGGGGAGTGGTGTGGTGAGGCGGGGGGGGGGGGCAAATCGCCGGAATATCGTCGAGTATTGTAACGCAAATTGAGAATCAGATTGTGAAGAATACTATTGCTGTTTATTCTTCTTCTTCTTCTTCTTCTTCTTCTTCTTCTTCTTCTTCTTCTTCTTCTTCTTCTTCTTCGTCAACCTGTATTTTTTTCGAAAAAAGAGCGGTCATCCTAAGGCTGTCGACACTGCCATAGAGCATGTCTAGTGTTTGCCACTGTTGATGGCCACATGTGCTTTCTCTGGTCCTCGTATGTCGGGCATTTTTGCAGCATATGTTCAGCGGTCATTTTCCCGGTGCCACAAGTGCATTCGTCAGTGGCACCTATCTTCAGTTTATTGAAAAGGTGGTACCTTAGTCTGTTGTGGCCTGTGTGGAGTCTGAAGACCACGACCTGCTCTCTTCTGTCCAACTGGTAATAAGCATCGTTTTTTGTGTAGCCAGTATGTTCTATTTCCCACTTGGCCATGTATCTGGCTGTAATAAGCCTTTTGGACTCTTCGTAGGTCACACTAGAATCTGGTTGGGGTAGTCTTGCACCTTCTTTTGCCAGTCTGTCTGCCTCCTCGTTGCCTTGGATGTTACAGTGGGATGGCATAGTTGACAGAGTACTGCTCTTAAATCATTTAGTTCAGTATTTTTCTACTTTTTAGTGCTGTGACTACGGCCAGGTCATCTGTAAACAGGACTATCTGCCTTTCATTTCTTTTGCCTGTCAGCATTGCTTCTGCTGCATCCCTCAGTGCCTCTGCCTCCGCTCTGAAATTGCATGAGTATTTTCCAGTTGCCACTGACAGAGTTATTTTTTTACCATTTGGTAGGCTCAGGAATACCTCTGCCCCTCCGTTCTGTGTTGTGTTTGTTACAGACCCGTCGGTGTATGCATGGGTCCAGCCCATGCTTGGGTAGTTTTTCGTTATGTACCTCAGGGTTATGTCTCTTCTTTCTTTTTCACTCTGGCTGTTCTTTGCTCGAATACCTGGTATATGTTCTACCACCTCCAGAATGATATGCTGCTTCCCAGTAGGTTTGCGTACAGAAGGGATGGGCTTTGGTGTTAATGTGTTCATAGTGTCTTCGCTCATCTTTGCTTTGGCTATTTCTGCAAAGTTTCTCCGCTTTACTTTCCCATTTCCAAATCTATTTAGTCTCTGATGCATTGTGTGGTCTGTCAGTCTTCTGAGTTTCTCTGCTTGCTGCTGGGCTCTGCAGTCTCTTCTGTCGGTCATAGATTGCAGATTTCTAATCTTTTCCAGTTCTACAATTGGCGTTGACTTCATGCCTCCTGTTATAACTCTCATGGCTTGGTTTTGAAGTTTGCTAATTTTATCAAAGTTCCCCTTTGCTGCTGTTGCGCACGCCGCAATACCATACTTGAGAACTGGTCTCACTCTTCCAGTGTACAGTTTCGTCTGTTCCCCAGCTTGTGCAAGCAAGTTTCCTCGTGATTGCCATTCTTTGTCTGGCTCTCATTCGGTTTCTATCGATCTAACTTTTCCATGTCATGCATCGATCAAATGTGACTCCCAGGTAATTTTGGTTGCCGTTTGTCCGCAGATATTTGCCGTAAAGACTTATTTTGGTGTTCTGGGGTTTGTTTGAAAGCGAGAATATCGTACATGTTACTTTTTCCTCATTTATTTTGACCAGCCACGAATTAACCCACTCCTCCAACGATGTTAGGGCCTGCTGCATCCGATTGCTTGCTATGGTGATATTTTTTTCAGAGGTCCACATAGCCAGATCGTCTGCAAATATGGAGCTGTGGACTCTTCTTGGTAGATTCTCTGTGATGTTGTTTATATACACCAGGAAAGGTGTTGGTGACAGTACTCCCCTTTGGGGTACTCCCTGCTCAAGTGTCACCTTTTTGCTCATCTGCTATTGTACTTGAACTATGGATGTTCTGTTTTCGAGGTAGTCGCTGATCCATCAGTACATTTTCCCACAAACTTCACTTCTTCGTAGCTTGACTTTTAGTCCCTTTATCCACACCTTGTCAAATGCCTTCTCTAAATCTACCCAAACCGCTACTGTGTGTTTTTTCTCCTGGTAAGCATTATCTATTAACTGGGCTATGAGAGTGATCTGGTCCTCAGTGGATATGTGCTGTCTAAAGCCTGCTTGCTGTGTAATTAGTATGTGTTTTTCTTCCAGATGCTACATCAGTCTGGTGTTTATCATACGTTCCAACAGTTTACCTACACAGCTCAGTAGACTGATAGGCCTGTATCCATTTTGATCTGTTCTATCTTTTTCTTTCTTTGGTACTGGTATAAGTACAGCGTCTTTCCATGTCTGAGGTACAATTCCCCTTTTCCAGCTTTGGTTCAGGACTGATAGTAACTTCCTTTTTGCTGTTTGGCCCAACTCCATCAGCATTTCGTGTTACCCCATCTTTTCTGGGCGATTTCTTTTTCTTTAAAGTTCTCATGGCCTCTTCCATTTCATTCATTGTTAGTATTGCCATCATGTGCTCCTCTGGTGCCCTATTGATGTTGTCGTGGCTCTTTTGTTCTTCACTAATGTCTGTGTGCCTGTCTGTAGGGACATCATTGTGGTTTGCTCTGGCATAGTGTTCGTTCCATAAAGGTTTTGCTGCTTTTTTTTCCTGTAAGCATGTTGTCGCCATGCTTGATGGTAATTTGTTTATTTGATGGTGTTTCGTTATTCATGGCTCTGACTAACTTCCATACTTTGTTCCCATCTTTATCTAAATTGAGGCTTTCTGTTTTATTTTTCCAGCTGTCTCTGGTTATTTGGTTTAGTGTTCTTTTGTATTTCGTCGTGATAGCATTGAGGGCGATATTTGCCTCCATATATTGTTCTCTCTCTGCCATGTTCCTAGCATTTGAGACTTCGTCTTCCGCTTTCTGCAATTCATCATTTCAATATGGCTTGTAGTTTTTCCTTGCCCCTCTTGGGATGGTTTCGGTGGCTGCTTGCATTATTGCTTTGCTTAGGCTTTCCACCATAGGTTTCATATTGTTATTCCGTGTGTTGATGGTTTCACATAGCCGAACTGTCAGAATTGCAAATCTGTCCCAGTCGGCTCGTTTATAGTTCCAACGTGGGAGCGCTTTTATTTCACGTGGGCCTACTTCCATATTAATTTCTAGCCTAATTGGCCTTTTGTCGCTACCTGCCACTTGGTTGAGCACCTGGCCGTCTATTTTGTGGTGAATATCCACCGTGGAAAAGGCCAAGTCTGGAGTAGAGGTGGTATGCCATGTTCTAGAATAGAAGCTAGGGCTGTCCTCCGGCCTATTGAAAAGATAGATTTGTGTCTATCTCCCAGTCTTCCACTTCATCACCTCTGTTGTCTGTGTCCGAATATCCCCATCTCTCTGAGTGGCTGTTGAAGTCTCCAAGTACTAGGCAGCTGGAGTCCTTGATTTCCATACTCGAGAGCGACAGGCCTTTGTTGGGTAGGCCATACAGGTTGAAGATGCGGATCTTCGTTTCTTGTGTCATTATGTCGAGTCCTACAATTTCTGCTTGTCCAGTGTGATTGACAGCTACCGCGCTCCTCGGTATGCAGTTACGTGTCAGTATCAAAACCCTTCCTTTGTCAAGACTGTAACATTCTAAAGCGGAGACGAACCCACACATACACACTTTTGTGAGAGTCTTGAAGAACTCCCCACCACAGTAGACTTTGTCCATAGAACTGGCCTTTACGTGTAGACTTAATACAATTGTCGGTGAGCTAGAAAAAGAAGGAAAAGAAGAAGAAGAAGAAGAAGAGAAAGAATAAGAAAAAGAAAAGAAGAAGAAAAGAAAGAAAAAATAAGAAGAAGAAGACGAAGAAAAAAAAGAAGACGAAAAAGAAGAGAAAGAAAAAGAAGATAAACATGAGTAAATAGTACTACCTGATATTGCCCGAAGAAGATTTGAATGTTTAAATGAAGTATATCGTTAAACAGCAACTAATCTGATTGGCAAACATCCGGCCAGTCTCTAAACCCTGATCTATGGGTGAGAGAGCTGGAGTGTGTACGGCAAACACGCCAGGAGGTTGAATCACTTCTACCTGACACATACTCCAAATTGGCTACAAGACCACATCACAAATAACCATACTCTTTTCATTACTACTACACTATTCATACACTTTTGTAGAAAGTTAAAGTGAGATAGACTGGCCAAGTTTCTCAAATGTCAAGCTAAAGGTTCCAAAAGAAACCAGTTTAGCGAGCTTAGCGCAGTAAGGCGATCACGTGGACGTCAATAAAAGCGATTCAGTGAATCCTGGCAGTAAATCGTTTAGCCTGAAAAAGACGAGGCCAAAAAGAGCCTTGCATGCAGTTAGCGAGGGTCGACGGGCGATCAGATGGAAGTATAGAGTAGAGGGAAAACCAGCACAGCTGGTGTTGGCTTAATCTGGCATGCACGCATCCGCCCACAGACTTAAAAGCGCAGTATGACACATGATGATGTTGGTTATTCTCATCGACGGCGATAGGCCCATTATTATTGTCATGATCATATTTCTTCAAAATCAATTAAATACCGGATCAAGATGGTGAGCAGCGCATGAGCTGCAGCGGTCAGCGAGCCATAGCTGACTGATAGCGTAAGGGCTAACGAACCGTAGCTGCCAAGGCCGTTCTACACGTCCGCGCAGTATTCTAGAAAAAAGGCTGCAACAGAGCAGACTGGCTAAGGAGAAGGGATCGAAGAGGGAATGCTAACCCGGTACTCAAAAAATGCTTGCTGAAGTCGGATGTGTTGGACCGAAAGGTGCAAATATCGACATAACGCATTCCGTTCTCTGGACTGCGTTCTGCTACTTAGGCCCGTGTCAGGGTTTGGTAGCGGGAGATGGAAAACAAACGAAGCCAAGCCAAGACAAGTAAATACATTTAATATTCATCAGTTCATTGGCGTCTCAGTCACTGATCATCATGCGCCTGGCGCCCTGGCGAAGTTTGCCCAGCTCTGTCTCTCGTATTTCGACACAGTCTGCTATGGTTGCAAACGCCGGTACGTGAGTGGCAGTCCCTGTCGCAGATCATACAACGGGGCTGAGGAGGCTGACTTGCCGGGCTGTTCCCCGATCTTTTCAGTTGTGCCCATTTCTCTGGATCCAGATGGTCTCTACAAGCGTCGGCAACTACTGTGCACGTCCCAACTGACTGTCTGCAATCGACTCAATCCTGAGCTTTCGGATGGATGTCGCATGACGTCATGTCCAGCTTGTATACGTCCTTGAATCGCGGTGTGGGGTAGTCGATTCCTTTAGCTGTAGTGATCAGTTGTCCATAAAATATATCCTATAACAGCCTTTACAATGTATGTAAATATACACTCGCGAGCATACGACTACTCTAAGACAGATGTACAGAAGATGAAAGATACAGACAGCCACATACACTGGAAAGATATTGTCAGAGGTACAGACGTTGAACAAGAGGCAGAGTGTTTCAAAACACTTTTAGAACTAAAAGTCGAATATGTTCCATGTATGGAGGTAAACACCAATCATAAAAAGTGGATTACTAGATTTGTAGCTAAATGTACAAGAGCTTAAAATAAAGCCTGGACAAAGTATATAAAAGCAAGTAAATCAAAAGAAATATATTTAAAATATTTGGACAAGCAAAACATAGCTCAGAAAGTAAGTAAAGCTGCAAAAATAGACTTCGAAAAAAACTTACTAATAGGATCAAGACTGATGGTAAAAGCTTCTTTTCTAATGTTAGAAATAAACAAAGACCTAAAGACAAGGTAGGCTTTCTCATAGACAGTACTGTGACAATAAGCAAAGAAAATAGGGAGATAGCTAATCTAATAAATCAATACTTTGGCACAGTCTATACAAAAGAACACTCCTCCAAGATACCAGAGCCTATACATATTTTCAAATGTGAAATGGATATAGTTCGATTAAAATCATTCTGTATTACGGAGGAAATGATTCTAAAAAGATTGGAAGGATTAAAATTGGATAAATGTACAGATCAAGATGGTATCCATTCATCAATGCTATTTGAAGTATAGACTAACTAGTTAAACCATTGGCTATATTATTTTCTCAATCACTTGCAAAATGGATTGTTCCAAGAGATTGGAAAGATGCAGGAGTGATTCCCTTATTCAAAAGAGGAAAGAAATCATATCCAGCTAATTAAGTAAGTTTAACGAGCATAGTCTGTAAATTGTTAGAGTCAATAATGAAAGAAAACATTGTAATGCATCTAGACAGGTTAAATCTAATCAGAAATAGTCAGCATGGGTTTACTAGAGGGAGACCGTGCTTAACAAATCTATTGGAGTGCATGGAGATGATTACTAAAATCATAGATAAGGGAGAACCAGTGGATGTTATTTATCTAGATTTTACAAAGTTAAAATCACATGGGATAGATGGGCAGGTTACCGAATTGAATTAAAGTTGGTTAACGGGATGAAGACAGCTATTGACATAAAAAAGGAGTACTCTGAGTGGTGTGAAGTAAACAATGGAACAAAATTACAGTATGGGCGAGAACAATACTAGAATGATAGATAACGAAAGGGACATAGGGGTAATAATAGAGCATACAAGTAAGGTGAGTAAGCAAGTCTAGGTAGCAGTGAATAAGTCAAATGCAACGTTAGGTAAGATACAAAAAAAGAAATATTAAACATAGGAGTAATGGGGTGATTGACAAACTGTATAAAGCATTAGTTAGACCTAGATCGGAGTACTGTGTACAGATGTGGAGTCCTTATCGTAGAAGAGCTATACATATGCTGGAAAGGATACAAAGAATAGCGACAAAACTGATAGTGGGATTCCAAAATTACAGTTACGAGGAAAGACTCAGAAAAACCAGCCGTTAGTGTCTAGAAAAGAGAAGAATTAAACTTGACTTAATCTAAGTTGATAAGATAATCACAAAAAAAGTTAAATAAGACTATAACAAGTTTTTTTCAAAATACAACCACCAGGGAGAACAAGAGGGCACAGATACAAATTAACTAACGAAAGGTCCAAATTGGACACAGGACATTTTTTTTTATTCAGAGAGTGATGAATGCTTGGAATGCTTTGCCCCAGGAAATAGTGGAGGCAGAGACAGTTAATGCATTTAAGAATAAATAGGATGTACATAGTTATTAGAGCAGGGTAATGCAAATGGGACTGGTTGTCTACAGACTCTGATGAGTTTTCTAAACCAATATAAATAACTAAACCTGTACGTCGCTAAGTGTCATTGAAGGAAATGTGGCGACTACATGAGTTGGCCACCCCACCTCATAAAAAGCTGAGGCCTAGTACAGTGAAGTCTCTAACACTTCAACCTCGACATCAATGATTGCGAAAGGATTACCTTTTCCTTTTCATGTTAAAATCATTTACATCGAATACCAGAACCAAAGAAAGAAAAAGATAGAACAGATCAAAAATTGATACAGGCCTATCAGTCTACTGAGCTGTGTAGGTAAACTGATGGAGCGTATGATAAACATCAGACTGATGTGGCACCTGGAAGAAAAAACATATTAAATCCACAGAAAGCAGGATGTAGACAACACAGATCAACTGAGGATCAGATCACTCTCATAGCGCAGAAAATAGAGGATGCTTACCAGGAGAAAAAGCATACAGTAGCGGTTTGGGTGGATATAGAGAAGGCATTTGACAAGGTAGGGAAAGAGTAAAGATATAAAGAAGTGAAGTATTCGGACAAATGTACAGATTGATCAGCCACTATCTCGAAAACAGAACAGCCAGAGTTCAAGTACAAGAGAAGATGAGCAAAAATGTGAGACTGGAGCAGGGTGTACCCAAAGGGGGAGTACTGTCACCCACACGTTTTTCTGGTGTATATAAACAACATAATAGAGAATATATTAAGAATAGTCCACAGCTCCATGTTTGCAGACGATTTGGCTTTGTGGACCACTGAAGAAAATCTCACCATGGCAAACAATCGGATGCAGCAGGCCCTAACATCGCTGGAATAGTGGACGAGGGGGCAGACAGACTGGCTAAAGAAGGTGCAAGGTTACCACAACCAGATTCTAGTGTGACCTACGAAGAGTTGAAAAGGTTTATTAGGACCAGATACATGGCCAAATGGGAAACAGAACATACTGGCTACACACAAAAATGATGTCTACTACCAGTTGAACAGAAGAGAGCAGGTCGTGGTCTTCAAACTCCGCAAAGGCCACAACAGACTGAGGTACTATCTATTCAATAAACTGAAGAAAGGTGGTACTGACGAATGCACCTGTGGTACAGGGAAAATGACCGCGGAACATCTGCTGCAAAATTGCCCGACATACGAGAACCAGAGAAAGCACATGTGGCCATCACCAGTGGCAACACTAGACAAGCTCTATGGCAGTGTCGACAGCCTCAGGATGACAGCTGCCTTCTTCGAAAAAATTCAACTTGACGTCTGACAGCGTACGAAGAAGAAGATTTACCTCGAATTGTTTTTAACACCTGCACAAATTAACAGTCATCTAACAATATTCATATTTCTGTTGTTCATCCTCTCTCTCTTTCTCTCTCTCTCTCTCTCTCTCTCTCTCTCTTTCTCTCTCTCTACTTTGGTCTTCTTGTTTCTCTGTACTCTCAACAATCAATGCTGACTACCAACTAATGTGTGACAAATATGAACTGCTGTGATCATATAAGACATTCCAATGTACCCCGCCCACTACCAGTTAAAGGCCAGCACAAAATACAGAAGGGATTGAAGCTCACGAGCAAAAACATGCATTTAGAACGTGCCAACCGTAGCGACAATCCGCCCAAGAAACTGTTGAATATGTCAAGGAAAGAATGTCAGAATACAAACACAGCCAACTTGCTGTTTACATTCATGGATACATCGAGTAATACACATATACTGTAGTCGGGGATGCTGTGGTAGAAACTTATCTATAATAGGTTTTAGCTTTTATCAGATGGGGGTAGCCAGTTCCCTTATTCGATGTCTTGGCTTACAATATCACTGATATATAAATTTATTTTATTACCGCCAGGGATGAGGTACTAGAATCTTCATTGTTCTGATACACACACGAATCCATGAACTGGTCAATACGATATGATACCGCACAAAGGACAACGGTCTGGGGTAGAAAAGGGCAAGTCTTCGTCACAGAATCCAGAAATTGAAACCTCTAATCAAACCAAATACATCAGGTTTTGTGAAAACCAATTCCTGTTCCTCTATCATTCTCCTAACAGTAAATCTGGTACTCGTTTACAGCTGGGTTTGCTGGAACAAGTTGCAGCCGGAAAGAAGCAGCCACTCTACCAACGTTGTATCCTACGCTCTACATGTACATATAGTGTGGTCTTATGTTTCCTCTAATAACATGTCCACCTTTTCTTCTGCTTATCTCACGGAATAATCATTCCTTCATGGTTGTATGCTTAAACATCTATCTAATTGTTCTATTGTAGGTGAATGGCCAATGTTTTGTTATTATTATTGTCATGATTATTATCATCATCATCATCATCATCATCATCTTCTATCAACTTGTGTCGTTAGAAGGCGTGGAAGGGGGTGTAGTTTTATGTCGTGTGCAATCTTCGTCGCCGATGTTGTTGACATCCAGTGTTCTTTAAACATAGCGAGGGACATAACCAAACAAATACAAAAAATATATCATTAAGAGTTATCCCATCATAAAAAATTTGCGTGAGAGATTCTGGCTTGGGCGTCTCCCCTCTTTATCCAGGTTACAAACCTTAGAACGAGTGAGCTATGGCCCTACACCAGAACCACATGGACGTGTACATTGGCATCTGTACACTGAAGGCGATAGGTGTTAATTATCCACCCGACCAAATTTCTCACGCTTGTTGTCGTCCTCGTGCACGACATATGGGGAGGAACAGCTCGCGACCCCGGGCGCTCGTCGGCGACGATTGTGACAGCAAAGCCGTGCTTATCACAAGAACTGAACCTTGAACCTTGACCGGCGTCGAAGTCATGGAGCGAACTAGACAAGTAACTGGCAGAAGACAACACTGGCTGCTCCTGTAGCTGTTAATAGTTAGGTTAGAGTTAGCATATATGCTGATGCCTGTTTAAGTTAGCTCTGTTGTGGTGACAGCGACTCGCATATTGTTTTTAAAATAAATTTAATAATATTCATAAAATGCAAATAAATGTTAGAAATTTCCGAAAGTTAAATTTCGTATGGTATGCTCCATTATACGCAACCTTAACATTTATAAGTTTTTGCTTTATTTTCATGTAATTATTAAATCATTTATTTTATTGTAGTGCATTTATTACATCCCTTTCTTTTGAATACATTGCCCTTATGACGAAGTAATCGTCCGTGTAAATACAGTTCACTACTAGACCGTGAAACTGTTATCTAGCTAATCGAAGATCCTGTGCTAAAAGTTGTTTATGGTTAAGCTTGCTTATATTCCGTGTGTGCTACTTTTAAATATTTCAAGCTTGGATATTTAAAAGCAAATGTATGTAGACTGTTATGTTATACATTTCTCTAACATACCATCTATAGATTGTTAATCTCATTGTACATATCCAAATTTTAAACTGTACATTTTTTAGAACAGGACACCCATTACCATAATTTTAATAACACTAGCCATATGGACTCTTGCATGTTTACTGCTGGCTGAATATATGTAGACATAATATTCATAATGTGGCATAAGAAAAACGTAAACATAAAATTGAACCTTATTCCAGTGTGTGTTTGTTTCTTGTTTATTTCTTTATTTCACAAGACGCATAAGTTGCCATATTAACAAATGTAAACAAACAGATATTAAAGTACACATTCCTAAAGCGCAGGTATTGATAAAATTGCTCTTTGCTGTCACTCTGTGTATTTATGATATATTCGAATACTGACACTATTAAAATACACCAAATTGAAAGCATGGTAGTAATACATATCTTATTATTTTAAACATACATTTCCAAAACTACTTATTACGTACTGTTCCTACTGGCACTATAAATGCAGCTCTAGAATTGATTGCAAAACACCTTCGATTGGTTCTGTTGTTGTTGATTCATCCATTAAGTAAATACTTTCCAAGTAGGCGTTTAGCTTGTTTGAAAAGGCCAGTCTTTGCAAACCGTCGAAGTGTTTGAGAGTTGATAATGCTATTGTGGTTAACATGTGGGTAGTAAGATTATATGTAAGAACGTAACTATTGCTGTGTGTGTGTTAACATATGGATAGCAAGATACTGTGTAGAAGATTAAAGCTTGGTGTCAGACTGTTAATATGTTGATAGTGAGAAACTATGAAGGACATTAAAGCTCTGCGTTAGACTGCTAACAAGCGTGCGGTTGGTATGCTAACATGTGAATAGTAAAATATTATGTAGAAGATCAAAGATTGGTGTCAATCTGCTAATATGTTGATAGTGAGATACTATGTAGGACATCAAAGCTCTGCGTTAGACTGCTAACAAGCTTGCGGTTGGTGTGCTAACATGTGAATAGTAAAATATCATGTGGAAGATTAAAGCTTTGTGTCAATCTACTAATATGTTGATAGTGAGATACTATGTAGGACATTAAAGCTGAGTGTTAGTCTACTAACATGTGGATAGTAAGATAATTTCAAGACAGTAAATCTCCAAGTTGGTTTGCATCTTTTGATTTGTAAATAGTAAGACATTATGTAAGAAATTTAAGCTCAGTATCTGACTCCTAACATGTGGATAGTAAGATAATATGTACACCATTAAATCTTAGTGTCTATCTGTTAATATGTAGATAAAGAGATAATATGTAGGACATTAAAACTCAATTTTAGTCCTCTAGCGTGCAAAAATTCTTTATTCCTCTTTGCGTTCAGGATCCTTTGGTCATGTTATATCTGCAAGCCAGTAATTATGATGCAGTCTAATCTTTACCAGGACATAGTGGTTGCACCATAGCTTTTGCCTCAGCTCTGCATCCTTTGGTATCTCATTTCACTAAAACACAGTGAAAGTAAAAGGCTATGTAGAACACACATTTTGGTGTTGGTCTGTTAATTTATGGATTGTAGGTACTACGTAAGACTGTAAAATTACATTGCGATCTACATATGTTGCCATGTGGATAGTAAAGTAACATGTAAGGTATCCAATCCTAGTATTGGTCAGTTATCAAATGGATTGTAAGATAATATTTAGGGTATCAAATCTTGGTGCTGGTATGTTAACATTTGGAGGGTGAGATAATATGTAGGGTATCAAATCTTGGTTCTGGTCTGTTAACATGTGAATTGTAAGATAATATTTAGGGTAGCAAATCTTGGCGCTGTTCTGTTAACATGTGGGTGGTAAGATAATATATAGGGTATCAAATCGCGGTGCTGGTCTGTTAACATGTGAATGGTAAGATACTATTTAGGGTAGCAAATCTTGGCGCTGGTCTGTTAACGTGTGGGAGGTAAGATAATATATAGGGTATTAAATCTTGTTGATGGTCTATTAACATGTGGATGGTAAGATAATATTTAGTGTAGCAAATCTTGGTGCTGGTCTGTCGACATTTGGATGGTAAGATAGTATGTATAACAGTAAAGCTAAGTGTTCTTCTGGCATGGGGATTCAAAGATAAAATGTAGGGCATTGAAGCAAAGTGTGGATCTATTAACATGTGATTAGTAGTATAATATGTACAACATTAACGGACATGGTCAGTTTGTTGAGAGGTGGAAAGTAAGATACTATGTGGGACAGTAGAGTTTGTTGTCCGTCTACTTCTTTTGTCCTGTGAATATCAAGATAATATAAAGGACATTGAACCACGGTGTCATTCTGTTTGCACTGTGATAGTCAGATAAAATAATTAAGTCTATTGCATCTCTTTTTGGGGGGAAAGGAAGATACTTTTATTTTGGCGATAAGGCTCAGTGTGGGTTTGTTAATGTATTGATAGTAAAAATTTATTTAGAACATCACAGCTCATTGTTGGTCTATTGACATGGGGACAGCAGGATGCTGTTTAGGAAATTTATTATTGGTTTCTATTTGTTAACAAATGGAAGGTAACACACTTAATAGAACAGAAAAGCTCAGTGTTTGTCTGTTAATACATGTGAACTGTAAGATATTTTGTAGGACACGTGTTCTCAGTGTTGGTCTGTTAATACATGTGAAATGTAAGACATTGTGTACGACACGTGTTCTCTGTGTTTTATCAAGGGGAAATATAATATATACAATTTTACATCTCAGCTGTTATGCGTTAACATTTGAATATTAAGAAAATATGTAGGACATGAAAGCTCACTGTTCGTATGCTAACAAGTGGATAGTACAATACTATGAGGTAAAGTAATGCTAGCTGTCATTCTGTTAAGACGCGGATAGTAAGATACTATGTAGGACATTACTGCTCTGTGTTGGTATTTTGACCTGGGGATAGTAAGATACTATAAAGGACATTTCAGATCAGTGTTGGTGTGTTAACAAGTGGAGAGTAAGATACTATGTAGGACATAACTACTCAGTTTTGGTCTGTTTACCTGGGGGAAAAAATATACTATGTAGGACACCTATTCATGAGATTGGTCTGTTTTCATGTGGATAGTGAGAAAATATATACAACATTATTTCTCAGTTGATGTATATTAACATGTGGATATTAAGAAAATAAGTAGGACATGAAAGTTCACTGTCTGTGTGTTATAAAGTGGATAGTTTGATATTATGTAGAAAAGTGAAGCTTGCTTTAATTCTGTTATAACGTGTGGATAGTAAAATAATAGGTAGGACATTAAAGATTTGTGTCAGACTGCTATCTTTGGGACAGAAAAATAAAAAGTAGGTCATTTAAGCTCTGTGTTAGTATGTTAACTTCTGGACAGTAAGATTACATGTAGGACATTAACAAATGGGAATGGTTTGTAAACATGCAAACATTTTAATGCTACATAGGACAATAAAACTCAGTGTCTGTCTGCTAACAGTTGTATAGTTAGATACTATGTACGTCATCTATGCCAAAAGCTCGGTTTTTGGCTACTAACATGCAAATTAGTAATGTACTATGTAGGACATTACAGCTTGTTGTTGGCCTGCTAAGATAGGGATAGTATGATACTTTACAGGACAATTATCTTGGTGTCCATCTTTTAATATACAGACAGTAAGATACTACCTAGGACCTTAAAGCTCAGTGTTAGCCTTCATCTTTTGTCATGCTGATACTAAGATACTATGTAGGAGATTAAAAATCAGATTTGGTCTATTAAAGTGGCGTCAGTGAGA
Organism: Ariolimax columbianus; assembly: GCA_036924085.1. NCBI lineage: Eukaryota > Metazoa > Mollusca > Gastropoda > Stylommatophora > Arionidae > Ariolimax > Ariolimax columbianus. The sequence continues at coordinate 31,365,490 of JAVGWX010000025.1, forward strand.
TACTTTATAGGACCGTCAAGCTCAGTTTAGATCTGTTAAAGTGGGGTCAGTAAGATATTATGTAGGACACTAATGCTTTTAGGTAGGTTTGTTAACATAGGGATTGTAAAATGCTATGCAGGACAGTAAAACTAGGTGACTGTTTGTCTATGTTTCTGTTGGGATACTCAGATAGTATGCTAATATGTAGACAGTAAGATGCTATGTATCACATTAAATCTAAAGAATCGGTTGGTTATATGAGGACATTAAGATAATATATAGGACACTGAAGCTTAGTGTAATTATGTTGACATGATGACAGTTTTTTTTTTTTTTTTTTAGTTCGCCTTATTTCTCTAATCCCCAAGGTGGTGTACATTGTACTGTGGTTTTTATTTTGCGCCTGTCGGCCAAGTGCATCCAACTTCAGCATGCATTTTTAGTAATGGTCTGCGTCCTCTTGCATTTTCTAAGGTTTCGCTTTACCGGAGTAACGGCGCTGTTATGGGGTTTGAACCCAGCACCTTTGGGTTTTGAGCCGTGCCACCTTAACCACTAGGCCACACCATCCTCATGGTGACAGTAAGATAATATGTAGGATATTAGCGAATAGCATCGGTCTGTTAAAATTTAGATAGTAAGATTTTATGTAGTACATTACAGCTTGATATTAGGTCTACTTACATTTAGAAAGAAAGATTTTATATTAGGACATTACAGCTTGGTGTTGGTCTGTTGACAGGGAGACTGTAAAATGCTATGAATGACATTAAAACATGTGGATAGTACAATATCATGTAGGATAGCAAAGCTCAGAGTCGGGCTGATGACATAGGTACAGTAAGATATCTTCTTCGAAGTACGCTGTCATGTGGATAGTAAGATACTCTGTAGGACATTCAAGCTATGTGTCTGCCTGTTGACATGTGGATAGTAAAATACTATGTAGGACATTACAGCTCTGTGTTGGCCTGTTGACATGTGGATAGTAAAATACTATGTAGGACATTACAGCTCTGTGTTGGCCTGTTGACATGTGGATAGTAAGATATTCTGTAGGACATTCAAGCTCTGTGTTTGCCTGTTTACATTGGGTTAGTAAGATACTATGTAGGACATTCTAGCTCTGTGTTGGCCTGTTATCATGTGGATAGTAAGATACTCTGTAGCACATTAAAGCTCTGTATTGGCTTATTGACATGTGGATAGTAAGATACTCTGTAAGACATTCAAACTCTGTGTTGGCCTGTTAACATAGTGGCAGTAAGGAACTATGTACGACATCAATGTGTTGGGTAAGTCTAACATCTGGATAGTGGATACTGTGCAGTGCATTCAATCTAGAGTTGGTTTGTTAATATGTGGATTGTAAGATCCTGTGTAAGACATTAAAGCTCTCTGTCAGTCTGATGCCATTGGGATTGTATAATACTTTGAAGAACAATAAAACTTGGTATTGGTCTGTTAATATATAGATAGCAAATTACAATGTAGGACTGTAAAGTTTCGAGTCAGTGAACTTATGTTTAATGGGGATAGTGCGATACTTTGTAGGACAATACCGTTTATTGTCTGTATGGTCATATTCATATAGTAAGGTATTATATAAAAGACTGTTACCATGTGCTTAGGTAGATACTGTGTAGGACATCAACATTTAATGCTGGAATGATAGTCTGTGGATAGTAAGATACTATATATAGGACATTAAAACTTGATGTAGCATAGTAAGATACTAGCTAGGACTGTAATGCCTAGGGTGAGTTAGTTAAAATATGGATAGTAAGATACTAGTTAGAACTGTAATGCCTAGGGTCAGTTTGTTAACATGTGGATAGCAAGATACTATTTCAGACATTAATGCACAGTGTCGGTCTGTACATTATATAAATTGCTGAGCGATTATTGTAGTAAAACTGGGAAAGTTCAAAACGTAGTTCCCTCATGTTCCAGTCTCTCTCTTATCGCCTGTGGAGTATAAAAAAATAGATAGGAATGGTTAAAATACCGCTATGGAACAAAATCAAGAACCTAACCTACGTTAGATACAGAAATTACATACAATGAGACAAAAGCATTCATTAGGGCAACGTACAGTGCAAAATGGAGATAAAAAACGACACCCTGGCCACATAGATTATCATTCTCCGGCTACGCACAGGTCACAACAGTCTGAGATGTCATCTGTACAACAAGTTCAAGATTGGTACTACAGACCTTCGCAACCACGCAAGAACATATTTTGCAGTCATGTCCACAGTATACCGACAAAAGAAGTAGCATTTGGCAACAGCTAGTGTCCTTCCACGAGAAGCTGTACGGAAGCGTAGAGAGCCTTGAGTCAACTGATGACTTCGTTAGAGTCATTGAAGTTGATGTCTGAAGACGAACGAAAAGGAGAAGAAGAAATGAACCAGTTGAAGCTTCCCGCTGGATCCACTACTATGGAATTACATGTTTACATTGTGATTCGCATTATTCGTTTAAAGGTCTAGTGATATTGCGAGCTTAATATCTGAGTAGCAAAATGCCCCTTTGTCGCTATGTGCATTCACAAGCAAAAACAACTAGTATTCTCTGTATAAGCAACATATGTCCTCTAACCCACTGTATGGGCGGCGTACTACAGTAAACATTCCGAATGATTCTGGATCTTTGGGTATGGCAATGACAAGAATAGCACCACTGCCCTACATAAAGCATGTCATAAGAAGCGACTAACTGTGTGACATGGCACAACACTGGCCATGCTTAGTTGGTTTGTTAAGAGTTTTTTAAGATGGACTCGCAGATCTATTAACCAAACTTCTTGGCACTTGTATTAACACAGCGGAGTAATAAGCTGCTCGAGCCTAACACGCTAAGCAGGAAATCCTCATCCCTACTTTATCCAGCTAACACCACAGCTGGGACCTCCACATGGTCATCATCCCTTGTAGAATTACAGGTCTACTAAGACTAAGATTAATTTAAACACATAATCTTACAAATACTATTTCTTTTGTTGCAGATTCTGCACTTTACACTATACGAAATACAAGACCTCACCACTAATGGAGTCTCCCGCGGAACACCTCGCTGAGACATTTTGATTATACTCCGTCTTCCTCCACGCTGCCCGAGACTCATCAACCGTTGCCGTGGACGATCAACACGAAAGACAATGGTTGAGTATGAGGATTACCTGACTTGACTTAAAACACAAGGCAACGACTCTAGCTGGCCATCTATCTTATCGGCACATCCCCCATGACATCAGAACACATTTTGCAGCCCTGCCCATCGTTTACCGAAAAGAAGTAGCAATTGTCAACAACCAGTGTCCTTCCACGATTAGCTGTACAGAAGTGCTCGGACCCTCAAGTCAACTGCTGCCTTCGTTAGAGTAATTGAATTCGAGGTCTGCAGACGAACAAGGAAGATCTCTTTTCTTGACATTTTTCGCGCCAGCCGAAGCACTTCAGTACAAGTACATTCAACCTCCATCAAGATGACTTCAGCAAAAAGCTTTGCATGATCTTGCAGTAGGAGTTTATGTAACAGTTTACTTGCATGATGTGGTTGCTATCCTCATGCACAACTCTCTTTAGTCACGCCTTTCAATACATCCATGGAGTTCAATCAATCAAATCAGAACAAAAAGGCATAGCTTCAAATTAAATAAAGAAAGGTCAAGATTTGATATTTGGAAATATTTCTTTAGTCAGAGAGGGGTGAATGCTTGGAATGCATTTCCCCAGGAAGTGATGGAAGCAGGGGCAGTTGATGCATTTAAGAATACATTGGATGCGCATAGCTTATTGAGCAAGGAAATGTAAATGAAACTGGTTGCGTACAGACTCTGCATAATCTTCTAAACCAGTATAAAGACGTTAAGTTAAGTTAAATCAAGATTACTCATCTCTTTTTGTTGAAGCACAGGTCCAGCATTGTATTTGACTTACCATAACCAGCTTTTAGGAAATACTTTTTCTAGTTATTTGCAGTAGGGTAGCGATAATTTGTACATTTTGAGATTGCCACATCCATGGACAACTCTTAGTCCTCGCGTTCAACATTCAATTAATGTTTTGGCCACTCAGGAGAAATACATACATCGCTTAAGATTGTTTGCCCTTGACCTACTGTGACAGTATTCTGTGGCGGTTATATTCTACCATTCTCAGTTAGGGACCCCGGATACACTATGGGAGGTCATGTTATTGATAGATTTGAAACAAGCAGCGATAACGATAGAAAAGATATGAATTTGGATTGCATGTGTTACGCTTTTATAGAAGTGTTCAAAAGTGGTTGCGAAGTTTCGATGGCTCACAAACAAAACATGTCTGTGTTCAGATTCCTGATTTGACAGGGTCGTACACCTATTAAATTTCGTGCTGAATATGGTTTAACCAGGCTCTAAAGTGCAAAACACAGAACAATATACTGCCTCTTAGGAACCACGGTAAACGAGGCAAACAAAAAGAAATAATGCTTTTTAGTGTTTTCTCCATTATCGCATTCTGTTTTTTTATTAAATGGCTTGCTGGCTTAGGGTCGTTCGTTCTCAATCTTGAACCAGCAAGCCCTGATATGGCTTAAGTAACAGAATGTTGTCCAGAGAACGGAATGCAAATGTGCTGATAGGTGTGGACCACACAGAACACGGCCAGGCACTTGAGCATCCGTGGTCAACCACTGCACCCGAGCTCATATCCAGTCGTCCTGACTTGTCTTGCCACTGGTTAAAGTTGGACTCGAGCGAGAGAGTGTGGTCGACAAACTGCGCAACCCTTGCTCACTTAAAGGAAATTCATCGCGCAAGTCATTCTCTTTTCATGTATCCAGTACTAACACAGTCGAGTCCTGTGACGACGGGCGAGCAGAGAGCGTAGGTCCGCTGACAAGCTAAACTACAGTCAAAAGCTGCGTCAGTTGCGGGACACCTTGCTGAGCAATAAAGCGACTGAGGTACATGGATTTGCTGACAATCATGATCACCGTCTCGCGAAGTAAACTTTCTCTGCTTTCACTGACTGCGAATATGCAGTTCCCATCTTCCCACCCATCCACATCCCGGATTTACAGAATACTCGACTGGATGGACTGGCTGGGTGAAAAAGTCAAGGTTCGGGATGAACGAAAAACATTGTGATTGACCCTGACGCAACGTCCTGGACAATGTGTTGTGCTTGACCGGACTAGCGTCTCAGTTACCAACAGATATTATCTTAAATATCACTAACCTCTAGCTGATTGCTAGCATAATCGGCACTTCTGAAATTATGCAATGATGTTTATAAATGAAAATAGTATTTGCTAGATCTACGTCAACAATAAAGTCACATATATTTTTGTATACCATAACAAGCATTATTACATAGCACAGAAAATCGCTCACTTTCATCATTATCTTCATTATTATCATCATCATGTTGCATGTCATTTGCAGAAAATCACTTTCACAACAGCCGATCTGTAACTCGATCTCTAGCCAGAAGTATCGGCTCTATCGTTGTCATCGTCAGGACCTCCGTGATGTCTTGTTTCCATTTTTTCATCGGTCTGCTTCAGCCCCGCTTTCCAAGCACCAAACCCTCCTGTATCGTTCTTTGTAGGTTAGTATGGCGTTTGATGTGGTCAAACTATTATACAGCAAAGCAAGTGGTCATTTTCACAGACGACCTAACAGTGTAATGGCCCTCAAGAGCCCAGTGGACACCAGCCCACTGCGCCATTCCAGGCAACGGAGAGGTGGACAGGCTCGCCAGAGAGCGAGGAATGCTGCAGCAGAGTGATACAGAAATCACATACAATGAAACTAAAGCATTCATCAGGACAACGTGCAGTGCAAAATGGAAAATAGGATCACCCTGGCCACATAGAAAACGATGCCTACCATCAACTCTCCAGGCGAGACCAGATGATCATTTTCCGGCTACGCACAGGTCACAACAGACTCAGATGCCATCTGTACAACAAGTTCAAGATGGCACTACAGACATTTGTGCCTGCGGCACAGCCCCCATGAAGGCAGAATATATTTTGCAGTCATGTCCGCTGTATACCGACAAAAGAAGTAACAATTGGCAACAGCCAGTGTCCATCCACGAGAAGCTGTACGGAAGGGTACAGAGCCTTGAGTCGACTGCTGCCTTCGTTAAAATCATTGAAGCTGAGGTCTGAAGACGAACGAAGAAGAAACTATTTTAGCATTCGAGACAAGATGTTGTTTACTAACCAATTTTGCTTGATATTAAGTAGGATCTATATTGTATCTATATCTTTATCTATATCTCAAGCAGATGTGGATATATTGAGATCAGATTTAGATAAAATTCGAGAGTGGTTTGTAAGTTCGCAAATGGAGTTTAATGTAGATAAATGTACAGTCATCCACATGGGTAGATCCAATATGAAACATAATTACAGAATGGGAGAGAACAATATTAGAAAGATAGATAAGGAAAGGGACTTAGAAGTTATACTAGATCATACAGGTAAGGTGAGTGAGCAAGTTCAGGTAGCAATGAAAAAGGCAAATGCAATGTTAGGTATGATAAAAATAAATATTAAACATAGGAGCAAGGAAGTGGTAGTCAAACTGTATAAAGCATTAGTTAGACCTAGATTGGAGTTATGTGTACAGGCGTGGAGTCCTTATCATAGAGGGGATACAAACATGCTGGAAAGAATACAAAAAAGAGCGACAACGCTGATAGTGGGATTGCAGAATTACAGTTATGAGGAAAAACCGGCCTACAGTGTCTAGAAGAGAGAAGAATTCGTGGTGACTTAATGCAGGCTTATAAGATGATCAGAGGAATGGATAAATTAGACTATAACAAGTTGTTTTTTTTAAAATCATCCATTGTATTTTGAGCACTTTTCTGTAGTCCTTTAGTTCAAAAGATGCAATCCTTTTCTTAAGTGTTTGTGTGGGGGTCCACGTTTCACATCCGTATGTCTTCATCGGTATAATGCAAGTTCACAGAATAGTTATTTTCATTTTATTAATGTTCTGTCATCAGTTTATCATTTTATTGAACCTCTGCATTGCCGTAGCCATTGGCGCTTATAACTGAGCCGAGGTACTCAAAGCTTGTGACTTTCTCAATCTTCTGTTGTTCTAAAATAACTTTAGGTTTGGTTTTTGCCTTGCCTGTGATCGTTATCTTGGTTGTACTTTAAATTCAGGTATAGATTTTGGACTTCGTTGAGTTGTGTTTACGCTCATCAGTACTTTTACATTTCGCTAGTTGTTAGACCCACCGGGCTAGATCGCACGTGGACACATCAAAAGGGGAGTAGCCAAAATAAGATTCACGGCTGACCAGTCAACTAGGAAGGACCACTCAGCCGCCATCTTGGTATATGTACGGCTAAAATGGGTCTATAAATGAGAGAAGAGATTCCATTTTCGAGAGCTGATCTAGAAGGCTATCCCACTATGCTGCAGGGGCCATTTCATTTTAGCCTTTTGAAGTGAATGGTGGCCCTTCTATGATCAACGAGAAGAGAAGGAGACCTGTACACTTAGTATATCTGTAGTCTTTGCAGTCATCAGTTCGAGGTGATCTGTTGAGAGCGAGAGATAAACGGCTCATGTCTGATAGTACGAGAAAGGTGGCACCTAGAAGAGTCTCGCAGACTGGATCGTTGTCTGCGTATGTCAGGTTGTATCGAAATGTATCTGAACCAGAATGGTCAAAGGTGTCGGCCATAGCCCCTGATCGAAAGAGTTCTAATCAGAAACCCCAGGGAGCAGCCCCATGTAACAGATTTTAGACAAAACATAAAATGTATGTTAATAGACATAGTTTAGGTTCAGGATTTAGTAAGGGATAAAAAAAACACATTTCAATTTTTTTGGTAAGTCCTGTTAAGGGGTTCTGGTGGCGGGAAATTATTCACAAAACGCTTGTCGGGAAGACAAAACGACGGCCTTGAGTCAGTACAGCTGAACCTAGACCAGCATATATTGGTTAAAACGTAGCGAGTACGTAAGTTATTTTACACTACTCGGCTGATCCCATGCAAACGCTGCGTCAGAGGGCTGGTGGATGGGCACGCATGACGCAATGATACGCATCCAAACTCAGGAGAGATGAAAATCCGGAAATTCTACGAAAACAATCCGGCATTTTTTGCGTGACTGACCAATGAGCTGCGAGAGATTTTAGCGCCTTTTGCATCAGCAAAGAGTTACTTAGGGGGCAGTCAGCTTGTCAGAGTAATTCTAGCTGGGAGACGAGCGAATCGTAAGCACTACAGGAGAGGAGACGAGAGAGCGAGCGAATCGTCAGCGTGCCAGAGTAATTATAGCTGGGAGACGAGAGAGCGAGCGAATCGTCAGCGTGTCAGAGTAATTCTAGTTAGGAGACGAGAGAGCGAGCGGATCGTCAGCTTGTCAGAGTAATTCTAGTTAGGAGACGAGAGGATCGTAACCACTACAGGGAAGGAGACGAGAGAGCGAGCGGATCGTAAGCACTACAGGGGAGACGAGAGAGCGAGTGGATCGAAAGCACTACAGGGGAGGAGACGAGAGAGCGAGTGGATCGTAAGCACTACAGGGGAGGAGACGAGAGAGCGAGTTGATCGTAAGCACTACAGGGGAGGAGACGAGAGAGCGAGCGGATCGTAAGCACTACAGGTGAGGAGACGAGAGAGCAAGCGGGTCGTAAGCGTGTCAAAGTAATTCTAGTTAGGAGACGAGAGAGCGAGCGGATCGTAAGCACTACAGGGGAGTAGACGAGAGAGCGAACGGATCGTAAGCACTACAGGGGATGAGACGAGAGAGCAAGCGGGTTGTAAGCGTGTCAAAGTAATTCTAGTTAGGAGACGAGAGAGCGAACGGATCGTAAGCACTACAGGAGAGGAGACGAGAGAGCGAGTGGATCGTAAGCACTACAAGGGAGGAGCCGAGAGAGCGAGTGGATCGTAAGCACTACAGGGGAGGAGACGAGAGAGCGAGCGGATCGTAAGCACTACAGGAGAGTAGACGAGAGAGCAAGCGGGTCGTAAGCGTGTCAGAGTAATTCTACTTAGGAGACGAGAGAGCGAGCGGATCGTCAGCTTGTCAGAGTAATTCTAGTTAGGAGACGAGAGGATCGTAACCACTACAGGGAAGGAGACGAGAGAGCGAGCGGATCGTAAGCACTACAGGGGAGACGAGAGAGCGAGTGGATCGAAAGCACTACAGGGGAGGAGACGAGAGAGCGAGTGGATCGTAAGCACTACAGGGGAGGAGACGAGAGAGCGAGTTGATCGTAAGCACTACAGGGGAGGAGACGAGAGAGCAAGCGGGTCGTAAGCGTGTCAAAGTAATTCTAGTTAGGAGACGAGAGAGCGAACGGATCGTAAGCACTACAGGAGAGGAGACGAGAGAGCGAGTGGATCGTAAGCACTACAAGGGAGGAGACGAGAGAGCGAGCGGGTCGTAAGCACTACAAGGGATGAGACGAGAGAGCGAGCGGATCGTAAGCACTACAGGAGAGGAGACGAGAGAGCGAGCGAATCGTCAGCGTGCCAGAGTAATTATAGCTGGGAGACGAGAGAGCGAGCGAATCGTCAGCGTGTCAGAGTAATTCTAGTTAGGAGACGAGAGGATCGTAACCACTACAGGGAAGGAGACGAGAGAGCGAGCGGATCGTAAGCACTACAGGGGAGACGAGAGAGCGAGTGGATCGAAAGCACTACAGGGGAGGAGACGAGAGAGCGAGTGGATCGTAAGCACTACAGGGGAGGAGACGAGAGAGCGAGTTGATCGTAAGCACTACAGGGGAGGAGACGAGAGAGCGAGCGGATCGTAAGCACTACAGGTGAGGAGACGAGAGAGCAAGCGGGTCGTAAGCGTGTCAAAGTAATTCTAGTTAGGAGACGAGAGAGCGAGCGGATCGTAAGCACTACAGGGGAGTAGACGAGAGAGCGAACGGATCGTAAGCACTACAGGGGATGAGACGAGAGAGCAAGCGGGTCGTAAGCGTGTCAAAGTAATTCTAGTTAGGAGACGAGAGAGCGAACGGATCGTAAGCACTACAGGAGAGGAGACGAGAGAGCGAGTGGATCGTAAGCACTACAAGGGAGGAGCCGAGAGAGCGAGTGGATCGTAAGCACTACAGGGGATGGGACGCTGACATGACGAACAGATTCTACAAGACAAGAAGTCCACATGGCAGACGCGCAAATATTGGTAACTATTATTATAGCATAATTCAAGATTCATTTGAAGCTAATATTAAAGTCAAATCTAGAAAAGCCATCTTCACAAATTCTGTCTGTTGGTAGACAAACCTCCTTATAATCGTCCATGAAGGAGGCACCCTGTACACTTTTATGAGAAGGCAGTTACAGATATGAAAACCAGCCAGTAGATAGCAGTAGATTTTGTCCAAGAGAATAGTTTAGACGAGACAACTATTTGTGTTCAGTTCACCGAAAGTCTCAGGATATCATTTAGACACAGATCAGGTATACAATAGGATAACGGCCTTAGGCTCTGGTAGCCAGGCACGTGAGTTAGAGAGTTTGCCGTGTATAGGCAGACATTGATGTTTTGTTTTGTAAGCTAACATAAACTATATGTTACATGTGCTGGTAACTGGCGTGTTCGTTCTTCAATCAAAATAAATGGTGTAAAGAGTTCCTTGCGGTAAAGTGTCTTAGATTAGAAGGGTAGCTCTAGCACACCCACCATAACAGTAAGAAACTATTATCCTGCAGGTGTAGGATCGACGGACGCCAGACATCAAGTTCTTCACCAACTGCTAGAAGGCAGACATGACTACATAATAGTTAGCAGTTAATCGGCGTAGAACGAGTTTTGTATAGAATGTCATATATATTATTTCGCCTTCTATCACTCAGGAGTGCATAGGCCATCAACCAACCCTCGCCAAGCAGCTCTGTCCTGTGCAATCTTTTCCACTTCATTCCAGCTTTTTACTGTTTTCTTTATTTCTGCCTCCAGATATCGTCCCCATGCATTCCTTGGTCTGCCTATGGCACTCCTTCCCTGGGGGTTCCATGACAGGGATTGCTTTGGTGATACTGGCCTGGGGCTTTCTTAATGTACAACCCATCCATCTCCACTTTCTTCCTAACATTTCCTTTTCTAATTCACCTTGTCCTGCTCTCTCCCACAGTCTGTCGTTTGTAACTTTGTCAAACCATTTTATACCAAGGATCTTTTAGGCATCTGTTGACAAAACCCTTCAGGCTCCTGTCATTGCCTTTGGTCATCCTCCAGGTTTCCGCTCGATACAGCAGGACTGGCTTCATATTTGGATTGAAAATCCTTATTTTTGTCTTCCTCATTTCCTTGAAGTTCCGTTCGGTTTCAACATTCTGAATGTAATTCTTGCTTTTTGTATCCTTGTGTTTATATCCTCGCCTGTCCCTCCTTCTTTGTTGATGATACTACCTAGGTATGTAAATACCTCTTCCAGTGGCGTTCCTCTCAGCCTGATTGGTTCTGTGTTTGCTGTATAGACCCTAATTATTTTGATCTTTTCCTCATGGATCTTCAAACTAATTTGTTTAGAGGTATAATCCAGTCTCCTTTACATTTGGCTTTGGGACAGAAGGACTATATCATCCACAAAATCCAGCTGTTTATTCAAGGTCCACTGGATTCCATTTCTCTCATTTGTTGTTACTTTCATAATCCAGTCCACTGCCAGAATGAACAGGAAAGGCGACAGTAGGCAACCAGTTGTACCCTTGATTTAATTTTGAATGGCTCTGTGAGTTGTCCTTCGTGTATAACTCTACATTGCATACTTTAATACGTCTGACTAATTATGTTTGTGAGCTTTTGAGGAGTTCCATAGTGCCTCAGTAGTTTCCAGAGTATATCTCCGTCCAAACTGTCAAAAGCCTTATCATAATCAACAAAATTGATGTACAAACTCGAACCCAATGATTGCTCCACAATTATCAGCAACGTGGCTATCTAGTCAATGCATGATGTATTCTGTCTGAAGCCCGTCTGCTCATCCCTTATCTGGCTATCTGGTGAATCCATGATCTATTCTGCCTGAAGCTCGCCTGCTCATCCCTTATCTTGTTATCTGGTCAATGCATGATCTATTCTGTCTGAAGCTCGCCTGCTCATCCCTTATCTGGCTATCTGGTCAATGCATGATCTATTCTGTCTGAAGCTCGCCTGCTCATCCCTTATCTTGTTATCTGGTAAATGCATGATCTATTCTGCCTGAAGCCTGCCCGCTCATCCCTTATCTTGTTATCCACTGCCTTTTTCAACCTTTCTAGTATTACTCTATTATTTCCCGGCACTGATAACACCATTATTCCTCTTTGGTTTTTTGCATTCCTGTAAATCTCCCTTCTTAGGCAATTTCACCAGGTAGCCCTCTCTCCAATCTTTTGGTAAGCTCTCTTGCTCCCAGATGGCACCTATCAAGTTGTGGAGCATGTTAGTAGATGTTTCAACGTCTGCTGTTAGAGCTTCCTGTGGTATCCCATCAGCTCCTGCTGCTTTTCCGTTCCTTAGAAACTCTATTGCCCTTCTAATCTCTTCTTTACTTGGACTATCACAGTTGATCGGCAGGTCCTCTTCTGCTGGTGGGTTGTCTTGTGCTGGTCTGCTCAACAGCTCATCAAAGTATTCTACCCATCTTTCCCTCTGTTCTTCAAGGTTAGTTATCTTTGCCCCAAGTTTATTGTTGATTGTCTACCTTGTTGTTGATACTTTCCCGATAGTTTCGTGGTAGCCTCATAGAGACCATTCGCATATCCCTTTCCTGCAGCCTCTTCCTCTTCCTCAGTCAGACCATCAATGTATTGTCTTTTGTTCGCCTTGATGCTTTTTTTAACACCTGTGTTGCTCTCTTCATCCTCTTTCTGTGCTGTGCCTTTTACAGCTGTTTTACTATTTAGTAAGGCCGTTTTCTTATTTCGCCTCTTCTCAATCTTAGTGATTTGTTTCTGCTGTTTATCCATTCTTTTTACTGCCGTTTCTTCATTCCTAGCACTTCCTCGCATGCAGTTTTCCATGTACTTTGTACTTGTTCCCATTTCTCCTCAATGCTGGCCCCTTCATCTAGCTGCTCCAGTGCTTGATATTTATTCCCGAGTGTTTTAGAGAACTCGTTTTTCTTATCATCTTCTTCCAGGTATTGTACACATTACTGTGGTCTGCTGACTTTATGTTTATCATTAACTTCAGCAAATAGATTAGGATAGACTATCAACCTGGGATGATAGTTGCTGGGATCCCATTCAACCTCATGTTAACATTCCCTGAGTTAGAAAGATTGATTGTCGTTTAGTTAGTTTACATTTTTATCATGTTGTAAACAAACACTTTTGTAATAAATCTTGTTTTATTGTTCTCATAAGCTTCTAGAGCTTTCTATGTTTAAGTTGTAACGTCAAGTATTAGATCTTGTAACTTTAACTCACAGTCAGAAAGATATCCTAGCTCTGTCACATGTATCGTCGGTTCTATATTGCAAGTTTATAGTGTCTTGCTATTATTGCAAGGTTGCTCCCTGAGGATTCAGGTTACAATTTTCTTTCAATCAGCGGCTATGGCCAACACACCTGATGTAAATCATGCATACAAGCAGTTTGCTCGACTTCAGTAGGACATCAAGAACAAATGCCTGTTGAAACTGCCACTGAGTCCATCACTTCAGTTTGTGAAACTGCCACTGAGTCCATCACTTCAGTTTGTGAAACTGCCACTGAGTCCATCACTTCAGTTTGTGAAACTGTCACTGAGTCCATCACTTCAGTTTGTGAAACTGCCACTGAGTCCATCACTTCAGTTTGTGAAACTGCCACTGAGTCCATCACTTCAGTTTGTGAAACTGCCACTGAGTCCATCACTTCAGTTTGTGAAACTGCCACTGAGTCCATCACTTCAGTTTGTGAAACTGTCACTGAGTCCATCACTTCAGTTTGTGAAACTGTCACTGAGTCCATCACTTCAGTTTGTGAAACTGCCACTGAGTCCATCACTTCAGTTTGTGAAACTGTCACTGAGTCCATCACATCAGTTTGTGAAACTGTCACTGAGTCCATCACTTCAGTTCATGAAACTGTCACTGCAAGTGAACAAATTTCCTGTTCCAGTTGCTGAGATTGGTTCACTGCCCCTTCCATTAGGCAATAATGCAATGCCCATGAAACTCACAGTGGTTAACCTCTCTCCAGCTCTCGAATGCCAAATATCAAATCTCCTCTCTCTTTTAAAGACCCCTTTCTAGCTCCACCCAATCAAAGATGGCAGCAGACACAGTTCCTTCCTAGTTGACTGGTCAGCCATCAATCTTATCTTGGCTACTCCCCTTTTGAATCTTATTGACTCTATGGCTACTTGTCACTCCAACATTCCAAATGTGGTAACCTGACATACGATTAATTGTTGCTAACTGCCCTACTGATACTGGTCCAATATAAAGAGTGGGTAGGTCTAAAAGCCACTACCACCAACTCAGACAAACCAGTCCCAACTCACTGCTGCCTCTCTCTCTCTCACATTTCCAATTCAAACCCCAACCTAACAATGGCATTGTGTTGGCCCTAGATTGACCTGACCTTGCCAAAAACATTCTCAGCCAATTTTCTCTGAAAATAAGTCTCCAGCCAAAATCTCCTCTGCTTCACATGGATCTGTTACAAAGACAACACGACTAGTGTTCAAAGACAACTCAACTAGTATGTGCAGGTTTGTGGTAGGCATTTCATCATGTAACAACACAATCAAACATAGACATGGTATGTATGCAGGTTGGTGGTAGATGTCAAACATAGACATGGTATGTGTGCCAGGTTGGTGGTAGATGTCTAACATAGACATGGTATGTATGCAGGTTAGTGGTAGATGTCAAACATAGACATGATATGTGTGCCAGGTTGGTGGTAGATGTCAAACATAGACATGGTATGTATGCAGGTTAGTGGTAGATGTCAAACATAGACATGATATGTGTGCCAGGTTGGTGGTAGATGTCAAACATAGACATGGTATGTGTGCCAGGTTGGTGGTAGATGTCTAACATAGACATGGTATGTATGCAGGTTAGTGGTAGATGTCAAACATAGACATGGTATGTGTGCCAGGTTGGTGGTAGATGTCAAACATACACATGGTACTATTATCTGAGCCATACCAACAAAAAAAAAAACCTTACAAATGTCATTTCTCTTAATGAAACTCTTCCCATTCCCCACAATCGCCGCTCCCCTTTAGTTAACCCCCACATGTCATTTCTCTTATTGAACCCCCACATGTCATCTCTCTCTTTCTCTGTGAACCGCCACATGTTATCTCTCTCTCTCTCTCTGAACCACCACATGTCATCTTCCTCTGTAAACCCCCACATGTCATCTCTCTCTCTGTGAACCCCCCACATGTCTCTCTCTCCATGTGAACCACATGCCATCACTCTCTCTCTCTCTGTGAACTCCCCACATGTCATGTCATATCTCTCTCTGAACCACCACATGTCCTATCTCTCTCTCTGAACCACCACATGTCATCTCCCTCTGTAAGCCCCCATATGTCATTTCTCTCTCTCTGTGAGCCACCACATGTCATCTCTCTCTCTGTGAACCCCCACATGTCATCTCTCTCTGTGAACCCCCACATGTCATCTCTCTCTCTGTGAACCCCCACATGTCATTTCTCTATATGTGAACCACCACATGTCATCTCTCTCTCTCTCTCTATGAACCACCACATGTCATCTCTCTCTCTCTCTGTGAACCCACACATGTCATCTCTCTCTGTGAACCCCCACATGTCATCTCTCTATATGTGAACCACCACATGTCATCTCTCTCTCTATGTGAGCCCCCACATGTCATCTCTCTCTTTGTGAACCCCCACATGTCATCTCTCTCTCTCTACCTCTGTGAACATGTCATTTCTCTCAAAGAGCCCTTCCTCCAAAAGTCATCTCTCCCAGTTGACTCCTACATAACATCCCTTACAAGGAACCCTCAAGAGTCATCTCCCTCAAAGAATTCTTCACATGTGTAACAGTTCTAGCTGGAGCATGGGCGTTAAGGGCAGGAGTGATGGGGTCGGCGACTCTGGGAACAACGGTTACCTGAATGTGTGCCAAGGTCAATCACTATCTCGACACTAAGTCGACAAAGGAAAAAAGGGGTTAGGGAAAGAATGTGTCTGGTACAGGTGGGGGTTATGAGCTGACCACTCTGGGTTCCGATTTAGGTAGTGGGGGGTTAGTGGCAGTCAGAAGTCGTCACGTTCTGCTACTGCGACATTTAGAGTGAGAGGAATTCTGAATTAATCGTCCAATAACAACTAGTTGGAGGTAAATCCAAACTAGGGTGATGGCTAAGAGGAAAATTGGTTTATAAGATGATCAGAGGAATGGATAAATTAGACTATAGCAAGTTTTTAAAAAAAATACAGCCACCAACTAGAACAAGAGGGCATAATTAATTACACATTAACTAAAGAGAGGTCCAGAGTCGATATTAGGAAATATCTTTAAAATTAGAGAGTGGTGAATGCTTGGAATACATTGCCAGGGGAGGTAGTGGAGGGAAGGACAGTTAATTCATTTAAGAATAAATTGGATGCGCATAGCTTTTAGAGCGAGGTGATGAAATGAAACTGTATGTATTCAGATTCTGCAGAGTCTTCTAAACCAGTTTAAGGACGTTAAGTTAAGTTAAGGATATCTGCATTTTTCCTTTTTGCTATCCATTGTATTTTGAACACTTTTCTGTAGCCCTTTAGTTTAAAAGATGCAATCCTTTTCTTAAGTGTTTGTGTGGGGGTCCACGTTTCACATCCGTATGTCTTGTGCTGAAAGTTGTTTATGGTTAAGCGTGCTTATATTCCGTGTGTGCTACTTTTAAATTGTTCAAGCTTGGATATGTAAAAGCAAATGTATGTAGACTGTTATGTTATAAATTTCTCTAACATACCATCTATAGATTGTTAGTCTCATTGTACATATCCAAATTTTAAACTGTACATTTTTTAGAACAGGACATCCATTACCATCATTTTAATAAAACTAGCCATATTGTATCTTGCATGTTTACTGCTGGCTGAATATATGTAGACATAATATTCATAATGTGGCATAAGAAATACGTAAACATTAAATTGAACCTTATTCCAGTGTGTGTTTGTTTCTTGTTTATTTCTTTATTTCACAAGACGCATAAGGTGCCATATTAACAAATGTAAACAAACAGATATTAAAGTACACATTACTAAAGCCCATGTATTGATAAAATTGCTCTTTGCTGTCACTCTGTTTATTTATGATATATTCGAATACTGACACTATTAAAATACACCAAATTGAAAGCATGATAGTAATACATATCTTATTATTTTAAACATACATTTCCAAAACTACTTATTACGTACTGTTCCTACTGGCACTATAAATGCAGCTCTAGAATTGATTGCAAAACACCTTCGATTGGATCTGTTGTTGTTGATTCATCCATTAAGCAAATACATACACAGTAGGCGTTAAGCTTGTTTGAAAAGGCCAGTCTTTGCAAACCGTCGAAGTGTTTGAGAGTTGATAATGCTATTGTGTTTAACATGTGGGTAGTAAGATTATATGTAAGAACGTAACTATTGCTGTGTGTGTGTGTTAACATATGGATAGCAAGATACTGTGTAGAAGATTAAAGCTTGGTGTCAGACTGTTAATATGTTGATAGTGAGAAACTATGTAGGACATCAAAGCTCTACGTTAGACTGCTAACAAGCTTGCGGTTGGTGTGCTAACATGTGAATAGTAAAATATCATGTAGAAGATTAAAGTATGTGTCAATCTGCTAATATGTTGATAGTGAGATACTATGTAGGACATCAAAGCTCTGCGTTAGACTGCTAACAAGCTTGCGGTTGGTATGCTAACATGTGAATAGTAAAATATCATATAGAAGATTAAAGCTTGGTGTCAATCTGCTAATATGTTGATAGTGAGATACTATGTAGGACATTAAAACTGAGTGTTAGTCTACTAACATGTGGATAGTAAGATAATTTCAAGACAGTAAATCTCCAAGTTGGTTTGCATCTGTTGATTTGTAAATAGGAAGACCTTATGTAAGAAATTTAAGCTCAGTATCTGACTCCTAACATGTGGATAGTAAGATAATATGTACACCATTAAATCTTAGTGTCTATCTGTTAATATGTAGATAAAGAGATAATATGTAGGACATTAAAACTCAATTTTAGTCCTTTAGCGTGCAAACATTCTTTATTCCTCTTTGCATTCAGGATCCTTTGGTCATGTTATATCTGCAAGCCAGTAATCATGATGCAGCCCATAATCTTTACCAGGATATAGTGGCTGCACCATAGCTTTTGCCTCAGCTCTGCATCCTTTGGTATCTCATTTCACTAAAACACAGTGAAAGTAAACGGCTATGTAGAACACACATTTTGGTGTTGGTCTGTTAATTTATGGATTGTAGGTACTACGTAAGACTGTAAAATTACATTGCGATCTACATATGTTGCCATGTGGATAGTAAGGTAATATGTAAGGTATTCAATTCTAGTATTGGTCAGTTATCAAATGGATTGTAAGATAATATTTAGGGTATCAAATCTTGGTGCTGGTCTGTTAACATTTGGAGGGTAAGATAATATGTAGGGTATCAAATCTCGGTTCTGGTCTGTTAACATGTGAATGGTAAGATAATATTTAGGGTAGCAAATCTTGGCGCTGGTCTGTTAACATGTGGGTGGTAAGATAATATATAGGGTATCAAATCGCGGTGCTGGTCTGTTAACATGTGGATGGTAAAATAATATGAAGGGTATCAAATCTTGTTGCCGGTCTGTTAACATGTGGATGGTAAAATAATATGAAGGGTATCAAATCTTGGTGCTGGTCTGTTAACATGTGAATGGTAAAATAATATGAAGGGTATCAAATCTTGGTGCTGGTCTGTTAACATGTGAATGGTAAAATAATATGAAGGGTATCAAATCTTGGTGCTGGTCTGTTAACATGTGGATGGTAAAATAATATGAAGGGTATCAAATCTTGTTGCCGGTCTGTTAACATGTGGATGGTAAAATAATATGAAGGGTATCAAATCTTGGTGCTGGTCTGTCGACATTTGGATGGTAAGATAGTATGTATAACAGTAAAGCTAAGTGTTCTTCTGGCATGGGGATTCAAAAATAAAATGTAGGGCATTGAAGCAAAGTGTGGATCTATTAACATGTGATTAGTAGTATAATATGTACAACATTAACGGACATGGTCAGTTTGTTGAGAGGTGGAAAGTAAGATACTATGTGGGACAGTAGAGTTTGTTGTCCGCCTACTTCTTTTGTCCTGTGAATATCAAGATAATATAAAGGACATTGAACCACGGTGTCATTCTGTTTGCACTGTGATAGTCAGATAAAATAATTAAGTCTATTGCAATCCTTTTTTGGGGGGAAAGGAAGATACTTTTATTTTGGCGATAAGGCTCAGTGTGGGTTTGTTAATGTATTGATAGTAAATATTTCTTTAGAACATCACAGCTCATTGTTGGCCTATTGACTTGGGGACAGCAGGATGCTGTTTAGGAAATGTATTATTGGTTTCTATTTGTTAACAAATGGAAGGTAACACACTTAATAGAACAGAAAAGCTCAGTGTTTGTCTGTTAATACATGTGAACTGTAAGATATTTTGTAGGACACGTGTTCTCAGTGTTGGTCTGTTAATACATGTGAACTGTAAGATATTGTGTAGGACACGTGTTCTCAGTGTTGGTCTGTTAATACATGTGAACTGTAAGATATTGTGTAGGACACGTGTTCTCAGTGTTGGTCTGTTAATACATGTGAACTGTAAGACATTGTGTAGGACACGTGTTCTCTGTGTTGGTCTGTAAATATGATTATTAGTAAGATATTATGTATGACATTACAGCTCAGTGTTGATGTTTTATCAAGGGGAAAGATAATATATACAACTTTACATCTCGGCTGTTATGCGTTAACATTTGAATATTAAGAAAATATGTAGGACATGAAAGCTCACTGTTCGTATGCTAACAAGTGAATAGTACAATACTATGAGGTAAAGTAATGCTAGCTGTCATTCTGTTAACACGCGGATAGTAAGATACTATGTAGGACATTACTGCTCTGTGTTGGTATTTTGACCTGGGGATAGTAAGATACTATAAAGGACATTACAGATCAGTGTTGGTCTGTTAACAAGCGGAGAGTAAGATACTATGAAGGACATAACTACTCAGTTTTGGTCTGTTTACCTGGGGGAAAAAATATACTATGTAGGACACCTGTTCATGAGGTTGGTCTGTTTTCATGTGGATAGTGAGAAAATATATACAACATTATTTGTCAGTTGATGTATATTAACATGTGGATATTAAGAAAATAAGTAGGACATGACAGTTCACTGTCTGTGTGTTATAAAGTGGATAGTTTGATGTTATGTAGAAAAGTGAAGCTTGCTTTCATTCTGTTATAACGTGTGGATAGTAAAACAATAGGTAGGACATTAAAGATTTGTGTCAGACAGCTATCCTTGTACAGAAAGATACAAAGTAGGTCATTTAAGCTTTGTGTTAGTTTGTTAACTTCTGGACAGTAAGATTACATGTAGGACATTAACAAATGGGAATGGTTTGTAAACATGCAAACAGTTTAATGCTACATAGGACAATAAAACTCAGTGTCTTTCTGCTAACAGTTGTATAGTTAGATACTATGTACGTCATCTATGCCAAAAGCTTGGTTTTTGGCTATTAACATGCAAATTAGTAATGTACTATGTAGGACATTACAGCTTGTAGTTGGCCTGCTAAGATAGGGATAGTATGATACTTTACAGGACAATTATCTTGGTGTCCATCTTTTAATATACAGACAGTAAGATACTACCTAGGACCTTAAAGCTCAGTGTTAGCCTTCATCTTTTGTCATGCTGATACTAAGATACTATGTAGGAGATTAAAAATCAGATTTGGTCTATTAAAGTGGCGTCAGTGAGATACTTTATAGGACCGTCAAGCTCAGTTTAGATCTGTTAAAGTGGGGTCAGTAAGATATTATGTAGGACACTAATGCTTTTAGGTAGGTTTGTTAACATAGGGATTGTAAATTGCTATGCAGGACAGTAAAACTAGGTGACTGTTTGTCTATGTTTCTGTTGGGATACTCAGATAGTATGCTAATATGTAGACAGTAAGATGCTATGTATCACATTAAATCTAAAGAATCGGTTGGTTATATGAGGACATTAAGATAATATATAGGACACTGAAGCTTAGTGTAATTATGTTGACATGATGACAGTTTTTTTTTTTTTTTTTTAGTTCGCCTTATTTCTCTAATCACCAAGGTGGTGTACATTGTACTGTGGTTTTTATTTTGCGCCTGTCGGCCAAGTGCATCCAACTTCAGCATGCATTTTTAGTAATGGTCTGCGTCCTCTTGCATTTTCTAAGGTTTCGCATTACCGGAGTAACGGCGCTGTTATGGGGTTTGAACCCAGCACCTTTGGGTTTTGAGCCGTGCCACCTTAACCACTAGGCCACACCATCCTCATGGTGACAGTAAGATAATATGTAGGATATTAGCGAATAGCATCGGTCTGTTAAAATTTAGATAGTAAGATTCTATGAAGTACATTACAGCTTGATATTAGGTCTGCTAACATTTAGAAAGAAAGATTTGTCTATTAGGACATTACAGCTTGGTGTTGGTCTGTTGACAGGGAGACTGTAAAATGCTATGAATGACATTAAAACATGTGGATAGTACAATATCATGTAGGATAGCAAAGCTCAGAGTCGGGCTGATGACATAGGTACAGTAAGATATCTTCTTCGAAGTACGCTGTCATGTGGATAGTAAGATACTCTGTAGGACATTCAAGCTATGTGTCTGCCTGTTGACATGTGGATAGTAAAATACTATGTAGGACATTACAGCTCTGTGTTGGCCTGTTGACATGTGGATAGTAAAATACTATGTAGGACATTACAGCTCTGTGTTGGCCTGTTGACATGTGGATAGTAAGATACTCTGTAGGACATTCAAGCTATGTGTTGGCCTGTTGACATGTGGATAGTAAGATATTCTGTAGGACATTCAAGCTCTGTGTTTGCCTGTTTACATTGGGTTAGTAAGATACTATGTAGGAC
This sequence comes from Ariolimax columbianus, assembly GCA_036924085.1. Lineage (NCBI taxonomy): Eukaryota > Metazoa > Mollusca > Gastropoda > Stylommatophora > Arionidae > Ariolimax > Ariolimax columbianus. The sequence goes on from JAVGWX010000025.1 coordinate 31,387,618, forward strand.
ATTCTAGCTCTGTGTTGGCCTGTTATCATGTGGATAGTAAGATACTCTGTAGCACATTAAAGCTCTGTCTTGGCTTATTGACATGTGGATAGTAAGATACTCTGTAAGACATTCAAACTCTGTGTTGGCCTGTTAACATAGTGGCAGTAAGGAACTATGTAGGACATCAATGTGTTGGGTAAGTCTAACATCTGGATAGTGGATACTGTGCAGTGCATTCAATCTAGAGTTGGTTTGTTAATATGTGGATTGTAAGATACTGTGTAAGACATTAAAGCTCTCTGTCAGTCTGATGCCATTGGGATTGTATAATACTTTGAAGAACAATAAAACTTGGTATTGGTCTGTTAATATATAGATAGCAAATTACAATGTAGGACTGTAAAGTTTCGAGTCAGTAAACTTATGTTTAATGGGGATAGTGCGATACTTTGTAGGACAATACCGTTTATTGTCTGGATGTTAATATTCATATAGTAAGGTATTATATAAAAGACTGTTACCATGTGCTTAGGTAGATACTGTGTAGGACATCAACATTTAATGCTGGAATGATAGTCTGTGGATAGTAAGATACTATATATAGGACATTAAAACTTGATGTAGCATAGTAAGATACTAGCTAGGACTGTAATGCCTAGGGTCAGTTTGTTAACATGTGGATAGCAAGATACTATTGCAGACATTAATGCACAGTGTCGGCGACTAAGAGGCCATGCTTAGTTGGTTTGTTAAGAACAGCATAGATGGCGCCTAACAGTCTGCGTCTCAAGTTGGTCTAGTGTTTGAATCTTTTAAGATGGACTCGCAGATCTATTAACCAAACTTCTTGGCACTTGTCTTAACACAACGGAGTAATAAGCTGCTCGAGCCTAACACGCTAAACAGGAAAGCCTCATCCCTCCTTTATCCAGCTCACACCACAGCTGGGACCTCCACAGGGTCATCTTTCCTTGTAGAATTACAGGTCTACTAAGACTAAGATTAATATAAACACAGAATCTTACAAATACTATTTCTTTTGTTGCAGATTCTGCACTTTACACTATACGAAATACAAGACCTCACCACTAATGGAGTCTCCCGCGGAACACCTCGCTGAGACATTTCGATTATACTCCGTCTTCCTCCACGCTGCCCGAGACTCATCAACCGTTGCCGTGGACGATCAACACGAAAGACAATGGTTAAGAATGAGGATTACCTGACTTGAATTAAAACACAAGGCAACGACTCTAGCTGGCCATCTATCTTCTCGGCACATCCCCCATGACATCAGAACACATTTTGCAGCCCTGCCCATCGTTTACCGACAAGAAGTAGCATTTGTCAACAACCAGTGTCATTCCACGAGTAGCTGTACAGAAGTGCTCAGACCCTCAAGTCAACTGCTGCCTTCGTTAGAGTAATTGAATTCGAGGTCTGCAGACGAGCAAGGAAGATCTCTTTTCTTGACATTTTTCGCGCCAGCCGAAGCACATCAGTACAAGTACATTCAACCTCCATCAAGATGACTTCAGCAAAAAGCTTTGCATGATCTTGCAGTGGGAATTTATGTAACAGTTTACTTGCATGATGAGGTTGCTATCCTCATGCACAACTCTCTTTAGTCACGCCTTTCAATACATGCATGGAGTTCAATCAATCAAATCAGAACAAAAAGGCATAGCTTCAAATTAAATAAAGAAAGGTCAAGATTGGATATTTGGAAATATTTCTTTAGCCAGAGAGGGGTGAATGCTTGAAATGCATTTCCACAGAAAGTGATGGAAGCAGAGGCAGTTGATGCATTTAAGAATACATTGGATGCGCATAGCTTATTGAGCAAGGAAATGTAAATGAAACTGGTTGCGTACAAACTCTGCATAGTCTTCTAAACCAGTATAAAGACGTTAAGTTAAGTTAAATCAAGATTACTCATCTCTTTTTGTTGAAGCACAGGTCCAGCATTGTATTTGACTTACCATAACCAGCTTTTAGGAAATACTTTTTCTAGTTATTTGCTGTAGGGTAGCGATAATTTGTACATTTTGAGATTGCCACATCCATGGACAACTCTTATTCCTCGCTTTCAACATGCAATTAATGTTTTCGCCACTCAGGAGAAATACATACATCGCTCACCTTAAGATTGTTTGCCCTTGACCTACTGTGACAGTATTCTGTGGCGGTTATATTCTACAATTCTCAGTAAGGGACCCCGGATACACTATGGGAGGTCATGTTATTGATAGATTTGAAACAAGCAGCGATAGCGATAGAACAGATATGAATTTGGAATTGCATGTGTTAAGCTTTTATAGAAGTGTTCATATGTGGTTGCAAAGTTTCGATGGCTCACAAACAAAACATGTCTGTGTTCAGATTCCTGATCTGACAGGGTCGTACACCTATTAAATTTTGTGCTGAATATGGTTTAACCAGGCTGTAAAGTGCAAAACACAGAACAATATACTGCCTCTTAGGAACCAAGGTAAACGAGCTAAAAAAAAAGAAATATAGCTTATTAGTGTTTTCTCCAGTATTGCATTCTGTTTTTTTTATTATATGGCTTGCTGGCTTAGGGTCGTTCGTTCTCAATCTTGAACCACCAAGCCCTGATATGGCTTAAGTAGCAGAATGTTGTCCAGAGAATGGCATGCAAATGTGCTGATCGGTGTGGACCGCACAGAACACCCGCCAGGCACTTGAGCATCCGTGGTCAACCACTGCACCCGAGCTCATATCCAGTCGTCCTGACTTGTCTTGCCACTGGTTAAAGTTGGACTCGAGCGAGAAAGTGTGGTCGACAAACTGCTCAACCCTTTCTCACTTAAAGAAAATTCATTGTGCAAGTCATTCTCTTTTCATGTATCCAGTACTAACACAGTCGAGTCCTGTGACGACGGGCGAGCAGAGAGCGTAGGTACGCTGACAAGCTAAACTACAGTCAAAAAGCTGCGTCAGTTGCGGGACACCTTGCTGAGCAATAAAGCGGCTGAGGTACATGGATTTGCTGACAATCATGATCACCGTCTCGCAAACAAACTTTCTCTGCTTTCACTGACTGCGAATATGCAGTTCCCATCTTCCCACCCATCCACAACCCGGATTTACAGAATACTCGACTGGATGGACTGGCTGGGTGCAAAAAAGTAAAGGTTCGTGATGGACGAAAAACATTGTGATTGACCCTGACGCAACGTCCTGGACAATATGGTGTGCTTGACCGGACTAGCGTCTCAGTTACCCACAGATATTATCTTAAATATCACTAACCTCTAGCTGATTGCTAGCATAACCGGCACTTCTGAAATTATGCAATGATGTTTATAAATGAAAATAGTATTTGCTAGATCTACGTCAACAATAAAGTCACATATATTTTTGTATACCATAACAAGCATTATTATATAGCATAAAAAATCATCGCTCACTTTCATCATTATCATCATCATCATCATGTTGCATGTCATTTGCAGAAAATCACTTTCACAAAAGCCGGTCAGTATGGCGTTTGATTTGGTCAAACTATTATACAGCAAAGCAAGGGGTCATTTTCACAGACGACCTAGCAGTGTAATGGCCCTCAAGAGCCCAGTGCTTAAAAAAAAAGCAGTCCAATGGACACCAGCCCACTGCGACATTCCAGGCAACGGGGAGGCGGACAGGCTCGCCAGAGAGCGAGAAATGCTGCAGCAGAGTGATACAGACATCACATTCAATGAAACTAAAGCATTCATCAGGACAACGTACAGTGCAAAATGGAAAATAGGATCACCCTGTCCACATAGAAAACGATGCCTACCATCAACTCTACAGGCGAGACCAGGTGATCATTTTCCGGCTACGCACAGGTCACAATAGACTCAGATGCCATCTGTACAACAAGTTCAAGATTGGCACTACAGACATTTGTGCCTGCGGCACAGCCCCCATGAAGGCATAATATATTTTGCAGTCATGTCCGCAGTATACCGACAAAAGAAGTAACAATTGGCAACAGCCAGTGTCCTTCCACGAGAAGCTGTACGGAAGCGTACAGAGCCTTGAGTCGACTGCTGCCTTTGTTAAAATCATTGAAGTTGAGGTCTGAAGAACGAAGAAGAAGAAGAAACCATTTTAGCTTTCGAGTCAAGATGTTGTTTACTAACCAATTTTGCTTGATATTAAGTAGGATCTATAGTATATCTATGTCTTTATCTATATCTCAAGCAGATGTGGATATATTGAGATCGGATTTAGATAAAATTCGAGAGTGGTTTGTAGGTTCGCAAATGGAGTTTAATGTGATTAAATGTACAGTCATCCACATGGGTAGATCCAATATGAAACATAATTACAGAATGGGAGAGAACAATATTAGAAAGATAGATAAGGAAAGGGACTTAGAAGTTATACTAGATCATACAGGTAAGGTGAGTGAGCAAGTTCAGGTAGCAATGAAAAAGGCAAATGCAATGTTATGTATGATAAAAATAAATATTAAACATAGGAGCAAGGAAGTGATAGTCAAACTGTATAAATCATTAGTTAGACCTAGATTGGAGTTATGTGTACATGCCTTGGTTACGGAGAGTGATTCCGACCAAGCGTCTCTCAAGAGAGGCCGTAGGTCAGTCTCAATTTGTCCTCCAGTGATTTTGGACCGTTTTAATGAACGAGAAGGCTTCCCAGTCCCAGCGGCAACGGTCTTGTTAGTTCAGGTTGCAGATTGTTCTGCATATATACGCAGCACGTTCATTCAAACAATAATGAAATTAACTTTCTTCTATTTTAAATGTATTGTGTTTCTATTGAATTTGTTAAGAAAGACACATATATCACATGTACTTTTGTGTTTGTTTTTTAACTATTTCTATATAACTGGTTCTTTGCTGTTGTATTTTATGTATTTAAAAACATTATTCCGAGAAGGGGTACGTGACATACACTTGACAAGGGAGACCATAGAACACAAATGGCTAACAACTTTCCTTTAGACGATTAACAAAAACGTGTCTTGACATAGTCGCCATCACGGCCTGCGATGGGCATCAGAACATGACACAACCGTTGAGTTACAGGAACAATTTGTATCTACAGTTAACATCATTTGCTGAATAAGAATGATCACCAATGGGCAGCAGCTTGCGGTAAACACCTTTCATTTTTGGGCTAAAGAGAAATACTCTCCATTTAATGTACAATATGTAACTAAGTTAACGTCTTTATACGGGTTGAGAAGACTACCTCTTTATACTGGTTTAGACGATTATGTCTTTCTACTGGTTTAGAAGACTGAACCTTTATACTGGTTTAGAAGACTGTCTTTATACTCGTTAAGAAGGCTGTTTCTTTATACTGGTTTAGAAGACTGTGTCTTTATACTAGTTAAGAAGACGATATCTTTATACTGCTTTAGAAGACTATATCTTTATACTGGTTTAGAAGACTACGTCTTTATACTGGCTTAGAAAACTATGCAGAGTCTGTAAACAACCAGTTTCATTTACATGTCTTAGCTCTAAAAGCTTTGTGCATCCAATCTATTCTTAAATGCATTAATTGTTCTAGCCTAAAACTACTTCATATGGCAATACATTCCAAGCATTCACCAGTGTACAGCTTATGTAGTGTACCAGTGACACTTTTACCGGTAACAGTTCCGCAGTTCAGCTCACTTTAACTTCAACCGATGCACAAAATTGAGAAATGAAATAAAGAAATACATTTATTCTACCGAGGAATGCCGCCACGTCGAAAGGAGGGGGGGGGGGGGGGGGGAGAGGGAGGGGGAGTGGTGTGGTGAGGAGGGGGGAAAGGGCGCAAATCGCCGGAATATCGTCGAGTATTGTAACGCAAATTGAGAATCAGATTGTGAAGAATACTATTGCTGTTTATTCTTCTTCTTCTTCTTCTTCGTCAACCTGTATTTTTTCGAAAAAAGAGCGGTCATCCTAAGGCTGTCGACACTGCCATAGAGCATGTCTAGTGTTTGCCACTGGTGATGGCCACATGTGCTTTCTCTGGTCCTCGTATGTCGGGAATTTTTGCAGCAGATGTTCAGCGGTCATTTTCCCGGTGCCACAAGTGCATTCGTCAGTGCCACCTATCTTCAGTTTATTGAAAAGGTGGTACCTTAGTCTGTTGTGGCTTGTGCGGAGTCTGAAGACCACGACCTGCTCTCTTCTGTCCAACTGGTAATAAGCATCGTTTTTTGTGTAGCCAGTATGTTCTGTTTCCCACTTGGCCATGTATCTGGCTGTAATAAGCCTTTTGGACTCTTCGTAGGTCACACTAGAATCTGGTTGTGGTAGTCTTGCACCTTCATTTGCCAGTCTGTCTGCCTCCTCGTTGCCTTGGATGTTACAGTGGGATGGCATAGTTGACAGAGTACTGCTCTTAAATCATTTAGTTCAGTATTTTTCTACTTTTTAGTGCTGTGACTACGGCCAGGTCATTTGTAAACAGGACTATCTGCCTTTCATTTCTTTTGCCTGTCAGCATTGCTTCTGCTGCATCCCTCAGTGCCTCTGCCTCCGCTCTGAAATTGCATGAGTATTTTCCAGTTGCCACTGACAGTGTTATTTTTTTACCATTTGGTAGGCTCAGGAATACCTCTGCCCCTCCGTTCTGTGTTGTGTTTGTTACAGACCCGTCGGTGTATGCATGGGTCCAGCCCATGCTTGGGTAGTTTTTCGTTATGTACCTCAGGGTTATGTCTCTTCTTTCTTTTTCACTCTGGCTGTTCTTGGCTCGAATACCTGGTATATGTTCTACCACCTCCGGAATGATATGCTGCTTCCCAGTAGGTTTGCGTACAGAAGGGATGGGCTTTGGTGTTAATGTGTTCATAGTGTCTTCGCTCATCTTTGCTTTGGCTATTTCTGCAAAGTTTCTCCGCTTTACTTTCCCATTTCCAAATCTATTTAGTCTCTGATGCATTATGTGGTCTGTCAGTCTTCTGAGTTTCTCTGCTTGCTGCTGGGCTCTGCAGTCTCTTCTGTAGGTCATAGATTGCAGATTTCTAATCTTTTCCAGTTCTACAATTGGCGTTGACTTCATGCCTCCTGTTATAACTCTCATGGCTTGGTTTTGAAGTTTGCTAATTTTATCAAAGTTCCCCTTTGCTGCTGTTGCGCACGCCGCAATGCCATACTTGAGAACTGGTCTCACTCTTCCAGTGTACAGTTTCGTCTGTTCCCCAGCTTGTGCAAGCAAGTTTCCTCGTGATTGCCATTCTTTGTCTGGCTCTCATTCGGTTTCTATCGATCTAACGTTTCCATGTCATGCATCGATCAAATGTGACTCCCAGGTAATTTTGGTTGCCGTTTGTCCGCAGATATTTGCCGTAAAGACTTATTTTGGTGTTCTGGGGTTTGTTTGAAAGCGAGAATATCGTACATGTTACTTTTTCCTCATTTATTTTGACCAGCCATGAGTTCACCCACTCCTCCAACGATGTTAGGGCCTGCTGCATCCGATTGCTTGCTATGGTGATATTTTTTTCAGAGGTCCACATAGCCAGATCGTCTGCAAATATGGAGCTGTGGACTCTTCTTGGTAGATTCTCTGTGATGTTGTTTATATACACCAGGAAAGGTGTTGGTGACAGTACTCCCCTTTGGGGTACTCCCTGCTCAAGTGTCACCTTTTTGCTCATCTGCTATTGTACTTGAACTATGGATGTTCTGTTTTCGAGGTAGTCGCTGATCCATCAGTACATTTTCCCACAAACTTCACTTCTTCGTAGCTTGACTTTTAGTCCCTTTATCCACACCTTGTCAAATGCCTTCTCTAAATCTACCCAAACCGCTACTGTGTGTTTTTTCTCCTGGTAAGCATTATCTATTAACTGGGCTATGAGAGTGATCTGGTCCTCAGTGGATCTGTGCTGCCTAAAGCCTGCATGCTGTGTAATTAGTATGTGTTTTTCTTCCAGATGCCACATCAGTCTGGTGTTTATCATACGTTCCAACAGTTTAGCTACACAGCTCAGTAGACTGATAGGCCTGTATCCATTTTGATCTGTTCTATCTTTTTCTTTCTTTGATACTGGTATAAGTACAGCGTCTTTCCATGTCTGAGGTACAATTTCCCTTTTCCAGCTTTGGTTCAGGACTGATAGTAACTTCCTCTTTGCTGTTTGGCCCAACTCCATCAGCATTTCGTGTTACCCCATCTTTTCTGGGCGATTTCTTTTTCTTTAAAGTTCTCATGGCCTCTTCCATTTCATTCATTGTTAGTATTGCCATCATGTGCTCCTCTGGTGCCCTATTGATGTTGTCGTGGCTCTTTTGTTCTTCACTAATGTCTGTGTGCCTGTCTGTAGGGACATCATTGTGGTTTGCTCTGGCATAGTGTTCGTTCCATAAAGGTTTTGCTGCTTTTTTTTCCTGTAAGCATGTTGTCACCATGCTTGATGGTAATTTGTTTATTTTATGGTGTTTCGTCATTCATGGCTCTGACTAACTTCCATACTTTGTTCCCATCTTTATCTAAATTGAGGCTTTCTGTTTTATTTTTCCAGCTGTCTCTTGTTATTTGGTTTAATGTTCTTTTGTATTTCGCCGTGATAGCATTGAGGGCGATGTTTGCCTCCATAGATTGTTCTCTCTCTGCCATGTTCCTTCGTCTTCCGCTTTCTGCAATTCATCATTTCAATATGGCTTGTAGTTTTTCCTTGCCCCTCTTGGGATGGTTTCGGTGGCTGCTTGCATTATTGCTTTGCTTAGGCTTTCCACCATAGGTTTCATATTGTTATTCCGTGTGTTGATGGTTTCACATAGCCGAACTGTCAGAATTGCAAATCTGTCCCAGTCGGCTCGTTTATAGTTCCAACGTGGGAGCGCTTTTATTTCACGTGGGCCTACTTCCATATTAATTTCTAGCCTAATTGGCCTTTTGTCGCTACCTGCCACTTGGTTGAGCACCTGGCCGTCTATTTTGTGGTGAATATCCACCGTGGAAAAGGCCAAGTCTGGAGTAGAGGTGGTATGCCATGTTCTAGAATAGAAGCTAGGGCTGTCCTCCGGCCTATTGAAAAGATAGATTTGTGTCTATCTCCCAGTCTTCCACTTCATCACCTCTGTTGTCTGTGTCCGAATATCCCCATCTCTCTGAGTGGCTGTTGAAGTCTCCAAGTACTAGGCAGCTGGAGTCCTTGATTTCCATACTCGAGAGCGACAGGCCTTTGTTGGGTGGGCCATACAGGTTGAAGATGCGGATCTTCGTTTCTTGTGTCATTATGTCGAGTCCTACAATTTCTGCTTGTCCAGTGTGATTGACAGCTACCGCGCTCTTCGGTATGCAGTTACGTGTCAGTATCAAAACCCTTCCTTTGTCAAGACTGTAAGATGCTAAAGCGGAGACGAACCCACACATACACACTTTTGTGAGAGTCTTGAAGAACTCCCCACCACAGTAGACTTTGTCCATAGAACTGGCCTTTACGTGTAGACTTAATACAATTGTCGGTGAGCTAGAAAAAGAAGGAAAAGAAGAAGAAAAAGAAGAAGAAGTAGAATAATAATAATAATCAGAAGAAGAAGAAGAAGAAGAAAAAGAAGAACAAAAATAAGAACAAGAAAAGAAGAAGAAAAGAAAGAAAAAATAAGAAGAAGAAGACGAAGAAAAAAAAGAAGAAGAGAAAGAATAAGAAGAAGAAAAAGAAGAGAAAGAAAAAGAAGATACACTTGAGTAAATAGTACTACCTGATATTGCCCGAAGAAGATTTGAATGTTTAAATGAAGTATATCGTTAAACAGCAACTAATCTGATTGGCAAACATCCGGCCAGTCTCTAAACCCTGATCTATGGGTGAGAGAGCTGGAGTGTGTACGGCAATTACGCCAGGAGGTTGAATCACTTCTACATGACACATACTCCAAATTGGCTACAAGACCACATCACAAATAACCATACTCTTTTCATTACTACTACACTATTCATTCACTTTTGTAGAAAGTTAAAGTGAGATAGACTGGCCAAGTTTCTCGAATGTCAAGCTAAAGGTTCCAAAAGAAACTTAAGTTTAGCGAGCTTAGCGCAGTAAGGCGATCACGTGGACGTCAATAAAAGCGATTCAGTGAATCCTGGCAGTAAATCGTTTAGCCTGAAAAAGACGAGGCCAAAAAGAGCCTTGCATGCACTTAGCGAGGGTCGACGGGCGATCAGATGGAAGTATAGAGTAGAGGGAAAACCAGCACAGCTGGTGTTGGCTTAATCTGGCATGCACGCATCCGCCCACAGACTTAAAAGCGCAGTATGACACATGATGATGTTGGTTATTCTCATCGACGGCGATAGGCCCATTATTATTGTCATGATCATATTTCTTCAAAATCAATTAAATACCGGATCAAGATGGTGAGCAGCGCATGAGATGCAGCGGTCAGCGAGCCATAGCTGACTGATAGCGTAAGGGCTAACGAACCGGATCTGCCAAGGCCGTTCTACACGTCCGCGCAGTATTCTAGAAAAAAGGCTGCAACAGAGCAGACTGGCTAAGGAGAAGGGATCGAAGAGGGAATGCTAACCCGGTACTCAAAAAATGCTTGCTGAAGTCGGATGTGTTGGACCGAAAGGTGCAAATATCGACATAACGCATTCCGTTCTCTGGACTGCGTTCTGCTACTTAGGCCCGTATCAAGGTTTGGAGATGGAGAACAAACGAAGCCAAGCCAAGACAAGTAAATAAATTTAATATTCATCAGTTCATTGGCGTCTCAGTCACTGATCATCATGCGCCTGGCGCCCTGGCGAAGTTTGCCCAGCTCTGTCTCTCGTATTTCGACACAGTCTGCTGTGGCTGCAAACGCCGGTACGTGAGTGGCAGTCCCTGTCGCAGATCATACAACGGGGCTGAGGAGGCTGACTTGCCGGGCTGTTCCCCGATCTTTTCAGTTGTGCCCATTTCTCTGGATCCAGATGGTCTCTACAAGCGTCGGCAACTACTGTGCACGTCCCAACTGACTGTCTGCAATCGACTCAATCCTGAGCTTTCGGATGGATGTCGCATGACGTCATGTCCAGCTTGTATACGTCCTTGAATCGCGGTGTGGGGTAGTCGATTCCTTTAGCTGTAGTGATCAGTTGTCCATAAAATATATCCTATAACAGCCTTCACAATGTATGTAAATATACACTCGCGAGCATACGACTACTCTAAGACAGATGTACAGAAGATGAAAGATACAGACAGCCACATACACAGGAAAGATATTGTCAGAGGTACAGACGTTGAACAAGAGGCAGAGTGTTTCAAAACACTTTTAGAACTAAAAGTCGAATATGTTCCATGTATGGAGGTAAACACCAATCATAAAAAGTGGATTACTAGATTTGTAGCTAAATGTACAAGAGCTTAAAATAAAGCCTGGACAAAGTATATAAAAGCAAGTAAATCAAAAGAAATATATTTAAAATATTTGGACAAGCAAAACATAGCTCAGAAAGTAAATAAAGCTGCAAAAATAGACTTCGAAAAAAACTTACTAATAGGATCAAGACTGATGGTAAAAGCTTCTTTTCTAATGTTAGAAATAAATAAAGACCTAAAGACAAGGTAGGCTTTCTCATAGACAGTACAGTGACAATAAGCAAAGAAAATAGGGAGATAGCTAATCTAATAAATCAATACTTTGGCACAGTCTATACAAAAGAACACTCCTCCAAGATACCAGAGCCTATACATATTTTCAAATGTCAAATGGATATAGTTCGATTAAAATCATTCTGTATTACGGAGGAAATGATTCTAAAAAGATTGGAAGGATTAAAAGTGGATAAATGTACAGATCAAGATGGTATCCATTGATCAATGCTATTTGAAGTATAGACTAACTAGTTAAACCATTGGCTATATTATTTTCTCAATCACTTGCAAAATGGATTGTTCCAAGAGATTGGAAAGATGCAGGAGTGATTCCCTTATTCAAAAGAAGAAAGAAATCATATCCAGCTAATTAAGTAAGTTTAACGAGCATAGTCTGTAAATTGTTAGAGTCAATAATGAGAGAAAACATTGTAATGCATCTAGACAGGTTAAATCTAATCAGAAATAGTCAGCATGGGTTTACTAGAGGGAGACCGTGCTTAACAAATCTATTGGAGTGCATGGAGATGATTACTAAAATCATAGATAAGGGAGAACCAGTGGATGTTATTTATCTAGATTTTACAAAGTTAAAATCACATGGGATAGATGGGCAGGTTACCGAATTGAATTAAAGTTGGTTAACGGGATGAAGACAGCGATTGACATAAAAAAGGAGTACTCTGAGTGGTGTGAAGTAAACAATGGAACAAAATTACAGTATGGGCGAGAACAATACTAGAATGATAGATAACGAAAGGGACATAGGGGTAATAATAGAGCATACAAGTAAGGTGATTAAGCAAGTCTAGGTAGCAGTGAATAAGTCAAATGCAACGTTAGGTAAGATACAAAAAAAGAAATATTAAACATAGGAGTAATGGGGTGATTGACAAACTGTATAAAGCATTAGTTAGACCTAGATCGGAGTACTGTGTACAGATGTGGAGTCCTTATCGTAGAAGAGCTATACATATGCTGGAAAGGATACAAAGAATAGCGACAAAACTGATAGTGGGATTCCAAAATTACAGTTACGAAGAAAGACTCAGAAAAACCAGCCGTTAGTGTCTAGAAAAGAGAAGAATTAAACTTGACTTAATCTAAGTTGATAAGATAATCACAAAAAAAGTTAAATAAGACTATAACAAGTTTTTTTCAAAATACAACCACCAGGGAGAACAAGAGGGCACAGATACAAATTAACTAATGAAAGGTCTAAATTGGACACAGGACATTTTTTTTTATTCAGACAGTGATGAATGCTTGGAATGCTTTGCCCCAGGAAATAGTGGAGGCAGAGACAGTTAATGCATTTAAGAATAAATAGGATGTACATAGTTATTAGAGCAGGGTAATGCAAATGGGACTGGTTGTCTACAGACTCTGATGAGTTTTCTAAACCAATATAAATAACTAAACCTGTACGTCGCTAAGTGTCATTGAAGGAAATGTGGCGACTACATGAGTTGGCCACCCCACCTCATAAAAAGCTGAGGCCTAGTACAGTGAAGTCTCTAACACTTCAACCTCGACATCAATGATTGCGAAAGGATTACCTTTTCCTTTTCATGTTAAAATCATTTACATCGAATACCAGAACCAAAGAAAGAAAAAGATAGAACAGATCAAAAATTGATACAGGCCTATCAGTCTACTGAGCTGTGTAGGTAAACTGATGGAGCGTATGATAAACATCAGACTGATGTGGCACCTGGAAGAAAAAACATATTAAATCCACAGAAAGCAGGATGTAGACAACACAGATCAACTGAGGATCAGATCACTCTCATAGCGCAGAAAATAGAGGATGCTTACCAGGAGAAAAAGCATACAGTAGCGGTTTGGGTGGATATAGAGAAGGCATTTGACAAGGTAGGGAAAGAGTAAAGATATAAAGAAGTGAAGTATTCGGACAAATGTACAGATTGATCAGCCACTATCTCGAAAACAGAACAGCCAGAGTTCAAGTACAAGAGAAGATGAGCAAAAATGTGAGACTGGAGCAGGGAGTACCCCAAGGGGGAGTACTGTCACCCACACGTTTTTCTGGTGTATATAAACAACATAATAGAGAATATATTAAGAATAGTCCACAGCTCCATGTTTGCAGACGATTTGGCTTTGTGGACCACTGAAGAAAATCTCACCATGGCAAACAATCGGATGCAGCAGGCCCTAACATCGCTGGAATAGTGGACGAGGAGGCAAACAGACTGGCTAAAGAAGGTGCAAGGTTACCACAACCAGATTCTAGTGTGACCTACGAAGAGTTGAAAAGGTTTATTAGGACCAGATACATGGCCAAATGGGAAACAGAACATACTGGCTACACAAAAAAATGATGTCTACTACCAGTTGAACAGAAGAGAGCAGGTCGTGGTCTTCAAACTCCGCAAAGGCCACAACAGACTGAGGTACTATCTATTCAATAAACTGAAGAAAGGTGGTACTGACGAATGCACCTGTGGTACAGGGAAAATGACCGCGGAACATCTGCTGCAAAATTGCCCGACATACGAGAACCAGAGAAAGCACATGTGGCCATCACCAGTGGCAACACTAGACAAGCTCTATGGCAGTGTCGACAGCCTCAGGATGACAGCTGCCTTCTTCGAAAAAATTCAACTTGACGTCTGACAGCGTACGAAGAAGAAGATTTACCTCGAATTGTTTTTAACACCTGCACAAATTAACAGTCATCTAACAATATTCATATTTCTGTTGTTCATCCTCTCTCTCTTTCTCTCTCTCTCTCTCTCTTTCTCTCTCTCTACTTTGGTCTTCTTGTTTCTCTGTACTCTCAACAATCAATGCTGACTACCAACTAATGTGTGACAAATATGAACTGCTGTGATCGTATAAGACATTCCAATGTACCCCGCCCACTACCAGTTAAAGGCCAGCACAAAATACAGAAGGGATTGAAGCTCACGAGCAAAAACATGCATTTAGAATGTGCCAACCGTAGCGACAATCCGCCCAAGAAACTGTTGAATATGTCAAGGAAAGAATGTCAGAATACAAACACAGCCAACTTGCTGTTTACATTCATGGATACATCGAGTAATACACATATACTGTAGTCGGGGATGCTGTGGTAGAAACTTATCTATAATAGGTTTTAGCTTTTATCAGATGGGGGTAGCCAGTTCCCTTCCTCGATGTCTTGGCTTACAATATCACTGATATTTAAATTTATTTTATTACCGCCAGGGATGAGGTACTAGAATCTTCATTGTTCTGATACACACACGAATCCATGAACTGGTCAATACGACATGATACCGCACAAAGGACAACGGTCTGGGGTAGAAAAGGGCAAGTCTTCGTCACAGAATCCAGAAATTGAAACCTCTAATCAAACCAAAAACATCAGGTTTTGTGAAAACCAATTCCTGTTCCTCTATCATTCTCCTAACAGTAAATCTGGTACTCGTTTACAGCTGGGTTGGCTGGAACAAGTTGCAGCCGGAAAGAAGCAGCCACTCTACCAACGTTGTATCCTACGCTCTACATGTACATATAGTGTGGTCTTATGTTTCCTCTAATAACATGTCCACCTTTTCTTCTGCTTATCTCACGGAATAATCATTCCTTCATGGTTGTATGCTTAAACATCTATCTAATTGTTCTATTGTAGGTCAATGTCCAATGTTTTGTTATTATTATTGTCATGATTATTATCATCATCATCATCATCATCATCATCATCATCTTCTATCAACTTGTGTCGTTAGAAGGCGTGGAAGGGGGTGTAGTTTTATGTCGTGTGCCATCTTCGTCGCCGATGTTGTTGACATCCAGTGTTTCTTTAAACATAGCGAGGGACATAACCAAACAAATATAAAAAATAAATAATTAAGAGTTATCCCATCATAAAAAATTTGCGTGAGAGGTTCTGGCTTGGGCGTCTCCCCTCTTTATCCAGGTTACAAACCTTAGAACGAGTGAGCTATGGCCCTACACCAGAACCACATGGACGTGTACATTGGCATCTGTACACTGAAGGCGATAGGTGTTAATTATCCACCCGACCAAATTTCTCACGCTTGTTGTCGTCCTCGTGCACGACATATGGGGAGGAACAGCTCGCGACCCCGGGCGCTCGTCGGCGACGATTGTGACAGCAAAGCCGTGCTTATCACAAGAACTGAACCTTGAACCTTGACCGGCGTCGAAGTCATGGAGCGAACTAGACAAGTAACTGGCAGAAGACAACACTGGCTGCTCCTGTAGCTGTTAATAGTTAGGTTAGAGTTAGCATATATGCTGATGCCTGTTTAAGTTAGCTCTGTTGTGGTGACAGCGACTCGCATATTGTTTTTAAAATGAATTTAATAATATTCATAAAATGCAAAAAAATGTTAGAAATTTCCGAAAGTTAAATTTCGCATGGTATGCTCCATTATACGCAACCTTAACATTCATAAGTTTTTGCTTTATTTTCATGTAATTATTAAACCATTTATTTTATTGTAGTGCATTTATTACATCCCTTTCTTTTGAATACATTGCCCTTATGACGAAGTAATCATTGTCCGTGTAAATACAGTTCACTACTAGACCGTGAAACTGTTATCTAGCTAATCGAAGATCCTGTGCTAAAAGTCGTTTATGGTTAAGCTTGCTTATATTCCGTGTGTGCTACTTTTAAATATTTCAAGCTTGGATATGTAAAAGCAAATGTATGTAGACTGTTATGTTATACATTTCTCTAACATACCATCTATAGATTGTTAATCTCATTGTACATATCCAAATTTTAAACTGTACATTTTTTAGAACAGGACACCCATTACCATAATTTTAATAACACTAGCCATATGGACTCTTGCATGTTTACTGCTGGCTGAATATATGTAGACATAATGTTCATAATGTGGCATAAGAAATACGTAAACATTAAATTGAACCTTATTCCAGTGTGTGTTTGTTTCTTGTTTATTTCTTTATTTCACAAGACGCATAAGTTGCCATATTAACACATGTAAACAAACAGATATTAAAGTACACATTCCTAAAGCGCAGGTATTGATAAAATTGCTCTTTGCTGTCACTCTGTGTATTTATGATATATTCGAATACTGACACTATTAAAATACACCAAATTGAAAGCATGGTAGTAATACATATCTTATTATTTTAAACATACATTTCCAAAACTACTTATTACGTACTGTTCCTACTGGCACTATAAATGCAGCTCTAGAATTGATTGCAAAACACCTTCGATTGGTTCTGTTGTTGTTGATTCTTCCATTAAGTAAATACTTTCCAAGTAGGCGTTTAGCTTGTTTGAAAAGGCCAGTCTTTGCAAACCGTCGAAGTGTTTGAGAGTTGATAATGCTATTGTGGTTAACATGTGGGTAGTAAGATTATATGTAAGAACGTAACTATTGCTGTGTGTGTGTTAACATATGGATAGCAAGATACTGTGTAGAAGATTAAAGCTTGGTGTCAATCTGCTAATATGTTGATAGTGAGAAACTATGAAGGACATTAAAGCTCTGCGTTAGACTGCTAACAAGCTTGCGGTTGGTATGCTAACATGTGAATAGTAAAATATTATGTAGAAGATCAAAGATTGGTGTCAATCTACTAATATGTTGATAGTGAGATACTATGTAGGACATTAAAGCTGAGTGTTAGTCTACTAACATGTGGATAGTAAGATAATTTCAAGACAGTAAATCTCCAAGTTGGTTTGCATCTGTTGATTTGTAAATAGTAAGACATTATGTAAGAAATTTAAGCTCAGTATCTGACTCCTAACATGTGGATAGTAAGATAATATGTACACCATTAAATCTTAGTGTCTATCATTTAATATGTAGATAAAGAGATAATATGTAGGACATTAAAACTCAATTTTAGTCCTTTAGCGTGCAAACATTCTTTATTCCTCTTTGCATTCAGGATCCTTTGGTCATGTTATATCTGCAAGCCAGTAATCATGATGCAGTCCATAATCTTTACCAGGAAATAGTGGCTGCACCATAGCTTTTGCCTCAGCTCTGCATCCTTTGGTATCTCATTTCACTAAAACACAGTGAAAGTAAAAGGCTATGTAGAACACACATTTTGGTGTTGGTCTGTTAATTTATGGATTGTAGGTACTACGTAAGACTGTAAAATTACATTGCAATCTACATATGTTGCCATGTGGATAGTAAAGTAACATGTAAGGTATCCAATCCTAGTATTGGTCAGTTATCAAATGGATTGTAAGATAATATTTAGGGTAGCAAATCTTGGCGCTGTTCTGTTAACATTTGGAGGGTGAGATAATATGTAGGGTATCAAATCTTGGTTCTGGTCTGTTAACATGTGAATTGTAAGATAATATTTAGGGTAGCAAATCTTGGCGCTGTTCTGTTAACATGTGGGTGGTAAGATAATATATAGGGTATCAAATCGTGGTGCTGGTCTGTTAACATGTGAATGGTAAGATACTATTTAGGGTAGCAAATCTTGGCGCTGGTCTGTTAACGTGTGGGAGGTAAGATAATATATAGGGTATTAAATCTTGTTGATGGTCTATTAACATGTGGATGGTAAGATAATATTTAGTGTAGCAAATCTTGGTGCTGGTCTGTCGACATTTGGATGGTAAGATAGTATGTATAACAGTAAAGCTAAGTGTTCATCTGGCATGGGGATTCAAAGATAAAATGTAGGGCATCGAAGCACAGTGTGGATCTATTAACATGTGATTAGTAGTATAATATGTACAACATTAACGGACATGGTCAGTTTGTTGAGAGGTGGATGGTAAGATACTATGTGGGACAGTAGAGTTTGTTGTCCGTCTACTTCTTTTGTCCTGTGAATATCAAGATAATATAAAGGACATTGAACCACGGTGTGATTCTGTTTGCACTGTGATAGTCAGATAAAATAATTAAGTCTATTGCATCTCTTTTTGGGGGGAAAGGAAGATACTTTTATTTTGGCGATAAGGCTCAGTGTGGGTTTGTTAATGTATTGATAGTAAAAATTTCTTTAGAACATCATAGCTCGTTGTTGGTCTATTGACATGGGGACAGCAGGATGCTGTTTAGGAAATGTATTATTGGTTTCTATTTGTTAACAAATGGAAGGTAACACACTTAATAGAACAGAAAAGCTCAGTGTTTGTCTGTTAATACATGTGAACTGTAAGATATTTTGTAGGACACGTGTTCTCAGTGTTGGTCTGTTAATACATGTGAACTGTAAGATATTTTGTAGGACACGTGTTCTCAGTGTTGGTCTGTTAATACATGTGAACTGTAAGATATTTTGTAGAACACATGTTCTCAGTGTTGGTCTTTTAATACATGTGAAATGTAAGACATTGTGTGCGACACGTGTTCTCTGTGTTTTATCAAGGGGAAATATAATATATACAACTTTACATCTCAGCTGTTATGCGTTAACATTTGAATATTAAGAAAATATGTAGGACATGAAAGCTCACTGTTCGTATGCTAACAAGTGGATAGTACAATACTATGAGGTAAAGTAATGCTAGCTGTCATTCTGTTAAGACGCGGATAGTAAGATACTATGTAGGACATTACTGCTCTGTGTTGGTATTTTGACCTGGGGATAGTAAGATACTATAAAGGACATTACAGATCAGTGTTGGTCTGTTAACAAGCGGAGAGTAAGATACTATGTAGGACATAACTACTCAGTTTTGGTCTGTTTACCTGGGGGAAAAAATATACTATGTAGGACACCTATTCATGAGATTGGTCTGTTTTCATGTGGATAGTGAGAAAATATATACAACATTATTTCTCAGTTGATGTATATTAACATGTGGATATTAAGAAAATAAGTAGGACATGAAAGTTCACTGTCTGTGTGTTATAAAGTTGATAGTTTGATATTATGTAGAAAAGTGAAGCTTGCTTTAATTCTGTTATAACGTGTGGATAGTAAAATAATAGGTAGGACATTAAAGATTTGTGTCAGACTGCTATCTTTGGGACAGAAAGATAAAAAGTAGGTCATTTAAGCTCTGTGTTAGTATGTTAACTTCTGGACAGTAAGATTACATGTAGGACATTAACAAATGGGAATGGTTTGTAAACATGCAAACATTTTAATGCTACATAGGACAATAAAACTCAGTGTCTGTCTGCTAACAGTTGTATAGTTAGATACTATGTACGTCATCTATGCCAAAAGCTCGGTTTTTGTCTACTAACATGCAAATTAGTAATGTACTATGTAGGACATTACAGCTTGTTGTTGGCCTGCTAAGATAGGGATAGTGTGATACTTTACAGGACAATTATCTTGGTGTCCATCTTTTAATATACAGACAGTAAGATACTACCTAGGACCTTAAAGCTCAGTGTTAGCCTTCATCTTTTGTCATGCTGATACTAAGATACTATGTAGGAGATTAAAAATCAGATTTGGTCTATTAAAGTGGCGTCAGTGAGATACTTTATAGGACCGTCAAGCTCAGTTTAGATCTGTTAAAGTGGGGTCAGTAAGATATTATGTAGGACACTAATGCTTTTAGGTAGGTTTGTTAACATAGGGATTGTAAAATGCTATGCAGGACAGTAAAACTAGGTGACTGTTTGTCTATGTTTCTGTTGGGATACTCAGATAGTATGCTAATATGTAGACAGTAAGATGCTATGTATCACATTAAATCTAAAGAATCGGTTGGTTATATGAGGACATTAAGATAATATATAGGACACTGAAGCTTAGTGTAATTATGTTGACATGATGACAGTTTTTTTTTTTTTTTTTTAGTTCGCCTTATTTCTCTAATCACCAAGGTGGTGTACATTGTACTGTGGTTTTTATTTTGCGCCTGTCGGCCAAGTGCATCCAACTTCAGCATGCATTTTTAGTAATGGTCTGCGTCCTCTTGCATTTTCTAAGGTTTCGCATTACCGGAGTAACGGCGCTGTTATGGGGTTTGAACCCAGCACCTTTGGGTTTTGAGCCGTGCCACCTTAACCACTAGACCACACCATCCTCATGGTGACAGTAAGATAATATGTAGGATATTAGCGAATAGCATCGGTCTGTTAAAATTTAGATAGTAAGATTTTATGTAGTACATTACAGCTTGATATTAAGTCTGCTAACATTTAGAAAGAAAGATTTTATATTAGGACATTACAGCTTGGTGTTGGTCTGTTGACAGGGAGACTGTAAAATGCTATGAATGACATTAAAACATGTGGATAGTACAATATCATGTAGGATAGCAAAGCTCAGAGTCGGGCTGATGACATAAGTACAGTAAGATATCTTCTTCGAAGTACGCTGTCATGTGGATAGTAAGATACTCTGTAGGACATTCAAGCTATGTGTCTGCCTGTTGACATGTGGATAGTAAAATACTATGTAGGACATTACAGCTCTGTGTTGGCCTGTTGACATGTGGATAGTAAGATACTCTGTAGGACATTCAAGCTATGTGTTGGCCTGTTGACATGTGGATAGTAAGATATTCTGTAGGACATTCAAGCTCTGTGTTTGCCTGTTTACATTGGGTTAGTAAGATACTATGTAGGACATTCTAGCTCTGTGTTGGCCTGTTATCATGTGGATAGTAAGATACTCTGTAGCACATTAAAGCTCTGTCTTGGCTTATTGACATGTGGATAGTAAGATACTCTGTAAGACATTCAAACTCTGTGTTGGCCTGTTAACATGGTGGCAGTAAGGAACTATGTAGGACATTAATGTGTTGGGTAAGTCTAACATCTGGATAGTGGATACTGTGCAGTGCATTCAATCTAGAGTTGGTTTGTTAATATGTGGATTGTAAGATACTGTGTAAGACATTAAAGCTCTCTGTCAGTCTGATGCCATTGGGATTGTATAATACTTTGAAGAACAATAAAACTTGGTATTGGTCTGTTAATATATAGATAGCAAATTACAATGTAGGACTGTAAAGTTTCGAGTCAGTAAACTTATGTTTAATGGGGATAGTGCGATACTTTGTAGGACAATACCGTTTATTGTTTGGATGTTAATATTCATATAGTAAGGTATTATATAAAAGACTGTTACCATGTGCTTAGGTAGATACTGTGTAGGACATCAACATTTAATGCTGGAATGATAGTCTGTGGATAGTAAGATACTATATATAGGACATTAAAACTTGATGTAACATAGTAAGATACTAGCTAGGACTGTAATGCCTAGTGTCAGTTTGTTAACATGTGGATAGCAAGATACTAGCTAGGACTGTAATGCCTAGGGTCAGTTTGTTAACATGTGGATAGCAAGATACTATTGCAGACATTAATGCACAGTGTCGGCGACTAAGAGGCCATGCTTAGTTGGTTTGTTAAGAACAGCATAGATGGCGCCTAACAGTCTGCGTCTCAAGTTGGTCTAGTGTTTGAGTCTTTTAAGATGGACTCGCAGATCTATTAACCAAACTTCTTGGCACTTGTCTTAACACAACGGAGTAATAAGCTGCTCGAGCCTAACACGCTAAACAGGAAAGCCTCATCCCTCCTTTATCCAGCTCACACCACAGCTGGGACCTCCACAGGGTCATCTTTCCTTGTAGAATTACAGGTCTACTAAGACTAAGATTAATATAAACACAGAATCTTACAAATACTATTTCTTTTGTTGCAGATTCTGCACTTTACACTATACGAAATACAAGACCTCACCACTAATGGAGTCTCCCGCGGAACACCTCGCTGAGACATTTCGATTATACTCCGTCTTCCTCCACGCTGCCCGAGACTCATCAACCGTTGCCGTGGACGATCAACACGAAAGACAATGGTTAAGAATGAGGATTACCTGACTTGAATTAAAACACAAGGCAACGACTCTAGCTGGCCATCTATCTTCTCGGCACATCCCCCATGACATCAGAACACATTTTGCAGCCCTGCCCATCGTTTACCGACAAGAAGTAACATTTGTCAACAACCAGTGTCATTCCACGAGTAGCTGTACAGAAGTGCTCAGACCCTCAAGTCAACTGCTGCCTTCGTTAGAGTAATTGAATTCGAGGTCTGCAGACGAGCAAGGAAGATCTCTTTTCTTGACATTTTTCGCGCCAGCCGAAGCACATCAGTACAAGTACATTCAACCTCCATCAAGATGACTTCAGCAAAAAGCTTTGCATGATCTTGCAGTGGGAATTTATGTAACAGTTTACTTGCATGATGAGGTTGCTATCCTCATGCACAACTCTCTTTAGTCACGCCTTTCAATACATGCATGGAGTTCAATCAATCAAATCAGAACAAAAAGGCATAGCTTCAAATTAAATAAAGAAAGGTCAAGATTGGATATTTGGAAATATTTCTTTAGCCAGAGAGGGGTGAATGCTTGAAATGCATTTCCACAGAAAGTGATGGAAGCAGAGGCAGTTGATGCATTTAAGAATACATTGGATGCGCATAGCTTATTGAGCAAGGAAATGTAAATGAAACTGGTTGCGTACAAACTCTGCATAGTCTTCTAAACCAGTATAAAGACGTTAAGTTAAGTTAAATCAAGATTACTCATCTCTTTTTGTTGAAGCACAGGTCCAGCATTGTATTTGACTTACCATAACCAGCTTTTAGGAAATACTTTTTCTAGTTATTTGCTGTAGGGTAGCGATAATTTGTACATTTTGAGATTGCCACATCCATGGACAACTCTTATTCCTCGCTTTCAACATGCAATTAATGTTTTCGCCACTCAGGAGAAATACATACATCGCTCACCTTAAGATTGTTTGCCCTTGACCTACTGTGACAGTATTCTGTGGCGGTTATATTCTACAATTCTCAGTAAGGGACCCCGGATACACTATGGGAGGTCATGTTATTGATAGATTTGAAACAAGCAGCGATAGCGATAGAACAGATATGAATTTGGAATTGCATGTGTTAAGCTTTTATAGAAGTGTTCATACGTGGTTGCAAAGTTTCGATGGCTCACAAACAAAACATGTCTGTGTTCAGATTCCTGATCTGACAGGGTCGTACACCTATTAAATTTTGTGCTGAATATGGTTTAACCAGGCTGTAAAGTGCAAAACACAGAACAATATACTGCCTCTTAGGAACCAAGGTAAACGAGCTAAAAAAAAAGAAATATAGCTTATTAGTGTTTTCTCCAGTATTGCATTCTGTTTTTTTTATTATATGGCTTGCTGGCTTAGGGTCGTTCGTTCTCAATCTTGAACCACCAAGCCCTGATATGGCTTAAGTAGCAGAATGTTGTCCAGAGAATGGCATGCAAATGTGCTGATCGGTGTGGACCGCACAGAACACCCGCCAGGCACTTGAGCATCCGTGGTCAACCACTGCACCCGAGCTCATATCCAGTCGTCCTGACTTGTCTTGCCACTGGTTAAAGTTGGACTCGAGCGAGAAAGTGTGGTCGACAAACTGCTCAACCCTTTCTCACTTAAAGAAAATTCATTGTGCAAGTCATTCTCTTTTCATGTATCCAGTACTAACACAGTCGAGTCCTGTGACGACGGGCGAGCAGAGAGCGTAGGTACGCTGACAAGCTAAACTACAGTCAAAAAGCTGCGTCAGTTGCGGGACACCTTGCTGAGCAATAAAGCGGCTGAGGTACATGGATTTGCTGACAATCATGATCACCGTCTCGCAAACAAACTTTCTCTGCTTTCACTGACTGCGAATATGCAGTTCCCATCTTCCCACCCATCCACAACCCGGATTTACAGAATACTCGACTGGATGGACTGGCTGGGTGCAAAAAAGTAAAGGTTCGTGATGGACGAAAAACATTGTGATTGAACCTGACGCAACGTCCTGGACAATATGGTGTGCTTGACCGGACTAGCGTCTCAGTTACCCACAGATATTATCTTAAATATCACTAACCTCTAGCTGATTGCTAGCATAACCGGCACTTCTGAAATTATGCAATGATGTTTATAAATGAAAATAGTATTTGCTAGATCTACGTCAACAATAAAGTCACATATATTTTTGTATACCCTAACAAGCATTATTATATAGCATAAAAAATCATCGCTCACTTTCATCATTATCATCATCATCATCATGTTGCATGTCATTTGCAGAAAATCACTTTCACAAAAGCCGGTCAGTATGGCGTTTGATTTGGTCAAACTATTATACAGCAAAGCAAGGGGTCATTTTCACAGACGACCTAGCAGTGTAATGGCCCTCAAGAGCCCAGTGCTTAAAAAAAAAGCAGTCCAATGGACACCAGCCCACTGCGACATTCCAGGCAACGGGGAGGCGGACAGGCTCGCCAGAGAGCGAGAAATGCTGCAGCAGAGTGATACAGACATCACATTCAATGAAACTAAAGCATTCATCAGGACAACGTACAGTGCAAAATGGAAAATAGGATCACCCTGTCCACATAGAAAACGATGCCTACCATCAACTCTACAGGCGAGACCAGGTGATCATTTTCCGGCTACGCACAGGTCACAATAGACTCAGATGCCATCTGTACAACAAGTTCAAGATTGGCACTACAGACATTTGTGCCTGCGGCACAGCCCCCATGAAGGCATAATATATTTTGCAGTCATGTCCGCAGTATACCGACAAAAGAAGTAACAATTGGCAACAGCCAGTGTCCTTCCACGAGAAGCTGTACGGAAGCGTACAGAGCCTTGAGTCGACTGCTGCCTTTGTTAAAATCATTGAAGTTGAGGTCTGAAGAACGAAGAAGAAGAAGAAACCATTTTAGCTTTCGAGTCAAGATGTTGTTTACTAACCAATTTTGCTTGATATTAAGTAGGATCTATAGTATATCTATGTCTTTATCTATATCTCAAGCAGATGTGGATATATTGAGATCGGATTTAGATAAAATTCGAGAGTGGTTTGTAGGTTCGCAAATGGAGTTTAATGTGATTAAATGTACAGTCATCCACATGGGTAGATCCAATATGAAACATAATTACAGAATGGGAGAGAACAATATTAGAAAGATAGATAAGGAAAGGGACTTAGAAGTTATACTAGATCATACAGGTAAGGTGAGTGAGCAAGTTCAGGTAGCAATGAAAAAGGCAAATGCAATGTTATGTATGATAAAAATAAATATTAAACATAGGAGCAAGGAAGTGATAGTCAAACTGTATAAATCATTAGTTAGACCTAGATTGGAGTTATGTGTACATGCCTTGGTTACGGAGAGTGATTCCGACCAAGCGTCTCTCAAGAGAGGCCGTAGGTCAGTCTCAATTTGTCCTCCAGTGATTTTGGACCGTTTTAATGAACGAGAAGGCTTCCCAGTCCCAGCGGCAACGGTCTTGTTAGTTCAGGTTGCAGATTGTTCTGCATATATACGCAGCACGTTCATTCAAACAATAATGAAATTAACTTTCTTCTATTTTAAATGTATTGTGTTTCTATTGAATTTGTTAAGAAAGACACATATATCACATGTACTTTTGTGTTTGTTTTTTAACTATTTCTATATAACTGGTTCTTTGCTGTTGTATTTTATGTATTTAAAAACATTATTCCGAGAAGGGGTACGTGACATACACTTGACAAGGGAGACCATAGAACACAAATGGCTAACAACTTTCCTTTAGACGATTAACAAAAACGTGTCTTGACATAGTCGCCATCACGGCCTGCGATGGGCATCAGAACATGACACAACCGTTGAGTTACAGGAACAATTTGTATCTACAGTTAACATCATTTGCTGAATAAGAATGATCACCAATGGGCAGCAGCTTGCGGTAAACACCTTTCATTTTTGGGCTAAAGAGAAATACTCTCCATTTAATGTACAATATGTAACTAAGTTAACGTCTTTATACGGGTTGAGAAGACTACCTCTTTATACTGGTTTAGACGATTATGTCTTTCTACTGGTTTAGAAGACTGAACCTTTATACTGGTTTAGAAGACTGTCTTTATACTCGTTAAGAAGGCTGTTTCTTTATACTGGTTTAGAAGACTGTGTCTTTATACTAGTTAAGAAGACGATATCTTTATACTGCTTTAGAAGACTATATCTTTATACTGGTTTAGAAGACTACGTCTTTATACTGGCTTAGAAAACTATGCAGAGTCTGTAAACAACCAGTTTCATTTACATGTCTTAGCTCTAAAAGCTTTGTGCATCCAATCTATTCTTAAATGCATTAATTGTTCTAGCCTAAAACTACTTCATATGGCAATACATTCCAAGCATTCACCAGTGTACAGCTTATGTAGTGTACCAGTGACACTTTTACCGGTAACAGTTCCGCAGTTCAGCTCACTTTAACTTCAACCGA
This sequence comes from Ariolimax columbianus, assembly GCA_036924085.1. Classification (NCBI taxonomy): domain Eukaryota; kingdom Metazoa; phylum Mollusca; class Gastropoda; order Stylommatophora; family Arionidae; genus Ariolimax; species Ariolimax columbianus. The sequence continues at coordinate 31,414,428 of JAVGWX010000025.1, forward strand.
TGCACAAAATTGAGAAATGAAATAAAGAAATACATTTATTCTACCGAGGAATGCCGCCACGTCGAAAGGAGGGGGGGGGGGAGAGGGAGGGGGAGTGGTGTGGTGAGGAGGGGGGAAAGGGCGCAAATCGCCGGAATATCGTCGAGTATTGTAACGCAAATTGAGAATCAGATTGTGAAGAATACTATTGCTGTTTATTCTTCTTCTTCTTCTTCTTCGTCAACCTGTATTTTTTCGAAAAAAGAGCGGTCATCCTAAGGCTGTCGACACTGCCATAGAGCATGTCTAGTGTTTGCCACTGGTGATGGCCACATGTGCTTTCTCTGGTCCTCGTATGTCGGGAATTTTTGCAGCAGATGTTCAGCGGTCATTTTCCCGGTGCCACAAGTGCATTCGTCAGTGCCACCTATCTTCAGTTTATTGAAAAGGTGGTACCTTAGTCTGTTGTGGCTTGTGCGGAGTCTGAAGACCACGACCTGCTCTCTTCTGTCCAACTGGTAATAAGCATCGTTTTTTGTGTAGCCAGTATGTTCTGTTTCCCACTTGGCCATGTATCTGGCTGTAATAAGCCTTTTGGACTCTTCGTAGGTCACACTAGAATCTGGTTGTGGTAGTCTTGCACCTTCATTTGCCAGTCTGTCTGCCTCCTCGTTGCCTTGGATGTTACAGTGGGATGGCATAGTTGACAGAGTACTGCTCTTAAATCATTTAGTTCAGTATTTTTCTACTTTTTAGTGCTGTGACTACGGCCAGGTCATTTGTAAACAGGACTATCTGCCTTTCATTTCTTTTGCCTGTCAGCATTGCTTCTGCTGCATCCCTCAGTGCCTCTGCCTCCGCTCTGAAATTGCATGAGTATTTTCCAGTTGCCACTGACAGTGTTATTTTTTTACCATTTGGTAGGCTCAGGAATACCTCTGCCCCTCCGTTCTGTGTTGTGTTTGTTACAGACCCGTCGGTGTATGCATGGGTCCAGCCCATGCTTGGGTAGTTTTTCGTTATGTACCTCAGGGTTATGTCTCTTCTTTCTTTTTCACTCTGGCTGTTCTTGGCTCGAATACCTGGTATATGTTCTACCACCTCCGGAATGATATGCTGCTTCCCAGTAGGTTTGCGTACAGAAGGGATGGGCTTTGGTGTTAATCTGTTCATAGTGTCTTCGCTCATCTTTGCTTTGGCTATTTCTGCAAAGTTTCTCCGCTTTACTTTCCCATTTCCAAATCTATTTAGTCTCTGATGCATTATGTGGTCTGTCAGTCTTCTGAGTTTCTCTGCTTGCTGCTGGGCTCTGCAGTCTCTTCTGTAGGTCATAGATTGCAGATTTCTAATCTTTTCCAGTTCTACAATTGGCGTTGACTTCATGCCTCCTGTTATAACTCTCATGGCTTGGTTTTGAAGTTTGCTAATTTTATCAAAGTTCCCCTTTGCTGCTGTTGCGCACGCCGCAATGCCATACTTGAGAACTGGTCTCACTCTTCCAGTGTACAGTTTCGTCTGTTCCCCAGCTTGTGCAAGCAAGTTTCCTCGTGATTGCCATTCTTTGTCTGGCTCTCATTCGGTTTCTATCGATCTAACGTTTCCATGTCATGCATCGATCAAATGTGACTCCCAGGTAATTTTGGTTGCCGTTTGTCCGCAGATATTTGCCGTAAAGACTTATTTTGGTGTTCTGGGGTTTGTTTGAAAGCGAGAATATCGTACATGTTACTTTTTCCTCATTTATTTTGACCAGCCATGAGTTCACCCACTCCTCCAACGATGTTAGGGCCTGCTGCATCCGATTGCTTGCTATGGTGATATTTTTTTCAGAGGTCCACATAGCCAGATCGTCTGCAAATATGGAGCTGTGGACTCTTCTTGGTAGATTCTCTGTGATGTTGTTTATATACACCAGGAAAGGTGTTGGTGACAGTACTCCCCTTTGGGGTACTCCCTGCTCAAGTGTCACCTTTTTGCTCATCTGCTATTGTACTTGAACTATGGATGTTCTGTTTTCGAGGTAGTCGCTGATCCATCAGTACATTTTCCCACAAACTTCACTTCTTCGTAGCTTGACTTTTAGGCCCTTTATCCACACCTTGTCAAATGCCTTCTCTAAATCTACCCAAACCGCTACTGTGTGTTTTTTCTCCTGGTAAGCATTATCTATTAACTGGGCTATGAGAGTGATCTGGTCCTCAGTGGATCTGTGCTGCCTAAAGCCTGCATGCTGTGTAATTAGTATGTGTTTTTCTTCCAGATGCCACATCAGTCTGGTGTTTATCATACGTTCCAACAGTTTAGCTACACAGCTCAGTAGACTGATAGGCCTGTATCCATTTTGATCTGTTCTATCTTTTTCTTTCTTTGATACTGGTATAAGTACAGCGTCTTTCCATGTCTGAGGTACAATTTCCCTTTTCCAGCTTTGGTTCAGGACTGATAGTAACTTCCTCTTTGCTGTTTGGCCCAACTCCATCAGCATTTCGTGTTACCCCATCTTTTCTGGGCGATTTCTTTTTCTTTAAAGTTCTCATGGCCTCTTCCATTTCATTCATTGTTAGTATTGCCATCATGTGCTCCTCTGGTGCCCTATTGATGTTGTCGTGGCTCTTTTGTTCTTCACTAATGTCTGTGTGCCTGTCTGTAGGGACATCATTGTGGTTTGCTCTGGTATAGTGTTCGTTCCATAAAGGTTTTGCTGCTTTTTTTTCCTGTAAGCATGTTGTCACCATGCTTGATGGTAATTTGTTTATTTTATGGTGTTTCGTCATTCATGGCTCTGACTAACTTCCATACTTTGTTCCCATCTTTATCTAAATTGAGGCTTTCTGTTTTATTTTTCCAGCTGTCTCTTGTTATTTGGTTTAATGTTCTTTTGTATTTCGCCGTGATAGCATTGAGGGCGATGTTTGCCTCCATAGATTGTTCTCTTTCTGCCATGTTCCTTCGTCTTCCGCTTTCTGCAATTCATCATTTCAATATGGCTTGTAGTTTTTCCTTGCCCCTCTTGGGATGGTTTCGGTGGCTGCTTGCATTATTGCTTTGCTTAGGCTTTCCACCATAGGTTTCATATTGTTATTCCGTGTGTTGATGGTTTCACATAGCCGAACTGTCAGAATTGCAAATCTGTCCCAGTCGGCTCGTTTATAGTTCCAACGTGGGAGCGCTTTTATTTCACGTGGGCCTACTTCCATATTAATTTCTAGCCTAATTGGCCTTTTGTCGCTACCTGCCACTTGGTTGAGCACCTGGCCGTCTATTTTGTGGTGAATATCCACCGTGGAAAAGGCCAAGTCTGGAGTAGAGGTGGTATGCCATGTTCTAGAATAGAAGCTAGGGCTGTCCTCCGGCCTATTGAAAAGATAGATTTGTGTCTATCTCCCAGTCTTCCACTTCATCACCTCTGTTGTCTGTGTCCGAATATCCCCATCTCTCTGAGTGGCTGTTGAAGTCTCCAAGTACTAGGCAGCTGGAGTCCTTGATTTCCATACTCGAGAGCGACAGGCCTTTGTTGGGTAGGCCATACAGGTTGAAGATGCGGATCTTCGTTTCTTGTGTCATTATGTCGAGTCCTACAATTTCTGCTTGTCCAGTGTGATTGACAGCTACCGCGCTCTTCGGTATGCAGTTACGTGTCAGTATCAAAACCCTTCCTTTGTCAAGACTGTAAGATGCTAAAGCGGAGACGAACCCACACATACACACTTTTGTGAGAGTCTTGAAGAACTCCCCACCACAGTAGACTTTGTCCATAGAACTGGCCTTTACGTGTAGACTTAATACAATTGTCGGTGAGCTAGAAAAAGAAGGAAAAGAAGAAGAAAAAGAAGAACAAAAATAAGAACAAGAAAAGAAGAAGAAAAGAAAGAAAAAATAAGAAGAAGAAGACGAAGAAAAAAAAGAAGAAGAGAAAGAATAAGAAGAAGAAAAAGAAGAGAAAGAAAAAGAAGATACACTTGAGTAAATAGTACTACCTGATATTGCCCGAAGAAGATTTGAATGTTTAAATGAAGTATATCGTTAAACAGCAACTAATCTGATTGGCAAACATCCGGCCAGTCTCTAAACCCTGATCTATGGGTGAGAGAGCTGGAGTGTGTACGGCAAACACGCCAGGAGGTTGAATCACTTCTACATGACACATACTCCAAATTGGCTACAAGACCACATCACAAATAACCATACTCTTTTCATTACTACTACACTATTCATACACTTTTGTAGAAAGTTAAAGTGAGATAGACTGGCCAAGTTTCTCGAATGTCAAGCTAAAGGTTCCAAAAGAAACTTAAGTTTAGCGAGCTTAGCGCAGTAAGGCGATCACGTGGACGTCAATAAAAGCGATTCAGTGAATCCTGGCAGTAAATCGTTTAGCCTGAAAAAGACGAGGCCAAAAAGAGCCTTGCATGCACTTAGCGAGGGTCGACGGGCGATCAGATGGAAGTATAGAGTAGAGGGAAAACCAGCACAGCTGGTGTTGGCTTAATCTGGCATGCACGCATCCGCCCACAGACTTAAAAGCGCAGTATGACACATGATGATGTTGGTTATTCTCATCGACGGCGATAGGCCCATTATTATTGTCATGATCATATTTCTTCAAAATCAATTAAATACCGGATCAAGATGGTGAGCAGCGCATGAGATGCAGCGGTCAGCGAGCCATAGCTGACTGATAGCGTAAGGGCTAACGAACCGGATCTGCCAAGGCCGTTCTACACGTCCGCGCAGTATTCTAGAAAAAAGGCTGCAACAGAGCAGACTGGCTAAGGAGAAGGGATCGAAGAGGGAATGCTAACCCGGTACTCAAAAAATGCTTGCTGAAGTCGGATGTGTTGGACCGAAAGGTGCAAATATCGACATAACGCATTCCGTTCTCTGGACTGCGTTCTGCTACTTAGGCCCGTATCAAGGTTTGGAGATGGAGAACAAACGAAGCCAAGCCAAGACAAGTAAATAAATTTAATATTCATCAGTTCATTGGCGTCTCAGTCACTGATCATCATGCGCCTGGCGCCCTGGCGAAGTTTGCCCAGCTCTGTCTCTCGTATTTCGACACAGTCTGCTGTGGCTGCAAACGCCGGTACGTGAGTGGCAGTCCCTGTCGCAGATCATACAACGGGGCTGAGGAGGCTGACTTGCCGGGCTGTTCCCCGATCTTTTCAGTTGTGCCCATTTCTCTGGATCCAGATGGTCTCTACAAGCGTCGGCAACTACTGTGCACGTCCCAACTGACTGTCTGCAATCGACTCAATCCTGAGCTTTCGGATGGATGTCGCATGACGTCATGTCCAGCTTGTATACGTCCTTGAATCGCGGTGTGGGGTAGTCGATTCCTTTAGCTGTAGTGATCAGTTGTCCATAAAATATATCCTATAACAGCCTTCACAATGTATGTAAATATACACTCGCGAGCATACGACTACTCTAAGACAGATGTACAGAAGATGAAAGATACAGACAGCCACATACACAGGAAAGATATTGTCAGAGGTACAGACGTTGAACAAGAGGCAGAGTGTTTCAAAACACTTTTAGAACTAAAAGTCGAATATGTTCCATGTATGGAGGTAAACACCAATCATAAAAAGTGGATTACTAGATTTGTAGCTAAATGTACAAGAGCTTAAAATAAAGCCTGGACAAAGTATATAAAAGCAAGTAAATCAAAAGAAATATATTTAAAATATTTGGACAAGCAAAACATAGCTCAGAAAGTAAATAAAGCTGCAAAAATAGACTTCGAAAAAAACTTACTAATAGGATCAAGACTGATGGTAAAAGCTTCTTTTCTAATGTTAGAAATAAATAAAGACCTAAAGACAAGGTAGGCTTTCTCATAGACAGTACAGTGACAATAAGCAAAGAAAATAGGGAGATAGCTAATCTAATAAATCAATACTTTGGCACAGTCTATACAAAAGAACACTCCTCCAAGATACCAGAGCCTATACATATTTTCAAATGTCAAATGGATATAGTTCGATTAAAATCATTCTGTATTACGGAGGAAATGATTCTAAAAAGATTGGAAGGATTAAAAGTGGATAAATGTACAGATCAAGATGGTATCCATTGATCAATGCTATTTGAAGTATAGACTAACTAGTTAAACCATTGGCTATATTATTTTCTCAATCACTTGCAAAATGGATTGTTCCAAGAGATTGGAAAGATGCAGGAGTGATTCCCTTATTCAAAAGAAGAAAGAAATCATATCCAGCTAATTAAGTAAGTTTAACGAGCATAGTCTGTAAATTGTTAGAGTCAATAATGAGAGAAAACATTGTAATGCATCTAGACAGGTTAAATCTAATCAGAAATAGTCAGCATGGGTTTACTAGAGGGAGACCGTGCTTAACAAATCTATTGGAGTGCATGGAGATGATTACTAAAATCATAGATAAGGGAGAACCAGTGGATGTTATTTATCTAGATTTTACAAAGTTAAAATCACATGGGATAGATGGGCAGGTTACCGAATTGAATTAAAGTTGGTTAACGGGATGAAGACAGCGATTGACATAAAAAAGGAGTACTCTGAGTGGTGTGAAGTAAACAATGGAACAAAATTACAGTATGGGCGAGAACAATACTAGAATGATAGATAACGAAAGGGACATAGGGGTAATAATAGAGCATACAAGTAAGGTGAGTAAGCAAGTCTAGGTAGCAGTGAATAAGTCAAATGCAACGTTAGGTAAGATACAAAAAAAGAAATATTAAACGTAGGAGTAATGGGGTGATTGACAAACTGTATAAAGCATTAGTTAGACCTAGATCGGAGTACTGTGTACAGATGTGGAGTCCTTATCGTAGAAGAGCTATACATATGCTGGAAAGGATACAAAGAATAGCGACAAAACTGATAGTGGGATTCCAAAATTACAGTTACGAAGAAAGACTCAGAAAAACCAGCCGTTAGTGTCTAGAAAAGAGAAGAATTAAACTTGACTTAATCTAAGTTGATAAGATAATCACAAAAAAAGTTAAATAAGACTATAACAAGTTTTTTTCAAAATACAACCACCAGGGAGAACAAGAGGGCACAGATACAAATTAACTAATGAAAGGTCCAAATTGGACACAGGACATTTTTTTTTATTCAGACAGTGATGAATGCTTGGAATGCTTTGCCCCAGGAAATAGTGGAGGCAGAGACAGTTAATGCATTTAAGAATAAATAGGATGTACATAGTTATTAGAGCAGGGTAATGCAAATGGGACTGGTTGTCTACAGACTCTGATGAGTTTTCTAAACCAATATAAATAACTAAACCTGTACGTCGCTAAGTGTCATTGAAGGAAATGTGGCGACTACATGAGTTGGCCACCCCACCTCATAAAAAGCTGAGGCCTAGTACAGTGAAGTCTCTAACACTTCAACCTCGACATCAATGATTGCGAAAGGATTACCTTTTCCTTTTCATGTTAAAATCATTTACATCGAATACCAGAACCAAAGAAAGAAAAAGATAGAACAGATCAAAAATTGATACAGGCCTATCAGTCTACTGAGCTGTGTAGGTAAACTGATGGAGCGTATGATAAACATCAGACTGATGTGGCACCTGGAAGAAAAAACATATTAAATCCACAGAAAGCAGGATGTAGACAACACAGATCAACTGAGGATCAGATCACTCTCATAGCGCAGAAAATAGAGGATGCTTACCAGGAGAAAAAGCATACAGTAGCGGTTTGGGTGGATATAGAGAAGGCATTTGACAAGGTAGGGAAAGAGTAAAGATATAAAGAAGTGAAGTATTCGGACAAATGTACAGATTGATCAGCCACTATCTCGAAAACAGAACAGCCAGAGTTCAAGTACAAGAGAAGATGAGCAAAAATGTGAGACTGGAGCAGGGAGTACCCCAAGGGGGAGTACTGTCACCCACACGTTTTTCTGGTGTATATAAACAACATAATAGAGAATATATTAAGAATAGTCCACAGCTCCATGTTTGCAGACGATTTGGCTTTGTGGACCACTGAAGAAAATCTCACCATGGCAAACAATCGGATGCAGCAGGCCCTAACATCGCTGGAATAGTGGACGAGGAGGCAAACAGACTGGCTAAAGAAGGTGCAAGGTTACCACAACCAGATTCTAGTGTGACCTACGAAGAGTTGAAAAGGTTTATTAGGACCAGATACATGGCCAAATGGGAAACAGAACATACTGGCTACACAAAAAAATGATGTCTACTACCAGTTGAACAGAAGAGAGCAGGTCGTGGTCTTCAAACTCCGCAAAGGCCACAACAGACTGAGGTACTATCTATTCAATAAACTGAAGAAAGGTGGTACTGACGAATGCACCTGTGGTACAGGGAAAATGACCGCGGAACATCTGCTGCAAAATTGCCCGACATACGAGAACCAGAGAAAGCACATGTGGCCATCACCAGTGGCAACACTAGACAAGCTCTATGGCAGTGTCGACAGCCTCAGGATGACAGCTGCCTTCTTCGAAAAAATTCAACTTGACGTCTGACAGCGTACGAAGAAGAAGATTTACCTCGAATTGTTTTTAACACCTGCACAAATTAACAGTCATCTAACAATATTCATATTTCTGTTGTTCATCCTCTCTCTCTTTCTCTCTCTCGACTTTGGTCTTCTTGTTTCTCTGTACTCTCAACAATCAATGCTGACTACCAACTAATGTGTGACAAATATGAACTGCTGTGATCATATAAGACATTCCAATGTACCCCGCCCACTACCAGTTAAAGGCCAGCACAAAATACAGAAGGGATTGAAGCTCACGAGCAAAAACATGCATTTAGAACGTGCCAACCGTAGCGACAATCCGCCCAAGAAACTGTTGAATATGTCAAGGAAAGAATGTCAGAATACAAACACAGCCAACTTGCTGTTTACATTCATGGATACATCGAGTAATACACATATACTGTAGTCGGGGATGCTGTGGTAGAAACTTATCTATAATAGGTTTTAGCCTTTATCAGATGGGGGTAGCCAGTTCCCTTTTTCGATGTCTTGGCTTACAATATCACTGATATATAAATTTATTTTATTACCGCCAGGGATGAGGTACTAGAATCTTCATTGTTCTGATACACACACGAATCCATGAACTGGTCAATACGATATGATACCGCACAAAGGACAACGGTCTGGGGTAGAAAAGGGCAAGTCTTCGTCACAGAATCCAGAAATTGAAACCTCTAATCAAACCAAATACATCAGGTTTTGTGAAAACCAATTCCTGTTCCTCTATCATTCTCCTAACAGTAAATCTGGTACTCGTTTACAGCTGGGTTTGCTGGAACAAGTTGCAGCCGGAAAGAAGCAGCCACTCTACCAACGTTGTATCCTACGCTCTACATGTACATATAGTGTGGTCTTATGTTTCCTCTAATAACATGTCCACCTTTTCTTCTGCTTATCTCACGGAATAATCATTCCTTCATGGTTGTATGCTTAAACATCTATCTAATTGTTCTATTGTAGGTCAATGGCCAATGTTTTGTTATTATTTTTGTCATGATTATTATCATCATCATCATCATCATCATCATCATCTTCTATCAACTTGTGTCGTTAGAAGGCGTGGAAGGGGGTGTAGTTTTATGTCGTGTGCCATCTTCATCGCCGATGTTGTTGACATCCAGTGTTCTTTAAACATAGCGAGGGACATAACCAAACAAATACAAAAAATATATCATTAAGAGTTATCCCATCATAAAAAATTTGCGTGAGAGATTCTGGCTTGGGCGTCTCCCCTCTTTATCCAGGTTACAAACCTTAGAACGAGTGAGCTATGGCCCTACACCAGAACCACATGGACGTGTACATTGGCATCTGTACACTGAAGGCGATAGGTGTTAATTATCCACCCGACCAAATTTCTCACGCTTGTTGTCGTCCTCGTGCACGACATATGGGGAGGAACAGCTCGCGACCCCGGGCGCTCGTCGGCGACGATTGTGACAGCAAAGCCGTGCTTATCACAAGAACTGAACCTTGAACCTTGACCGGCGTCGAAGTCATGGAGCGAACTAGACAAGTAACTGGCAGAAGACAACACTGGCTGCTCCTGTAGCTGTTAATAGTTAGGTTAGAGTTAGCATATATGCTGATGCCTGTTTAAGTTAGCTCTGTTGTGGTGACAGCGACTCGCATATTGTTTTTAAAATAAATTTAATAATATTCATAAAATGCAAATAAATGTTAGAAATTTCCGAAAGTTAAATTTCGTGTGGTATGCTCCATTATACGCAACCTTAACATTTATAAGTTTTTGCTTTATTTTCATGTAATTATTAAATCATTTATTTTATTGTAGTGCATTTATTACATCCCTTTCTTTTGAATACATTGCCCTTATGACGAAGTAATCGTCCGTGTAAATACAGTTCACTACTAGACCGTGAAACTGTTATCTAGCTAATCGAAGATCCTGTGCTAAAAGTTGTTTATGGTTAAGCGTGCTTATATTCCGTGTGTGCTACTTTTAAATATTTCAAGCTTGGATATTTAAAAGCAAATGTATGTAGACTGTTATGTTATACATTTCTCTAACATACCATCTATAGATTGTTAATCTCATTGTACATATCCAAATTTTAAACTGTACATTTTTTAGAACAGGATACCCATTACCATAATTTTAATAACACTAGCCATATGGACTCTTGCATGTTTACTGCTGGCTGAATATATGTAGACATAATATTCATAATGTGGCATAAGAAATACGTAAACATTAAATTGAACCTTATTCCAGTGTGTGTTTGTTTCTTGTTTATTTCTTTATTTCACAAGACGCATAAGTTGCCATATTAACAAATGTAAACAAACAGATATTAAAGTACACATTCCTAAAGCGCAGGTATTGATAAAATTGCTCTTTGCTGTCACTCTGTGTATTTATGATATATTCGAATACTGACACTATTAAAATACACCAAATTGAAAGCATGGTAGTAATACATATCTTATTATTTTAAACATACATTTCCAAAACTACTTATTACGTACTGTTCCTACTGGCACTATAAATGCAGCTCTAGAATTGATTGCAAAACACCTTCGATTGGTTCTGTTGTTGTTGATTCATCCATTAAGTAAATACTTTCCAAGTAGGCGTTTAGCTTGTTTGAAAAGGCCAGTCTTTGCAAACCGTCGAAGTGTTTGAGAGTTGATAATGCTATTGTGGTTAACATGTGGGTAGTAAGATTATATGTAAGAACGTAACTATTGCTGTGTGTGTGTTAACATATGGATAGCAAGATACTGTGTAGAAGATTAAAGCTTGGTGTCAGACTGTTAATATGTTGATAGTGAGAAACTATGAAGGACATTAAAGCTCTGCGTTAGACTGCTAACAAGCGTGCGGTTGGTATGCTAACATGTGAATAGTAAAATATTATGTAGAAGATCAAAGATTGGTGTCAATCTGCTAATATGTTGATAGTGAGATACTATGTAGGACATTAAAGCTGAGTGTTAGTCTACTAACATGTGGATAGTAAGATAATTTCAAGACAGTAAATCTCCAAGTTGGTTTGCATCTGTTGATTTGTAAATAGTAAGACATTATGTAAGAAATTTAAGCTCAGTATCTGACTCCTAACATGTGGATAGTAAGATAATATGTACACCATTAAATCTTAGTGTCTATCTGTTAATATGTAGATAAAGAGATAATATGTAGGACATTAAAACTCAATTTTAGTCCTCTAGCGTGCAAAAATTCTTTATTCCTCTTTGCGTTCAGGATCCTTTGGTCATGTTATATCTGCAAGCCAGTAATTATGATGCAGTCTAATCTTTACCAGGACATAGTGGTTGCACCATAGCTTTTGCCTCAGCTCTGCATCCTTTGGTATCTCATTTCACTAAAACACAGTGAAAGTAAAAGGCTATGTAGAACACACATTTTGGTGTTGGTCTGTTAATTTATGGATTGTAGGTACTACGTAAGACTGTAAAATTACATTGCGATCTACATATGTTGCCATGTGGATAGTAAAGTAACATGTAAGGTATCCAATCCTAGTATTGGTCAGTTATCAAATGGATTGTAAGATAATATTTAGGGTATCAAATCTTGGTGCTGGTATGTTAACATTTGGAGGGTGAGATAATATGTAGGGTATCAAATCTTGGTTCTGGTCTGTTAACATGTGAATTGTAAGATAATATTTAGGGTAGCAAATCTTGGCGCTGTTCTGTTAACATGTGGGTGGTAAGATAATATATAGGGTATCAAATCGCGGTGCTGGTCTGTTAACATGTGAATGGTAAGATACTATTTAGGGTAGCAAATCTTGGCGCTGGTCTGTTAACGTGTGGGAGGTAAGATAATATATAGGGTATTAAATCTTGTTGATGGTCTATTAACATGTGGATGGTAAGATAATATTTAGTGTAGCAAATCTTGGTGCTGGTCTGTCGACATTTGGATGGTAAGATAGTATGTATAACAGTAAAGCTAAGTGTTCTTCTGGCATGGGGATTCAAAGATAAAATGTAGGGCATTGAAGCAAAGTGTGGATCTATTAACATGTGATTAGTAGTATAATATGTACAACATTAACGGACATGGTCAGTTTGTTGAGAGGTGGAAAGTAAGATACTATGTGGGACAGTAGAGTTTGTTGTCCGTCTACTTCTTTTGTCCTGTGAATATCAAGATAATATAAAGGACATTGAACCACGGTGTCATTCTGTTTGCACTGTGATAGTCAGATAAAATAATTAAGTCTATTGCATCTCTTTTTGGGGGGAAAGGAAGATACTTTTATTTTGGCGATAAGGCTCAGTGTGGGTTTGTTAATGTATTGATAGTAAATATTTCTTTAGAACATCACAGCTCATTGTTGGTCTATTGACATGGGGACAGCAGGATGCTGTTTAGGAAATTTATTATTGGTTTCTATTTGTTAACAAATGGAAGGTAACACACTTAATAGAACAGAAAAGCTCAGTGTTTGTCTGTTAATACATGTGAACTGTAAGATATTTTGTAGGACACGTGTTCTCAGTGTTGGTCTTTTAATACATGTGAAATGTAAGACATTGTGTACGACACGTGTTCTCTGTGTTTTATCAAGGGGAAATATAATATATACAACTTTACATCTCGGCTGTTATGCGTTAACATTTGAATATTAAGAAAATATGTAGGACATGAAAGCTCACTGTTCGTATGCTAACAAGTGGATAGTACAATACTATGAGGTAAAGTAATGCTAGCTGTCATTCTGTTAAGACGCGGATAGTAAGATACTATGTAGGACATTACTGCTCTGTGTTGGTATTTTGACCTGGGGATAGTAAGATACTATAAAGGACATTTCAGATCAGTGTTGGTCTGTTAACAAGCGGAGAGTAAGATACTATGTAGGACATAACTACTCAGTTTTGGTCTGTTTACCTGGGGGAAAAAATATACTATGTAGGACACCTATTCATGAGATTGGTCTGTTTTCATGTGGATAGTGAGAAAATATATTCAACATTATTTCTCAGTTGATGTATATTAACATGTGGATATTAAGAAAATAAGTAGGACATGAAAGTTCACTGTCTGTGTGTTATAAAGTGGATAGTTTGATATTATGTAGAAAAGTGAAGCTTGCTTTAATTCTGTTATAACGTGTGGATAGTAAAATAATAGGTAGGACATTAAAGATTTGTGTCAGACTGCTATCTTTGGGACAGAAAGATAAAAAGTAGGTCATTTAAGCTTTGTGTTAGTATGTTAACTTCTGGACAGTAAGATTACATGTAGGACATTAACAAATGGGAATGGTTTGTAAACATGCAAACATTTTAATGCTACATAGGACAATAAAACTCAGTGTCTGTCTGCTAACAGTTGTATAGTTAGATACTATGTATGTCATCTATGCCAAAAGCTCGGTTTTTGGCTATTAACATGCAAATTAGTAATGTACTATGTAGGACATTACAGCTTGTTGTTGGCCTGCTAAGATAGGGATAGTGTGATACTTTACAGGACAATTATCTTGATGTCCATCTTTTTATATATAGACAGTAAGATACTACCTAGGACCTTAAAGCTCAGTGTTAGCCTTCATCTTTTGTCATGCTGATACTAAGATACTATGTAGGAGATTAAATATCAGATTTGGTCTATTAAAGTGGCGTCAGTGAGATACTTTATAGGACCGTCACGCTCAGTTTAGATCTGTGAAAGTGGGATCAGTAAGATATTATGTAGGACACTAATGCTTTTAGGTAGGTTTGTTAACATAGGGATTGTAAAATGCTATGCAGGACAGTAAAACTAGGTGACTGTTTGTCTATGTTTCTGTTGGGATACTCAGATAGTATGCTAATATGTAGACAGTAAGATGCTATGTATCACATTAAATCTAAAGAATCGGTTGGTTATATGAGGACATTAAGATAATATATAGGACACTGAAGCTTAGTGTAATTATGTTGACATGATGACAGTTTGTTTGTTTTTTTAGTTCGCCTTATTTCTCTAATCCCCAAGGTGGTGTACATTGTACTGTGGTTTTTATTTTGCGCCTGTCGGCCAAGTGCATCCAACTTCAGCATTCATTTTTAGTAATGGTCTGCGTCCTCTTGCATTTTCTAAGGTTTCGCTTTACCGGAGTAACGGCGCTGTTATGGGGTTTGAACCCAGCACCTTTGGGTTTTGAGCCATGCCACCTTAACCACTAGGCCACACCATCCTCATGGTGACAGTAAGATAATATGTAGGATATTAGCGAATAGCATCGGTCTGTTAAAATTTAGATAGTAAGATTTTATGTAGTACATTACAGCTTGATATTAGGTCTGCTAACATTTAGAAAGAAAGATTTTCTATTAGGACATTACAGCTTGGTGTTGGTCTGTTGACAGGGAGACTGTAAAATGCTATGAATGACATTAAAACATGTGGATAGTACAATATCATGTAGGATAGCAAAGCTCAGAGTCAGGCTGATGACATAGGTACAGTAAGATATCTTCTTCGAAGTACGCTGTCATGTGGATAGTAAGATACTCTGTAGGACATTCAAGCTATGTGTCTGCCTGTTGACATGTGGATAGTAAAATACTATGTAGGACATTACAGCTCTGTGTTGGCCTGTTGACATGTGGATAGTAAAATACTATGTAGGACATTACAGCTCTGTGTTGGCCTGTTGACATGTGGATAGTAAAATACTATGTAGGACATTACAGCTCTGTGTTGGCCTGTTGACATGTGGATAGTAAGATATTATGTAGGACATTCAAGCTCTGTGTTTGCCTGTTTACATTGGGTTAGTAAGATACTATGTAGGACATTCTAGCTCTGTGTTGGCCTGTTATCATGTGGATAGTAAGATACTCTGTAGCACATTAAAGCTCTGTCTTGGCCTATTGACATGTGGATAGTAAGATACTCTGTAAGACATTCAAACTCTGTGTTGGCCTGTTAACATGGTGGCAGTAAGGAACTATGTAGGACATTAATGTGTTGGGTAAGTCTAACATCTGGATAGTGGATACTGTGCAGTGCATTCAATCTAGAGTTGGTTTGTTAATATGTGGATTGTAAGATCCTGTGTAAGACATTAAAGCTCTCTGTCAGTCTGATGCCATTGGGATTGTATAATACTTTGAAGAACAATAAAACTTGGTATTGGTCTGTTAATATATAGATAGCAAATTACAATGTAGGACTGTAAAGTTTCGAGTCAGTGAACTTATGTTTAATGGGGATAGTGCGATACTTTGTAGGACAATACCGTTTATTGTTTGGATGTTAATATTCATATAGTAAGGTATTATATAAAAGACTGTTACCATGTGCTTAGGTAGATACTGTGTAGGACATCAACATTTAATGCTGGAATGATAGTCTGTGGATAGTAAGATACTATATATAGGACATTAAAACTTGATGTAACATAGTAAGATACTAGTTAGAACTGTAATGCCTAGGGTCAGTTTGTTAACATGTGGATAGCAAGATACTATTGCAGACATTAATGCACAGTGTCGGCGACTAAGAGGCCATGCTTAGTTGGTTTGTTAAGAATAGCATAGATGGCGCCTAACAGTCTGCGTCTCAAGTTGGTCTAGTGTTTGAGTCTTTTAAGATGGACTCGCAGATCTATTAACCAAACTTCTTGGCACTTGTCTTAACATAACGGAGTAATAAGCTGCTCGAGCCTAACACGCTAAGCAGGAAATCCTCATCCCTCCTTTATCCAGCTCACACCACAGCTGGGACCTCCACAGGGTCATCTTTCCTTGTAGAATTACAGGTCTACTAAGACTAAGATTAATTTAAACACAGAATCTTACAAATACTATTTCTTTTGTTGCAGATTCTGCACTTTACACTATACGAAATACAAGACCTCACCACTAATGGAGTCTCCCGCGGAACACCTCGCTGAGACATTTCGATTATACTCCGTCTTCCTCCACGCTGCCCGAGACTCATCAACCGTTGCCGTGGACGATCAACACGAAAGACAATGGTTGAGTATGAGGATTACCTGACTTGACTTAAAACACGAGGCAACGACTCTAGCTGGCCATCTATCTTCACGGCACATCCCCCATGACATTAGAACACATTTTGCAGCCCTGTCCATCGTTTACCGACAAGAAGTAGCATTTGTCAACAACCAGTGTCCTTCCACGAGTAGCTGTACAGAAGTGCTCAGACCCTCAAGTCAACTGCTGCCTTCGTTAGAGTAATTGAATTCGAGGTCTGCAGACGAACAAGGAAGATCTCTTTTCTTGACATGGTTCGCGCCAGCCGAAGCACATCAGTACAAGTACATTCAACCTCCATCAAGATGACTTCAGCAAAAAGCTTTGCATGATCTTGCAGTGGGAGTTTATGTAACAGTTTACTTGCATGATGAGGTTGCTATCCTCATGCACAACTCTCTTTAGTCACGCCTTTCAATAGATGCATTGAGTTCAATCAATCAAATCAGAACAAAAAGGCATAGCTTCAAATTAAATAAAGAAAGGTCAAGATTGGATATTTGGAAATATTTCTTTAGTCAGAGAGGGGTGAATGCTTGAAATGCATTTCCACAGAAAGTGATGGAAGCAGGGGCAGTTGATGCATTTAAGAATACATTGGATGCGCATAGCTTATTGAGCAAGGAAATGTAAATGAAACTGGTTGCATACAAACTCTGCATAGTCTTCTAAACCAGTATAAAGACGTTAAGTTAAGTTAAATCAAGATTACTCATCTCTTTTTGTTGAAGCACAGGTCCAGCATTGTATTTGACTTACCATAACCAGCTTTTAGGAAATACTTTTTCTAGTTATTTGCTGTAGGGTAGCGATAATTTGTACATTTTGAGATTGCCACATCCAGGGACAACTCTTATTCTAAATTGTAGTAATTTTGCATGCCTTGGTTACGGAGAGTGATTCCGACCAAGCGTCTCTCAAGAGAGGCCGTGGATCACTCTCAATTTGTCCTCCAGTGATTTTGGACAGTTTTAATGAACGAGAAGGCTTCCCAGTCCCAGCGGCGACGGTCTTGTTAGTTCAGGTTGCAGATTGTTCTGCATACATATATACGCAGCACGTTCATTCAAACAATAATGAAATAACTTTCTTCTATTTTAAATGTATTGTGTTTCTATTGAAATTGTTAAGAAAGACACATATATCACATGTACTTTTGTGTTTGTTTTTTAACTATTTCTATATAACTGGTTCTTTGCTGTTGTATTTTATGTATTTAAAAACATTATTCCGAGAAGGGGTACGTGACATACACTTGACAAGGGAGACCATAGAACACAAATGGCTAACAACTTTCCTTTAGACGATTAACAAAAACGTGTCTTGACATAGTCGCCATCACGGCCTGCGATGGGCATCAGAACATGACACAACGGTTGAGTTACAGGAACAATTTGTATCTACAGTTAACATCATTTGCTGAATAAGAATGATCACCAATGGGCAGCAGCTTACGGTAAACACCTTTCATTTTTGGGCTAAAGAGAAATACTCTCCATTTAATGTACAATATGTAACTAAGTTAACGTCTTTATACGGGTTGAGAAGACTACCTCTTTATACTGGTTTAGAAGATTATGTCTTTCTACTGGTTTAGAAGACTGAAACTTTATACTGGTTTAGAAGACTGTCTTTACACTCGTTAAGAAGGCTGTTTCTTTATACTGGTTTAGAAGACTGTGTCTTTATACAAGTTTAGAAGACGATATCTTTATACTGCTTTAGAAGACTATATCTTTATACTGGTTTAGAAGACTACGTCTTTATACTGGCTTAGAAAACTATGCAGAGTCTGTAAACAACCAGTTTCATTTACATGTCTTTGCTCTAAAAGCTTTGTGCATCCAATCTATTCTTAAATGCATTAATTGTTCTAGCCTAAAACTACTTCATATGGCAATACATTCCAAGCATTCACCAGTGTACAGCTTATGTAGTGTACCAGTGACACTTTTACCGGTAACAGTTCCGCAGTTCAGCTCACTTTAACTTCAACCGATGCACAAAATTGAGAAATGAAATAAAGAAATAAATTTATTCTACCGGGAATTCCGCCATGTTGAAAGGAGGGGGGATGGGAGGGGGGAGTGGTGTGGTGAGGCGGGGGGGGGGGGCAAATCGCCGGAATATCGTCGAGTATTGTAACGCAAATTGAGAATCAGATTGTGAAGAATACTATTGCTGTTTATTCTTCTTCTTCTTCTTCTTCTTCTTCTTCTTCTTCTTCTTCTTCTTCTTCTTCTTCTTCTTCGTCAACCTGTATTTTTTTCGAAAAAAGAGCGGTCATCCTAAGGCTGTCGACACTGCCATAGAGCATGTCTAGTGTTTGCCACTGTTGATGGCCACATGTGCTTTCTCTGGTCCTCGTATGTCGGGCATTTTTGCAGCATATGTTCAGCGGTCATTTTCCCGGTGCCACAAGTGCATTCGTCAGTGGCACCTATCTTCAGTTTATTGAAAAGGTGGTACCTTAGTCTGTTGTGGCCTGTGTGGAGTCTGAAGACCACGACCTGCTCTCTTCTGTCCAACTGGTAATAAGCATCGTTTTTTGTGTAGCCAGTATGTTCTATTTCCCACTTGGCCATGTATCTGGCTGTAATAAGCCTTTTGGACTCTTCGTAGGTCACACTAGAATCTGGTTGGGGTAGTCTTGCACCTTCTTTTGCCAGTCTGTCTGCCTCCTCGTTGCCTTGGATGTTACAGTGGGATGGCATAGTTGACAGAGTACTGCTCTTAAATCATTTAGTTCAGTATTTTTCTACTTTTTAGTGCTGTGACTACGGCCAGGTCATCTGTAAACAGGACTATCTGCCTTTCATTTCTTTTGCCTGTCAGCATTGCTTCTGCTGCATCCCTCAGTGCCTCTGCCTCCGCTCTGAAATTGCATGAGTATTTTCCAGTTGCCACTGACAGAGTTATTTTTTTACCATTTGGTAGGCTCAGGAATACCTCTGCCCCTCCGTTCTGTGTTGTGTTTGTTACAGACCCGTCGGTGTATGCATGGGTCCAGCCCATGCTTGGGTAGTTTTTCGTTATGTACCTCAGGGTTATGTCTCTTCTTTCTTTTTCACTCTGGCTGTTCTTTGCTCGAATACCTGGTATATGTTCTACCACCTCCAGAATGATATGCTGCTTCCCAGTAGGTTTGCGTACAGAAGGGATGGGCTTTGGTGTTAATGTGTTCATAGTGTCTTCGCTCATCTTTGCTTTGGCTATTTCTGCAAAGTTTCTCCGCTTTACTTTCCCATTTCCAAATCTATTTAGTCTCTGATGCATTGTGTGGTCTGTCAGTCTTCTGAGTTTCTCTGCTTGCTGCTGGGCTCTGCAGTCTCTTCTGTCGGTCATAGATTGCAGATTTCTAATCTTTTCCAGTTCTACAATTGGCGTTGACTTCATGCCTCCTGTTATAACTCTCATGGCTTGGTTTTGAAGTTTGCTAATTTTATCAAAGTTCCCCTTTGCTGCTGTTGCGCACGCCGCAATACCATACTTGAGAACTGGTCTCACTCTTCCAGTGTACAGTTTCGTCTGTTCCCCAGCTTGTGCAAGCAAGTTTCCTCGTGATTGCCATTCTTTGTCTGGCTCTCATTCGGTTTCTATCGATCTAACTTTTCCATGTCATGCATCGATCAAATGTGACTCCCAGGTAATTTTGGTTGCCGTTTGTCCGCAGATATTTGCCGTAAAGACTTATTTTGGTGTTCTGGGGTTTGTTTGAAAGCGAGAATATCGTACATGTTACTTTTTCCTCATTTATTTTGACCAGCCACGAATTAACCCACTCCTCCAACGATGTTAGGGCCTGCTGCATCCGATTGCTTGCTATGGTGATATTTTTTTCAGAGGTCCACATAGCCAGATCGTCTGCAAATATGGAGCTGTGGACTCTTCTTGGTAGATTCTCTGTGATGTTGTTTATATACACCAGGAAAGGTGTTGGTGACAGTACTCCCCTTTGGGGTACTCCCTGCTCAAGTGTCACCTTTTTGCTCATCTGCTATTGTACTTGAACTATGGATGTTCTGTTTTCGAGGTAGTCGCTGATCCATCAGTACATTTTCCCACAAACTTCACTTCTTCGTAGCTTGACTTTTAGTCCCTTTATCCACACCTTGTCAAATGCCTTCTCTAAATCTACCCAAACCGCTACTGTGTGTTTTTTCTCCTGGTAAGCATTATCTATTAACTGGGCTATGAGAGTGATCTGGTCCTCAGTGGATATGTGCTGTCTAAAGCCTGCTTGCTGTGTAATTAGTATGTGTTTTTCTTCCAGATGCTACATCAGTCTGGTGTTTATCATACGTTCCAACAGTTTACCTACACAGCTCAGTAGACTGATAGGCCTGTATCCATTTTGATCTGTTCTATCTTTTTCTTTCTTTGGTACTGGTATAAGTACAGCGTCTTTCCATGTCTGAGGTACAATTCCCCTTTTCCAGCTTTGGTTCAGGACTGATAGTAACTTCCTTTTTGCTGTTTGGCCCAACTCCATCAGCATTTCGTGTTACCCCATCTTTTCTGGGCGATTTCTTTTTCTTTAAAGTTCTCATGGCCTCTTCCATTTCATTCATTGTTAGTATTGCCATCATGTGCTCCTCTGGTGCCCTATTGATGTTGTCGTGGCTCTTTTGTTCTTCACTAATGTCTGTGTGCCTGTCTGTAGGGACATCATTGTG
This sequence comes from Ariolimax columbianus, assembly GCA_036924085.1. NCBI lineage: Eukaryota > Metazoa > Mollusca > Gastropoda > Stylommatophora > Arionidae > Ariolimax > Ariolimax columbianus. The sequence goes on from JAVGWX010000025.1 coordinate 31,435,598, forward strand.
GTTTGCTCTGGCATAGTGTTCGTTCCATAAAGGTTTTGCTGCTTTTTTTTCCTGTAAGCATGTTGTCGCCATGCTTGATGGTAATTTGTTTATTTGATGGTGTTTCGTTATTCATGGCTCTGACTAACTTCCATACTTTGTTCCCATCTTTATCTAAATTGAGGCTTTCTGTTTTATTTTTCCAGCTGTCTCTGGTTATTTGGTTTAGTGTTCTTTTGTATTTCGTCGTGATAGCATTGAGGGCGATATTTGCCTCCATATATTGTTCTCTCTCTGCCATGTTCCTAGCATTTGAGACTTCGTCTTCCGCTTTCTGCAATTCATCATTTCAATATGGCTTGTAGTTTTTCCTTGCCCCTCTTGGGATGGTTTCGGTGGCTGCTTGCATTATTGCTTTGCTTAGGCTTTCCACCATAGGTTTCATATTGTTATTCCGTGTGTTGATGGTTTCACATAGCCGAACTGTCAGAATTGCAAATCTGTCCCAGTCGGCTCGTTTATAGTTCCAACGTGGGAGCGCTTTTATTTCACGTGGGCCTACTTCCATATTAATTTCTAGCCTAATTGGCCTTTTGTCGCTACCTGCCACTTGGTTGAGCACCTGGCCGTCTATTTTGTGGTGAATATCCACCGTGGAAAAGGCCAAGTCTGGAGTAGAGGTGGTATGCCATGTTCTAGAATAGAAGCTAGGGCTGTCCTCCGGCCTATTGAAAAGATAGATTTGTGTCTATCTCCCAGTCTTCCACTTCATCACCTCTGTTGTCTGTGTCCGAATATCCCCATCTCTCTGAGTGGCTGTTGAAGTCTCCAAGTACTAGGCAGCTGGAGTCCTTGATTTCCATACTCGAGAGCGACAGGCCTTTGTTGGGTAGGCCATACAGGTTGAAGATGCGGATCTTCGTTTCTTGTGTCATTATGTCGAGTCCTACAATTTCTGCTTGTCCAGTGTGATTGACAGCTACCGCGCTCCTCGGTATGCAGTTACGTGTCAGTATCAAAACCCTTCCTTTGTCAAGACTGTAACATTCTAAAGCGGAGACGAACCCACACATACACACTTTTGTGAGAGTCTTGAAGAACTCCCCACCACAGTAGACTTTGTCCATAGAACTGGCCTTTACGTGTAGACTTAATACAATTGTCGGTGAGCTAGAAAAAGAAGGAAAAGAAGAAGAAGAAGAAGAAGAGAAAGAATAAGAAAAAGAAAAGAAGAAGAAAAGAAAGAAAAAATAAGAAGAAGAAGACGAAGAAAAAAAAGAAGACGAAAAAGAAGAGAAAGAAAAAGAAGATAAACATGAGTAAATAGTACTACCTGATATTGCCCGAAGAAGATTTGAATGTTTAAATGAAGTATATCGTTAAACAGCAACTAATCTGATTGGCAAACATCCGGCCAGTCTCTAAACCCTGATCTATGGGTGAGAGAGCTGGAGTGTGTACGGCAAACACGCCAGGAGGTTGAATCACTTCTACCTGACACATACTCCAAATTGGCTACAAGACCACATCACAAATAACCATACTCTTTTCATTACTACTACACTATTCATACACTTTTGTAGAAAGTTAAAGTGAGATAGACTGGCCAAGTTTCTCAAATGTCAAGCTAAAGGTTCCAAAAGAAACCAGTTTAGCGAGCTTAGCGCAGTAAGGCGATCACGTGGACGTCAATAAAAGCGATTCAGTGAATCCTGGCAGTAAATCGTTTAGCCTGAAAAAGACGAGGCCAAAAAGAGCCTTGCATGCAGTTAGCGAGGGTCGACGGGCGATCAGATGGAAGTATAGAGTAGAGGGAAAACCAGCACAGCTGGTGTTGGCTTAATCTGGCATGCACGCATCCGCCCACAGACTTAAAAGCGCAGTATGACACATGATGATGTTGGTTATTCTCATCGACGGCGATAGGCCCATTATTATTGTCATGATCATATTTCTTCAAAATCAATTAAATACCGGATCAAGATGGTGAGCAGCGCATGAGCTGCAGCGGTCAGCGAGCCATAGCTGACTGATAGCGTAAGGGCTAACGAACCGTAGCTGCCAAGGCCGTTCTACACGTCCGCGCAGTATTCTAGAAAAAAGGCTGCAACAGAGCAGACTGGCTAAGGAGAAGGGATCGAAGAGGGAATGCTAACCCGGTACTCAAAAAATGCTTGCTGAAGTCGGATGTGTTGGACCGAAAGGTGCAAATATCGACATAACGCATTCCGTTCTCTGGACTGCGTTCTGCTACTTAGGCCCGTGTCAGGGTTTGGTAGCGGGAGATGGAAAACAAACGAAGCCAAGCCAAGACAAGTAAATACATTTAATATTCATCAGTTCATTGGCGTCTCAGTCACTGATCATCATGCGCCTGGCGCCCTGGCGAAGTTTGCCCAGCTCTGTCTCTCGTATTTCGACACAGTCTGCTATGGTTGCAAACGCCGGTACGTGAGTGGCAGTCCCTGTCGCAGATCATACAACGGGGCTGAGGAGGCTGACTTGCCGGGCTGTTCCCCGATCTTTTCAGTTGTGCCCATTTCTCTGGATCCAGATGGTCTCTACAAGCGTCGGCAACTACTGTGCACGTCCCAACTGACTGTCTGCAATCGACTCAATCCTGAGCTTTCGGATGGATGTCGCATGACGTCATGTCCAGCTTGTATACGTCCTTGAATCGCGGTGTGGGGTAGTCGATTCCTTTAGCTGTAGTGATCAGTTGTCCATAAAATATATCCTATAACAGCCTTTACAATGTATGTAAATATACACTCGCGAGCATACGACTACTCTAAGACAGATGTACAGAAGATGAAAGATACAGACAGCCACATACACTGGAAAGATATTGTCAGAGGTACAGACGTTGAACAAGAGGCAGAGTGTTTCAAAACACTTTTAGAACTAAAAGTCGAATATGTTCCATGTATGGAGGTAAACACCAATCATAAAAAGTGGATTACTAGATTTGTAGCTAAATGTACAAGAGCTTAAAATAAAGCCTGGACAAAGTATATAAAAGCAAGTAAATCAAAAGAAATATATTTAAAATATTTGGACAAGCAAAACATAGCTCAGAAAGTAAGTAAAGCTGCAAAAATAGACTTCGAAAAAAACTTACTAATAGGATCAAGACTGATGGTAAAAGCTTCTTTTCTAATGTTAGAAATAAACAAAGACCTAAAGACAAGGTAGGCTTTCTCATAGACAGTACTGTGACAATAAGCAAAGAAAATAGGGAGATAGCTAATCTAATAAATCAATACTTTGGCACAGTCTATACAAAAGAACACTCCTCCAAGATACCAGAGCCTATACATATTTTCAAATGTGAAATGGATATAGTTCGATTAAAATCATTCTGTATTACGGAGGAAATGATTCTAAAAAGATTGGAAGGATTAAAATTGGATAAATGTACAGATCAAGATGGTATCCATTCATCAATGCTATTTGAAGTATAGACTAACTAGTTAAACCATTGGCTATATTATTTTCTCAATCACTTGCAAAATGGATTGTTCCAAGAGATTGGAAAGATGCAGGAGTGATTCCCTTATTCAAAAGAGGAAAGAAATCATATCCAGCTAATTAAGTAAGTTTAACGAGCATAGTCTGTAAATTGTTAGAGTCAATAATGAAAGAAAACATTGTAATGCATCTAGACAGGTTAAATCTAATCAGAAATAGTCAGCATGGGTTTACTAGAGGGAGACCGTGCTTAACAAATCTATTGGAGTGCATGGAGATGATTACTAAAATCATAGATAAGGGAGAACCAGTGGATGTTATTTATCTAGATTTTACAAAGTTAAAATCACATGGGATAGATGGGCAGGTTACCGAATTGAATTAAAGTTGGTTAACGGGATGAAGACAGCTATTGACATAAAAAAGGAGTACTCTGAGTGGTGTGAAGTAAACAATGGAACAAAATTACAGTATGGGCGAGAACAATACTAGAATGATAGATAACGAAAGGGACATAGGGGTAATAATAGAGCATACAAGTAAGGTGAGTAAGCAAGTCTAGGTAGCAGTGAATAAGTCAAATGCAACGTTAGGTAAGATACAAAAAAAGAAATATTAAACATAGGAGTAATGGGGTGATTGACAAACTGTATAAAGCATTAGTTAGACCTAGATCGGAGTACTGTGTACAGATGTGGAGTCCTTATCGTAGAAGAGCTATACATATGCTGGAAAGGATACAAAGAATAGCGACAAAACTGATAGTGGGATTCCAAAATTACAGTTACGAGGAAAGACTCAGAAAAACCAGCCGTTAGTGTCTAGAAAAGAGAAGAATTAAACTTGACTTAATCTAAGTTGATAAGATAATCACAAAAAAAGTTAAATAAGACTATAACAAGTTTTTTTCAAAATACAACCACCAGGGAGAACAAGAGGGCACAGATACAAATTAACTAACGAAAGGTCCAAATTGGACACAGGACATTTTTTTTTATTCAGACAGTGATGAATGCTTGGAATGCTTTGCCCCAGGAAATAGTGGAGGCAGAGACAGTTAATGCATTTAAGAATAAATAGGATGTACATAGTTATTAGAGCAGGGTAATGCAAATGGGACTGGTTGTCTACAGACTCTGATGAGTTTTCTAAACCAATATAAATAACTAAACCTGTACGTCGCTAAGTGTCATTGAAGGAAATGTGGCGACTACATGAGTTGGCCACCCCACCTCATAAAAAGCTGAGGCCTAGTACAGTGAAGTCTCTAACACTTCAACCTCGACATCAATGATTGCGAAAGGATTACCTTTTCCTTTTCATGTTAAAATCATTTACATCGAATACCAGAACCAAAGAAAGAAAAAGATAGAACAGATCAAAAATTGATACAGGCCTATCAGTCTACTGAGCTGTGTAGGTAAACTGATGGAGCGTATGATAAACATCAGACTGATGTGGCACCTGGAAGAAAAAACATATTAAATCCACAGAAAGCAGGATGTAGACAACACAGATCAACTGAGGATCAGATCACTCTCATAGCGCAGAAAATAGAGGATGCTTACCAGGAGAAAAAGCATACAGTAGCGGTTTGGGTGGATATAGAGAAGGCATTTGACAAGGTAGGGAAAGAGTAAAGATATAAAGAAGTGAAGTATTCGGACAAATGTACAGATTGATCAGCCACTATCTCGAAAACAGAACAGCCAGAGTTCAAGTACAAGAGAAGATGAGCAAAAATGTGAGACTGGAGCAGGGTGTACCCAAAGGGGGAGTACTGTCACCCACACGTTTTTCTGGTGTATATAAACAACATAATAGAGAATATATTAAGAATAGTCCACAGCTCCATGTTTGCAGACGATTTGGCTTTGTGGACCACTGAAGAAAATCTCACCATGGCAAACAATCGGATGCAGCAGGCCCTAACATCGCTGGAATAGTGGACGAGGGGGCAGACAGACTGGCTAAAGAAGGTGCAAGGTTACCACAACCAGATTCTAGTGTGACCTACGAAGAGTTGAAAAGGTTTATTAGGACCAGATACATGGCCAAATGGGAAACAGAACATACTGGCTACACACAAAAATGATGTCTACTACCAGTTGAACAGAAGAGAGCAGGTCGTGGTCTTCAAACTCCGCAAAGGCCACAACAGACTGAGGTACTATCTATTCAATAAACTGAAGAAAGGTGGTACTGACGAATGCACCTGTGGTACAGGGAAAATGACCGCGGAACATCTGCTGCAAAATTGCCCGACATACGAGAACCAGAGAAAGCACATGTGGCCATCACCAGTGGCAACACTAGACAAGCTCTATGGCAGTGTCGACAGCCTCAGGATGACAGCTGCCTTCTTCGAAAAAATTCAACTTGACGTCTGACAGCGTACGAAGAAGAAGATTTACCTCGAATTGTTTTTAACACCTGCACAAATTAACAGTCATCTAACAATATTCATATTTCTGTTGTTCATCCTCTCTCTCTTTCTCTCTCTCTCTCTCTCTCTCTCTCTCTCTTTCTCTCTCTCTACTTTGGTCTTCTTGTTTCTCTGTACTCTCAACAATCAATGCTGACTACCAACTAATGTGTGACAAATATGAACTGCTGTGATCATATAAGACATTCCAATGTACCCCGCCCACTACCAGTTAAAGGCCAGCACAAAATACAGAAGGGATTGAAGCTCACGAGCAAAAACATGCATTTAGAACGTGCCAACCGTAGCGACAATCCGCCCAAGAAACTGTTGAATATGTCAAGGAAAGAATGTCAGAATACAAACACAGCCAACTTGCTGTTTACATTCATGGATACATCGAGTAATACACATATACTGTAGTCGGGGATGCTGTGGTAGAAACTTATCTATAATAGGTTTTAGCTTTTATCAGATGGGGGTAGCCAGTTCCCTTATTCGATGTCTTGGCTTACAATATCACTGATATATAAATTTATTTTATTACCGCCAGGGATGAGGTACTAGAATCTTCATTGTTCTGATACACACACGAATCCATGAACTGGTCAATACGATATGATACCGCACAAAGGACAACGGTCTGGGGTAGAAAAGGGCAAGTCTTCGTCACAGAATCCAGAAATTGAAACCTCTAATCAAACCAAATACATCAGGTTTTGTGAAAACCAATTCCTGTTCCTCTATCATTCTCCTAACAGTAAATCTGGTACTCGTTTACAGCTGGGTTTGCTGGAACAAGTTGCAGCCGGAAAGAAGCAGCCACTCTACCAACGTTGTATCCTACGCTCTACATGTACATATAGTGTGGTCTTATGTTTCCTCTAATAACATGTCCACCTTTTCTTCTGCTTATCTCACGGAATAATCATTCCTTCATGGTTGTATGCTTAAACATCTATCTAATTGTTCTATTGTAGGTGAATGGCCAATGTTTTGTTATTATTATTGTCATGATTATTATCATCATCATCATCATCATCATCATCTTCTATCAACTTGTGTCGTTAGAAGGCGTGGAAGGGGGTGTAGTTTTATGTCGTGTGCAATCTTCGTCGCCGATGTTGTTGACATCCAGTGTTCTTTAAACATAGCGAGGGACATAACCAAACAAATACAAAAAATATATCATTAAGAGTTATCCCATCATAAAAAATTTGCGTGAGAGATTCTGGCTTGGGCGTCTCCCCTCTTTATCCAGGTTACAAACCTTAGAACGAGTGAGCTATGGCCCTACACCAGAACCACATGGACGTGTACATTGGCATCTGTACACTGAAGGCGATAGGTGTTAATTATCCACCCGACCAAATTTCTCACGCTTGTTGTCGTCCTCGTGCACGACATATGGGGAGGAACAGCTCGCGACCCCGGGCGCTCGTCGGCGACGATTGTGACAGCAAAGCCGTGCTTATCACAAGAACTGAACCTTGAACCTTGACCGGCGTCGAAGTCATGGAGCGAACTAGACAAGTAACTGGCAGAAGACAACACTGGCTGCTCCTGTAGCTGTTAATAGTTAGGTTAGAGTTAGCATATATGCTGATGCCTGTTTAAGTTAGCTCTGTTGTGGTGACAGCGACTCGCATATTGTTTTTAAAATAAATTTAATAATATTCATAAAATGCAAATAAATGTTAGAAATTTCCGAAAGTTAAATTTCGTATGGTATGCTCCATTATACGCAACCTTAACATTTATAAGTTTTTGCTTTATTTTCATGTAATTATTAAATCATTTATTTTATTGTAGTGCATTTATTACATCCCTTTCTTTTGAATACATTGCCCTTATGACGAAGTAATCGTCCGTGTAAATACAGTTCACTACTAGACCGTGAAACTGTTATCTAGCTAATCGAAGATCCTGTGCTAAAAGTTGTTTATGGTTAAGCTTGCTTATATTCCGTGTGTGCTACTTTTAAATATTTCAAGCTTGGATATTTAAAAGCAAATGTATGTAGACTGTTATGTTATACATTTCTCTAACATACCATCTATAGATTGTTAATCTCATTGTACATATCCAAATTTTAAACTGTACATTTTTTAGAACAGGACACCCATTACCATAATTTTAATAACACTAGCCATATGGACTCTTGCATGTTTACTGCTGGCTGAATATATGTAGACATAATATTCATAATGTGGCATAAGAAAAACGTAAACATAAAATTGAACCTTATTCCAGTGTGTGTTTGTTTCTTGTTTATTTCTTTATTTCACAAGACGCATAAGTTGCCATATTAACAAATGTAAACAAACAGATATTAAAGTACACATTCCTAAAGCGCAGGTATTGATAAAATTGCTCTTTGCTGTCACTCTGTGTATTTATGATATATTCGAATACTGACACTATTAAAATACACCAAATTGAAAGCATGGTAGTAATACATATCTTATTATTTTAAACATACATTTCCAAAACTACTTATTACGTACTGTTCCTACTGGCACTATAAATGCAGCTCTAGAATTGATTGCAAAACACCTTCGATTGGTTCTGTTGTTGTTGATTCATCCATTAAGTAAATACTTTCCAAGTAGGCGTTTAGCTTGTTTGAAAAGGCCAGTCTTTGCAAACCGTCGAAGTGTTTGAGAGTTGATAATGCTATTGTGGTTAACATGTGGGTAGTAAGATTATATGTAAGAACGTAACTATTGCTGTGTGTGTGTTAACATATGGATAGCAAGATACTGTGTAGAAGATTAAAGCTTGGTGTCAGACTGTTAATATGTTGATAGTGAGAAACTATGAAGGACATTAAAGCTCTGCGTTAGACTGCTAACAAGCGTGCGGTTGGTATGCTAACATGTGAATAGTAAAATATTATGTAGAAGATCAAAGATTGGTGTCAATCTGCTAATATGTTGATAGTGAGATACTATGTAGGACATCAAAGCTCTGCGTTAGACTGCTAACAAGCTTGCGGTTGGTGTGCTAACATGTGAATAGTAAAATATCATGTGGAAGATTAAAGCTTTGTGTCAATCTACTAATATGTTGATAGTGAGATACTATGTAGGACATTAAAGCTGAGTGTTAGTCTACTAACATGTGGATAGTAAGATAATTTCAAGACAGTAAATCTCCAAGTTGGTTTGCATCTTTTGATTTGTAAATAGTAAGACATTATGTAAGAAATTTAAGCTCAGTATCTGACTCCTAACATGTGGATAGTAAGATAATATGTACACCATTAAATCTTAGTGTCTATCTGTTAATATGTAGATAAAGAGATAATATGTAGGACATTAAAACTCAATTTTAGTCCTCTAGCGTGCAAAAATTCTTTATTCCTCTTTGCGTTCAGGATCCTTTGGTCATGTTATATCTGCAAGCCAGTAATTATGATGCAGTCTAATCTTTACCAGGACATAGTGGTTGCACCATAGCTTTTGCCTCAGCTCTGCATCCTTTGGTATCTCATTTCACTAAAACACAGTGAAAGTAAAAGGCTATGTAGAACACACATTTTGGTGTTGGTCTGTTAATTTATGGATTGTAGGTACTACGTAAGACTGTAAAATTACATTGCGATCTACATATGTTGCCATGTGGATAGTAAAGTAACATGTAAGGTATCCAATCCTAGTATTGGTCAGTTATCAAATGGATTGTAAGATAATATTTAGGGTATCAAATCTTGGTGCTGGTATGTTAACATTTGGAGGGTGAGATAATATGTAGGGTATCAAATCTTGGTTCTGGTCTGTTAACATGTGAATTGTAAGATAATATTTAGGGTAGCAAATCTTGGCGCTGTTCTGTTAACATGTGGGTGGTAAGATAATATATAGGGTATCAAATCGCGGTGCTGGTCTGTTAACATGTGAATGGTAAGATACTATTTAGGGTAGCAAATCTTGGCGCTGGTCTGTTAACGTGTGGGAGGTAAGATAATATATAGGGTATTAAATCTTGTTGATGGTCTATTAACATGTGGATGGTAAGATAATATTTAGTGTAGCAAATCTTGGTGCTGGTCTGTCGACATTTGGATGGTAAGATAGTATGTATAACAGTAAAGCTAAGTGTTCTTCTGGCATGGGGATTCAAAGATAAAATGTAGGGCATTGAAGCAAAGTGTGGATCTATTAACATGTGATTAGTAGTATAATATGTACAACATTAACGGACATGGTCAGTTTGTTGAGAGGTGGAAAGTAAGATACTATGTGGGACAGTAGAGTTTGTTGTCCGTCTACTTCTTTTGTCCTGTGAATATCAAGATAATATAAAGGACATTGAACCACGGTGTCATTCTGTTTGCACTGTGATAGTCAGATAAAATAATTAAGTCTATTGCATCTCTTTTTGGGGGGAAAGGAAGATACTTTTATTTTGGCGATAAGGCTCAGTGTGGGTTTGTTAATGTATTGATAGTAAAAATTTATTTAGAACATCACAGCTCATTGTTGGTCTATTGACATGGGGACAGCAGGATGCTGTTTAGGAAATTTATTATTGGTTTCTATTTGTTAACAAATGGAAGGTAACACACTTAATAGAACAGAAAAGCTCAGTGTTTGTCTGTTAATACATGTGAACTGTAAGATATTTTGTAGGACACGTGTTCTCAGTGTTGGTCTGTTAATACATGTGAAATGTAAGACATTGTGTACGACACGTGTTCTCTGTGTTTTATCAAGGGGAAATATAATATATACAATTTTACATCTCAGCTGTTATGCGTTAACATTTGAATATTAAGAAAATATGTAGGACATGAAAGCTCACTGTTCGTATGCTAACAAGTGGATAGTACAATACTATGAGGTAAAGTAATGCTAGCTGTCATTCTGTTAAGACGCGGATAGTAAGATACTATGTAGGACATTACTGCTCTGTGTTGGTATTTTGACCTGGGGATAGTAAGATACTATAAAGGACATTTCAGATCAGTGTTGGTGTGTTAACAAGTGGAGAGTAAGATACTATGTAGGACATAACTACTCAGTTTTGGTCTGTTTACCTGGGGGAAAAAATATACTATGTAGGACACCTATTCATGAGATTGGTCTGTTTTCATGTGGATAGTGAGAAAATATATACAACATTATTTCTCAGTTGATGTATATTAACATGTGGATATTAAGAAAATAAGTAGGACATGAAAGTTCACTGTCTGTGTGTTATAAAGTGGATAGTTTGATATTATGTAGAAAAGTGAAGCTTGCTTTAATTCTGTTATAACGTGTGGATAGTAAAATAATAGGTAGGACATTAAAGATTTGTGTCAGACTGCTATCTTTGGGACAGAAAAATAAAAAGTAGGTCATTTAAGCTCTGTGTTAGTATGTTAACTTCTGGACAGTAAGATTACATGTAGGACATTAACAAATGGGAATGGTTTGTAAACATGCAAACATTTTAATGCTACATAGGACAATAAAACTCAGTGTCTGTCTGCTAACAGTTGTATAGTTAGATACTATGTACGTCATCTATGCCAAAAGCTCGGTTTTTGGCTACTAACATGCAAATTAGTAATGTACTATGTAGGACATTACAGCTTGTTGTTGGCCTGCTAAGATAGGGATAGTATGATACTTTACAGGACAATTATCTTGGTGTCCATCTTTTAATATACAGACAGTAAGATACTACCTAGGACCTTAAAGCTCAGTGTTAGCCTTCATCTTTTGTCATGCTGATACTAAGATACTATGTAGGAGATTAAAAATCAGATTTGGTCTATTAAAGTGGCGTCAGTGAGATACTTTATAGGACCGTCAAGCTCAGTTTAGATCTGTTAAAGTGGGGTCAGTAAGATATTATGTAGGACACTAATGCTTTTAGGTAGGTTTGTTAACATAGGGATTGTAAAATGCTATGCAGGACAGTAAAACTAGGTGACTGTTTGTCTATGTTTCTGTTGGGATACTCAGATAGTATGCTAATATGTAGACAGTAAGATGCTATGTATCACATTAAATCTAAAGAATCGGTTGGTTATATGAGGACATTAAGATAATATATAGGACACTGAAGCTTAGTGTAATTATGTTGACATGATGACAGTTTTTTTTTTTTTTTTTTAGTTCGCCTTATTTCTCTAATCCCCAAGGTGGTGTACATTGTACTGTGGTTTTTATTTTGCGCCTGTCGGCCAAGTGCATCCAACTTCAGCATGCATTTTTAGTAATGGTCTGCGTCCTCTTGCATTTTCTAAGGTTTCGCTTTACCGGAGTAACGGCGCTGTTATGGGGTTTGAACCCAGCACCTTTGGGTTTTGAGCCGTGCCACCTTAACCACTAGGCCACACCATCCTCATGGTGACAGTAAGATAATATGTAGGATATTAGCGAATAGCATCGGTCTGTTAAAATTTAGATAGTAAGATTTTATGTAGTACATTACAGCTTGATATTAGGTCTACTTACATTTAGAAAGAAAGATTTTATATTAGGACATTACAGCTTGGTGTTGGTCTGTTGACAGGGAGACTGTAAAATGCTATGAATGACATTAAAACATGTGGATAGTACAATATCATGTAGGATAGCAAAGCTCAGAGTCGGGCTGATGACATAGGTACAGTAAGATATCTTCTTCGAAGTACGCTGTCATGTGGATAGTAAGATACTCTGTAGGACATTCAAGCTATGTGTCTGCCTGTTGACATGTGGATAGTAAAATACTATGTAGGACATTACAGCTCTGTGTTGGCCTGTTGACATGTGGATAGTAAAATACTATGTAGGACATTACAGCTCTGTGTTGGCCTGTTGACATGTGGATAGTAAGATATTCTGTAGGACATTCAAGCTCTGTGTTTGCCTGTTTACATTGGGTTAGTAAGATACTATGTAGGACATTCTAGCTCTGTGTTGGCCTGTTATCATGTGGATAGTAAGATACTCTGTAGCACATTAAAGCTCTGTATTGGCTTATTGACATGTGGATAGTAAGATACTCTGTAAGACATTCAAACTCTGTGTTGGCCTGTTAACATAGTGGCAGTAAGGAACTATGTACGACATCAATGTGTTGGGTAAGTCTAACATCTGGATAGTGGATACTGTGCAGTGCATTCAATCTAGAGTTGGTTTGTTAATATGTGGATTGTAAGATCCTGTGTAAGACATTAAAGCTCTCTGTCAGTCTGATGCCATTGGGATTGTATAATACTTTGAAGAACAATAAAACTTGGTATTGGTCTGTTAATATATAGATAGCAAATTACAATGTAGGACTGTAAAGTTTCGAGTCAGTGAACTTATGTTTAATGGGGATAGTGCGATACTTTGTAGGACAATACCGTTTATTGTTTGGATGTTAATATTCATATAGTAAGGTATTATATAAAAGACTGTTACCATGTGCTTAGGTAGAAACTGTGTAGGACATCAACATTTAATGCTGGAATGATAGTCTGTGGATAGTAAGATACTATATATAGGACATTAAAACTTGATGTAACATAGTAAGATACTAGCTAGGACTGTAATGCCTAGTGTCAGTTTGTTAACATGTGGATAGCAAGATACTATTGCAGACATTAATGCACAGTGTCGGCGACTAAGAGGCCATGCTTAGTTGGTTTGTTAAGAACAGCATAGATGGCGCCTAACAGTCTGCGTCTCAAGTTGGTCTAGTGTTTGAGTCTTTTAAGATGGACTCGCAGATCTATTAACCAAACTTCTTGGCACTTGTCTTAACACAACGGAGTAATAAGCTGCTCGAGCCTAACACGCTAAACAGGAAAGCCTCATCCCTCCTTTATCCAGCTCACACCACAGCTGGGACCTCCACAGGGTCATCTTTCCTTGTAGAATTACAGGTCTACTAAGACTAAGATTAATATAAACACAGAATCTTACAAATACTATTTCTTTTGTTGCAGATTCTGCACTTTACACTATACGAAATACAAGACCTCACCACTAATGGAGTCTCCCGCGGAACACCTCGCTGAGACATTTCGATTATACTCCGTCTTCCTCCACGCTGCCCGAGACTCATCAACCGTTGCCGTGGACGATCAACACGAAAGACAATGGTTAAGAATGAGGATTACCTGACTTGAATTAAAACACAAGGCAACGACTCTAGCTGGCCATCTATCTTCTCGGCACATCCCCCATGACATCAGAACACATTTTGCAGCCCTGCCCATCGTTTACCGACAAGAAGTAGCATTTGTCAACAACCAGTGTCATTCCACGAGTAGCTGTACAGAAGTGCTCAGACCCTCAAGTCAACTGCTGCCTTCGTTAGAGTAATTGAATTCGAGGTCTGCAGACGAGCAAGGAAGATCTCTTTTCTTGACATTTTTCGCGCCAGCCGAAGCACATCAGTACAAGTACATTCAACCTCCATCAAGATGACTTCAGCAAAAAGCTTTGCATGATCTTGCAGTGGGAGTTTATGTAACAGTTTACTTGCATGATGAGGTTGCTATCCTCATGCACAACTCTCTTTAGTCACGCCTTTCAATACATGCATGGAGTTCAATCAATCAAATCAGAACAAAAAGGCATAGCTTCAAATTAAATAAAGAAAGGTCAAGATTGGATATTTGGAAATATTTCTTTAGCCAGAGAGGGGTGAATGCTTGGAATGCATTTCCACAGGAAGTGATGGAAGCAGAGGCAGTTGATGCATTTAAGAATACATTGGATGCGCATAGCTTATTGAGCAAGGAAATGTAAATGAAACTGGTTGCGTACAAACTCTGCATAGTCTTCTAAACCAGTATAAAGACGTTAAGTTAAGTTAAATCAAGATTACTCATCTCTTTTTGTTGATGCACAGGTCCAGCATTGTATTTGACTTACCATAACCAGCTTTTAGGAAATACTTTTTCTAGTTATTTGCTGTAGGGTAGCGATAATTTGTACATTTTGAGATTGCCACATCCATGGACAACTCTTATTCCTCGCTTTCAACATGCAATTAATGTTTTGGCCACTCAGGAGAAATACATACATCGCTCACCTTAAGATTGTTTGCCCTTGACCTACTGTGACAGTATTCTGTGGCGGTTATATTCTACAATTCTCAGTAAGGGACCCCGGATACACTATGGGAGGTCATGTTATTGATAGATTTGAAACAAGCAGCGATAGCGATAGAACAGATATGAATTTGGAATTGCATGTGTTAAGCTTTTATAGAAGTGTTCATACGTGGTTGCAAAGTTTCGATGGCTCACAAACAAAACATGTCTGTGTTCAGATTCCTGATCTGACAGGGTCGTACACCTATTAAATTTTGTGCTGAATATGGATTAACCAGGCTGTAAAGTGCAAAACACAGAACAATATACTGCCTCTTAGGAACCAAGGTAAACGAGCTAAAAAAAAAGAAATATAGCTTATTAGTGTTTTCTCCAGTATTGCATTCTGTTTTTTTTATTATATGGCTTGCTGGCTTAGGGTCGTTCGTTCTCAATCTTGAACCACCAAGCCCTGATATGGCTTAAGTAGCAGAATGTTGTCCAGAGAATGGCATGCAAATGTGCTGATCGGTGTGGACCGCACAGAACACCCGCCAGGCACTTGAGCATCCGTGGTCAACCACTGCACCCGAGCTCATATCCAGTCGTCCTGACTTGTCTTGCCACTGGTTAAAGTTGGACTCGAGCGAGAAAGTGTGGTCGACAAACTGCGCAACCCTTTCTCACTTAAAGAAAATTCATTGTGCAAGTCATTCTCTTTTCATGTATCCAGTACTAACACAGTCGAGTCCTGTGACGACGGGCGAGCAGAGAGCGTAGGTCCGCTGACAAGCTAAACTACAGTCAAAAAGCTGCGTCAGTTGCGGGACACCTTGCTGAGCAATAAAGCGGCTGAGGTACACGGATTTGCTGACAATCATGATCACCGTCTCGCAAACAAACTTTCTCTGCTTTCACTGACTGCGAATATGCAGTTCCCATCTTCCCACCCATCCACAACCCGGATTTACAGAATACTCGACTGGATGGACTGGCTGGGTGCAAAAAAGTAAAGGTTCGTGATGGACGAAAAACATTGTGATTGACCCTGACGCAACGTCCTGGACAATATGGTGTGCTTGACCGGACTAGCGTCTCAGTTACCCACAGATATTATCTTAAATATCACTAACCTCTAGCTGATTGCTAGCATAACCGGCACTTCTGAAATTATGCAATGATGTTTATAAATGAAAATAGTATTTGCTAGATCTACGTCAACAATAAAGTCACATATATTTTTGTATACCATAACAAGCATTATTATATAGCATAAAAAATCATCGCTCACTTTCATCATTATCATCATCATCATCATGTTGCATGTCATTTGCAGAAAATCACTTTCACAAAAGCCGGTCAGTATGGCGTTTGATTTGGTCAAACTATTATACAGCAAAGCAAGGGGTCATTTTCACAGACGACCTAGCAGTGTAATGGCCCTCAAGAGCCCAGTGCTTAAAAAAAAAGCAGTCCAATGGACACCAGCCCACTGCGACATTCCAGGCAACGGGGAGGCGGACAGGCTCGCCAGAGAGCGAGAAATGCTGCAGCAGAGTGATACAGACATCACATTCAATTAAACTAAAGCATTCATCAGGACAACGTACAGTGCAAAATGGAAAATAGGATCACCCTGTCCACATAGAAAACGATGCCTACCATCAACTCTACAGGCGAGACCAGGTGATCATTTTCCGGCTACGCACAGGTCACAATAGACTCAGATGCCATCTGTACAACAAGTTCAAGATTGGCACTACAGACATTTGTGCCTGCGGCACAGCCCCCATGAAGGCATAATATATTTTGCAGTCATGTCCGCAGTATACCGACAAAAGAAGTAACAATTGGCAACAGCCAGTGTCCTTCCACGAGAAGCTGTACGGAAGCGTACAGAGCCTTGAGTCGACTGCTGCCTTTGTTAAAATCATTGAAGTTGAGGTCTGAAGAACGAAGAAGAAGAAGAAACTATTTTTGCTTTCGAGTCAAGATGTTGTTTACTAACCAATTTTGCTTGATATTAAGTAGGATCTATAGTATATCTATGTCTTTATCTATATCTCAAGCAGATGTGGATATATTGAGATCGGATTTAGATAAAATTCGAGAGTGGTTTGTAGGTTCGCAAATGGAGTTTAATGTGATTAAATGTACAGTCATCCACATGGGTAGATCCAATATGAAACATAATTACAGAATGGGAGAGAACAATATTACAAAGATAGATAAGGAAAGGGACTTAGAAGTTATACTAGATCATACAGGTAAGGTGAGTGAGCAAGTTCAGGTAGCAATGAAAAAGGCAAATGCAATGTTATGTATGATAAAAATAAATATTAAACATAGGAGCAAGGAAGTGATAGTCAAACTGTATAAATCATTAGTTAGACCTAGATTGGAGTTATGTGTACAGGCGTGGAGTCCTTATCATAGAGGGGATACAAACATGCTGGAAAGAATACAAAAAAGAGCGACAACGCTGATAGTGGGATTGCAGAATTACAGTTATGAGGAAAAACCGGCCTACAGTGTCTAGAAGAGAGAAGAATTCGTGGTGACTTAATACAGGCTTATAAGATGATCAGAGGAATGGATAAATTAGATTATAACAAGTTTAAAAAAAAACAAATACAGCCACAAACTAGAACAAGAGGGCATAGTTACACATTAACTAAAGAGAGGTCCAGATTCGATATTAGGAAATATTTGTTTAATTAGAGAGTGGTGAATGCTTGGAATGCATTGCCAAGGGAGGTAGTGGAGGGAAGGACAAGAAATGCATTTAAGAATACATTCGATGCGCATAGCTTTTAGAGCAAGGTGATGAAATGAAACTGTATGTATACAGATTCTGCAGAGTCTTCTAAACCAGTTTAAGGACGTTAAGTTCAGTTAAGGATATCTGCATTTTTCCTTTTTGCTATCCATTGTATTTTGAGCACTTTTCTGTAGTCCTTTAGTTCAAAAGATGCAATCCTTTTCTTAAGTGTTTGTGTGGGGGTCCACGTTTCACATCCGCATGTCTTCATCGGTATAATGCAAGTTCACAGAATAGTTATTTTCATTTTATTAATGTTCTGTCATCAGTTTCTCATTTTATTGAACCTCTGCATTGCCGTAGCCATTGGCACTTATAACTGAGCCGAGGTACTCAAAGCTTGTGACTTTCTCAATCTTCTGTTGTTCTAAAATAACTTCAGGTTTGGTCTTTGCCTTGCCTGTGATCGTTTTCTTGGTTGTACTTTAAATTCAGGTATAAATTTTGGACTTCGTTGAGTTGTGTTTACGCTCTTCAGTACTTTTACATTTCGCAAGTTGTTACACCCACCGGGCTAGATCGCACGTAGACACAGTCCTGGTGTGAACAGACTGTATACAATGCAGTTAGTAAACTAGCCTTATCTTGTAAAGCGAGCTATGCAAGTTTTCATTCCATTTCCAACAATATATCTCTGCAAATATGGATTTTCGACATTTGTAGCAAAAAATAAAAATAAATCGAAACCGATTAGATGTCTAACATGGCAAACGTGTGGTTTGTACAACACAACAGTTGAATCCTCTTCGAGAAAGGGAAACAGCGAGCCTTCACGCTGTCAGCATTTCTTGATCTTTGTGACCCGTTCCTCAGCCTTGCTGAGGGCTTCCTATCCGTTTCCAGTGGACCTTGCCTTGGGTCACGGAAGTCCAGTGGTTGGTAAGCATTCTACTAAAGACATTTCGGATGTTGCGGACAGCAGGAGAGCTTGACCAACGCAATGGATGTTTTCCCCGGGGTCTCTTTTTTTTTACGTCGGGGGTACCAGACAACTGTCGCTGTGCTCCATCGATCATCGTTTTGTCTCAACATGTGACCTGCCCATCTATAGTTTGCCTTGTCTGCACAGAATACCGTATCAGGGACAATCGTCGTTATGTCCAAATTGTAGTAATTGTGCATGCCTTGGTTACGGAGAGTGATTCCGACCAAGCGTCTCTCAAGAGAGGCCGTGGGTCAGTCTCAATTTGTCCTCCAGTGATTTTGGACCGTTTTAATGAACGAGAAGGCTTTCCAGTCCCAGCGGCAACGGTCTTGTTAGTTCAGGTTGCAGATTGTTCTGCATATATACGCAGCACGTTCATTCAAACAATAATGAAATTAACTTTCTTCTATTTTAAATGTATTGTGTTTCTATTGAAATTGTTAAGAAAGACACATATATCACATGTACTTTTGTGTTTGTTTTTTAACTATTTCTATATAACTGGTTCTTTGCTGTTGTATTTTATGTATTTAAAAACATTATTCCGAGAAGGGGTACGTGACATACACTTGACAAGGGAGACCATAGAACACAAATGGCTAACAACTTTCCTTTAGACGATTAACAAAAACGTGTCTTGACATAGTCGCCATCACGGCCTGCGATGGGCATCAGAACATGACACAACCGTTGAGTTACAGGAACAATTTGTATCTACAGTTAACATCATTTGCTGAATAAGAATGATCACCAATGGGCAGCAGCTTGCGGTAAACACCTTTCATTTTTGGGCTAAAGAGAAATACTCTCCATTTAATGTACAATATGTAACTAAGTTAACGTCTTTATACGGGTTGAGAAGACTACCTCTTTATACTGGTTTAGACGATTATGTCTTTCTACTGGCTTAGAAGACTGAACCTTTATACTGGTTTAGAAGACTGTGTCTTTATACTAGTTTAGAAGACGATATCTTTATACTGCTTTAGAAGACTTTATCTTTATACTGGTTTAGAAGACTACGTCTTTATACTGGCTTAGAAAACTATGCAGAGTCTGTAAACAACCAGTTTCATTTACATGTCTTAGCTCTAAAAGCTTTGTGCATCCAATCTATTCTTAAATGCATTAATTGTTCTAGCCTAAAACTACTTCATATGGCAATACATTCCAAGCATTCACCAGTGTACAGCTTATGTAGTGTACCAGTGACACTTTTACCGGTAACAGTTCCGCAGTTCAGCTCACTTTAACTTCAACCGATGCACAAAATTGAGAAATGAAATAAAGAAATACATTTATTCTACCGGGAATTCCGCCATGTTGAAAGGAGGGGAGGGGGGGGAGGGGAGGGGGAGTGGTGTGGTGAGGAGGGGGGAAAGGGCGCAAATCGCCGGAATATCGTCGAGTATTGTAACGCAAATTGAGAATCAGATTGTGAAGAATACTATTGCTGTTTATTCTTCTTCTTCTTCTTCTTCGTCAACCTGTATTTTTTCGAAAAAAGAGCGGTCATCCTAAGGCTGTCGACACTGCCATAGAGCATGTCTAGTGTTTGCCACTGGTAATGGCCACATGTGCTTTCTCTGGTCCTCGTATGTCGGGCATTTTTGCAGCAGATGTTCAGCGGTCATTTTCCGTGTGCCACAAGTGCATTCGTCAGTGCCACCTATCTTCAGTTTATTGAAAAGGTGGTACCTTAGTCTGTTGTGGCTTGTGCGGAGTCTGAAGACCACGACCTGCTCTCTTCTGTCCAACTAGTAATAAGCATCGTTTTTTGTGTAGCCAGTATGTTCTGTTTCCCACTTGGCCATGTATCTGGCTGTAATAAGCCTTTTGGACTCTTCGTAGGTCACACTAGAATCTGGTTGTGGTAGTCTTGCACCTTCATTTGCCAGTCTGTCTGCCTCCTCGTTGCCTTGGATGTTACAGTGGGATGGCATAGTTGACAGAGTACTGCTCTTAAATCATTTAGTTCAGTATTTGTCTACTTTTTAGTGCTGTGACTACGGCCAGGTCATTTGTAAACAGGACTATCTGCCTTTCATTTCTTTTGCCTGTCAGCATTGCTTCTGCTGCATCCCTCAGTGCCTCTGCCTCCGCTCTGAAATTGCATGAGTATTTTCCAGTTGCCACTGACAGTGTTATTTTTTTACCATTTGGTAGGCTCAGGAATACCTCTGCCCCTCCGTTCTGTGTTGTGTTTGTTACAGACCCGTCGGTGTATGCATGGGTCCAGCCCATGCTTGGGTAGTTTTTCGTTATGTACCTCAGGGTTATGTCTCTTCTTTCTTTTTCACTCTGGCTGTTCTTGGCTCGAATACCTGGTATATGTTCTACCACCTCCGGAATGATATGCTGCTTCCCAGTAGGTTTGCGTACAGAAGGGATGGGCTTTGGTGTTAATGTGTTCATAGTGTCTTCGCTCATCTTTGCTTTGGCTATTTCTGCAAAGTTTCTCCGCTTTACTTTCCCATTTCCAAATCTATTTAGTCTCTGATGCATTATGTGGTCTGTCAGTCTTCTGAGTTTCTCTGCTTGCTGCTGGGCTCTGCAGTCTCTTCTGTAGGTCATAGATTGCAGATTTCTAATCTTTTCCAGTTCTACAATTGGCGTTGACTTCATGCCTCCTGTTATAACTCTCATGGCTTGGTTTTGAAGTTTGCTAATTTTATCAAAGTTCCCCTTTGCTGCTGTTGCGCACGCCGCAATGCCATACTTGAAAACTGGTCTCACTCTTCCAGTGTACAGTTTCGTCTGTTCCCCAGCTTGTGCAAGCAAGTTTCCTCGTGATTGCCATTCTTTGTCTGGCTCTCATTCGGTTTCTATCGATCTAACGTTTCCATGTCATGCATCGATCAAATGTGACTCCCAGGTAATTTTGGTTGCCGTTTGTCCGCAGATATTTGCCGTAAAGACTTATTTTGGTGTTCTGGGGTTTGTTTGAAAGCGAGAATATCGTACATGTTACTTTTTCCTCATTTATTTTGACCAGCCATGAGTTCACACACTCCTCCAACGATGTTAGGGCCTACTGCATCCGATTGCTTGCTATGGTGATATTTTTTTCAGAGGTCCACATAGCCAGATCGTCTGCAAATATGGAGCTGTGGACTCTTCTTGGTAGATTCTCTGTGATGTTGTTTATATACACCAGGAAAGGTGTTGGTGACAGTACTCCCCTTTGGGGTACTCCCTGCTCAAGTGTCACCTTTTTGCTCATCTGCTATTGTACTTGAACTATGGATGTTCTGTTTTCGAGGTAGTCGCTGATCCATCAGTACATTTTCCCACAAACTTCACTTCTTCGTAGCTTGACTTTTAGTCCCTTTATCCACACCTTGTCAAATGCCTTCTCTAAATCTACCCAAACCGCTACTGTGTGTTTTTTCTCCTGGTAAGCATTATCTATTAACTGGGCTATGAGAGTGATCTGGTCCTCAGTGGATCTGTGCTGCCTAAAGCCTGCTTGCTGTGTAATTAGTATGTGTTTTTCTTCCAGATGCCACATCAGTCTGGTGTTTATCATACGTTCCAACAGTTTAGCTACACAGCTCAGTAGACTGATAGGCCTGTATCCATTTGGATCTGTTCTATTTTTTTCTTTCTTTGATACTGGTATAAGTACAGCGTCTTTCCATGTCTGAGGTACAATTTCCCTTTTCCAGCTTTGGTTCAGGACTGATAGTAACTTCCTCTTTGCTGTTTGGCCCAACTCCATCAGCATTTCGTGTTACCCCATCTTTTCTGGGCGATTTCTTTTTCTTTAAAGTTCTCATGGCCTCTTCCATTTCATTCATTGTTAGTATTGCCATCATGTGCTCCTCTGGTGCCCTATTGATGTTGTCGTGGCTCTTTTGTTCTTCACTAATGTCTGTGTGCCTGTCTGTAGGGACATCATTGTGGTTTGCTCTGGCATAGTGTTCGTTCCATAAAGGTTTTGCTGCTTTTTTTTCCTGTAAGCATGTTGTCACCATGCTTGATGGTAATGTGTTTATTTGATGGTGTTTCGTCATTCATGGCTCTGACTAACTTCCATACTTTGTTCCCTTCTTTATCTAAATTGAGGCTTTCTGTTTTATTTTTCCAGCTGTCTCTTGTTATTTGGTTTAATGTTCTTTTGTATTTCGCCGTGATAGCATTGAGGGCGATGTTTGCCTCCATAGATTGTTCTCTCTCTGCCATGTTCCTTCGTCTTCCGCTTTCTGCAATTCATCATTTCAATATGGCTTGTAGTTTTTCCTTGCCCCTCTTGGGATGGTTTCGGTGGCTGCTTGCATTATTGCTTTGCTTAGGCTTTCCACCATAGGTTTCATATTGTTATTCCGTGTGTTGATGGTTTCACATAGCCGAACTGTCAGAATTGCAAATCTGTCCCAGTCGGCTCGTTTATAGTTCCAACGTGGGAGCGCTTTTATTTCACGTGGGCCTACTTCCATATCAATTTCTAGCCTAATTGGCCTTTTGTCGCTACCTGCCACTTGGTTGAGCACCTGGCCGTCTATTTTGTGGTGAATATCCACCGTGGAAAAGGCCAAGTCTGGAGTAGAGGTGGTATGCCATGTTCTAGAATAGAAGCTAGGGCTGTCCTCCGGCCTATTGAAAAGATAGATTTGTGTCTATCTCCCAGTCTTCCACTTCATCACCTCTGTTGTCTGTGTCCGAATATCCCCATCTCTCTGAGTGGCTGTTGAAGTCTCCAAGTACTAGGCAGCTGGAGTCCTTGATTTCCATACTCGAGAGCGACAGGCCTTTGTTGGGTGGGCCATACAGGTTGAAGATGCGGATCTTCGTTTCTTGTGTCATTATGTCGAGTCCTACAATTTCTGCTTGTCCAGTGTGATTGACAGCTACCGCGCTCCTCGGTATGCAGTTACGTGTCAGTATCAAAACCCTTCCTTTGTCAAGACTGTAACATGCTAAAGCGGAGACGAACCCACACATACACACTTTTGTGAGAGTCTTGAAGAACTCCCCACCACAGTAGACTTTGTCCATAGAACTGGCCTTTACGTGTAGACTTAATACAATTGTCGGTGAGCTAGAAAAAGAAGGAAAAGAAGAAGAAAAAGAAGAAGAAGTAGAATAATAATAATAATCAGAAGAAGAAGAAGAAGAAGAAAAAGAAGAGAAAAAATAAGAACAAGAAAAGAAGAAGAAAAGAAAGAAAAAATAAGAAGAAGAAGACGAAGAAAAAAAAGAAGAAGAGAAAGAATAAAAAGAAGAAAAAGAAGAGAAAGAAAAAGAAGATACACTTGAGTAAATAGTACTCCCTGATATTGCCCGAAGAAGATTTGAATGTTTAAATGAAGTGTATCGTTAAACAGCAACTAATCTGATTGGCAAACATCCGGCCAGTCTCTAAACCCTGATCTATGGGTGAGAGAGCTGGAGTGTGTACGGCAAACACGCCAGGAGGTTGAATCACTTCTACATGACACATACTTCAAATTGGCTACAAGACCACATCACAAATAACCATACTCTTTTCATTACTACTACACTATTCATACACTTTTGTAGAAAGTTAAAGTGAGATAGACTGGCCAAGTTTCTCGAATGTCAAGCTAAAGGTTCCAAAAGAAACTTAAGTTTAGCGAGCTTAGCGCAGTAAGGCGATCATGTGGACGTCAATAAAAGCGATTCAGTGAATCCTGGCAGTAAATCGTTTAGCCTGAAAAAGACGAGGCCAAAAAGAGCCTTGCATGCAGTTAGCGAGGGTCGACGGGCGATCAGATGGAAGTATAGAGTAGAGGGAAAACCAGCACAGCTGGTGTTGGCTTAATCTGGCATGCACGCATCCGCCCACAGACTTAAAAGCGCAGTATGACACATGATGATGTTGGTTATTTTCATCGACGGCGATAGGCCCATTATTATTGTCATGATCATATTTCTTCAAAATCAATTAAATACCGGATCAAGATGGTGAGCAGCGCATGAGCTGCAGCGGTCAGCGAGCCATAGCTGACTGATAGCGTAAGGGCTAACGAACCGTAGCTGCAAAGGCCATTCTACACGTCCACGCAGTATTCTAGAAAAAAGGTTGCAACAGAGCAGACTGGTTAAGGAGAAGGGATCGAAGAGGGAATGCTAACCCGGTACTCAAAAAATGCTTGCTGAAGTCGGATGTGTTGGACCGAAAGGTGCAAATATCGACATAACGCATTCCGTTCTCTGGACTGCGTTCTGCTACTTAGGCCCGTGTCAGGGTTTGGTAGCGGGAGATGGAGAACAAACGAAGCCAAGCCAAGACAAGTAAATACATTTAATATTCATCAGTTCATTGGCGTCTCAGTCACTGATCATCATGCGCCTGGCGCCCTGGCGAAGTTTGCCCAGCTCTGTCTCTCGTATTTCGACACAGTCTGCTATGGCTGCAAACGCCGGTACGTGAGTGGCAGTCCCTGTCGCAGATCATACAACGGGGCTGAGGAGGCTGACTTGCCGGGCTGTTCCCCGATCTTTTCAGTTGTGCCCATTTCTCTGGATCCAGATGGTCTCTACAAGCGTCGGCAACTACTGTGCACGTCCCAACTGACTGTCTGCAATCGACTCAATCCTGAGCTTTCGGATGGATGTCGCATGACGTCATGTCCAGCTTGTATACGTCCTTTAATCGCGGTGTGGGGTAGTCGATTCCTTTAGCTGTAGTGATCAGTTGTCCATAAAATATATCCTATAACAGCCTTTACAATGTATGTAAATATACACTCGCGAGCATACGACTACTCTAAGACAGATGTACAGAAGATGAAAGATACAGACAGCCACATACACTGGAAAGATATTGTCAGAGGTACAGACGTTGAACAAGAGGCAGAGTGTTTCAAAACACTTTTAGAACTAAAAGTCGAATATGTTCCATGTATGGAGGTAAACACCAATCATAAAAAGTGGATTACTAGATTTGTAGCTAAATGTACAAGAGCTTAAAATAAAGCCTGGACAAAGTATATAAAAGCAAGTAAATCAAAAGAAATATATTAAAAATATTTGGACAAGCAAAACATAGCTCAGAAAGTAAGTAAAGCTGCAAAAATAGACTTCGAAAAAAACTTACTAATAGGATCAAGACTGATGGTAAAAGCTTCTTTTCTAATGTTAGAAATAAACAAAGACCTAAAGACAAGGTAGGCTTTCTCATAGACAGTACTGTGACAATAAGCAAAGAAAATAGGGAGATAGCTAATCTAATAAATCAATACTTTGGCACAGTCTATACAAAAGAACACTCCTCCAAGATACCAGAGCCTATACATATTTTCAAATGTCAAATGGATATAGTTCGATTAAAATCATTCTGTATTACGGAGGAAATGGTTCTAAAAAGATTGGAAGGATTAAAATTGGATAAATGTACAGATCAAGATGGTATCCATTCATCAATGCTATTTGAAGTATAGACTAACTAGTTAAACCATTGGCTATATTATTTTCTCAATCACTTGCAAAATGGATTGTTCCAAGAGATTGGAAAGATGCAGGAGTGATTCCCTTATTCAAAAGAGGAAAGAAATCATATCCAGCTAATTAAGTAAGTTTAACGAGCATAGTCTGTAAATTGTTAGAGTCAATAATGAAAGAAAACATTTTAATGCATCTAGACAGGTTAAATCTAATCAGAAATAGTCAGCATGGGTTTACTAGAGGGAGACCGTGCTTAACAAATCTATTGGAGTGCATGGAGATGATTACTAAAATCATAGATAAGGGAGAACCAGTGGATGTTATTTATCTAGATTTTACAAAGTTAAAATCACATGGGATAGATGGGCAGGTTACCGAATTGAATTAAAGTTGGTTAACGGGATGAAGACAGCGATTGACATAAAAAAGGAGTACTCTGAGTGGTGTGAAGTAAACAATGGATCAAAATTCCAGTATGGGCGAGAACAATACTAGAATGATAGATAACGAAAGGGACATAGGGGTAATAATAGAGCATACAGGTAAGGTGAGTTAGCAAGTCTAGGTAGCAGTGAATAAGTCAAATGCAACGTTAGGTAAGATACAAAAAAAGAAATATTAAACATAGGAGTAATGGGGTGATTGACAAACTGTATAAAGCATTAGTTAGACCTAGATCGGAGTACTGTGTACAGATGTGGAGTCCTTATCGTAGAAGAGCTATACATATGCTGGAAAGGATACAAAGAATAGCGACAAAACTGATAGTGGGATTCCAAAATTACAGTTACGAGGAAAGACTCAGAAAAACCAGCCGTTAGTGTCTAGAAAAGAGAAGAATTAAACTTGACTTAATCTAAGTTGATAAGATAATCACAAAAAAAGTTAAATAAGACTATAACAAGTTTTTTTCAAAATACAACCACCAGCGAGAACAAGAGGGCACAGATACAAATTAACTAACGAAAGGTCCAAATTGGACACAGGACATTTTTTTTTATTCAGACAGTGATGAATGCTTGGAATGCTTTGCCCCAGGAAATAGTGGAGGCAGAGACAGTTAATGCATTTAAGAATAAATAGGATGTACATAGTTATTAGAGCAGGGTAATGCAAATGGGACTGGTTGTCTACAGACTCTGATGAGTTTTCTAAACCAATATAAAAAACTAAACCTGTACGTCGCTAAGTGTCATTGAAGGAAATGTGGCGACTACATGAGTTGGCCACCCCACCTCATAAAAAGATGAGGCCTAGTACAGTGAAGTCTCTAACACTTCAACCTCGACATCAATGATTGCGAAAGGATTACCTTTTCCTTTTCATGTTAAAATCATTTACATCGAATACCAGTACCAAAGAAAGAAAAAGATAGAACAGATCAAAAATTGATACAGGCCTATCAGTCTACTGAGCTGTGTAGGTAAACTGATAGAGCGTATGATAAACATCAGACTGATGCAGCACCTGGAAGAAAACACATATTAAATCCACAGAAAGCAGGATTTAGACAACACAGATCAACTGAGGATCAGATCACTCTCATAGCGCAGAAAATAGAGGATGCTCACCAGGAGAAAAAGCATACAGTAGCGGTTTGGGTGGATATAGAGAAGGCATTTGACAAGGTAGGGAAAGAGTCAAGATATAAAGAAGTGAAGTATCTGGACAAATGTACAGATTGATCAGCCACTATCTCGAAAACAGAACAGCCAGAGTTCAAGTACAAGAGAAGATGAGCAAAAATGTGAGACTGGAGCACGGAGTACCCAAAGGGGGAGTACTGTCACCCACACTTTTTTCTGGTGTATATAAACAACATAATAGAGAATATATTAAGAATAGTCCACAGCTCCATGTTTGCAGACGATTTGGCTTTGTGGACCACTGAAGAAAATCTCACCATGGCAAACAATCGGATGCAGCAGGCCCTAACATCGCTGGAATAGTGGACGAGGAGGCAGACAGACTGGCTAAAGAAGGTGCAAGGTTACCACAACCAGATTCTAGTGTGACCTACGAAGAGTTGAAAAGGTTTATTAGGACCAGATACATGGCCAAATGGGAAACAGAACATACTGGCTACACACAAAAATGATGTCTACTACCAGTTGAACAGAAGAGAGCAGGTCGTGGTCTTCAAACTCCACAAAGGCCACAACAGACTGAGGTACTATCTATTCAATTAACTGAAGAAAGGTGGTACTGACGAATGCACCTGTGGTACAGGGAAAATGACCGCGGAACATCTGCTGCAAAATTGCCCGACATACGAGAACCAGAGAAAGCACATGTGGCCATCACCAGTGGCAACACTAGACAAGCTCTATGGCAGTGTCGACAGCCTGAGGATGACAGCTGCCTTCTTCGAAAAAATTCAAGTTGACGTCTGACAGCGTACGAAGAAGAAGATTTACCTCGAATTGTTTTTAACACCTGCACAAATTAACAGTCATCTAACAATATTCATATTTCTGTTTTTCATCCTCCCTCTCTTTCTCTCTCTCTCTTTCTCTCTCTCTCTTTCTCTCTCTCTCTCTCTCTCTTTCTCTCTCTCTACTTTGGTATTCTTGGTTCTCTGTACTCTCAACAATCAATGCTGACTACCAACTAATGTGTGACAAATATGAACTGCTGTGATCATATAAGACATTCCAATGTACCCCGCCCACTACCAGTTAAAGGTCAACACAAAATACAGAAGGGATTGAAGCTCACAAGCAAAAACATGCATTTAGAACGTGCCAACCGTAGCGACAATCCGCCCAAGAAACTGTTGATTATGTCAAGGAAAGAATGTCAGAATACAAACACAGCCAACTTGCTGTTTACATTCATGGATACATCGAGTAATACAAATATACTGTAGTCGGGGATGCTGTGGTAGAAACTTATCTATAATAGGTTTTAGCTTTTATCAGATGGGGGTAGCCAGCTCCCTTTTTCGATGTCTTGGCTTACAATATCACTGATATTTAAATTTATTTTATTACCGCCAGGGATGAGGTACTAGAATCTTCATTGTTCTGATACACACACGAATCCATGAACTGGTCAATACGACATGATACCGCACAAAGGACAACGGTCTGGGGTAGAAAAGGGCAAGTCTTCGTCACAGAATCCAGAAATTGAAACCTCTAATCAAACCAAAAACATCAGGTTCTGTGAAAACCAATTCCTGTTCATCTATCATTCTCCTAACAGTAAATCTGGTACTCGTTTACAGCTGGGTTGGCTGGAACAAGTTGCAGCCGGAAAGAAGCAGCCACTCTACCAACGTTGTATCCTACGCTCTACATGTACATATAGTGTGGTCTTATGTTTCCTCTAATAACATGTCCACCTTTTCTTCTGCTTATCTCACGGAATAATCATTCCTTCATGGTTGTATGCTTAAACATCTATCTAATTGTTCTATTGTAGGTCAATGGCCAATGTTTTGTTATTATTATTGTCATGATTATTATCATCATCATCTTCTATCAACTTGTGTCGTTAGAAGGCGTGGAAGGGGATGTAGTTTTATGTCGTGTGCATCTTCGTCGCCGATGTTGTTGACATCCAGTGTTTCTTTAAACATAGCGAGGGACATAACCAAACAAATACAAAAAATATATCATTAAGAGTTATCCCATCATAAAAAATGTGCGTGAGAGGTCCTGGCTTGGGCGTCTCCCCTCTTTATCCAGGTTACAAACCTTAGAACGAGTGAGCTATGGCCCTACACCAGAACCACATGGACGTGTACATTGGCATCTGTACACTGAAGGCGATAGGTGTTAATTATCCACCCGACCAAATTTCTCACGCTTGTTGTCGTCCTCGTGCACGACATATGGGGAGGAACAGCTCGCGACCCCGGGCGCTCGTCGGCGACGATTGTGACAGCAAAGCCGTGCTTATCACAAGAACTGAACCTTGAACCTTGACCGGCGTCGAAGTCATGGAGCGAACTAGACAAGTAACTGGCAGAAGACAACACTGGCTGCTCCTGTAGCTGTTAATAGTTAGGTTAGAGTTAGCATATATGCTGATGCCTGTTTAAGTTAGCTCTGTTGTGGTGACAGCGACTCGCATATTGTTTTTAAAATAAATTTAATAATATTCATAAAATGCAAATAAATGTTAGAAATTTCCGAAAGTTAATTTTCGTATGGTATGCTCCATTATACGCAACCTTAACTATTATAAGTTTTTGCTTTATTTTCATGTAATTATTAAATCATTTATTTTATTGTAGTGCATTTATTACATCCCTTTCTTTTGAATACAATGCCCTTATGACGAAGTAATCATTGTCCGTGTAAATACAGTTCACTACTAGACCGTGAAACTGTTATCTAGCTAATCGAAGATCCTGTGCTAAAAGTTGTTTATGGTTAAGCGTGCTTATATTCCGTGTGTGCTACTTTTAAATATTTCAAGCTTGGATATTTAAAAGCAAATGTATGTAGACTGTTATGTTATACATTTCTCTAATATACCATCTATAGATTGTTAATCTCATTGTACATATCCAAATTTTAAACTGTACATTTTTTAGAACAGGACACCCATTACCATAATTTTAATAACACTAGCCATATGGACTCTTGCATGTTTACTGCTGGCTGAATATATGTAGACATAATATTCATAATGTGGCATAAGAAATACGTAAACATTAAATTGAACCTTATTCCAGGGTGTGTTTGTTTCTTGTTTATTTCTTTATTTCACAAGACGCATAAGTTGCCATATTAACAAATGTAAAGAAACAGATATTAAAGTACACATTCCTAAAGCGCAGGTATTGATAAAATTGCTCTTTGCTGTCACTCTGTGTATTTATGATATATTCGAATACTGACACTATTAAAATACACCAAATTGAAAGCATGGTAGTAATACATATCTTATTATTTTAAACATACATTTCCAAAACTACTTATTACGTACTGTTCCTACTGGCACTATAAATGCAGCTCTAGAATTGATTGCAAAACACCTTCGATTGGTTCTGTTGTTGTTGATTCATCCATTAAGTAAATACTTTCCAAGTAGGCGTTTAGCTTATTTGAAAAGGCCGGTCTTTGCAAACAGTCGAAGTGTTTGAGAGTTGATAATGCTATTGTGGTTAACATGTGGGTAGTAAGATTATATGTAAGAACGTAACTATTGCTGTGTGTGTGTTAACATATGGATAGCAAGATACTGTGTAGAAGATTAAAGCTTGGTGTCAGACTGTTAATATGCTGATAATGAGAAACTATGAAGGACATTAAAGCTATGCGTTAGACTGCTAACAAGCTTGCGGTTCGGTGTGCTAACATGTGAATAGTAAAATATCATGTAGAAGATTAAAGCTTGGTGTCAATCTGCTAATATGTTGATAGTGAGATACTATGTAGGACATTAAAGCTGAGTGTTAGTCTACTAACATGTGGATAGTAAGATAATTTCAAGACAGTAAATCTCCAAGTTGGTTTGCATCTGTTGATTTGTAAATAGTAAGACATTATGTAAGAAATTTAAGCTCAGTATCTGACTCCTAACATGTGGATAGTAAGATAATATGTACACCATTAAATCTTAGTGTCTATCTGTTAATATGTAGATAAAGAGATAATATGTAGGACTATGGAGAACACACATTTTGGTGTTGGTCTGTTAATTTATGGATTGTAGGTACTACGTAAGACTGTAAAATTACATTGCGATCTACATATGTTGCCATGTGGATAGTAAAGTAATATGTAAGGTATCCAATCCTAGTATTGGTCAGTTATCAAATGGATTGTAAGATAATATTTAGGGTATCAAATCTTGGTGCCGGTATGTTAACATTTGGAGGGTAAGATAATATGTAGGGTATCAAATCTCGGTTCTGGTCTGTTAACATGTGAATGGTAAGATAATATTTAGGGTAGCAAATCTTGGCGCTGTTCTGTTAACATGTGGATGGTAAGATAATATATAGGGTATCAAATCGCGGTGCTGGTCTGTCGACATTTGGATGGTAAGATAGTATGTATAACAGTAAAGCTAAGTGTTCATCTGGCATGGAGATTCAAAGATAAAATGTAGGGCATTGAAGCACAGTGTGGATCTATTAACATGTGATTAGTAGTATAATATGTACAATATTAACGGATATGGTCAGTTTGTTGAGAGGTGGAAAGTAAGATACTATGTGGGACAGTAGAGTTTGTTGTCGGTCTACTTCTTTTGTCCTGTGAATATCAAGATAATATAAAGGACATTGAACCACGGTGTGATTCTGTTTGCACTGTGATAGTCAGATAAAATAATTCAGTCTATTGCATCTCTTTCTGGGGGGAAAGGAAGGTACTTTTATTTTGGTGATAAGGCTCAGTGTGGGTTTGTTAATGTATTGATAGTAACAATTTCTTTAGAACATCACAGCTCATTGTTGGTCTATTAACATGGGGACAGCAGGATGCTGTTTAGGAAATGTATTATTGGTTTCTATTTGTTAACAAATGGAAGGTAACACACTTAATAGAACAGAAAAGCTCAGTGTTTGTCTGTTAATACATGTAAACTGTAAGATATTTTGTAGGACACGTGTTCTCAGTGTTGGTCTGTTAATACATGTGAACTGTAAGATATTGTGTAGGACACGTGTTCTCAGTGTTGGTCTTTTAATACATGTGAACTGTAAGACATTGTGTACGACACGTGTTCTCTGTGTTTTATCAAGGGTAAAGATAATATATACAACTTTACATCTCGGCTGTTATGCGTTAACATTTGAATATTAAGAAAATATGTAAGACATGAAAGCTCACTGTTCGTATGCTAACAAGTGGATAGTACAATACTATGAGGTAAAGTAATGCTAGCTGTCATTCTGTTAAGACGCGGATAGTAAGATACTATGTAGGACATTACTGCTCTGTGTTGGTATTTTGACCTGGGGATAGTAAGATACTATAAAGGACATTTCAGATCAGTGTTGGTGTGTTAACAAGCGGAGAGTAAGATACTATGTAGGACATAACTACTCAGTTTTGGTCTGTTTACCTGGGGGAAAAAATATACTATGTAGGACACCTATTCATGAGATTGGTCTGTTTTCATGTGGATAGTGAGAAAATATATACAACATTATTTCTCAGTTGATGTATATTAACATGTGGATATTAAGAAAATAAGTAGGACATGAAAGTTCACTGTCTGTGTGTTATAAAGTTGATAGTTTGATGTTATGTAGAAAAGTGAAGCTTGCTTTCATTCTGTTATAACGTGTGGATAGTAAAATAATAGGTAGGACATTACAGATTTGTGTCAGACTGCTATCTTTGTACAGAAAGATAAAAAGTAGGTCATTTAAGCTTTGTGTTAGTATGTTAACTTCTGGACAGTAAGATTACATGTAGGACATTAACAAATGGGAATGGTTTGTAAACATGCAACATAGGACAATAAAACTCAGTGTCTGTCTGCTAACAGTTGTATAGTTAGATACTATGTACGTCATCTATGCCAAAAGCTCGGTTTTTGGCTATTAACATGTAAATTAGTAATGTACTATGTAGGACATTACAGCTTGTTGTTGGCCTGCTAAGATAGGGATAGTATGATACTTTACAGGACAATTATCTTGGTGTCCATCTTTTAATATACAGACAGTAAGATACTACCTAGGACCTTAAAGCTCAGTGTTAGCCTTCATCTTTTGTCATGCTGATACTAAGATACTATGTAGGAGATTAAAAATCAGATTTGGTCTATTAAAGTGGCGTCAGTGAGATACTTTATAGGACCGTCACGCTCAGTTTAGATCTGTTAAAGTGGGGTCAGTAAGATATTATGTAGCACACTAATGCTTTTAGGTAGGTTTGTTAACATGGGGATTGTAAAATGCTATGCAGGACAGTAAAGTTAGGTGACTGTTCGTGTATGTTACTGTTGGGATACTCAGATAGTATGCTAATATGTAGACAGTAAGATGCTATGTATCACATTAAATCTAAAGAATCGGTTGGTTATATGAGGACATTAAGATAATATATAGGACACTGAAGCTTAGTGTAATTATGTTGACATGATGATAGTTTTTTGTTTTTTTTAGTTCGCCTTATTTCTCTAATCCCCAAGGTGGTGTACATTGTACTGTGGTTTTTATTTTGCGCCTGTCGGCCAAGTGCATCCAACTTCAGCATGCATTTTTAGTAATGGTCTGCGTCCTCTTGCATTTTCTAAGGTTTCGCTTTACCGGGGTAACGGCGCTGTTATGGGGTTTGAACCCAGCACCTTTGGGTTTTGAGCCGTGCCACCTTAACCACTAGGCCACACCATCCTCATGGTGACAGTAAGATAATATGTAGGATATTAGCGAATAGCATCGGTCTGTTAAAATTTAGATAGTAAGATTTTATGTAGTACATTACAACTTGATATTAGGTCTACTTACATTTAGAAAGAAAGATTTTATATTAGGACATTACAGCTTGGTGTTGGTCTGTTGACAGGGAGACTGTAAAATGCTATGAATGACATTAAAACATGTGAATAGTACAATATCATGTAGGATAGCAAAGCTCAGAGTCGGGCTGATGACATAGGTACAGTAAGATATCTTCTTCGAAGTACGCTGTCATGTGGATAGTAAGATACTCTGTAGGACATTCAAGCTATGTGTCTGCCTGTTGACATGTGGATAGTAAAATACTATGTAGGACATTACAGCTCTGTGTTGGCCTGTTGACATGTGGATAGTAAGATACTCTGTAGGACATTCAAGCTATGTGTTGGCCTGTTGACATGTGGATAGTAAGATATTCTGTAGGACATTCAAGCTCTGTGTTTGCCTGTTTACATTGGGTTAGTAAGATACTATGTAGGACATTCTAGCTCTGTGTTGGCCTGTTATCATGTGGATAGTAAGATACTCTGTAGCACATTAAAGCTCTGTATTGGCTTATTGACATGTGGATAGTAAGATACTCTGTAAGACATTCAAACTCTGTGTTGGCCTGTTAACATAGTGGCAGTAAGGAACTATGTAGGACATCAATGTGTTGGGTAAGTCTAACATCTGGATAGTGGATACTGTGCAGTGCATTCAATCTAGAGTTGATTTGTTAATATGTGGATTGTAAGATCCTGTGTAAGACATTAAAGCTCTCTGTCAGTCTGATGCCATTGGGATTGTATAATACTTTGAAGAACAATAAAACTTGGTATTGGTCTGTTAATATATAGATAGCAAATTACAATGTAGGACTGTAAAGTTTCGAGTCAGTGAACTTATGTTTAATGGGGATAGTGCGATACTTTGTAGGACAATACCGTTTATTGTCTGGATGTTAATATTCATATAGTAAGGTATTATATAAAAGACTGTTACCATGTGCTTAGGTAGATACTGTGTAGGACATCAAAATTTAATGCTGGAATGATAGTCTGTGGATAGTAAGATACTATATATAGGACATTAAAACTTGATGTAGCATAGTAAGATACTAGCTAGGACTGTAATGCCTAGGGTGAGTTTGTTAAAATATGGATAGTAAGATACTAGTTAGAACTGTAATGCCTAGGGTCTGTACATTATATAAATTGCTGAGCGATTATAGTAGTAAAACTTGGAGAGTTCAAAACGTAGTTCCCTCATGTTCCAGTCTCTCTCTTATCGCCTGTGGAGTATACAAAATAGATAGGAATGGTTAAAATACCGCTATGGAACAAAATCAAGAACCTAACCTACGTTAGATACAGAAATTACATACAATGAGACTAAAGCATTCATCAGGGCAACGTACAGTGCAAAAAGGAAAAAAAACGACACCCTGGCCACATAGATGATCATTCTCCGGCTACGCACATGTCACAACATTCTGAGATGTCATCTGTACAACAAGTTCAAGATTGGTACTACAGACCTTCGTGCCTGTTGCACAGCCTCCATGAAGGCATAATATATTTTGCAGTCATGTCCACAGTATACCGACAAAAGAAGTAGCATTTGGCAACAGCTAGTGTCCTTCCACGAGAAGCTGTACGGAAGCGTAGAGAGCCTTGAGTCGACTGATGACTTCGTTAGAGTCATTAAAGTTGATGTCAGAAGACGAACGAAAAAGGAGAAGAAGAAATGAACCAGTCGAAGCTTCCCGTTGGATCCACTACTAGGGAATTGCATGTTTACATTGTGATTCGCATTATTCGTTTATAGGTCTAGTGATATTGCGAGCTTAATATCTGAGTAGCAAAATGCCCCTTTGTCGCTATGTGCATTCACAAGCAAAAACAACTAGTACTCTCTGTATAAGCAACATATGTCCTCTAACCCACTGTATGGGCGGCGTACTACAGTAAAAATCCCGAATGATTCTGGATCTTTGGGTATGGCAATGACAAGAATAGCACCACTGCCCTACTTAGAGCATGTCATAAGAGGCGACTAACTGTGTGACATGGCACAACACCGGCCATGCTTAGTTGGTTTGTTAAGAGCAGCATAGATGGCGCCTAACAGTCTGCGTGTCAAGTTGGTCTAGTGTTTGAGTCTTTTAAGATGGACTCGCAGATCTATTAACCAAACTTCTTGGCACTTGTCTTAACACAACGGAGTAATAAGCTGCTCGAGCCTAACACGCTAAGCAGGAAATCCTCATCCCTCCTTTATCCAGCTCACACCACAGCTGGGACCTCCACATGGTCATCTTCCCTTGTAGAATTACAGGTCTACTAAGACTAAGATTAATTTAAACACAGAATCTTACAAATACTATTTCTTTTGTTGCAGATTCTGCACTTTACACTATACGAAATACAAGACCTCACCACTAATGGAGTCTCCCGCGGAACACCTCGCTGAGACATTTCGATTATACTCCGTCTTCCTCCACGCTGCCCGAGACTCATCAACCGTTGCCGTGGACGATCAACACGAAAGACAATGGTTAAGAATGAGGATTAGCTGACTTGAATTAAAACACAAGGCAATGACTCTAGCTGGCCATCTATCTTCTCGGCACATCCCCCATGACATCAGAACACATTTTGCAGCCCTGCCCATCGTCTACCGACAAGAAGTAGCATTTGTCAACAACCAGTGTCATTCCACGAGTAGCTGTACAGAAGTGCTCAGACCCTAAAGTCAACTGCTGCCTTCGTTACAGTAATTGAATTCGAGGTCTGCAGACGAACAAGGAAGATCTCTTTTCTTGACATTTTTCGCGCCAGCCGAAGCACATCAGTACAAGTACATTCAACCTCCATCAAGATGACTTCAGCAAAAAGCTTTGTATGATCTTGCAGTAGGAGTTTATGTAACAGTTTACTTGCATGTTGAGGTTGCTATCCTCATGCACAACTCTCTTTAGTCACGCCTTTCAATACATGCATGAAGTTCAATCAATCAAATCAGAACAAAAAGGCAAAGCTTCAAATTAAATAAAGAAAGGTCAAGATTGGATATTTGGAAATATTTCTTTAGTCAGAGAGGGGTGAATGCTTGGAATGCATTTCCACAGAAAGTGATGGATGCAGTTGATGCATTTAAGAATACATTGGATGCGCATAGCTTATTGAGCAAGGAAATGTAAATGAAACTGGTTGCGTACAAACTCTGCATAGTCTTCTAAACCAGTATAAAGACGTTAAGTTAAGTTAAATCAAGATTACTCATCTCTTTTTGTTGAAGCACAGGTCCAGCATTGTATTTGACTTACCATAACCAGCTTTTAGGAAAGACTTTTTCTAGTTATTTGCAGTAGGGTAGCGATAATTTGTACATTTTGAAATTGCCACATCCATGGACAACTCTTAGTCCTCGCTTTCAACATGCAATTAATGTTTTGGCCACTCAGGAGAAATACATACATAACTCACCTTAAGAATGTTTGCCCTTGACCTACTGTGACAGTATTCTGTGACGGTTATATTCTACAATTCTCAGTAAGGGACCCCGGATACACTATGGGAGGTCATGTTATCGATAGATTTGAAACAAGCAGCGATAACGATAGAAAAGATATGAATTTGGAATTGCATGTGTTAAGCTTTTATAGAAGTGTTCATACGTGGTTGCAAAGTTTCGATGGCTCACAAACAAAACATGTCTGTGTTCAGATTCCTGATCTGACAGGGTCGTACACCTATTAAATTTCGTGCTGAATATGGTTTAACCAGGCTGTAAAGTGCAAAACACAGAACAATATACTGTCTCTTAGGAACCAAGGTAAACGAGCTAAAAAAAAAGAAATATAGCTTATTAGTGTTTTCTCCAGTATCGCATTCTGTTTTTTTTATTATATGGCTTGCTGGCTTAGGGTCGTTCGTTCTCAATCTTGAACCACCAAGCCCTGATATGGCTTAAGTAGCAGAATGTTGTCCAGAGAACGGAATGCAAATGTGCTGATCGGTGTGGACCGCACAGAACACGGCCAGGCACTTGAGCATCCGTGGTCAACCACTGCACCCGAGCTCATATCCAGTCGTCCTGACTTGTCTTGCCACTGGCTAAAGTTGGACTCGAGCGAGAGAGTGTGGTCGACAAACTGCGCAACCCTTTCTCACTTAAAGGAAATTCATCGCGCAAGTCATTCTCTTTTCATATATCCAGTACTAACACAGTCGAGTCCTGTGACGACGGGCGAGCAGAGAGCGTAGGTCCGCTGACAAGCTAAACTACAGTCAAAAAGCTGCGTCAGTTGCGGGACACCTTGCTGAGCAATAAAGCGGCTGAGGTACATGGATTTGCTGGCAATCATGATCACCGTCTCGCGAAACAAACTTTCTCTGCTTTCACTGACTGTGAATATGCAGTTCCCATCTTCCCACCCATCCACAGCCCGGATTTACAGAATACTCGACTGGATGGACTGGCTGGGTGCAAAAAAGGAAAGGTTCGTGATGGACGAAAAACATTGTGATTGACCCTGACGCAACGTCCTGGACAATATGGTGTGCTTGACCGGACTAGCGTCTCAGTTACCCACAGATATTATCTTAAATATCACTAACCTCTAGCTGATTGCTAGCATAACCGGCACTTCTGAAATTATGCAATGATGTTTATAAATGAAAATAGTATTTGCTAGATCTACGTCAACAATAAAGTCACATATATTTTTGTATACCATAACAAGCATTATTATATAGCATAAAAAATCATCGCTCACTTTCATCATTATCATCATGTTGCATGTCATTTGCAGAAAATCACTTTCACAACAGCCGATCTGTAACTCGATCTCTAGCCAGAAGTATCGCCTCTATCGTTGTCATCGTCAGGACCTCCGTGATGTCTTGTTTCCATCTTTTCATCGGTCTGCTTCAGCCCAGCTTTCCAAGCACCAAACCCTCCTGTATCGTTCTTTCTAGGTCAGTATGGCGTTTGATGTGGTCAAACTATTATACAGCAAAGCAAGTGGTCATTTTCACAGACGACAAAATATATATTTTGCAGTCATGTCCGCTGTATACCGACAAAAGAAGTAACAATTGGCAACAGCCAGTGTCCTTCCACGAGATGCTGTACGGAAGCGTACAGAGCCTTTAGTCGACTGCTGCCTTTGTTAAAATCATTGAAGTTGAGGTCTGAAGACGAACGAAGAAGAAGAAGAAACTATTTTAGCTTTCGAGTCAAGATGTTGTTTACTAACCAATTTTGCTTGGTATTAAGTAGGATCTAAAGTATATCTTTATCTATATCTCAAGCAGATGTGGATATATTGAGATCGGATTTAGATAAAATTCGAGAGTGGTTTGTAGGTTCGCAAATGGAGTTTAATGTGATTAAATGTACAGTCATCCACATGGGTAGATCCAATATGAAACATAATTACAGAATGGGAGAGAACAATATTACAAAGATAGATAAGGAAAGGGACTTAGAAGTTATACTAGAGCA
Organism: Ariolimax columbianus; assembly: GCA_036924085.1. NCBI lineage: Eukaryota > Metazoa > Mollusca > Gastropoda > Stylommatophora > Arionidae > Ariolimax > Ariolimax columbianus. The sequence continues at coordinate 31,475,506 of JAVGWX010000025.1, forward strand.
TACAGGTAAGGTGAGTGAGCAAGTTCAGGTAGCAATGTTATGTATGATAAAAATAAATATTAAACATAGGAGGAAGGAAGTGATAGTCAAACTGTATAAAGCATTAGTTAGACCTAGATTGGAGTTATGTGTACAGGCGTGGAGTCCTTATCATGGGATACAAACATGCTGGAAAGAATACAAAAAAGAGCGACAACGCTGATAGTGGGATTGCAGAATTACAGTTATGAGGAAAAACCGGCCTACAGTGTCTAGAAGAGAGAAGAATTCGTGGTGACTTAATACAGGCTTATAAGATGATCGGAGGAATGGATAAATTAGACTTTAACAAGATTTTTAAAAAAATATAGCCACCTACTAGAACAAGAGGGCATAGTTACACATTAACTAAAGAGAGGTCCAGATTCGATATTAGGAAATATTTGTTTAATTAGAGAGTGGTGAATGCTTGGAATGCATTGCCAGGGGAGGTAGTGGAGGGAAGGACAGTTAATGCATTTAAGAATAAATTGGATGCGCATAGCTTTTAGAGCAAGGTGATGAAATGAAACTGTATGTATACAGATTCTGCAGAGTCTTCTAAACCAGTTTAAGGACGTTAAGTTAAGTTAAGGATATCTGCATTTTTCCTTTTTGCTATCCATTGTATTTTGAGCACTTTTCTGTAGTCCTTTAGTTCAAAAGATGCAATCCTTTTCTTAAGTGTTTGTTTGGGGGTCCACGTTTCATATCCGCATGTCTTCATCGGTATAATGCAAGTTCACAGAATAGTTATTTTCATTTTATTAATGTTCTGTCATCAGTTTCTCATTTTATTGAACCTCTGCATTGCCGTAGCCATTGGCACTTATAACTGAGCCGAGGTACTCAAAGCTTGTGACTTTCTCAATCTTCTGTTGTTCTAAAATAACTTCAGGTTTGGTCTTTGCCTTGCCTGTGATCGTTATCTTGGTTGTACTTTAAATTCAGGTATAAATTTTGGACTTCGTTGAGTTGTGTTTACGCTCTTCAGTACTTTTACATTTCGCAAGTTGTTACACCCACCGGGCTAGATCGCACGTAGACACAGACCTGGTGTGAACAGACTGTATACAATGCAGTTAGTAAACTAGCCTTATCTTGTAAAGCGAGCTATGCAAGTTTTCATTCCATTTCCAACAATATATCTCTGCAAATATGGATTTTCGACATTTGTAGCAAAAAATAAAAATAAATCGAAACCGATTAGATGTCTAACATGGCAAACGTGTGGTTTGTACAACACAACAGTTGAATCCTCTTCGAGAAAGGGAAACAACAAGCCTTCACGCTGTCAGCATTTCTTGATCTTTGTGACCCGTTCCTCAGCCTTGCTGAGGGCTTCCTATCCGTTTCCAGCGGACCTTGCCTTCGGTCACGGAAGTCCAGTGGTTGGTAAGCATTCTACTAAAGACATCTCGGATGTTGCGGACAACAGGAGAGCTTGACCAACGCAATGGATGTTTTCCCCGGGGTCTCTTTTTTTTTTACTTCGGGGGTACTAGACAACTGTCGCTGTGCTCCATCGACCATCGCTTTGTCTCAACATGTGACCTGCCCATCTATAGTTTGCCTTGTCTGCACAGAATACCTTATCAGGGACAATCGTCGTTATGTCCAAATTGTAGTAATTTTGCATGCCTTGGTTACGGAGAGTGATTCCGACCAAGCGTCTCTCAAGAGAGGCCGTGGATCACTCTCAATTTGTCCTCCAGTGATTTTGGACCGTTTTAATGAACGAGAAGGCGTTCCAGTCCCAGCGGCAACGGTCTTGTTAGTTCAGGCTGCAGATTGTTCTGCATATATACGCAGCACGTTGATTCAAACAATAATGTAATTAACTTTTTTCTATTTTAAATGTATTGTGTTTCTATTGAAATTGTTAAGAAAGACACATATATCACATGTACTTTTGTGATTGTTTTGTTAACTATTTATATATAACTGGTTATTTGCTATTGTATTTTATGTATTTAAAAACATTATTCCGAGAAGGGGTACGTGACATACACTTGACAAGGGAGACCATAGAACACAAATGGCTAACAACTTTCCCTTAGACGATTAACAAAAACCTGTCTTGACATAGTCCCCATCACGGCCTGCGATGGGCATCAGAACATGACACAACCGTTGAGTTACAGGAACAATTTGAATCTACAGTTAACATCATTTGCTGAATAAGAATGATCACCAATGGGCAGCAGCTTGCGGTAAACACCTTTCATTTTTGGGCTAAAGAGAAATACTCTCCATTTAATGTACAATATGTAACTAAGGTAACGTCTTTATACGGGTTGAGAAGACTACCTGTTTATACTGGTTTAGACGATTATGTCTTTCTACTGGTTTAGCTCACTTTAACTTCAACCGATGCACAAAATTGAGAAATGAAATAAAGAAATTCATTTATTCTACCGAGGAATGCCGCCATTGTGGAGGGAAAGGCGGGGGGGGGGGGGGCAAATCGCAGGAATATCGTCAAGTATTGTAACACAAATTGAGAATTAGATTGTTAAGAATACTACTACTATTTCTTCTTCTTCTTCTTTTTCTTCTTCTTCGTACGCTTCAAATGCAAGCTGTATTTTTTCGAAAAAAGCAGCGGTCATCCTAAGGCTGTCGACACTGCCATAGAGCTTGTCTAGTGTTTGCCACTGGTGATGGCCACATGTGCTTTCTCTGGTCCTCGTATATCGCGCAGTTTTGCAGCAGATGTTCAGCGGTCATTTTCCCGGTGCCACAAGTGCATTCGTCAGTGCCACCTATCTTCAGTTTATTGAAAAGGTGGTACCTTAGTCTGTTGTGGCCTGTGCGGAGTCTGAAGACCACGACCTGCTCTCTTCTGTCCAACTGGTAATAAGCATCGTTTTTTGTGTAGCCAGTATGTTCTGTTTCCCATTTGGCCATGCATCTGGCTCTAATAAGCCTTTTGGACTCTTCGTAGGTCACACTAGAATCTGGTTGTGGTAGTCTTGCCCCTTCTTTTGCCAGTCTGTTTGCCTCCTCGTTGCCTTGGATGGTACAGTGGGATGGAACCCACTGTACCACTACTCTTTTTGGTGCGGACTGCTGGCATAGTTGACAGAGTACTGCTCTTAAATCATTTAGTTCAGTATTTTTCTACTTTTTAGTGCTGTGACTACGGCCAGGTCATCTGTAAACAGGACTATCTGCCTTTCATTTCTTTTGCCTGTCAGCATTGCTTCTGCTGCATCCCTCAGTGCCTCTGCCTCCGCTCTGAAATTGCATGAGTATTTTCCAGTTGCCACTGACAGTGTTATTTTTTTACCATTTTGTAGGCTCAGGAATACCCCTGCCCCTCCGTTCTGTGTTGTGTTTGTTACAAACCCGGCGGTGTATGCATGGGTCCATTCCCTGCTTGGGTAGCTTTTCGTTATGTACCTCAGGGTTATGTCTCTTCTTTCTTTTTCAGTCTGGCTGTTCTTTTTTCAAATACCTGGTATATTTTCTACCACCTCTGGAATGATATGCTGCTTCCAGGTAGGTTTGCGTACAGTAGGGATGGGCTTTGGTGTTAATGTGTTCATAGTGTCTTCGCTCATCTTTGCTTTGGCTATTTCTGCAAAGTTTCTCCGCTTTAGTTTCCCATTTCCAAATCTATTTAGTCTCTGATGCATTGGGTGGTCTGTCAGTCTTCTGAGTTTCTCTGCTTGCTGCTGGGCTCTGCAGTCTTTTCTGTCGGTCATGGATTGCAGATTTCTAATCTTTTCCAGTTCTACAATTGGCGTTGACAACATGCCTGCTGTTATAACTCTCATGGCTTGGTTTTGAAGTTTGCTAATTTTATCAAAGTTCGCCTTTGCTGCTTTTGCCCATGCCGCAATGCCATACTCGAGAACTGGTCTCACTCTTCCAGTGTACAGTTTCGTCTGTTCCCCAGCTTGTGCCAGCAAGTTTCCTCATGATTGCCATTCTTTGTCTGGTTGTCATTCGGTTTCTCTCAATCTGACTTTTCCATGTCATGCGCCGATCAAATGTGACTCCAAGTAGTTTGGGTTGTCATTTGGCCGCATATATTTGCCGTTAAGACTTATTTTGGTGTTCTGGGGTTTGTTTGAAAACGAGAATATCGTACATGTTTTTTCCTCCTTTATTGACCAGCCATGAGTTCGCCCACTCCTCCAACGATGTTAGGGCCTGCTGCATCCGATTGTTTGCTATGGTGAGATTTTCTTCAGTGGTCCACATAGCCAGATCGTCTGCAAACATGGATCTGTGGACTCTTCTTGGTATATTCTCTGTGATGTTGTTTATATACACCAGGAAAAGTGTTGGTGACAGTACTCCCCCTTGGGGTACTCCCTGCTCAAGTGTCCCCTTTTTGCTCATTTACCCTTGTACTTGAACTATGGCTGTTCTGTTTTCGAGGTAGTCGCTGATCCATCAGTACATTTTCCCACAAACTTCACTTCTTCGTAGCTTGACTTTAAGTCCCTTTATCCACACCTTGTCAAATGCCTTCTCTAAATCTAACCAAATCACTACTGTGTGTTTTTTCTCCTGGTAAGCATCATCTATTAGCTGGGCTATGAGAGTGATCTGGTCCTCAGTGGATCTGTGCTGTCTAAAGCCTGCTTACTGTGGAATTAGTATGTGTTTTTTCTTCCAGATGCCGCATCAGTCTGGTGTTTATCATACGTTCCATCAGTTTTCCTACACAGCTCAGTAGACTGATAGCCCTGTATCCATTTGGATCTGTTCTATCTTTTTCTTTCTTTGGTACTGGTATAAGTACAGCGTCTTTCCATGCCTGAGGTACAATTCCCCTTTTCCAGCTTTGGTTCAGGACTGATAGTAACTTCCTCTTTGCTGTTTGGCCCAACTCCATCAGCATTTCGTTTGTTACGCCATCTTTTCTTTAGAGTTCTCATGGCCTCTTCCATTTCATTCATTGTTAGTATTGCCATCATGTGTTCCTCTGGTGCCATATTGATGCTGTCGTGCCTCTTCTGTTCTTCACTAATGTCTGTGTGCCTGTCTGTGGGGACATCAATGTGGTTTGCTCTGGCATAATGCTCTATAAAAGCGTTTGCAGCTTTTTTTCCAGTGAGCATGTCGCCACCCTGCTTCATAGTAATTTGTTTGTTTGATGGAGTTTCATCATTCATGGCTCTGACTAGCTTCCATAGTTCCCTTCTTTGTCTAAATTGAGGCTTTCTCTTGTTATTTGGTTTAGAGTGTATTTTTATTTCGCCGTGATGGCTTCTAGGGCGATATTTGCCTCCATAGATTGTTCTCTCTCTGCCATGTTCCTAGCGTTAGTGACTTCGTCTTCCGCTTTCTGCAATTCATCATTCCAATATGGCTTGTAGTTTTTCCTTGCCCCTCTTGGGATGGTTTCCGTGGCTGCTTGCATTATTGCTTTGCTTAGGCTTTCCACCATAGGTTTCATATTGTTATTCCGTGTGTTGATGGTTTCTCATAGCCGATCTGTCAGAATTGCAAAACTGTCCCAGTCGGCTAGTTTATAATTCCAACGTGGGAGCGCTTTTATTTCCTGTAGGCCTACTTCCATATCAACTTCTAGCCTAATTGGCCTGTGGTCGCTACCTGCCAATTGGTTTAGCACCTGGCGGTCTATTTTGTGGAGAATATCCACCGTGGAAAAGGCCAAGTCTGGAGTAGAGGTGGTATGCCATGTTCTAGAATAGAAGCTAGGGCGATCTTCCGGCCTATTGATAAGATAGAGATTTGTGTCTATCTCCCAATCTTCCACTTCATCACCTCTGTTGTCTGTGTCCGAATATCCCCATCTCTCCGAGTGGCTGTTGAAGTCTCCAACTACAAGACAGCTGGAGTCCTTGATCTCCATACTCGAGAGCAACAGGTCTTCGTTTCTTGTGCCATTATGTCAATTCCTACAATTTCTGCTTATCCGGTGTGATTGACAGCTACCGCGCTACTCAGTATGCAGTTACGTGTCAGTATCAGAACCCCTCCTTTGTGACCTTCTCTATCAAGACGGAAGGTCTGGCATCCTCTGATTGAGAATTTGTGGTTGTTGTTGAGGTGCGTTTCTTGGATACATGCCACGTCAATCTTACCTTCATGCAGGTGATGTGTTAGGGAAAGCTTTTTGTTAATGACTCCCTACGCGTTCCACTGTGGTATTCTGAGGGTCTTGTGTTTTTGGTCAATAGTTTTTGCCCCATCACCTTGTTCCTTGACTCCACAGCACATAGGTGGGTGACTACCAGTAGCATTGGGTCGGCCCCTTCGAGGCGTGAGGTCCGGCACTCTCGCTGCTTGGCGGTACTCCACATGATGAGCGCCACACTTTTTTCTGATGGGTTGTACCGTCATCATACAGCGATATACGTTGCACTGTTTCGTTAAGCCTGTGGCTCAGTGCATCCGATTTCAACAGGCGTTTCTGTAGGGATGTCCTACTTAGCCTTTGGCTGTCCCCAGCCTATCTGCAAGGCAGCAGTTGTTTTTGGTCAGAGTTGTCTCTCTTAGGGAAGTTGTCTTGCAGGATTATCGAGTCTTCCCCACTCGTGTCTATAGGGTGCGGTGATGATATATGAGATATGATATGGACTATGTACTAGTTTGTACTATCCCGGAAGAAAGGCAGTCCAGTGTGTCTATATCCCAGGATCGTCACTTCCTGCCAGAAACGTAGCATATGTATGTGAGTGGGGTATCTCTTTGCTTACTTTATTTTCTCAGCTTCTCTGCAGTGATGGTACGCCTAGCATTCCCCGCCACCTGCGAGGTTGTCACAATAGAGCGAATGTGCAATGTCCGCTGGCCTACATCTCTTCTGCGTCCATTGGGATGACTGATAGCAGACAGAGGTAAAGAGCGAGGCAGGAGTGCATTTAACCAAGGGACAAGCCTGGCCATGGCCCGGAGATGTTGTTCGCCTGGTTTCCCGACATATCTCATGATCAAAGGTTTAGTCTCAACAGTTCGCAGTGAGGTGGCTGCTCTACTGCTTACGACACCCCGACCGAGAACTAAGTCTTCTACTAGTGGTTTCACACCTCATCGCCGTATGGGGTGAATATCGGGCAGCTTCCCGCCCGCTTTGATCGGCGGACGGCAGAGACCTCTTTCTGCGGCTCGACCGGGTCGGGCTGAGACGCGAGCACCAACCATATCGTAGCCTCCCATCGCAGTGGTGCTGGGATTTAGGGCGAGATTCCGGCTTAGAGACGTTTGGCCGTAATCCCTCAGATGGTAGCTTCGCACCATTGGCTTATCAGCCTAGCTCATGGGCCAAATGTCTGAGACCTGCGATTTCTCTCGAATTGAGCAGGATTTTCGTAGCAACGCCCTGTCACTAGTAGGGTAAAAACCACCCTGTTGGAGTCGACTGTTAGAACAGGTATGGAAAGAAAAGGAGATGGCAACAAAAGAGAAATGGAAAACCCGAGAGAGACAACCTCACAAAGTTGATGAGGTTAATGAGATGAACAAGAAAAAAAGTAGAACCATCAATTGGTTTACAGCTTTAGCGAGAGAATCGAGAATCTGATGCTGTAAGGTCACACTAACAATAGGTCAACCTCTCTACAGTAGAAGGCTCTCCACTCATGCTGTAAGGTCACACTAACAATAGGTCAACCTCTCTACAGTAGAAGGCTCTCCACTCATGCTGTAAGGTCACACTAACAATTGGTCAACCTCTCTACAGTAGAAGGCTCTCCACTCATGCTGTAAGGTCACACTAACAATAGGTCAACCTCTCTACAGTAGAAGGGACTCCACTCATGCCGTAAGGTCACACTAACAATAGGTCAACCTCTCTACAGTAGAAGATGCTGCACTGATGGTGTAAGGTCACACTAACAATTTGGCAATCTCACTATAGTAGAAGGCTCTCCACTCATGCTGTAAGGTCACACTAACAATAAGTCAACCTCTCTACAGTAGAAGACTCTCCACTAATGGTGTAATGTGACCCAATAATAGTAGAGCCAAACATCTCTATATTATGTTAAGTGACAAATAGAGGTGTCGAATTTCTCTAGTGTAGAAGACTTTACACTTATGTTGTAAGGTGTCAAGATTGTCAAATGAGACCCAACAGTTCTTTCACATGTTAGTTCTTTTGTGTTTTTTTAGCCTGCATCTGTCACTAAACTCTATTTCACAAACATCACATTTTTCACTAAACTCTACTCCACAAACATCACATCTGTCACTAAACTCTACTTCACAAACATCACATCTGTCACTAAACTCTACTCCACAAACATCACATCTGTCACTAAACTCTACTCCACAAATATCACAGCTGTCGCTAAACTCTACTCCACAAACATCACATCTGTCACTAAACTCTACTCCACAAACATCACATCTGTCGCTAAACTCTACTCCACAGATATCACAGCTGTCGCTAAACTCTAATCCACAGATATCACAGCTGTCGCTAAACTCTACTCCACAAACATCACATCTGTCACTAAACTATACTCCACAAATATCACAGCTGTCGCTAAACTCTACTCCACAAACATCACATCTGTCACTAAACTCTACTCCACAAATATCACAGCTGTCACTTAACTCTACTCCACAAATATCACAGCTGTCACTAAACTCTACTCCACAAATATCACAGCTGTCACTAAACTCTACTCCACAAACATCACATCTGTCACTAAACTCTACTCCACAAATATCACAGCTGTCGCTAAACTCTACTCCACAAACATCACAGCTGTCACTAAACTCTACTCCACAAATATCACAGCTGTCGCTAAACTCTATTCCACAAATATCACACCAGAAAGGCTTCTCTTTTGTATAAGTTCATTTGTGTCTCTTCATGTCACGATCACTTATTAAATCCCAAACCACACATATCACACTTGAATGGCTTCTCGCTTTTATGAATCATTTTAAGTATATTCACTCATGTTTATCAGTAAACTCAACACCACAAACAAAACACTTGTAAGACTTCTCTCCTGTATGAATTCTGTTATGTCATTTTAGATGTTGATATCAATCAAATGCCACACTTGAAATATCACACTTGTAAGACATCTGTCATGTACAAATTCTGTTATGTGTCTTTAGATTTTCATTTCAAACAAATGCAGCACCACAAACATCACACTTGTACGGCTTCTCTCCTGTATGAATTATTTTATGTCTCCTTAGACTACCATTTTGAATAAATGCAGCACCACAAACATCACTCGCAAAAGAACTCTCAACCATGTGTTTTATTATATGCGCCCTCAATGACGTCAGACAAGTCAACTTAGCACCACACAAATCACAACTATAAAGTTTTCCTTTTGTGTGTTTTATCTTGTGTTTTTTCAGTTTAATACTGTGAGCAAACACCAAGCCACAAACATCACACTTGTACGGCTTCTCTCCTGTATGAATTCTTTTATGTATGTTTAGGCTTCCACTTTGATTAAATGCAGCACCACAAACATCACACTTGTATGGCTTCTCTCCTGTATGATTTCTTTTATGTATGTTTAGGCTTCCACTTTGATTAAATGCAGCACCACAAACATCACACTTGTATGGCTTCTCTCCTGTATGAATTCTTTTATGTTTCTTTAGGTGTCCACCCTCAGCAAATACAGCATCACAAACATCACACTTGTATGGCTTCTCTCCTGTATGAATTCTTTTATGTGTCTTTAGATTTCCACTATAATTAAATGCAGCACCACAAACATCACACTTGTATGGCTTCTCTCCTGTATGAATTCTTTTATGTATGTTTAGGCCTCCACTTTGATTAAATGCAGCACCACAAACATCACACTTGTATGGCTTCTCTCCTGTATGAATTCTGTTATGTTTCTTTAGATGTCCACCCTCAGCAAATACAGCACCACAAACATCACACTTGTATGGCTTCTCTAATGTATGAATTCTTTTATGTGTCGTTAGATGTCCACCCTCAGCAAATACAGCCCCACAAACATCACACTTGTATGGCTTCTCTCCTGTATGAATTCTTTTATGTGTCTTTAGATTTCCACTATAATTAAATACAGCACCACAAACATCACACTTGTATGGCTTCTCTCCTGTATGAATTCTTTTATGTGTCTTTAGATCTGCACAATAATGAAATGCAGCACCACAAACATCACACTTGTATGGCTTCTCTCCTGTATGATTTCTTTTATGTATGTTTAGGCTTCCACTTTGATTAAATGCAGCACCACAAACATCACACTTGTATGGCTTCTCTCCTGTATGAATTCTGTTATGTTTCTTTAGATGTCCACCCTCAGCAAATACAGCACCACAAACATCACACTTGTATGGCTTCTCTCCTGTATGAATTCTTTTATGTGTCGTTAGATGTCCACCCTCAGCAAATACAGCCCCACAAACATCACACTTGTATGGCTTCTCTCCTGTATGAATTCTTTTATGTGTCTTTAGATCTGCACAATAATGAAATGCAGCACCACAAACATCACACTTGTATGGCTTCTCTCCTGTATGAATTCTTTTATGTGTCTTTAGATGTCCACTTTGAAAAAATGCAGCACCACAAACATCACACGTGTACGTCTTCCCCCTCACATGTTTTCTCATATGTGTACTCAAGTAGCTCAGACAAGTCAACCTAGCACCACACAAATCACAACCATAAGGTTTTTCAGCTGTGTGTATTGTCTTGTGTTTTTTCAGTTTAATACGGTGAACAAACACCAAGCCACAAACATCACACTTGTAAGACTTCTCTCTGGTATGTATTCCTTTATGTGTCTTTAGATGTGCACTTTGATTAAACAATTCAAAAGGTCTCTCTCTCGTATGCAATCTTGTATGATTCTCGAGGTTGCTGTCCAAGCCACAAACATCATCCTGGCAACACGAATCAAAACCTGCAATGAATCAAATAGAGACAAAGCAATGATCAAATACAAACACACAACACATCTTTCTCTATATTTATAACTGGATAGCCACTATCATTTTGTTATTTATGTAGAATTGGCATTACAGGGACACCCACTGAAGAGCAGCCATAGTAAACAGTATGTATACGGATGAATATTATAGCTCACTGGATGTACACATCCCTGATTTGTTCTCTGACATCCTTGACCTGCTAATGTCTCATTCTAAGATCCTTCTGTCTACAGGATTGCAGATTCATTGGTTTAAACAGGTACGTGTGCTCGTTATCCATATCTAATACTGTGGGTGCTTTGTAAAAATCCTTTTCTGATTTACCAAGACAATTCTGCCTGTAAACTCTAATACACAAACATCACACTTGTAAGGCCTTTCTTCCGCATGAGTTGATGCTTGCCATAGTAGCTGATCACCTTATCTCAGTCTTTTATTGTCTACGTTTTTCTGATGAAGCTGGTCCTGGAGTTGGTCCTAGAGTGAACACAACATCTGATCTTAGGCTGACTGCAGAAGTTGGTCCTAGGCTAACAGCAGGAGCTGGTCCTAGGCTAACAGCAGGAGCTGGTCCTAGAGTTGGTCCTAGGCTAACAGCAGGAGCTGGTCCTAGGCTAACAGCAGGAGCTGGTCCTAGGCTAACAGCAGGAGCTGGTCCTAGAGTGAACACAACATCTGGTCTTAGGCTGACTGCAGAAGTTGGTCCTAGGCTGACTGCAGGAGTTGATCCTAGAATGAAGACAACAGCCGGAACACAGGAGCTGGTCCTACAGTGACTGCAACAGCTGGTCTTAGGCTGACCGCAGGAGATGGTCTTAGGTTTCCTACAAGAGATGGTCCTAAAGGAACCACAACAGTGGGTCCTAGGCTGACCACAACAGCTGGTCCTAGGCTGACCACAATAGCTGGTCCTAGGATGACCACAACAGCTGGTCCTAGGCTGACCACAACAGCTGGTCCTAGGCTGACTACAACAGCTGGTCCTAGGCTGACCACAACAGCTGGTCGTAGGCTGACCCTAACATTTGGCCTTAAGCTGACCACAACAGCTGGTCCTGCATTGATAGCATATTGCTGTGACGAATATCGTGTTGTATAAAGCTCTTTTGGTAGGTATTGTCACATGCTTGCAATTAAGTTTTGGTGTTAATTGTCCAATGATCTGATTTGTTTATTGTATCGTTGTTGGATTTCCACGGTAATTCTTCCGTTAGCTGAAGTGCTCCCTAAGTATGTGAAATCTTTCACCTGTTTGATTTGCTATTTTTCAATGGTGATATTGATGTCTCTGCCTATTCTAAATATTTTCATGACCTCAACTTTTGCTACATTGATTTTCATGCTGAATTCTTGACATGCTGTATTTAGTTCATCAATATGTTGTTGCAATTCTAGTTGTGAAAAAGAAGTTCATTTAGGAGTTCACCAATGTTGCTTCCTTCATTTGGGTTGGCTGTTCTACAAATGTGGTCTACATATAATGAACAACAAAGGTGATAGCACACATCGTTGTCGAACTATGAATTTGATATGAAATTTTGATGAGAGTCTGGTTATTGTTCTAATAGAGCATTGTTGTTAATTTATATTTCAAATTACATTAAATACAAGGATAAGTCATTAAATAAGTCACACAAGACTATTTAACTAAATAAAAAAACCAAGAGGTTTGCACTTAAAAAACCATTCATTATTGCACGGACACTTTCCCATATTTAACACCATCATTTCCACGAGCATTGATACACTTATCCCATCATGTTATCGGTGCACCAAAACCTGCAGCATAGAAGTCTTTGCTCTCAGTCACATTTGCATTTCTGTTTTAACGTCTCTGTTATTTGGGAAACATCTTCCACCAAAGTGAGATTATGCTGTAGGCTAAACCATGCCAACAACCTATTGCAGCTGCTACACACAATGTTTATTGTTATTTGCCCATCAGCTGGAATCATCTTCCCTATCGGTCGCACAGATGCTTTTGTTATAACCTGAACAGAACGACCAGGCTGGACTTCATCAGCAACTTTTGAGTGTCCTTAGGGAAATGTATGAACCCAACTATGCACCGCTTTACACATCTCAGCGTAAACTAGAATTAGCTAGCATCAGGGCCAGCGAACAATAGCTGCCAAGACCCTTCTACACCTCCACGCGGTGATCCTGGATAACAGGCTGCAGCAGGGCAGACTGGCCAAGGAGAAGGGATCGAAGAGGGAATGCTAACCTAGTACTCAAAAAATGCTTGCTGAAGTCAGATGTGTTGGACCAAAAGGTGCAAATATCGCAGCCAAGCTGTAAACTATGACACAAGGCATTCCGTTCTCTGGACTACATTCTGCTACTTGCAAAACCACTTTCCGGGCTTGGTAGCGAGAGATTGAGAATGAAGAATAATAATAAGAAGGAGGATTCATCTTTGACATGCTGACCTAATTTTGCTGAGATCTGTGTCTTACAGTCAATAGGCATGTGCTGCAACTCCGTACGTCAAAGTGCTGTTCTTTTCACACAAAAATGAGTTAATATGAACTTTTCACATAAAAATGAGTTAATATGAACTTTTCACACAAAAATGAGTTAATATGAACTTTTCACACAAAAATGAGTTAATATGAACTTTTCACACAAAAATGAGTTAATATGAACTTTTCACACACAAATGAGTTAATATGAACTTTTCACACACAAATGAGTTAATATGAACTTTTCACACAAAAATGAGTTAATATGAACTTTTCACACAAAAATGAGTTAATATGAAGTTTGAACACAAAAATGAGTTAATATGAACTTTTCACACAAAAATGAGTTAATATGAACTTTTCACACAAAAATGAGTTAATATGAACTTTTCACACAAAAATGAGTTAATATGAACTTTTCACACAAAAATGAGTTAATATGAACTTTTCACACAAAAATGAGTTAATATGAACTTTTCACATAAAAATGAGTTAATATGAACTTTTCATACAAAAATGAGTTAATATGAACTTTTCACACAAAAATGAGTTAATATGAACTTTTCACACAAAAATGAGTTAATATGAACTTTTCACACACAAATGAGTTAATATGAACTTTTCACACAAAAATGAGTTAATATGAACTTTTCACACAAAAATGAGTTAATATGAACTTTTCACACAAAAATGAGTTAATATGAACTTTTCACACAAAAATGAGTTAATATGAACTTTTCACACAAAAATGAGTTAATATGAACTTTTCACACAAAAATGAGTTAATATGAACTTTTCACATAAAAATGAGTTAATATGAACTTTTCATACAAAAATGAGTTAATATGAACTTTTCACACAAAAATGAGTTAATATGAACTTTTCACACAAAAATGAGTTAATATGAACTTTTCACACACAAATGAGTTAATATGAACTTTTCACACAAAAATGAGTTAATATGAACTTTTCACACAAAAATGAGTTAATATGAACTTTTCACACACAAATGAGTTCATATGAACTTTTCACACAAAAATGAGTTAATATGAACTTTTCAGGATGGGATAAATTGACTGATTTGTCTTCCAGCTGGAACTCCGAATGTCAAACAGTTTTATTCAAAACAAAATTCAAACAAATTGGTCTCAAATCTGAGCAACACAAAACACATCATTCGTCTCTTTATGACATGAAGTATTCATAGGGGTGGGTGTAACAAGGTATTTGTGTAACAAGGCATGTGTGTGGGTGTAACAAGGCACGTGTGTAACAATGCATGTGTGTAGGTGTAACAAGGCATGTGGGTAACAAGACGTGGGTAACAAGACGTGGGTAACAAGGCATGTGGGTAACAAGGCATGTGTGTGGGTGTGTAACAAGGCATGTGTGAGTGTGTAACAAGGCATGTGTGTGGGTGTGTAACAAGGCATGTGTAGATGTGTAACAAGGCATGTGTGTGGATGTGTATCAAGGCATGTGTGTGGGTGTGTAACAAGGCATGTGTGTGGGTGTGTAACAAGGCATGTGTGTGGGTGTGTAACAAGGCATGTGTGTGGGTGTGTAACAAGGCATGTGTGTGGGTGTGTAACAAGGCATGTGCGGGTGTGTAACAACGCATGTGTGTGGGTGTGTAACAACGCATGTGTGTGGGTGTGTAACAACGCATGTGTGTTGGTGTATCAATCGTATGTTGTTTACCTTGGTCCTCTGTGCGTAAACAAGCCTCGTTGACTTTTTGGCCGCCTGCCAAATTTCTGTCCAAGCCATCAACGACGCTGGTGTCCACAACAACAGCTCTCACCTGGCTGATATACTGACTCTGGAAGAGATATCACAGGTAAGGTGGTCACTGCTGTCAGAGATCAAGTGTTAGACACTATGAAATCTGAGGTTATCATGCACGATATTCTACTTTCCCCAGCTGCAAGTCAGGTACCAATTTTATATTTGAGCATATTGGAGCATGTTACAGTCGGTGAGGATCAGCGGTTATATTGACCTAAATCTACATCTAATACACACGTATGTGTTTCTCTCTCTGGCTCAGTTACATCTAACATACACGTATGTGTTTCTCTCTCTGGCTCTGCTTTACCATCTCACACACACGTATGTGCATCACTTGGCTTGGAAATGTACGGTGTACATCTACAATGTAGATCTAAAAGATCAGCGTACATCTAAAAAAATTAGGTCAGACTGGAAAGGGTTAAGACAAGGCATCAAACCCAGTCCAACTGTCACAAGAGTCAGACAAGCCAATGGCTGAACCACTCAAGAAAACCAATGGCAGACACTGCCGCCAGGGACAAGGCTTCTCAACAATCATTTAGTCAGAGGTTCCAGAAATATTGAGACAGCAGAGACTCCAGTTGTACCTGGTTGAAAAGAATAGAAGCACTGAACCCCCCCCCCCCCCCTCCATGAGCAGGTAATCAAAGGACTGCACAGGGGTGTGCATGGGTCTGACAACCTCATCATCTACTCTTTATAGCTTGGTTAAGTCAGCGACGACCATCCTGAAAACTTCACTTTCAGCTTCGAAAACGCGCGTTCTGTTCTTTCTTTTAATTTGCAGAACTGTAGAGTTATTTTCTAAAGGTAAACATTTGTTGCTAGAAAAGTTGGACCAAGTCCAGAGAAATGATTTATTATTTGATCAGACCACTGGTCATCCATCTTGATTATACAAGGATATTCAGCACAAACCTGACTGATTGGGACACAGAAGAAAGGGACTGACTGGGATACAGAAGAAAGGGACTGACTGGGACACAGAAGAAAGGGACTTTGACTGGGACACAGAAGAAAGGGACTTTGACTGGGACACAGAAGAAAGGGACTGACTGAGACACAGAAGAAAGGGACTTTGACTGGGATACAGAAGAAAGTGACTTTGATGGGAATACAGAAAAAAGGGACTGACTGGAACACAGAAGAAAGTGACTTTGATGGGAATACAGAAGGGACTTTGACTGAGACACAGAAGAAAGTGACTGACTGAGACATAGAAGAAAGGCACTGACTGGAACACAGAAGAAAGGGACTTTGACTGGGACACAGGGACTTTGACAAAGGTAATGAGGAGAAAGATACAAAAAGTCGTTAGTACCAACATTTATTTTCCTCTCGTATTTCCACCTTCCCATTAAATCCATTTAAGGCTTTATACTAACAAACCATCTTTATTATGTCGTAGATCGTTTCATTTTGTGCCTAAACATGCTCAGATCCTCATTTTAGCTCGATTTGTTTAATATTTATTAATTTTATTTTGAATAACACTTTTTGACATACAGAGTTGCAGAACCTGGACTGAAAGATCCAAATCAACAAAATTAGTGCGGACTGGAAAGGGTTCAACCCTTTGCTATTAAAACTGCCACTTCAAATACATACAGACAGGCTTCCTGTATGGGAGCTAGCTGTTGAAGTGACTCTTTGCTTCAGCTGGAGCAAGAAGGTCAATCAATTCGAGATAAATATTTAAGTAATAACAGACAAGGCTACAATACAGCTTGAGATGATGAGACCAGAGACAAGCACTAGTGTTTGACCATAAGCAGGACTTCATCAGGGAACACCACAGCCCGCACTAGTGATTCCCCATAAGCAGGATTTCATCAGTGACTACCACAGCCAGAAACTATTAATCTATGACTAAAACAGGACAACAACTAAAGCAGACGGAGATGAAGAGAAAGTGGAAATGGATAGTAAACACCTTCACAATGAAACCCAACAATATAACCAGACATGCACTGGATTAGAACCCACACAGAAATAGAAGAGTGGGTACATCAAAGCACAGCAGGTGAAAAATAGTATGTGCTATGCTCCACTGGGAACAAGGACTTGGATATGAGTACAATCTCTACACCTTTTTATTCTAAGCCAGCTTGACATGCTGTGTCCTATCCTATCCATCTTTTGTTATGCTGTGTCCGACCTTATCCAATTTTTGTGATGCAGTGTCCAACCCTATACATCTTTTGTGATGCAGTGTCCGACCCTATCCATCTTTTGTGATGCTGTGTCCTATCCTATCCATCTTTTGTGATGCTGTGTCCTATCCTATCCATCTTTTGTGATGATATGTCTTATCCTATCCATCTTTTGTGATGCTGTGTCCTATCCTATCCATCTTTTGTGATGATGTGTCCTATCCTATCCATCTTTTGTGATGATATGTCTCATCCTATCCATCTTTTGTGATGATGTGTCCTATCCTATCCATCTTTTGTGATGATATGTCTCATCCTATCCATCTTTTGTGATGATGTGTCTCATCCTATCCATCTTTTGTGATGATGTGTCTCATCCTATCCATCTTTTGTGATGATGTGTCCTATCCTATCCATCTTTTAAAATTCATGTCCTATCCTGTACATCTATTGTGGTTTGTGTCCTGCCATATCCATCTTTTGTAACATGGCCTCTAACTCTCAGGGGTTCAGATCTCTGCTAAACTTTCAGATTACCATAGGACTAGGGAAGGAAGACGAAAGTCTGGTCAGGCAAAATATATTGAATAGAAATGTTAGTCAGTGTCAGGCAAAATATATTGAATAGAAATGTTAGTCAGTGTCAGGCAAAATATATTGATCAGATATGTTAGTCAGTGTCAGACAAAATATATTGATCTGACATGTTAGTCAGTGTCAGGCAAAATATATTGATCAAATATGTTAGTCAGTGTCAGGCAAAATATTTGATCATACATGTTAGTCAGTGTCAGGCAAAATATATTGATCAAACATGTTAGTCAGTGTCAGGCAAAATATTTGATCATACATGTTAGTCAGTGTCAGGAATCAACGTGATCCTTGTAGTGAGTAACATGCAGATGAAGCAAAGGATAGCACAACTGCCTGGAGTACCCCAGACCACCTTCTATGGGTTCATAAACCCAAACATGACGTTCACAGAACCCCGCAGGACTTAAGAGCCCCACACAACTTTCCCATGTCAAGGTCAGAACCACAGCCTAGGGTGAAGACAGGATTGAGAGACTGTGAAAGCCCACAACACATCCCCCATAAACTCTGCCACCAATCTCACAATGACAACACCTTCTAATGGACTGTATACATTACCTCATCATAATCAATAAAAATGGTAGGTCCATGCACGGAACAGCCTCCTACAGGTTTCAGCTTGCACACCTCACAATCTAGGGAAGATGATTGCAGAAATTTATTCAGGAAATAATCAGAGAATACAGTAATAACCCTTTCCAGTCCGCAATAACTTTCCCGATTTGTGTCTTTCAGTCAGAGGCAAGTACCACAACTGTGTATGTCGAATAGATTTATTCAAAATAAAATTGGTTAATATGAAACAAATTCAGCTAAAATCATAATCTGTAGATCGTAAGACACACACAATGAGACCATCTATGACATCGAGTATTCATAATAATGTCATTAATGTGGAGGGGAAAGTACGGAGCAAAAATAATGTTTGATACTCAAGGCTGTGGGTTTATTTCTGAGTTAAATCTCCTAAAACCCATTTCTTCTGTGTCTCTAGTCAAAGTCTGAATCAGATGTTTGTTGAATATTTACGTTTAATCCAGATGCATGATCATTGGTCAGATCAAATAATAAAATCATGTCTTTGGTCCTGGCGTCCAAATTTCATTGTTCATCTGTTCATGTGACATTATTGCCTACCATACCTGGCTGAAAACGTTCTGGGTACCACTGATGCCTACCATACCTGGCTGAAAATGTTTAAAGGATAACTCACAACAAAAAGTTACAGACTACACAACAACAAAGAAGAAATTTTCCTATGCTAGGATTCCCATGAACACTTTATAAAGGTAAAGATTACATTCAGCTTAACCCAGCAATCAGGACGCAATGTGCAAATTAGATGTTTATTTCATTTCAGAAAGCGATGAAACTAGGCTTTATTGGGGTTCAAACCAGTGTTTTCTAGGTTAGGAAAATATTATCCTAACAGCTCTGCCACAATGTCCTTAAAAAAAATTATTAATTTTTGAAGGAAATAATACTGATCCCAGTTTGTCATATCATCCAGTACACGAGGAAGATTGTTAAGACATCCGACATGCATGCCTGATCCCAGTTTGCGACATCAGACATCCTTGTCTAACATAAACATAATTGAACACAGAATATGGAAGACTTACATTTGACCTTAACAAAACCAGATGAAGACACAATATTAGCTGCCATCTTATTTCTGTTACAGCCCACGTTATCCTCAGTCACTTCCTGTGTCCGTTTTGTCTCCACATAATCCTGAACACAAAAAACAACATGTGATGACACTATCAATGGGTCCAACATGTGATGACACTATCACTGGGTCCAACATGTGATGACACTATCACTGGGTCCAACATGCTATGACACTATCACTAGGTCTAACATGTAATGACACTATCAATGGGTCCTTCTTCTTCTTCGTACGCTGTCAGATGTCAACCTGTATTTTTTCTAAAAAAGCAGCGGTCATCCTGAGGCTGTCGACACTGCCATAGAGCTTGTCTAGTGTTGCCACTGGTGATGGTCACATCTGCTTTCTCTGATCCTCATATGTCGGGAAGTTTTGCAGCAAATGTTCAGCGGTCATTTTCCCAGTACTGCACGTGCATTCGTCAGTGCCACCTATCTTCAATTTGTTGAATAGGTGGTACCTCAGTCTATTGTGGCCAGTGCAGAGTCTGAAGACCACGACCTGCTCTCTTCTGTTCAACTGGTAATAGGCATCGTTTCTTGTGTAGCCAGTATGTTCTGTTTCCCACTTGGTCATGTATCTAGCTCTAATAAGGCTTTTTGACTTTTCGAATGTCATACTAGGATCTGGTTGTGGTAGTCTTGCACCTTCTTTTGCCAGTCTGCCTGCCTCCTCGTTGCCTTGGATGTTACAGTGGGATGGAACCCACTGTACCACTACTCTTTTTGGTGCGGACTGCTGGCATAGTTGACAGAGTACTGCTCTTAAATCATTTAGTTCAGTATTTGTCTGGCTTTTTAATGCTGTGACTACGGCCAGGGCACTATCAATGGGTCGAACAAATCCTGAAGAGTAAATAAGAAGACTCCTGCTGGCCCCTCTTTACTTCAACCCCCCCCCCCCCAACCTTTATAACAACCACAAAAATTGTTAAAGGGTATGGTCAGATACCGCACCGAGATGAGAACACAAACAAAACCTTCGTATATATACAACAAATAACGACAAAGTTGAACTAGCAAATCAACATATAAGAAAATAATGGTCTACTTATCTGATATAGTGTCTGTCGTCACAACCTGTTGGGTCGGAAGCTCGACTGACAATGAGGGACAGCGGTCAAATAAGGTCAAATGGATAAGATACACCTTCACAATGAAAGCTAACAATTTAACCAGGCATGCACTGGATTAGAACCCACACAGGAAGAGAAGAGTGGGTACATCAAAGAGCAGCTGATGAGGAATAGTCAAAGAGGTCAACGCAACTCCAGTTTTTATTTAAAAAACAGCTTGTGATGCTGTGTCCTAGCCTATCCACCTTTGTTTTCTAAATTTCCAACTGCAATATTGCCTGCCACACACATGAGGGTGTTTCTTGGATCTGACCATCTAAAACTAAGTGGAGACATCTGTTGGTGGAGGTTTGCAGTGTGAATGTGATGGAGACATATGTTGGGGGAGGTTTGCAGTGTGAATGTGATGGAAACATCTGTTGGTGGAGGTTTGCAGTGTGAATGTGATGGAGACATCTGTTGGTGGAGGTTTGCAGTGTGAATGTGATGGAGACATCTGTTGGTGGAGGTTTGCAGTGTGAATGTGATGGAGACATCAGTTGGTTTAGGTTTGCAGCCTGTATGTGACACTATTCCTGGGAGAGGAACCTACCTCCTACCAGGCGCGTCAGCAGGGTTTGCGGATTGCTGAAAAACCTCCTAATTTGAAGGTTAGCTGCGAATAAATAAAGAGCCATTTATAAAAACGGGTCTACAGGCATGGACGCTGTAAGGAGGCAGCCCCTCCACCATGCAAAGATATAACAGGCTAATCACTGTTTGTTTTAAAAAAACAAACGATTATAAGGCTGGAGGGCTGGATTGGAAAGAGGCCAGGAAAAAGACTGCAGATAGAGCAGTGTGGCGTTCTTTCTGGAAAACCTTTATATCTCATGGTAGAAGAGGAGTGACTAAGTAAGTAAGTAAGTATGTGACACTCTTTCTCTGCAGCAAAGCTGTTCAACCATATGGACAATATTAATACAGAAGTCTGATCGTGTTTATCTGAGAGAGAATGGCGCTGAAACCAAAATGGGTGAGGAGAATTGAAAGTCATTCTGGCTTTGTTAAGTTTGGTGTTGGTTTGTTCCTGTATCTTTGTCACTGTTAGTTACCAAGTACATCGAACTTTGTGCTTTTTCAAATATCTACACTGTCAGTCTCCCATAGTCGTTGTTAGTGTTGATCATGTCTGTACTTTCACTATCCCTGGCCTGTTCCTGTTGCTAATAATAAGCTACAAAAATCTTTTGTTATTTCATCACTAGACTTTTGTTGTTTTTGTTATCTTAGAAGCAAAACATTCCCTTCACCTTGCTGGGTCTGTGGCAATACTTGGGAAAGCGGCTCACTTCAATCATCAATAAAGTATCTTTCCTCGCTGCCTTCCTTCCTTGTCTTACTGCCTCCTTTATGTTCCTAACTTCTCTGTCTTACTGCCTCCTTTATCTTACTGCCTCCTTTATGTTACTAACTTCTCTGTCTTACTGCCTCCTTTATCTTACTGCCTCCTTTATCTTACTGCCTCCTTTATGTTCCTAACTTCTCTGTCTTACTGCCTCCTTTATCTTACTGCCTCCTTTATCTTACTGCCTCCTTTATGTTCCTAACTTCTCTGTCTTACTGCCTCCTTTATCTTACTGCCTCCTTTATCTTACTGCCTCCTTTATCTTACTGCCTCCTTTATCTTACTGCCTCCTTTATCTTACTGCCTCTTTTATCTTACTGCCTCCTTTATCTTACTGCCTCCTTCATCTTACTGCCTCCTTTATCTTACTGCCTCCTTTATGTTCCTAACTTCTCTGTCTTACTGCCTCCTTTATCTTACTGCCTCCTTTATCTTACTGCCTCCTTTATCTTACTGCCTCTTTTATCTTACTGCCTCCTTTATCTTACTGCCTCCTTTATCTTACTGCCTCCTTTATCTTACTGCCTCCTTTATGTTCCTAACTTCTCTGTCTTACTGCCTCCTTTATCTTACTGCCTCCTTTATCTTACTGCCTCCTTTATCTTACTGCCTCCTTTATCTTACTGCCTCCTTTATCTTACTGCCTCCTTTATCTTACTGCCTCCTTTATCTTACTGCCTCCTTTATCTTAATGCCTCCTTTATCTTACTGCTTCCTTTATCTTACTGCCTCCTTTATCTTACTGCCTCCTTTATCTTATTGCCTCCTTTATCGTCTAGTCAATTAGAGAGATGAAAAGCTTCACAACAAGTAACTGTAACTCAACTAAACACTCAAGTTACAGAAGAGAAGGTTTACAGCAGTACCTGATTTGTCTCTTTCATGTCTGCGTCTTGTTTGACTTTCCTGCCTCCGGCCTGCACGTTTCCTATCTGTCTTTTATGACATAAAAAAGAATTAATTAACACTGACACGATTCAAGTCAAATACCTATTTCTGGCAACAACTTTCTTGTCCGCAGATTTCAACATTTATTTGGATCAGAAAAAATATGCAAAGTTTTTAACATAATCAGTATTGCTGACTCTGCTGTAATTTTCACTCCTCAACATTTTCATGGTAATTAAGGACCCTAAAACTAAATCATGGAAAGAGTATGGGGAAATTCTGAATTTGGACTACAAAAACACAGCAAGAATTTTCTACAAAATGTATGGGAGGAAGAGATGATTGCTACAATCCAACAGAAATTATAAATGGCAACAATGGAATCGAAATAAATGACCTGGTCCTGAACAGATGATAGAATTACTTTAAAGGACTTCTCAACTTACAAACAACTGGGAACAATGACACACAACTGGTCCTGAACAGATGATAGAATTACTTTAAAGGACTTCTAGACTTACAAACAACTGGGAACAATGACACACAACTGGTCCTGAACAGATGATAGAATTACTTTAAAGGACTTCTAGACTTACAAACTGGGAACAATGACCCACAACTGGTCCTGAACAGATGATAGAATTACTTTAAAGGACTTCTCCTCAACTTACAAACAACTGGGAACAATGACCCACAACTGGTCCTGAACAGATGATAGAATTACTTTAAAGGACTTCTCCTCAACTTACAAACAACTGGGAACAATGACAAACAACTGGTCCTGAACAGATGATAGAATTACTTTAAAGGACTTCTCAACTTACAAACAACTGGGAACAATGACAAACAACTGGTCCTGAACAGATGATAGAATTACTTTAAAGGACTTCTCAACTTACAAACAACTGGGAACAATGACACACAAATGGTCCTGAACAGATGATAGAATTACTTTAAAGGACTTCTCAACTTACAAACAACTGGGAACAATGACACACAACTGGTCCTGAACAGATGATAGAATTACTTTAAAGGACTTCTAGACTTACAAACAAATGGGAACAATGACACACAACTGGTCCTGAACAGATGATAGAATTACTTTAAAGGACTTCTCAACTTACAAACAACTGGGAACAATGACACACAACTGGTCCTGAACAGATGATAGAATTACTTTAAAGGACTTCTAGACTTA
Organism: Ariolimax columbianus; assembly: GCA_036924085.1. Classification (NCBI taxonomy): domain Eukaryota; kingdom Metazoa; phylum Mollusca; class Gastropoda; order Stylommatophora; family Arionidae; genus Ariolimax; species Ariolimax columbianus. Next base: position 31,499,631 of record JAVGWX010000025.1, read on the forward strand.
CAAACTGGGAACAATGACCCACAACTGGTCCTGAACAGATGATAGAATTACTTTAAAGGACTTCTAGACTTACAAACAACTGGGAACAATGACACACAACTGGTCCTGAACAGATGATAGAATTACTTTAAAGGACTTCTCAACTTACAAACAACTGGGAACAATGACCCACAACTGGTCCTGAACAGATGATAGAATTACTTTAAAGGACTTCTCAACTTACAAACAACTGGGAACAATGACACACAACTGGTCCTGAACAGATGATATAATTACTTTAAAGGACTTCTCAACTTACAAACAACTGGGAACAATGACAAACAACTGGTCCTGAACAGATGATAGAATTACTTTAAAGGACTTCTCAACTTACAAACAACTGGGAACAATGACACACAAATGGTCCTGAACAGATGATAGAATTACTTTAAAGGACTTCTCAACTTACAAACAACTGGGAACAATGACACACAACTGGTCCTGAACAGATGATAGAATTACTTTAAAGGACTTCTAGACTTACAAACAAATGGGAACAATGACACACAACTGGTCATGAACAGATGATAGAATTACTTTAAAGGACTTCTCAACTTACAAACAACTGGGAACAATGACACACAACTGGTCCTGAACAGATGATAGAATTACTTTAAAGGACTTCTAGACTTACAAACAAATGGGAACAATGACACACAACTGGTCCTGAACAGATGATAGAATTACTTTAAAGGACTTCTAGACTTACAAACAAATGGGAACAATGACACACAAGATACCAACATTAACGTAAGCAAGAGGTTAGAACCAAACATCGAACAACACCAATATTAGATTACATCAAAAGACAACAACTAAAATGGTTTGGACACGTAACAAGTCTACCACCACACAACAACCCCCAACATCATCATGTAGCATGTCCTTTGTAGAACGTCGCTCCCATCACAGTCTGTCTGAAAGAAACTCGTTCCCTTGCCAAAACTCCAGCCTCCGCCACAGTCATACTCAGGCATTTCTGGATATCTTGGTGCTATCGTCTTCTTGGTCTACCCCTTCCTCTTTTGCCTGGCACCATACCTTCCATCACCATCCTCTCGAGACCGCTGTGTCTCTTGATGTGACCAAAGTATTTGCATTTTCTAGCCAAAATGGAATTGATAAACCAGTTCTCCTCTATGATCAACTCTTGCCGAATGTCTACATTTGTTCTTTTCTCTGTCCAGGGTATTCTGAGGATCTTTCTGTAACATTTTGACTCGAAGGATTCGATTCTTTGTCTAATAAATTATTTTTACTTGTTTGACTTTGAATGGTCATAAGCATGATGCAGCAATACAATATTGATATTTTTTACATTCTGCAATCTCTTATCTGTATGTTTGCTAAATTTGATGTCATTCAAATGTATATTTTAAGACATGTGATGTTTAATTACAAAGTAAGCTATTTTCCAAAAATACTAAATCCTGCCCTCCATTTTATTTTAATCATTAACTCCACAAGTAAAGTCAGTATACTGAGTATAGTATTATTAGTAACTGTCAATTAGTATTACATTTAATATTGTTATATTCTTTTTACAACAGCTTGCAATTTTAGTTTTATTTAATCTTTCTTTGTTTCTATAAATTATTAGTCATCCTCCATCATGGCAAGCAAGAAGTCTGTTGTTGATCTGAAAGCACATTTGGCGTGCTTTGAACCCGTGTATCCATTTCAGAAAGGATACATTGCACAGCTGCTGATGGAAACAAGAGATCCATCAATCACTGTTTTGCTGCGGAATGTCAAGACTCTTGTTCCTTCTATGTTTATAGAACAGGATAAGTGTATAGATGAGATAAAGCTCGGCTCAAATATGCGAACCTTGCAGAGTGAACTGAAGCTGAAGAAAAACAATTTGAGTAGTCACTGGCACTCACTTGTAAATCTTTTTCAGCAGCCCTTTCCTATACATTTTAAAGATGTGTCTAATACTGTTTTATTGCAGCCACAAGAGATTTCAGCAACAACAATGTCAACTGTTTCAGATGTGTCTGTTGAGCCGCATCATCATCATTCATGGAAGGAAAGAAGTTTGTTGTTGTGCCATTTTTAACAATACACCCATATTAGAAATAGATATTTAAAGATTTAGATGATAGTGTAAAATTTAAACTGCATCAATTTATTGACAATCATTATTTCATTTTAGATATTCCACTTTTACATCACTTCCTTATCAATAAAGCAGACGAGGAAGAAACCTGACCAGAAGTGTGTCTGTCTGAAGTACTGGTCAATAGATGAACTGCCGCCAAATGAGGATTATGTGATGACAATGGCTGCATTTTTAGCTGATTTTGCTCTTGGGGACCTCAAGTTTGAATAGTTTGTAAGTATATTCTTTTTGTATATTATATAGCCATATTGAAACTTTTTTTGGTTAGCTCTTTCAGGATGTAGCAGTATTTCCATCTTTAATACCAGACATGTCCTGTTACTTTTCAAATTTCATCTAGTGTTAGTTAAAATGTCACTGTTTTATATTATCATATTATGTGGTTATATATGGAAGAAAATGGGATTGCTTGAGCATTAAGAAAATATAAATGATATAAATATATCTCTATTTGTCAAATAGTAAAATAATAAGAAACATGCAACAACAAACTGCACGACAAAAACAATTAACATATCAGACACCCAATAAAGACTGTTAATCCATATGTTTTGCTGTTTGGAACACACTTGTTTGTAAACTACATTAACACCATTAATGAATTAAACTGAATATCATACATGCCTCTTGTTAAATGTATGTAATAATTTTTTTTGTATATTCAATTGATAAGCAGTTATCTTTACTTATTATTGGTAGTATCCATTTAGAAAAGGATTATGACATGCCTGTTGAGTTACCTATTCAGATACGGATTACCACATGCCAGTTACCTATTCAGAAACGGATTACGACATGCCAGTGACTCAGTTCCTAGCTGATTTTGTTTTTGCAAATGCCACATTTGAATAATCAACTGTAGCTTGTAAGTATGTTCCAGGCACCGTCTGTAAGTATATTCTTTTTATTTCTAACATTCCTTTATTTCTAACAACTATGTATGTTACATAACTTAGTAAAAAAATTGTTCTTAAATTTGTGTAATAATTTGTTCTGTATACTAATTCTGCAAGCATTTTAATGAAATAACACCATACAATAAATATATTAATGCTCCTCTCAAAAAGACGATTAATATGATATATCACATGTAGTATAACAAGACGAGAAAAATATTGCAGCATTATTTTAGTTGCGAATTATGCAAATGAGGTCGCCATTTTGAATATTAATTAGTTCCTGCCTTTTGGAAAAGTAATGCAATTACCGCCATCGGTTGTATTTTGTTCTCCCGAATAAAAAAAGGTATGGTTTTACACGTGTTCTGTCATGAATAGCTGAGATAATCAGCATATTGTCCACTCCACTCTGCTTTTCGGATACAAGTTTTCATAGTCCATATTTTTACTCTTCCTCTATAGCCCCTTTGCGGACTTTTAAGCTAATTTAAATATTAAAAAAATCATAACTTTCGTGGGGATCGACATAGAGACTTGGTTGATATATCATTGGATTGCATTTTTCTGGGGCTTTCTAATAGTTGTATTTGTAATGCAATTTGAAATTGTCATTAAATTACCTATAGTATAGCATGTTGCCATCATGGTCCAGAACACCCTATCCCTTTTTCTTTGTTTCTGTAAGTGCCAGGACTGTCAATTTTGCTCTCTTCATCTCCTCTATTAGTTCTTGTTCTTTTCCGTTTATACTTCGTACATTCCATGTTCCGTAAATCGTGGTTCTTATTTCTCGCCTGTTCGTCGCCGTTGAGGTCAGTCCGGTTTTCTCTATGTTTTGACTAGTAATGGGTTGTTTTTTTTAAAGGCAAACAGGTGATTAGCCTGTTGTGTCTTTGTATGGTGGAGGGGCTGCCTCCCGACCCGTTTTTTGTCCACGGCTACTTATTTTTTCGCAGCTAACTTTCAAATTAGGAGGCCTTTCAGCAATCCGCAAACCCTGCTGACGCGCCTGGTAGGAGGTAGGTTCCTCTCCCAGGAATAGTGTCACATACAGGCTACAAAGCTTCACCAACAGATGTCTCCATCATTTACAGACTGTAAACCTCCACCAACAGTGTCTCCATCACTTCCAGACTATAAACCTTCACCAACAGATGTCTCCATCACATCCAGACTACAAACCTCCCCCACCAGATGTCTCCATCACTTGCAGACTACAAACCTCCCCCAACAGATGTCTCCATGACTTCCAGACTACAAACCTCCACCACCAGATGTCTCCATCCTTTACAGACTGTAAACCTGCACCAACAGTGTCTCCATCACATCCAGACTACAAACCTCCCCCACCAGATGTCTCCATCACTTGCAGACTACAAACCTCCACCAACAGATGCCTCCATGACTTCCAGACTACTAACCTTCCCCACCAGATGTCTCCACTTAGTGTTGGATTCTCAGATTTAAAAAAAACACCCTCATGTGTGTGGCAGGCAATATTGCAGTTGAAGATTTAGAAGATAAAGATGGATAGGATAAGACACAGCATCACAAGCTGGTTTTTTAATAAAAACTCCAGTTTCGTTGACCTCTTTGACTATTCCTCATCAGAAGCTCTTTGATGTACTCAATCTTCTCTTCCTGTGTGGGTTCTAATCCAGTGCATACCTGGTTAAATTGTTAGCTTTCATTGTGAAGGTGTATGTTATCCATTTGACCGCTGTCCTTCATTGTCAGTCGAGCTTCCGACCCAACCAGATGTGATGACAGACACTATCAAATAAGTAGACCATAATTTTCTTGTATGTTGATTTGCTAGTTCAGCTTTGTCGTTATTTGTTGTATATATACGTAGATTTTAATTGTGTTCTCGTCTCGGTGCGGTATCTGACCATACTCATACAAAAATTTTGATTAAACTTTAATCTACTTTAAACATTTATTTTTTTCTCATCTTATCCATTTCCACTTTCTCTTAATCTCCATCTGCTTTGGTTGTTGTTGTGTTTTGGTCATAAATTAGTGGTTGTTATGGGGGGGGGGGGGGTTAAAGTAAAGAGGGGCCAGCAGGAGTCCTCTTATTTCCTCCTCAGTAATTTTTTGACCCATTGATAGTGTCATCACATGTTGGACCCGTTGATAGTGTCATTACATGTTGGACCCATTGATAGTGTCATCACATGTTGGACCCATCGATAGTGTCATTACATGTTGGACCCATTGATAGTGTCATTACATGTTGGACCCATTGATAGTGTCATTACATGTTGGACCCATTGATAGTGTCATTACATGTTGGACCCATTGCTAGTGTCATTACATGTTGGACCCAGTGATAGTGTCATTACATCTTGGACCCATTGATAGTGTCATCACATGTTGGACCCATTGATAGTGTCATCACATGTTGGACCCATTGATAGTGTCATCACATGTTGGACCCATTGATAGTGTCATCACATGTTGGACCCATTGATAGTGTCATCACATGTTGTATTTCTGTGTTCAGGATCATGTGGAGACAAAACAGACACAGGAAGTGACTGAGGATAACGTGGGCTGTAACAGAAAGAAGATGGCAGCTAATATTGTGTCTTCACCTGTTGTTTTTTTTTTGTTTTTTTTTTTTTTTTTTTGCGTTCGCCTTATTTTTTCTAATCCCCAAGGCGGTGTGCGTTGCACTGTGTTTTTATTTTGCGCCTGTCGGCCCAGTGCATCCGACTTCAGCACGCATTTTATGTAAGGGTCTGCTTCCTCCTGCATTTTCTAAGGGTTTGCTTCCCCGGGGTAACGGCCGGTGCTGTGATGGGGATCGAACCCAGCACCTTCGGGTCGTGAGCCGTGCCACTTAACCACTAGGCCACGCCGTCCCCTCACCTGGTTTTGATAAGGTCAAATGTAAGTTTTACATATTCTGTGTTAAATTATGTTTATGTCAGACATGTATGTCTGCTGTTTTCTACTAGGGTTGACTGTAATGTATGCTGTCTCAAACTGGGGTTGACAGTAATGTATGCTGTCTCAAACTGGGGTTGACTGTAATGTATGCTGTCTCAAACTGGGGTTGACAGTAATGTATGCTGTCTCAAACTGGGGTTGACAGTAATGTATGCTGTCTCAAACTGGGGTTGACAGTAATGTATGCTGTCTCAAACTGGGGTTGACAGTAATGTATGCTGTCTCAAACTGGGGTTGACTGTAATGTATGCTGTCTCAAACTGGTGTCAGGCATGGATGTTGGCTGTCTTAACAATCTTCCTCGTGTACTGGATGATGTGACAAGCTGGGGTCAGTATTATTTCCTGCAAAAATTAAGTTTCTTTGAGAAGATTGTGGCAGAGCTGTTAGGATACCATTTTTCTAACCTAGAAAACACTGGTTTGAACCCCAATAAGGCCTAGTTTCATTGCTTCCTGAAATGAAATAAACATCTAATTTGCACATTGCGTCCTGATTTCTGGGTTAAGCTGAATGTAATCTTTACCTTTATAAATTGTTTGTGGAGAACCTAGCCATAAGAAAATGTTTTCTTTCTTGTTAAGTCTGTAACTTTTTGTTGTGAGTCATCCTTTAATCATTTTCAGCCAGGCACAGTAGGCATCAGTGGCACCCATAATGTTTTCCGCCAGATATGGTAGGCATCAGTGGCACCCATAACATTATCATCCAGGTATGGTAGGCATCAGTGGCACCCATAACGTTATCATCCAGGTATGGTAGACATCAGTGGCACCCATAACGTTTTCAGCCAGGAATGGTAGGCATCAGTGGCTTCAATAACATTTTAAGCCAGGTATGGTAGACAATAATGTCACATTAACAACGAAATTTGGACGCCAGGACCAAAGACATGATTTTATTATTTGATCTGACCAATGATCATGCATCTGGATTAGACGTAAAGATTCAACAAACGTCTGATTCAGACTTTGACTGGAGACACAGAAGAAATGGGTTTTGGTAATGTTTTTGAAAGATTTAAAGCAGAAATAAACCCACAGCCTTGAGTATCAAACATTATTTTTGCTCCGTACTTTCCCCTCCACATTAATTACATTATTATGAATAATCGATGTCATAGATGGTTTCATTATGTGTGTCTTACGATCTACAGATCATGATTTTAGCAGAATTTGTTTCATATTAACAAATTTTATTTTGAAGCAAACCATTTGACATACACAGTTGTGGTACTTGCCTCTGACTGAAAGACACAAATCGGGAAAGTTATTGCGGACTGGAAAGGGTTATTACTGTATTCTCTGATTATTTCCTGAATTAATTTCTGCAATCATCTTCCCTAGAATGTGAGGTGTGCAAGCTGAAACCTGTAGGAGGCTGTTCCGTGCATGGACCTACCATTTTTATTGATTATGATGAGGTAATGTATACAGTCCATTAGAAGGTGTTGTCATTGTGAGATTGGTGGCAGAGTTTATGGGGGATGTGTTGTGGGCTTTCACAGTCTCTCAATCCTGTCTTCACTCTAAGATGTGGTTCTCACCATGACATGGGAAAGTTGTGTAGGGCTCTTAACCCTATCAGACCTGCAGCCCTGAACCTTACTGTCCCCCATTCCTGGGCTCATGATCATTAAAGAGAAAAAAACCAACATGATATAGAAAAATGTTAGTTACATGCAAACAAGTGGTTAGAATAAGATGTAACTTGGAGACATTGTAGAAAATAGGTTTACCTTTTATCTAGCGTCAATATTCCACCTTTGTGTGCCAATCCACCCAGCAAAAGGCCAAGAATCTGTCTCAAGTCATACCATTTCGAAATCCAGGAGTAAATCCAACAAAGAGCCATCATCTGTCCAATAATCCTGATAGCTGGGCCTTATACATGAGTATTCCATATAGATCCTCAGTCCAAGAAAAGCCTTCATCTCATCACTCGAGCTCTCACTGTCTGAGACTGTCTTGAACAGAGTCTGAATCAACCAAATTATTGATCACCTGTTGGACTGTCATAAGCCTAGACTTACTATGCTTTCCTGTTGAAGTGCTTAGTTCATCAGCCGCTTGTTTCATTGTAAATTTTCCGAATTTGTTCACGTTAAACCCCACAAAATCAATTCAAACATGGGGGCAGCCATTTGCAATGACTAATCACGAGGATTGACCACGATTGGTTGGTTATTTTTAGATTCTGCCGCATTTTATGACGTACTACCAAAAGTACCGAAAATTAGGTACAGCGGTTTAGCGGCAGTTAAGGAAATTTCCAGAAATTGGATACAGCGGTCTGGTAGGGTTAAGTCAAGCGGGGTTCTGTGAAAGTCCTGTCTGGGGCTATGAACTCTTGAGTGTGAACATCGTGGGAATCTGTGAAATTAGGGGGGGGGGGTGAGGTGTTTGCGAGCCCAGTTTTTGAAAGTAATCTGAAAGTCGAGCAGAGGTCTGAACCCCTGAGAGGTTGTGAAAGTTCTGTGTAGAAATGTGAACCCCTTGTCACGACTTTCCTTATTATAACCATTACTGTTACTATTTGAGACCAATGTTTCCACTTAACTGGTTCATTAAGGGCTGGTCTAACAAAGCCAGCACCATGTTTCCAATTCACTGGCTCTTCTTTAAGGGCTGGTCTAACAAAGCCAGCACCATGTTTCCAATTCACTGGCTCTTTAAGGGCTGGTCTAACAAAGCCAGCACCATGTTTCCACTTCACTGGCTCTTTAAGGGCTGGTCTAACAAAACCAGCACCATGTTTCCACTTCACTGGCTCTTTAAGAGCTGGTCTAACAAGGCCAGCACCATGTTTCCACTTCACTGGCTCTTATAGGGCTGGTCTAACAAAACCAGCACCATGTTTCCACTTCACTGGCTCTTTAAGAGCTGGTCTAACAAGGCCAGCACCATGTTTCCACTTCACTGGCTCTTATAGGGCTGGTCTAACAAAACCAGCACCATGTTTCCACTTCACTGGCTCTTTAAGAGCTGGTCTAACAAAGCCAGCACCATGTTTCCACTTCACTGGCTCTTTAAGAGCTGGTCTAACAAGGCCAGCACCATGTTTCCACTTCACTGGCTCTTATAGGGCTGGTCTAACAAAACCAGCACCATGTTTCCACTTCACTGGCTCTTTAAGAGCTGGTCTAACAAAGCCAGCACCATGTTTCCACTTCACTGGCTCTTATAGGGCTGGTCTAACAAAACCAGCACCATGTTTCCACTTCACTGGCTCTTTAAAGGCTGGTCTAACAAAACCAGCACCATGTTTCCACTTCACTGGCTCTTTAAGAGCTGGTCTAACAAGGCCAGCACCATGTTTCCACTTCACTGGCTCTTATAGGGCTGGTCTAACAAAACCAGCACCATGTTTCCACTTCACTGGCTCTTTAAGGGCTGGTCTAACAAGGCCAGCACCATGTTTCCACTTCACTGGCTCTTTAAGGGCTGGTCTAACAAAGCCAGAACCATGTTTCCACTTCACTGGCTCTTTAAGGGCTGGTCTAACAAGGCCAGCACCATGTTTTCACTTCACTGGCTCTTATAGGGCTGGTCTAACAAAACCAGCACCATGTTTCCACTTCACTGGCTCTTTAAGGGCTGGTCTAACAAAACCAGCACCATGTTTCCACTTCACTGGCTCTTTAAGAGCTGGTCTAACAAGGCCAGTACCATGTTTCCACTTCACTGGCTCTTATAGGGCTAGTCTAACAAAACCAGCACCATGTTTCCACTTCACTGGCTCTTTAAGGGCTGGTCTAACAAGGCCAGCACCATGTTTCCACTTCACTGGCTCTTTAAGGGCTGGTCTAACAAAGCCAGAACCATGTTTCCACTTCACTGGCTCTTTAAGGGCTGGTCTAACAAAACCAGCACCATGTTTCCACTTCACTGGCTCTTTAAGAGCTGGTCTAACAAGGCCAGCACCATGTTTCCACTTCACTGGCTCTTATAGGGCTGGTCTAACAAAACCAGCACCATGTTTCCACTTCACTGGCTCTTTAAGAGCTGGTCTAACAAGGCCAGCACCATGTTTCCACTTCACTGGCTCTTATAGGGCTGGTCTAACAAAACCAGCACCATGTTTCCACTTCACTGGCTCTTTAAGAGCTGGTCTAACAAAGCCAGCACCATGTTTCCACTTCACTGGCTCTTTAAGAGCTGGTCTAACAAGGCCAGCACCATGTTTCCACTTCACTGGCTCTTATAGGGCTGGTCTAACAAAACCAGCACCATGTTTCCACTTCACTGGCTCTTTAAGAGCTGGTCTAACAAAGCCAGCACCATGTTTCCACTTCACTGGCTCTTATAGGGCTGGTCTAACAAAACCAGCACCATGTTTCCACTTCACTGGCTCTTTAAAGGCTGGTCTAACAAAACCAGCACCATGTTTCCACTTCACTGGCTCTTTAAGAGCTGGTCTAACAAGGCCAGCACCATGTTTCCACTTCACTGGCTCTTATAGGGCTGGTCTAACAAAACCAGCACCATGTTTCCACTTCACTGGCTCTTTAAGGGCTGGTCTAACAAGGCCAGCACCATGTTTCCACTTCACTGGCTCTTTAAGGGCTGGTCTAACAAAGCCAGAACCATGTTTCCACTTCACTGGCTCTTTAAGGGCTGGTCTAACAAGGCCAGCACCATGTTTTCACTTCACTGGCTCTTATAGGGCTGGTCTAACAAAACCAGCACCATGTTTCCACTTCACTGGCTCTTTAAGGGCTGGTCTAACAAAACCAGCACCATGTTTCCACTTCACTGGCTCTTTAAGAGCTGGTCTAACAAGGCCAGTACCATGTTTCCACTTCACTGGCTCTTATAGGGCTAGTCTAACAAAACCAGCACCATGTTTCCACTTCACTGGCTCTTTAAGGGCTGGTCTAACAAGGCCAGCACCATGTTTCCACTTCACTGGCTCTTTAAGGGCTGGTCTAACAAAGCCAGAACCATGTTTCCACTTCACTGGCTCTTTAAGGGCTGGTCTAACAAGGCCAGCACCATGTTTCCACTTCACTGGCTCTTTAAGAGCTGGTCTAACAAAACCAGCACCATGTTTCAACTTCACTGGCTCTTATAGGGCTGGTCTAACAAAGCCAGCACCATGTTTCCACTTCACTGGCTCTTTAAGGGCTGTTCTAAATAAGCCAGCACCATGTTTCCACTTCACTGGCTCTTTTTTAAGGTCTGGTCTAACAAATCCAGCACCAATGGAAATGTTAACTAATCAATTGATTGTTTTAGCTCACTGTTTGCACCAGTGCTTGTTGTGGTAGTCCCTGATGTAGTGCTATTTAGGACGAATGACTAGTGCTGGCTGTTGTAGACCCTGATGAAGTCCTGTTTAGGATGAATCACTAGTGCTGGCTGTTGTAGACACTGATGAAGTCCTGTCTCCATGTATTTGCAGTGGCAGTTTCAATGGCAATGGGTTTTTAACCCTTTCCGGTCCGCACTAATTTTGTCTATTTGGATCTTTCAGTCCAGAGCTAGAGCTGCAACTCTATGTCAAAAAGTGTTATTCAAAATAAAATTAATAAATATTAAACAAATTGAGCTAAAATGAGGATCTAAACATGGTGCAACACAAAATGAAACGATCTACGACATAATAAAGATATGTTAATATGAAGCCTTAAATGGATTTAATGGGGAGGTGGAAATACACGTTCTCCTGTTTCTAAGCCAAAGTCCTTTTCTTCATTGTCCCAGCCAAAGTTCTTTTCTTCTGTTCCAGCCAAAGTTCCTTTCTCCTGTATCCCAGCCAAAGTCCTTTTCTTCTTTCCCAGTCAAAGTCCTTTTCTTCATTGTCCCAGATGGATGATCAGTAGTCTGATCAAATAAATCATTTTTCAGGACTTGGTCAAACTTTTCTAGCGATCAATGTTTACCTATTGGAAATAACTCTCTCGGACAGTAAGTGACGCCTTCAGGGTTATCGCCACTGACTGAACCAAACTGTAAAGAGTTTAATGAAGATATTGCTAGCCCCATGCATAGCCCTCTGTAGTCCTTTTATGACCTGCTTAGGGGGGGGGGCTACAGTGCTGCTATTCTTTTCAACCCAGGTACAATTTGAGTCTCCGCTGTCTCAATATTTCTGGAACCTCTGACTAAATGATTGTTGAGATGCCTTGTTCCTGACGGCAGTGTCTGCCTTTGGTTTTCTTGAATGGTTCAGCCATTAGCGTGTCTGACTCGTGTGACAGAGGGACTGTGTTTAATGCCTTGTCTTAGCCATTTCCAGCCTATCTAACTTTTTTAGATGTGCACCTTAGAATTTCAAGGCAAGTGCTTCGCATATATGTGTGTTAGATGTTGTAACAGGTCCAGAGAGAGAAACACATACGTGTGTGTTAGATGTTGTAACAAAGAGCCAGATATAGAAACACATACGTGTTTTTTAGATATTGTAACAGAGCCAAACAGAGAAACACATACATGAGTGTTAGATGTTGTAACAGAGCCATAGAGAGAAACACACACGTGTGTGTTAGATGTTGTAACAGAGCCAAACAGAGAAACACATACATGTGTGTTAGATGTTGTAACAGAGCCAGATAGAGAAACACACATGTGTGTATTAGATGTTGTAACAAAGAAGCAGATATAGAAACACATACGTGTGTGTTAGATGTCAATTAATGTCTGATCCTTGCCAATTAGTAATGTAACATGCTTCAGTCTGCTCAAATATAAAATTGGCACCTGACTTGGGGAAGGTAAAACAGCATTCAAGGAATCCTCAGATTCCACAGTGTCTAACACTTAATCTCTAACAGCAGTGACTACCTTACCTGTTTGACATCTCTTCCAGAATCATTATGTCAGTCAGGTGAGAGCTCTAACACTTGATCTCTGACAGCAATGACTACTTTACCTGTTTGACATCTCTTCCAGAGTCAGCATGTTAGTCAGGTGAGAGCTCTAACACTTGATCTCTGACAGCAATGACTACTTTACCTGTTTGACATCTCTTCCAGAGTCAGTATGTTAGTCAGGTGAGAGCTCTAACACTTGATCTCTGACAGCAATGACTACTTTACCTGTTTGACATCTCTTCCAGAGTCATTATGTTAGTCAGGTGAGAGCTCTAACACTTGATCTCTGACAGCAATGACTACTTTACCTGTTTGACATCTCTTCCAGAGTCATTATGTTAGTCAGGTGAGAGCTCTAACACTTGATCTCTGACAGCAATGACTACTTTACCTGTTTGACATCTCTTCCAGAGTCATTATGTTAGTCAGGTGAGAGCTGCTGTTGTGGACACCAGTGTTGTTGATGTTCATGGCTCAAACAGGAAGTTTGCAGGCGGCCAAGAAGTCAACAAAACTTTTTTACGTGCAGTGAATCAAGGTAAACAACATAATTGATACACCAACACACTCATGCCTTTCTACAGCCACATACACATTCTTATTATACCCACACACCCACGCCATAGTATACACACACACACACATGCCTTATTATACCCACACACACATGCCTTATTGCACACACATTTATACCTTTTTACACCCATACACGCATGCCTTATTACACCCACACACACATGCCTTTATAGACCCACATGCCTTGTTACACCCACACACATGCAACAGAAGTCCTGGGATGCCACCAAACAAAAAAGAACCCATGGGTGACCAAAGCCGTTCTAGACCTTTGTGATAAAAGAAGGTCACTGAATAAACACAATCACCCACTGGAGGAGGTCAGCAGTTATAAAGAGGTCAAGAAAGCCATACAACAAAAGATGGGAGAGGCGAAAGAAGTGTGGATATGTGAGCAATGCGCAAACATCGAAGAGAGACTAAACAGAAATGACGCTAAAGGAGCATGCAGGGTGGTCAAAGAACTGGTAACACCAAGACAAAGCAGGAACCTTATGATCCATGATAAAAGCGGCAAATGCCTTATTGAGGAAAATTACGTACTGGCACGATGGACAGAGTACTGTTCCGAGCTATACAACTATGAAGGGAAAACAAACCTGAGAAAACATTCCCCCCAACACCAACAAATATAGAGGATAACCAACTGATAACGAAGGAAGAGGTAACTGCAGCGGTAAAGACATTGAGAAGAGGGAAGGCGGCCGGCGTGGACAATCTACCAGCAGAGCTCTTACAGGCAGGTGGAGAGGTAGTGGTGGAAGGCCTGACACACATCTGCAACAAAATATGGGCGACAGGAAACTGGCCAGACTTATGGACGAAATCAATAGTTATACCGTTACATAAGTCTGGAAACCTAAAGCTGTGCCAAAATTACAGAACAATAAGCCTCATTAGCCACCCTAGCAAGGTCATGCTTAGATTAATCCTCGACCGATTGAAACCCCAAGCAGAGAACATTATTGCCGAGGAGCAAGCAGGGTTCAGACAGGAAAGAAGCACTACAGAACAGATATGTAATTTAAGGCTGCTAAGCGAGAAATATCTAGAACAGCAGCAAACACTGTATCATGTGTTTGTGGATTTTAAGAAGGCGTTTGATAGGGTATGGCATAAAGCGCTTTTGGCAAAGATGATGATGTATAATATCAACGGAAATATTATAACGGTCCTTGAACACCTGTATGACAAGGCGTCTAGCGCAGTTCTTGTGAATGGGAGGCGAGGAGACATGTTTCGCACATCAGTTGGTGTGAGACAGGGGTGTAAACTCTCTCCAACTCTTTTCAATATATTCCTTGAAGGAATTATGAGTGAGGCACTTGGAGGTCACGTTGGTACTGTCAAGATAGGGGGCCGAACGATTACTAACCTTCGTTTTGCAGATGATATCAACGGGTTGGCGGGTTCAGAATCAGAACTCCAGGAATGGGTCAGAAGGCTCGATGAAACAGCTCTTGACTATGGTATGGAGATAAACGCTGGAAAGACAAAATTAATGACCAACAACGCTACGTGCTTCAACAGCAAGATAAAAGCTAACTGTCAGGAACTCAAAGTGGTTGACCGTTTTAAATATCTTTGGTCGATTGTCAGTGATGAAGGATCAAAATGTGAAGTGTTGGCCAGAATAGCACAGACAATAGCGGCGCTTGCACGGCTTAACAAAATCTGGCAAGATAAACGGTTAACACTATGCACGAAAATCAGATTAATGCGTACACTGGTCCTGTCAGTATTCCTCTATGCGTGTGAGACATGGACAGTTTCAGCTGATCTTTAATGAAGGATACAGGCCTTGGAGATGAGATGTTTCCGAAGACTTTTAAACGTCACGTACAAGGATCGAGTTACAAATGAGAAAATGCGAGACATAATTACAACAGCAATAGGGCCTTTCGAAGACCTCTTGGCAACTGTCAAAAGAAGGAAACTCACTTGTTACGGTCACATATCGAGATCAAGTGGTCTTGCAAACACAATCATCCACGGAAAGGTGCATGGCAGACCACGAAGAGGCCGAACCAAACAGAGATGGGAGGACAACAAATAAGATTGGACCAGTCTCCGTCAGAAGAGTCACAAGCAGCGGCATCTGACAGAGAGGGCTGGCGTGGAGTTGTGAGGATGTCTTCATGTGTGCCCCAACGACCTCACCGGTTAAGGGATGACCTGACCTGACATGCCTTATTACACACACACACATGTCCTATTACACCACACACACATGCCTTATTACATCCACACACATGCCTTATTACACACACACACCCACATGTTTTTGATGCCGAATCATGTTTTTTATTGGTTCGACCTTTTTTATTTTGGTGTTTCTTTGGTTTTTTAAATAAAAGCTGGTTAAAAAGAAGATCTTTGCTAAAACATACACAAGACAATAACCTGAAACACCACCTATCAGATGGGACAAAGCTAATGGCAGTCATCAATGATGAACCACCTTGCTGGCAGGCAACTACCCCCACAATAAGAACTGTATTCTTTGACCTCTCTGCAGACAGGAACAACCTAACATCTTTGCAGAAAACTATCCCTCTTGAAACTATAGTCTCATCCACAAAACATCCAGGGCTACCACCAATGCTGGATGCCACGCAGTAACTAAATCCTATAACCTGCACCATGAAGACCACTCCTGCGTATACAGCACCTTGCGGAGAGACCTGTTCCAAATAATAGCAATAGAAAAAGATCTGTGTCTGATAATCTCAGATTTTGAAAGCAGCACCATACAACCTGAGGAGATGGTTATATTCTCAGACTCCAAATCTGCGCTTCAAGAATCTCTTCCCGGGAAATGAGAGGACTGATGAACTGGTCTGAAGCAGAGCAACACTACCAAAGTCACTACCTTGTATCACACTACAGACCTGCAGGTAGATCCTGAGAAACAACTATAGACAGAAATGGCTAAATCAGTGGGCTCCATCCCAGATGGACTGAATATACTCTAAATATCAAGCTAAACCTTATCCCCAGGACCCAGCCAAAAAATTTAAAAGAAGAGTTTGATCTTCAATCTGAGATCAGGCCATGCCTCTCTCAACAAACACCAGAATAAAATAGATCACTTAGTGAATCAAATTACAGAATCTGTCACAGCACAAGGAATCAGTTGAGCAGCTCCTGACCCTGTGCTGACGGCTAACCCTGATCTTGAAAAAGGGCTGCTCACACCGCAGCCTACCATACACCAACACACTCTACACACCACCACAACAACTGAGGAAGATGTGTGCCTTTGTCCGAGAGGCACTGAGATTTGAAGAGCTACCAGCTCACAGATTATAGGATTATATCGTCATCTTCACCTCAACCAACATTATCTTGTTGCCTCTAATGACATGCTCTCTGTGGGGCAGTGGTGCTATTCTTGTCTTTGCCATACCAATCGGGACTATGTGAACCTGTGTGACTTCTTTTGACATGGGACTGCTGACCATTTATGTGAACCTACACAGTCAATCTGTAAACTGGTGATAAAGCGCATTCTGTTCTCTGTACTATATCCTGCTACTTGCAAAGCCCTGTGCAGGGCTTGGTAATGGGAGATTGAGAATGTTCAGGGCTTGGTAGTGGGAGATTGGGAACGTTCAGGGCTTGGTAGTGGCAGATTGAGAATGTTTAGGGCTTGGTAGTGGGAGATTGAGAACGTTCAGGGCTTGGTAGTGGGAGGTTGAGAACGTTCAGGGCTTGGTAGTGGGAGATTGAGAATGTTTAGGGCTTGGTAGTGGGAGATTGAGAACGTTCAGGGCTTGGTAGTGGGAGGTTGAGAACGTTCAGGGCTTGGTAGTGGGAGAAAGAGAACGAACCCAGAAAAAGAAGTAACCTGTCACTTGACACGCCGTTGGTACTGGTGCATGTCATGATAGTGGTTAGCAAACTCACAATGGTGCTGCTCACATATTCAGAACGACTGCTGTCCGTGTCTACAGTTGTAGATGAGCTTGCTCTTCATGTAGAGGTCTTTATTGCGATGCTCTCAGATGGTGGAACCATCTTTCCACTTCTCCGGCTCTACGTCTGAGTGGATAGTTGTGCTAATGACTTCTCATACTTCCTGGTAAGTATGACCCTGTAAGTGACGTGACTTCCTCAATCTTGGTGCTCTTTGCCAGTGCAATGATTTAGTTGGAGACATTGTTTTAAGACATTCCATCGTATCGTCATTTCTATCTCTGCTGGTGTCTCCCGCATACTTACCGGCCAAATTCAAATCTGTTGATGAGACAGCTGTGCCCAACATTCCATGTAGAGAGACTATCCATTTCTCATGTAAATCCTGTTTCTGTGTGTTCTGACTGATTTCCTCCGCTTTTAGAACTGGGACAAATTACTGCCCTTGTGCATCGGTAGTGGTGACCACATACAAAACGAACAAATCAGACAGAAGGTGGGTGCAACACAGTTCACGGAATACATGGAAAGGTAAAAAATAAAATGATTTGGACACCTGAAAAGAGTGCGACCAAACTTACCAGATGTACAAGATCAGGCACAGAGTTGCAGAGCAAGAAAGAGCATGCACGTGCGCAGCTCAGATACAAAATGTGTCCATGCTCATAGGGTGTACAATCAAATAATTCCACGCTCCCTCCCTCACATGAGCGTGGTTTTTAAATAGTAGTGTGTGAATTAGTTACTGACTTATCCTTGTATTTAATGTAATGTGAAATAGAAATTAACAACAATGCTCTAATAGAACAATAACCAGACTCACCAAAATTTCATATCAAATTCGTAGTTCGACAACGATGTGTGCTATCACCTTTGTTGTTCATTACATATGTAGACCACATTTGTAGAACAGCCAACCCAAATGAAGGAAGCAACATTGGTGAACTCCTAAATGAACTTCTTTTTGCTGACGATCAATCAGTCATAGCAACTTCACAACTAGAATTGCAACAACATATTGATGAACTAAATACAGCATGTCAAGAATTCAGCATGAAAATCAATGTAGCAAAAATTGAGGTCATGAAAGTATTTAGAATAAGCAGAGACATCAATATCACCATTGAAAAACAGCAAATCAAACAGGTGAAAGATTTCACATACTTAGGGAGCACGTCAGCTAACGGAAGAATTACCGTGGAAATCCAACAAAGATACAATAAACAAATCAGATCATTGGACAATTAACACCAATACTTAATTGTAAGCATGTGACAATACCTACCAAAAGAGCTTTATACAACACGATATTCGTCACGGCACTATGCTATCAATGTCAAAACTGGACACTAACAACAAATGAAAAATGTGACATCATCAGAACAGAAATGAAATACCTGCAAAAAATATTGGGCGTAACAAGGAGAGACATGATCAGAAACAAGGAAATCAAGAGATTAGTGGGAACAACACCAGTATTGGACTACATTAAAAGAGAACAACCAAAATGGTTTGACCACATAACACACCCCACACACCCCCCCCCCCCCCCCCCCCCCCCGCACACCACTCTCCAAACAAGCAATACCATTTAGAAACAGTGGATTCAAAGCCAAAGGCAGACCATGAAAAAGGTGGCTTACACAAGCAGGCTTGTTATAGAGATATTTTCAAAACCTGACGCTGAAAGAAAGGCATGACAGGATAAACGAAAAGAAGAAGAAGAAATTAACAACGGTACTAAATAACAAATAGTTAATGTTGTATATAAAATATAACTTTATAGTCATTTGCAAAAGAATAGAAATAATTCAGGTTTTCTTTGAATTGGACTAGCTGCTTTGGTCAGCCTAGGACCAACTGTTGTGGTCACCCTAGGACCATCTGTTGTGGTCACGCTAGGACTAACTGTTGTGCTCACCCTAGGACTACCTGTTGTGGTCACCCTAGGACTAGCTGTTGTGGTCACCCTAGGACCACCTGTTGAGGTCACCCTAGGACTAGCTGTTGTGGTCACCCTAGGACCAGCTGTTGTGGTCACCCTAGAGCCAGTTGTTAGGGTCACCCTAGGACCAGCTGTTGTGGTCACCCTAGAACCAGCTGTTGTGGTCACCCTAGAGCCAGTTGTTAGGGTCACCCTAGGACCAGCTGTTGTGGTCACTCTAGGACCAGCTGTTGTGGTCACCCTAGGGCCAGTTGTTAGGGTCACCCTAGGACCAGCTGTTTTGGTCACCCTAGGGCCAGTTATTAGGGTCACCCTAGGACCAGCTGTTGTGGCACCCTAGGACCAGCTGTTGTGGTCACACTAGGGCCAGTTGTTAGGGTCACCCTAGGACCAGCTGTTTTGGGCATCCTAGGAACAGTTGTTGTGAACCCCTAGGACCAGCTGTTGTGATCACCCTAGGACCAGCTGTTGTGGGCAGCCTAGGACTAGCTTCATAAGAAGAAAAAAGTAGACAATAAAAGACGAAGATAAGGTGAGCAGCTACAATGGCATGCATGAACTCATACAGAAGGAAGGTCTTACAAGTGTGATGCTTGTGGATTAGAGTTTACAAGCAGAATTGTCTTGTTAAATCAGAAAAGGATTTTGACAAAGCACCCACAGTATTAGATATGAATAACGAGCACACGTACCTGTTTAAACCAATGAATCTGCAATCCTGTAGACAGAAAAAGTTTAGAATGAGAAATGTGGAGGTCAAGGATGGGGGATGTGTACATCCAGTGAGCTATATGTTTCACCCGTATCCATACTCTTCACTATCTGCTGAAAGTGGCTGCGCTTCAGTGGGTCTTTCTGTAGTGCAGTAATGTGAATTCTACATAAAAAACAAAATAAAAGTGGTAATTGAGTTATAAATATAGAGAAAGCGATATACGTTGCACTGTGTTACTTGTTAAGCCTGTTGCCCAGTGCATCCGATTTCAACAGGCGTTTCTCTAGGGATTCCCTCCTTAGCCTTTGGCTGTCCCCAGCCTAACTGCAAGGCAGCAGTTGTTTTTGGTTAGAGTTGTCTCTCTTAGGGAAGTTGTATTGCAGGACTATAGAGTCTTCCCCACTCGTGTCTATAGGGTGTGGCAATGATATGATATGATGGACTATGTACTAGTTTGTACTATCTCGGAAGAGAGGCAGTCCAGTGTGTCTGTGTCCCAGGATCCTAACGTCATGCCAGAAACGTAGAATATGTATGTGAGTAAGGTATCTACTTGCTCCTTTTATTTTCTCGGCTCATCTGAAGTGATGGTACGCCTAGCATTCCCCGCCACCCGGGAGGTTGTCACAATAGGGCAGGGGTGCAATGTCCGCTGGCCTGCATCTCTTCTGCGTCCATTGGGAGAACTGATAGCAGACAGAGGTAAAGAGCGCGGCAGGAGTGCATTTAACCAGGGGACAAACCTGGTCATGGCACGGAGATGTTGTTCGCTTGGTGTGCGGAGAAATGTCATGGTCCAAGGCTGAGTCTTAACAGTTCGCATTGAGGTGGTTGCTCTACTGCTTACGACACCCCGACCGAGAACTAAGTCTTCTACTAGTGGTTTCACACCTCATCGCCGTATGGGGTGAATATCGAGCAGCTTCCCGCCCGCTTTGATCGGCGGACGGCAGAGACCTCTTTCTGCGGCTCAAACGGGTCGGGCTGAGACGCGAGCCCCAGGTCCCAACCATATCATAGCCTCCCATCGTAGTGGTGCTGAGATTTAGGGCGGGATACTGACTTAGAGGCGTTCAGCTGTAATCCCTCAGATGGTAGCCTCGCACCATTGGCTTATCAGCCAAGCACATGGGCCAAATGCCTGAGACCTGCGATTCCTCTCGAATTAAGCAGGATTACCGTAGTCGCCCTGTCATTAGTAGGGTAAAACTGACCTGTCTTCCGAGGGTCTAATACCAGCACCCGTTCCCTATTAGACCCAAAGAATCAAGCGAGGGCTTTTTAGTCAGTCAATGACCAAGTGTCTGAAACCTGCGATTCCTCTAGGGTTGAGCAGGATTACCGTAGCAACGCTTTTTCATTCAGAGGGTAAAACTGATCTGTCTTCCGTGGGTCTAATTCCAGCACACGTTCCCTATTAGACCCAACGAAAATGCTCCTGGCCTGTCAGTCATTTTACAGTGGTGTCGTGTTGAGTCAAATTAAGCCGTAAGCTCCACTCCTGGTGGTGCCCTTCCGTCAATTCATTTAAGTTTCAGCTTTGCAACCATACTTTCCCCGGAACCCAAACACTTTGGTTTCCTGGAAGCTGCCCGCAGAGTCATCGAAGCAACTCCTGCGGATCGCTAGTCGGTATCGTTTATGAACAGAACTACGACAGTATCTGATCGTCTTCGTGCCTCTGAAATTCGTTCTTGATTAATGAAAACATTCTTTACAAATGCTTTCGCAGTAGCTCGTCTTGCGGCGATCCAAGAATTTCACCTCTAACGCAGCAATACGAATGCCCCCGTTTGTCCCTGTTAATCATTACCTCCAGTTCCGAAAGCAACAAAATAGAATCGAGGTCCTATTCCATTATTCTATGCACCAGTATTCAGGCAGCCGAGGCCTGCTTTGAACACTCTAATTTTTTCAAAGTAAACGTGCCGGCTACCCGTGACGCTCAGCGAAGAGCACCCATGGGAGAGAGCCGGCAGACGGTAGGGCAGGAGACAACGGGCAGTGAACCAGCGCGAGCCGGACCGCCCCCCTGCGCCTGAGATCCAATTACAAGCTTTTTAACTGCAACAACTTTAATATACGCTATTGGAGCTGAAATTACCGCGGCTGCTGGCACCAGACTTGCCCTCCAATAGATCCTCGTTAAAGGGTCTAAAGTGTACTCATTCCAATTACGGGGCCTTGAAAGAGTCCCGTATTGTTATTTTCGTCACTACCTCCCCGTGCCGGGATTGGGTAAGTTGCGCGCCTCCTGCCTTCCTTGAATGTGGTAGCCGTTTCTCATGCTCCCTCTCCAGAATCGAACCCTGATTCCCCGTTACCAGTTACAAACATGGTAGGCATGTCACGTACCATCGACATTTGATAGGGCAGACATTTGAAAGATGCGTCGCCGGCACATGCAGCAATTCAATCAGCACAAAGTTATCCAGAGTCACCAGTGGGGACGCCGCAACCCCGCGAGGGGAAACGGCAATTGGTTTTGAACTAATAAAAGCGCTCTTTCCGCGAGGGTCGGAGCTTGGTAAGCATGTATTAGCTCTAGAATTGCCACAGTTATCCAAGTAGGATCGTGTCATCTAAGGAACCTCGCCTGATTTAATGAGCCATTCGCGGTTTCACCGTGAGACAGTGTGAACTTAGACATGCATGGCTTAATCTTTGAGACAAGCATATGACTACTGGCAGGATCAACCAGATATCTGTCGGAGACGGACGAACCACACAAACCGGTCGGCGATGGATGGACGGACGGATGGATTTATGTGTAAAAAGCCTCACCAGGACGGCCGCAGGGACCGACTGACGGACGGACAGTTGTTCCGTCCCTCACTCCGTCTACCTAGGACCGCCTGGCAGGGGCCCGTACACACACCAACAGACTGACCGGGCTCGCTTGGGGAGGGATGGCAGCACTCTGTGCATAACGGCCCCGGCAATGAATTTCACTCGGACTGAAGACGATTTTTGCTTGCTGGCCTGCCCTTCTCCGACGAGTTGGTCGGGCGAGGACAGGGCCCTTAGGGGCGATTCCTGCTTTCCATTTGCCGGTCACAAACTCATTGCGAGAGAATGACCACAAACGAGACGAACTGTCGAGATTGGCTATACGTCTTCGACAAACCTCACGGACTGTCAAAGCTTCTCGATACGGACCACAGTAGCGCACCCTTTCCAATGGTACGACTCCACCAAATTGGTCCTGCTACAGTGCCGGGGAAAGGCGGGCGAGCTGGTTAGGCTGAGCCCGCGCTCTCACTCCACCTGGCGGGACTGAGATCGCTGTGCAAACACTGGATGCAAGTCAATCGTGCCACCGAGAGACTAGCCCCAGATTGACCAACTCAGAACAAGAAGCCACCACAACCAGCTCCCAGAGAATCATAGTCAGTAGTGACCAACACCGAACAAGAAACCACCACAACCAGCTCCCAGAGCATCATAGTCAGTAGTGACCAACACAGACCAAGAAGCCACCACAACCAGCTCCCAGACAATCACAGTCAGTAGTGACCAACTCAGAACAAGAAGCCACCACAACCAGCTACCAGAGAATCACAGTCAGTAGTGACCAACTCAGAACAAAGAGAAAGTTGTGTTGTGTGTTCATATATGATCATTGCTATGTCTCTATTTGATTCATTCCAGGTTTTGATTCCTGTTGCCAGGATGATGTTTGTGGCTTGAACAGCAGCCTCAAGAAACATGCAAGATTGCATACAAGAACTTATGAATTGTTCAATCAAAGTCAAAACCTAAAGTCACATAAAGGAAAACATACAGGAGACAGGTCTTACAAGTGTGATTTTTGTGGTGCTGCATTTAATCAAAGCAGAAATCTAACGACACATAAAAGAATTCATACAGGAGAGAAGCCTTACAAGTGTGATGTTTGTGGTGCTGCATTTAATAATAGTGGATATCTAAAGAAACATACAAGAATTCATTCAGGAGAGAAGCCTTACAAGTGTGATTTTTGTGGTGCTGCATTTAATCAAAACAGAAATCTAACGACACATAAAAGAATTCATACAGGAGAGAAGCCTTACAAGTGTGATGTTTGTGGTGCTGCATTTAATAAAAGTAAATATCTAAAGAAACATAAAAGAATTCATACAAGAGAGAAGCCATACAAGTGTGATGTTTGTGGTGCTGCATTTAATAATAGTGGATATCTAAAGACACATAAAAGAATTCATACAGGAGAGAAGCCGTACAAGTGTGATGTTTGTGGTGCTGCATTTAGTAATAATGGATCTCTAAAGAGACATAAAAGAATTCATACAGGAGAGAAGTCGCCCAAGTGTGATTTTTGTGGTGCTGCATTTAATAATAGTGGAGATCTAAAGAAACATAAAAGAATTCATACAAGAGAAAAGCCGTACAAGTGTAATGTTTGTGGTGCTGCATTTATTCAAAGTGGAAGCCTAAAGATACATAAAAGAATTCATACAGGAGAGAAGCCGTACAAGTGTGATGTTTGTGGTGCTGCATTTAGTATTAGTGGACATCTAGAGATACATAAAAGAATTCATACAGGAGAGAAGCCGTACAAGTGTGATGTTTGTTGTGCTACATTTAGTAATAGTGGACATCTAGAGATACATAAAAGAATTCATACAGGAGAGAAGCCGTACAAGTGTGATGTTTGTGGTGCTGCATTTAATCAAAGTGGACATCTAAACAGACATAAAAGAATTCATACAGGAGAGAAGTCGTCCAAGTGTGATTTTTGTGGTGCTGCATTTAATAATAGTGGAGATCTAATGACACATACAAGAATTCATACAGGAGAGAAGCCGTACAAGTGTGATGTTTGTGGTGCTGCATTTAGTAATAGTGGATATCTAAAGATACATAAAAGAATTCATACAGGACAGAAACCGTACAAGTGTGATGTTTGTGGTGCTGCATTTAATGAAAGTGGACATGTAAAGAGACATAAAAGAATTCATACAGGAGAGAAGCCTTACAAGTGTTTTGTTTGTGGTGTTGAGTTTACTGACAAATGTGACGTGAATATACATAACATAATTCATAAAAGCGAGAAGCCATTCAAGTGTGATATGTGTTGTTTGTGATTAAATAAGTGATGGTGACTTGAAGAGACACAAATGAACTTATACAAAAGAAAAGCCTTTTTGGTGTGATAATTGTGGAGTAGAGTTTAGCAACAGATGTGATGTTGGTGGAGTAGAGTTTAGTGACAAATCTGATGTTTGTGGAGTAGAGTTTAGTGACAAATGTGATGTTTGTGGAGTAGAGTTTAGTAACAGATGTGATGTTTGTGGAGTAGAGTTTAGTGACAGATGCAGGCTAATAATATAGAAAGGAACTCACACGTGAAAGAATTGTTTGACAATCTTGTACTATAGAGAAGATTGGCTACACAATTGGACACCTTACAACATAAGTGTAAAGTCTTCTACACTAGAGAAATTGGACCCCACTATTGGTCACTTAATATAATATAGAGATGTTTTGCTCTACTATTTTTTGGTCACATTAACCATGAGTGGAGAGTCTTCTACTGTACAGAGATTGCCAATTTGTTAGTATGACCTTAAACCATCAGTGCAGTGTCTTCTACTGTAGAGAGGTTGATCTATTGTTAGTGTAACCTTACAGCATGAGTGGAGTGCAAAAGGTTTATTAGGGCCAGATACATGGCAAAATGGGAAACAGAACATACTGGCTATAAAAAAAATGATGCCTATTACCAGTTGAACAGAAAAGAGCAGGTCGTGGTCTTCAGACTGAGGTACGACCTTTTCAATAAACTGAAGATAGGTGGCACTGACGAATGCACCTGTGGTACAGGGAAAATGACCGCTGAACATCTGCAGCAAAATTGCCCAACATACGAGGACCAGAGAAAGCACATGTAGCCATCACCAGTGGCAACACCAGACAAGCTCTATGGCAGTGTCGACAGCCTTAGGATGACAGCTGCTTTCTTTGAACAAATTCAAGTTGATGTCTGACAGCGTACGAAGAAGAAGTTTGTGTGACTTTACAGCGTGAGTGGAGAGTCTTCTACTGTACAGAGATTGACCAATTGTTAGTGTGACCTTACAACATGAGTGGAGAGCCTTCTACTGTAGAGAGGTTGACCTATTGTTAGTGTGACCTTACAGCATCAGATTCTCGATTCTCTCGCTAAAGCTGTAAACCAATTGATGGCTCTACTTTTTTCCTCGTTCATCTCATTAACCTCATCAACTTTGTGAGGTTGTCTCTCTCGGGTTTTCCATTTCTCTTTTGTTGCCATCTCCTTTTCTTTCCATACCTGTTCTAACAGTCGACTCCAACAGGGTGGTTGGGCAAAAGGGAATCTGACCCTGCACCAAATTATCTGGGAGCAGTCTATGTCAAACATTGACCTCTTTCAACCTCAGCTGTCATCGGTCAACTGTTCTTTTACCACAGGCCAGCTGTCCCTCGAAAATATCTTTGGGGATGGGACCATCCTTCATGTGGCTACAAGCATGACCAATCCATCACAGCCTTCACTGCCTGAGGAGAGTGCACATACTTGGGCGACCGGTGCGAGAATGCACTTCTCTTTGTCATGACGTCTCTTTATGGGATACCGTAAGTGAAAGGTGTTGAGCCCTTACTCCTCTGGTTTGGCATAGGT
The DNA here is from genome assembly GCA_036924085.1 of Ariolimax columbianus. Classification (NCBI taxonomy): domain Eukaryota; kingdom Metazoa; phylum Mollusca; class Gastropoda; order Stylommatophora; family Arionidae; genus Ariolimax; species Ariolimax columbianus. The sequence goes on from JAVGWX010000025.1 coordinate 31,526,263, forward strand.
TGTCCATGTTTTGCTACCATATAGGCGCGTACTGATGACACACCCATTGTAGACCATGGCTGTAAGTTTGAAAACAACAAAATGTGATCTCAAAGAAAAGAATCAATTTCTTTTTACAGTGCACAATACACATTTTTCTTATATTAACAAGAACATCAATTAAAAGTTCTCATTTACAGAAAGATGACCAGAAGCTGACCACCATTAGCATTGATCCTCAATAAGCTTGACCGATAGGTTTATGTTTTGTAAATATACTTGACCAATATGTTTATGTTATGTAAATAAACATGACTATTCGGTGTATGTTAAGTAAATAAACTTCACCATTGAGTGTGTGTTATGTAAATAAACTATATTAAATGTTTTCATCTTCAAACATTTTATTCATTCAGTGTTTGTCTGATCAGAGAATGTTTGGTCTGTCTTTCTTCTTCTACATTGAGGCTTTTTTGTCATGCTAGATCTGAAGTCCTGTTGCTAGGGTAAGTCCACAGTTCTCTCCAGATCCGGGTGGCAGCCCCACAGCATTAACTAGGCTTCCTCTGGCTAGGTTTCCCATCATAGGTCTCTGTGTATTGGGCAGTTTTGTAGGATGTCTTCAGGTCTGGACTCCAGATCTTCTTCTTCTTCTTCAACGTACGCTGTTTACAGCGATATTTACGTTGCACTGATTTAATTTGTTAGCCAGTGGCTCAGTGCATCCGATTTCAACAGGCGTTTCTGTAGGGTTGCCCTCCTTAGCCTTTGGCTGTCCCCAGCCTAACTGCAAGGCAGCAGTTGTTTTTGGTCAGAGTTGTCTCTCTTGGGAAGTTGTCTTGCAGGACTATCGAGTCTTCCCTACTCGTGTCTATAGGGTTTGGCAATGATATGATGGACTATGTACTAGTTTGTACTATCCCGGAAGAGATGCAGTCCAGTGTGACTTTTTCCCAGGATCGTCACGTCCTGCCAGAAACGTAGCATATGCATATGAGTGAGGTATCTTTTTGCTCGCTTTATTTTCTCGGCTCATCTGCAGTGATGGTACGCCTAGCATTCCCCGCCACCCGGGAGCTTGTCACCATAGGACAGGAGGTGCAATGTCTGCTGGACTGCATCTCTTCTGCGTCCATTGGAATGACTGATAGCAGACAGATGCAAAGAGCGAGGAAGGAGTGCATTTTACCAGGTGCATTCCTGCGGCTCGATCGGGCCGGGACACAAGCCCCAGCCATGTTGTAGCCTCCCATCTCAGCGGTGCTGAGATTTTGGGCGGGATTCTGGCTTAGAGGCGTTCGGCCGTAATCCCTCAGATGTTAGCTTATCAGCCAAGCACGTGGACCAAATGTCAGCGACCTGTGATTCCTCTCGAAATAGTGCATTTGACCAGGTGACAAGCCTAGTCTTGCACGGAGATGTTGTCCGCCTAGGGGGCGGACATATCTCATGGTCAAGGGTTAAGTCTCAGCAGTTCGCAGTGAGGTAGCTGATCTACTGCTTAGGGCACCCGACCGAGAACTAAGTCTTCTACAAATGATTTCATACCTCATCGGCGCATGGGGTGAATATCGAGCAGCTTCCCGCCCGCTTTTATCAGCGGACGGAAGAGACCTCCTTCTGCGGTTTGACCGGGTGGGGCTGGAGCGAAGCCTCCCTTTGCATTCGTGCTGGGCTGCTTTTGGGTGGGGTTTTGGGCTTAGAGGCGTTCGGCCGTAATCCCTCACCTCGCTCCGTTGACTTATCCGCCTAGTACGTGAACCAAATGTCTGCGGCTCCTCTCGGGCTTAGCAGGATTACCGTAGCAAAGCCCTGTCATTAGTAGGGTAAAACTGACCTGTCTTTAGAGGGTCTATTTCCAGCACCCGTTCAATATTAGCCAGACCGTATCAATAGAGGGCTTTTAGTTTGTCAATGGCCGTTTCTGGAGCCTGCGATTTCTGCAGGGTGAAGACCAGATTACCGTAGCAGGCGCTCTTTCATTTGGGGATTTGGAGACTGACCTGTCTTCCGTGGGTCTAATACCAGCACATGTTCACTATTAGACCCATCGATGGTGCTCTCTTTTGACAGTCATTCTACACTATTGGCGTGTTTAGTCAATTTAAGCCTCAGGCTCCACTCCTGATAGTGCTGTTCCGTCAATTCCTTTATCATAGCACTGGATGCAGACCAACCGAGCCACAGGGGGCATAACCCCAGATTTCTTAGGGTCTAAATCCAGCACCAGTTCCATATTAGACCCCAGGAAAGTGGTCTCGGCATGTCAGTCATTTCAGTGTTGGCCGTGTTGAGTCAAATTAAGCCGCAGGCTCCACTCCTGGTGGTGCCCTTCCGTCAATTCCTTTAAGTTTCAGCTTTGCAACCATACTTCCCCCGGAACCCAAACACTTTGGTTTCCCGGAAGCTGCCCGCAGAGTCATCGAAGCAACTCCTGCGGATCGCTAGTCGGCATCGTTTATGGTCAGAACTACGACGGTATCTGATCGTCTTCGCGCCTCTGACTTTCGTTCTTGATTAATGAAAACATTCTTGACAAATGCTTTCGCAGTAGCTCGTCTTGCGGCGATCCAAGAATTTCACCTCTACCGCCGCAATACGAATGCCCCCGTTTGTCCCTGTTAATCATTACCTCCAGTTCCGAAAACCAACAAAATAGAACCGAGGTCCTATTCCATTATTCCATGCACCATTATTCAGGCAGCCGAGGCCTGCTTTGAACACTCTAATTTTTTCAAAGTAAACGCGCCGGCCACCCAGGACGCTCAGCGAAGAGCAGCCGTGGGAGAGAGCCGGCAGACGGTAGGGCAGGAGAAAATGGGCAGTGAACCGGCGCGAGCCGGACCGCCCGCCTGCGCCTGAGATCCAACTACGAGCTTTTTAACTGCAACAACTTTAATATACGCTATTGGAGCTGGAATTACCGCGGCTGCTGGCACCAGACTTGCCCTCCAATAGATCCTCGTTAAAGGGTTTAAAGTGTACTCATTCCAATTACGGGGCCTCGAAAGAGTCCCGTATTGTTATTTTTCGTCACTACCTCCCCGTGCCGGGAGTGGGTAAGTTGCGCGCCTGCTGCCTTCCTTGGATGTGGTAGCCGTTTCTCATGCTCCCTCTCCAGAATCGAACCCTGATTCCCCGTTACCCGTTACAAACATGGTAGGCATGTCACATACCATCGACATTTGATAGGGCAGACATTTGAATGATGCGTCGCCGGCACATGAGGCCATGCGATCAGCACAAAGTTATGCAGAGTCACCAGTGGGGACGCCGCAACCCCGCGAGGGGAAACGACGATTGGTTTTGAACTAATAAAAGCGCTCTTTCCGCGAGGGTCGGAGCTTCGTAAGCATGTATTAGCTCTAGAATTGCCACAGTTATCCAAGTAGGATCGTGTCATCTAAGGAACCTCGACTGATTTAATGAGCCATTTGCGGTTTCACCATGAGTCAGTGTGAACTTAGACATGCATGGCTTAATCTTTGAGACAAGCATATGACTACTGGCAGGATCAACCAGATATCTGTCGGAGACGTACGTACAGCACACACCGGTCGGCGGAGGAAGGGTGTGTAAAAAGCCTCACTGGGACGGGCGCAGGGACCGACTGACGGGACGGACGGACGGTTGTTCCACCCGTCCCTCACTCCGTCGACCTAGGACCGCCTGACAGGGGCCTCCCACACGCACCAGACGACCGACCGACCGGGCTCGCTCGAGGAGGGATGGCAGCGCTCTGTGCAGAACGGATCCCAACGACCTCGGCGATGAATTTCACTGGGACTAGAGACAATTTGGCCTGCCGGCCTGCCCTTCTCCGTAGGAGAACGCAGGGCCTCGAGGCAACGATTCCTGCTTTCCATTTGCCGGTCACAAGCTCTTTGCGAGAGTCGGACCACCAGCGAGACGTACTGTCGAGCTCTGCTATAAGCCTTAGATAATCACCACGGACGGACCACGTTTCCTGATACGGACCAGACGAGCGCACCTCGGTGGAGGAGCCGCTACAACAAACCGCACCCAATTCGCTCTACGGGGAAAGGCAGGCGAGCGTTTTCCGCAAGCCCGCGCTATCGCTCCGCCTGGCGGGACTGAGATCGCTTTACGAACACTGGTTGAAATTGAGTCGCTGCGGCGAGACAACTACCCCAGATGGACTTCAGATCCATATGTGCAGTCACTTGTGTGTGATATCTTGAGCCGATGTAAGTGACCCAATAGTCTGCAGTGGCCTATTTTCAGGCGAAAGATGGTGGTTTGTTGATTCTGTGGATTGCTGGTGTCTGTGGAGCTGGTGGATTGGGTCACAATTATTGCTCACGTTCATTTTTTCCTTCCATTTTGAGTTGTACTGATTGTGTATGCTGGTTTTATGCCTCTCGGTAAGACACTGCATGGATAAGTTGCTTCATCTTGCCACCTGCTATGGACAGGGCATCAGCTCTCTCATTCCCCGTGATTCCACAATACGAGGGTAGCCACTCAAGAGATTCTTTGTTGAGCTCTGATGTGATTTCCCCCAACATTTGTTCACCTCTAATGTTTTGTATTGCTTCCAGTAGTGATCTGAAGTCTGTAAAGAATACAATCTGGGTTGGCGGGTGTTTGTCTGGTGAACATTCTTAGTGCCTGTAGGAGTGCCATAGACTTTGTCTTAAGGCTGGAAGAAATCTTCCCAGTAGGGAAAGCTCTATTGGTTATTTTCCCATTGTTGTATCTTACAAAAATGCCTCCTCCACCATCCTTAACTGCACCCTGTGCAGATCCATCTGTGAATACGGGAGGCCAGTCCTTAGGGCTGTATTTTCATTCAATGAGATTCTTTTAGATATTTAGCCTGGCAATTTTTTTTTTGTTATTCCTGTGAACTCTATGGTTATTAGGATGTCTTCATGGCAATAGTTTGGCTCCTCTTAGTCAGTCAGTATTTCCATTTCTGTGAATTGTTTTGGGAGAAGGTTTCCATGGGAACGCTGCAGGTGTTTTGAGTTGTGTAAAAAAACTGAAGTTTTGAAGTTTGGCTTGCATAGGATGATTTGGCATGCATTTCAGCTTGTCACTGTGCACAAACAGCTTCTCACTGTGCACAAACACCTTCTCAATGTGCACAAACACCTTTCCATCCCATTTGCTGTCGAGGGAGCATAGTTTCATCTGTGATTAGTCTGAGGCCTTTTGGACAACGTTCTGTGTTTGTTTTGGACGCAATCGCCCAGACTAATATGCCATATTACAATGCTGGCATAACTGTGCCTGTGTATAAATGTTTTTGAATGCTGGTGTTAGCTTTCCTGCTTTTACCATTCAGCTCCTTCATGTGGGAGAGTTTCCTGGTGTCTTTTTGCTCATCAGCAATTTAGGAATTAGGTTAGATTGTCACATCACCATGCCTGTAGATACGTGTGTCCTAATTGTTCCCGGTGTCTGCATCATAGCTAACACACTCCGTCTTTGGCAGACTGGGTTGTTTTATGTATTCTAGGTTGTCTGCTTAAGCCTGTCCATCTCCTGGTGGTGACTGCATGACAGCAGGCTGGGTTTCTCCCATAGTCTGTCCATCTCGAAGTGATAACTGCAAGGCAGCAGGCTGGGTTGTCTCCCATAGCCTGTCCATCTCCCGGTGGTGACTGCAGCAGACCGGGCTGTCTCCAATAGCCTGTCCATCTCCTGTTGGTGACTGCATGACAGCAGGCTGGGTTTCTCCCATAGTCTGTCCATCTCGAAGTGGTAACTGCAAGGCAGCAGGCTGGGTTTTCTCCCATAGCTCTCCCATCTCCCAGTGGTGACTGCAGCAGGTTGGTTTGTTTACCACGCTTACTTTCCCATGACTAGAGCTTACAGCGGCTCCAGCTCGCTAGAATGTACCCGTCATATAACATATGGGGTTTTTCTCATGTTGCCCCACAGTCCTGCTGGGATACATTGATGTTTGGTCGGTGACTGCTTGTCCATCCAGTTATAACTGGCTTTGACCACAGCTGACACACCATATCTGGGAGAGGTCAACCATCCACCACCTGTGAGCGTGCCTGGTTGGGGTCGGTCGCCCCACCATCCACCACCTGTGAGCGTGCCTGGTTGGGGTCTGTTGCACCACAATCCACCACCTGTGAGCGTTCCTGGTTGGGGTCGGTCTCCCCACCATCCACATCCTGTGAGCAAGTCTGGTGGGCGTCTGTCACCCCTGTCCTCCAGGGTTTGTTCTGCAATTACTGAAGGTTGGTTTGTTACCTCTGTAAGACAGCTTGCTTAGGATAGATAACTCAGCTTGCCCAGGATAGATAACTCAGTTTTCCCAGGATATATAACTCAGCTTGCCCAGGATAGATAACTCAGCTTGCGCAGGATAGATAACTAAGTTTGCCCAGGATAGATAACTTAGTTTTCCCAGGATAGATAACTCAGCTTGCCCAGGATAGATAACTTAGTTTTCCCAGGATAGATAACTCAGTTTGCCCAGTCAACAATGTCTCAGAATGATGACCAGTCGCAGACTCAAGGATTTTGTTGTCCAGAGAATTTCCGATTATGCTCCATTGTACTTTTAGTAACATTGGTCTTCTCTGCTCCTGAATTATGTAAGTATGTACATGTGCGGTTCTTGAAAAACATAAAATATTAAAATCCATTTTTACCTTAATACAAAGTTGCAAAAGTTCACAAATTTGTTACTGTTCCCTACCATCCATCTTTAGTCATTTTTCCAAGACACCACCAAAATTTATGATTTCATTGGACAGCGCCAATGAGAATTAATCTCACCCCTTCGCACCAAAACAAAACACCTCAAACACACACACGCACGTGATCATGCACACACATACAAAATAAAAACATTTTAAAAAACAAAAACAAAATAAATAATTTTTAAATGGCAGAAATTAAAATACTCAGCATCAACATCCGCGGTAAACTCGAGAAGTTAAATGAGCTCATATTCCTCGCAAAAAAAACAACCCAGACTTTTTAATAGTCCAGGAAACTAACACACATACAGATCAACATGCAGCACACATTACAACACAACTAGGGATGCAACATTCATGCTTCAGTACACAGCGACTAGGCTCAGGAGTAGCCATTATACAAACATCGGACAGGTGGGAAATAACATACCATTTATGGCATCACTCATACACGAGGACCAACAGTGCAGTGTACAAGGCAGAAATATACACCAACACACACATTTTATCAGAGACATCAATCTCACACGAGGACCAACAGTGCAATGTACCCGGCAGAAATTTACACCAACACACACATTTTATCAGAGACATTATCAACCTCACACACGAGAAAAACACAAAATCATCAATCCTTTCCCTAGATTAAGAAAAAGCTTTCGATAGGATATCCCATCAGTGCCTCCATAAAGTCCTCGAGAGTTGCAACATAGGAGACCATTTTAGAAAATGGATACAAATTATGTAAGCAAAGCCTGAAAGCAAGGTACTAGTAAACCACCAGGTCACAAGTGCCTTTCGGCTAACGAGATCAGTGAGACAGGGATGTTCCCTCTCCCCATTGCTCTTTATCCTTGCCTTAGAGCCCCTATTAGAGAAAATCCGACAAGACAGCTCCATAAAAGGCATACACATACATGGAGGAAAGGAGAAGAAATTGCTTGCCTACACAGACGACACCGTCTTCTTCCCCCCAGATTAACATTAACAATAGACAACATTCTAAACACCTTTGCACACTTTAGCAAAGACAGTGGGTCAAAAATAAATATACAAAAATCCAATATAATGGGCATAGGCCAGTGGAAAAACAAAGTAGACTTTCCTTTTGTTCTAAAAATAACAGACTGCATGAAATTGTACGGCATAACCTTCCTATTTGACCACATACACGGACACATGGACAAAATTAACGACCAAAATAAAAGACATGCTACAAAGATACAGGTACAAAACAGCCCCAATTTGTGGCCGTAGCATAATAGTAGACACATACATCATCCCCAAATTAATCTACACAGCCACAGTGTTTGAACCCTCACAGCAGACTATCAAGGATATCAACAAACTCATTAGGGGTTTCATTTTCGCAAACACCACACACAGCATAAGCCAACACACTGGCACAAGACAAGAGACTCGGAGGTATCGCACTCCAAAACATAGAGACAAAAATACAGTCCCTCCGAATAGGCCATGTCAGGCGGATTGTCAAACATCAAGAACAACTCACACTTGAACACTTCTACATTGACCTCAGTATATCCAAGCTGATACCAATAAACAACACCACACTTCTACATTGATCTCAGTATATCCAAGCTGATACCAATAAACAACACCACACTTCTACATTGACCTCAGTATATCCAAGCTGATACCAATAAACAACACCACACTTCTACATTGATCTCAGTATATCCAAGCTGATACCAATAAACAACACACCACCACACTTCTACATTGACCTCAGTATATCCAAGCTGATACCAATAAATAACACACCACCACACTACTGTGAGACATTACCACCCTTCTACACATCAAGCATAAAAGCCATCCTATGACACGAACAACTAACACAACAGAAGACAAAACAAATATACAAACATCTAGTCAAGCTACAAGCACCCCCACTACACCTTAGAATAAGAAAAGGTAACAAATATTTTAAAGCAGACTACATTAACACGTTCACAATACTACACAACCCACACATTACCCCAAAAGCGAGAGAAGTCGCTTACCGACTTTTTTTCAACTTAACTCCCAAAACACAGGAAAACAACGCAAACCAAAATTTCAACTATGTCAGACATCAGAAAAATGAACAGTAGACCACATTTTCTACTCGTGCAGTACAGTCATACCCACAAGACAAATTCTACAAGACACAATCGAGACAGAAGGTAGACATGTATAAGGCAATAATGTTAAACACTTCACTTCACACGGCACCAAACATTCAAACACAAATGCTAATTCTGCTATCAGAATACAGATACATCGTATGGATATGTAGAAATGAAGCCTCCTATCGCTTCAGAACATACTCCCCAGACACTCTACTACACATGTTCATGAGAAAGGCGTTGTCCAGTAGCGACATACAAATGTAAATGTTGTACTGTGAAATGTGTATGTTAAAATATGCTTCCTCATTTTCGTTTTCAATTTCTCTTGCCCGACTCAAACAGGAAAAATGTGTTAATGGGGAAAAGAGTGAATGAGTGTATGCCTGTTTGAGACTATTCCTCCTTTTTCTCCCAAAACCCCACAACCAAAAATAACAGTTTTAAACAGTTCACAGAGCGGGAAAGTATCAATTTCCCCCATTCCAACCGAGGGGTTGGCTTACTTGCTGAACTAAATCACTCAATCACTTCTCAGAGCGGTCAAATCTTATCTCCTGTCCTTTCAATTCACCAGTTTTATGGTGGTCCTTTCCTCCACTGGTCAGTTCCTCAGTCTTGACTAAAAGGACAATGGACAGGACATAGGCGGGGTTTTATGGCAGAGTGGACTGACAGGAATCTTAGGGTAAAGAATGGTTCTCATGTAGGCCATACATTACTTACCCCATTGACCACTGTACAAGTACACAAAACCTTTATGGCTCTATAGCTTTTGGGGAAAAATATAATACTTATATATACAAATGTGTGTGTATAAGCAAATATGTATGTACGGATATGTACGCATGTTGAATATATGTAAGTGGGTACATGAGTTTATTCATATTCATATACGTACATATATATATGTGAGTATGTACATACGTGCGTGTATGTGTGTAAATGTATGTATGTATGTATACATGGGTGTAAGTATGAGTGTCTATATACGCATACATGTGTGTGCGCGTGTGTATATATATGTATGGATATATTTTTATGTGCCTGTGGGTGTGAAAAGATATATGTATATGCAAGAATGAATAGGTATGTATAAGCAAGTACACATGTGCATTCATTTATATGGGCATTCATTTATATGGGCATTCATTTATATGTACATTCATTTATGCTTTCAAAGAAAAATGTATGTCACCTTTCACCTCACAAAGTGTAACTCCCACCATCTCACGTTTCATCTCATTGGAATTTTCACCTCACCTCACTTCACACAAAATTTTGTTTTAAAATTGTGGAATAAAGAATTTTTCAAAATATAAAAAATTGTTCAGTTGTTCAGGAAAATCTTTTCTGTGTATACCATTGTTTGTACTTGTTTTTCTTCCTCAAAATTGTATTAACAAAAATATATTTATCTGCCATTGAGAGAAATCTTCCTTTTTAAAAGCACAGTAGTCGGCAGTCCAACTTCCTTTCGAGTTTGCCTGAGCCGCATCATAGGCCCTGCTGAGGGGAGCTTTCCCTTCAGGGACGGGTTTTAGTTTATTTTGGTTTTCATTTTTGTAGCAATTGTTTTTTGACGAGGTGGGGTAGCTGGTCCCACGCTTAACCTTCCTGCTTTCTCATCCGAGCTTAGGGCCTGCCATGGCGGAGTTTGTACATCAATTTAGTTGATTATGAAAAGGCTTTTGACAGTTAGGACAGAGATTTACTCTGGAAACTACTGAAGCACTATGGAATTCCTCAAAAGCTCACAAAAATAATTAGACAGACGTATAAAAGAATGCAATGTAGAGTTATGCAAAAAGGACAATTGATTCGGAATGTTGAAAACCATATGGAACTCCAAGGAAATAAGAAGGAAGACAAAAATAAAGTTTTTCAATTCAAATGTGAAGCCAGTCCTGCTGTATGGAGAGGAAACCTGGAGGATGACCAAAGGCAATGACACGAGACTGCAGGGTTTTGTCAACAGATGCCTGAGAAAGATTCTTGGTATAAAATGGTTTGACAAAGTTCCAAACGACAGACTATGGGAGAGAACGGGACAAGGTGAATTGGAACAGGAAATCTAAGGAAGAAAGTGGAGATGGATTGGTCATACATTAAGAAAGCCACAGGCCAGTATCACCAGGCAATAACTTTCATGGAACCCCCAGGGAAATAGAGGCAAAGGAAGACCAAGGAATACTTGGAGACGAGATCTGGAGGCCGAAGTAAAGAAAACAGGAAAAAGCTGGAAGGAAGTGGAAGAGATTGCACAAGTCAGAGCTGATTGGCGAAGGTTGATGGCCTATGTAACCCCGGGTGATAGAAGACCAAAGGAAAGATAAAATCTAGAATTATGTTTCAATCTCCTGAAACAATTGCAGAAAATAGAAATATGCCTTCTAATAATCGATTTCTGCAGGTCGTTGGACTATCAAAAATAGGTAGCTATCAGTTCTGTAGCCAGACTGGGTTAGCCCACTGATACACTGAGCATGTTTAATAGATCTATAGTTATTTGATCAAACCTTGGCATCTCTGGCCTCTCGGTGATACACTGAGCATGTTTGATAGAACTATAGTTTTCTGATCAAACCTTGGCATCTCTGGCCTCTCGGTGATACACTGAGCATGTTTAATAGAACTATAGTTATTTGACCAAACCTTGGCATCTCTGGCCTCTTGATGATACAATGAGCATGTTTGATAGAACTATAGTTTTCTGATCAAACCTTGGCATCTCTGGCCTCTCGATGATACACTGAGAATGTTTGATAGAACTATAGTTATTTGACCAAACCTTGGCATCTCTGGCCTCTTGATGATACAATGAGCATGTTTGATAGAACTGTAGTTATTGGGTCAAATCTTGCCAAATATGGCTTCTCGATGATACACTGAGCATGTTTGAAAGAACTTTGGTTATTTGATCAAACCTTGGCATGTCTGGCCGCTCAATGATACAATGAGCATGTTTGACAGAACTGTAGTTATTTGATCAAACCTTGGCATCTCTGGCCACTCGATGGCCTCTGTCTTCCCAAATTCAGTTTGAGAAGCTCGATCAGGCAGGAGAGATTCTTTGTCAAGGGTTTACCGAGCGACCAACAGAATGCCGTCTATATGTCAACTAATTGGCACGCATACACAAATGAAAGATACAATTGGTTTCGTACATTTTGTGTTGAAAGGAAATTGTTAAAATTGGAGAACTGTATTCATGTGTGGAGACCGTATTACAGAGTTGATAGAAAGAATACAAAGAAGATCTCCAAAAACGATCGTGGGATTTCAGAATTATAGTTATGAGGAGAGAAAACTAATCTGCAGTGTCTAGAAAAGAGAAGAATTCTCGGTAACAATACAGGTTTATAAAACTGGTCTGCAGTGTCTAGAAAAGAGAAGAATTCTCGGTAACAATACAGGTTTATAAAACTGGTCTGCAGTGTCTAGAAAAGAGAAGAATTCTCGGTGACAATACAGGTTTATAAAACTGGTCTGCAGTGTCTAGAAAAGAGAAGAATTCTCGGTGACAATACAGATTTATCAATTAATCAAGGTAAAGGATAAATACTCTGTAGAGCCTTCTAAGCCAGTATAAAGAAATTAAGTGAAGTACGACTAGCTTTTCATTAAATGAGAACGGAGCCACAGCCATAACTTTCCCAAAATGGCCGCGAGATAAACATTTGAAGATTAGAGCGAGTCGCTGTCTTGTTTATGTTGTCTAGTCTCGTCAGGAAAGTCTTGCGCTGGGGTTTGATTCAGGCTGTGAAAGGGACCAGGAAAAGTCCAGGTAAGTACAGCATGAGGTGAGCTCTTCACTTACTGTTGGTGATTACCTGAGACAAAGTGACTAGACCACGTGTCTCCTGTCGGTGAGTGTGGCATGTCTGTAGGATCAAGTCTGCTGTTAGAGACCTCATTTCACAAGGTCTCGGCCACAAAGGTGGAGTGATCATGCTAATTAGAAACTCTCTACCATGCAGAGAAGTCCCAGACGACACAGTCAACCAAGCTGAAATGATTGGTGCCGGTGTCAGTGTAGATGAACAAACCTTGAGAATGATAAATCTGTACTGCCCCCCCCCCCCCCCCAGATAAGGATCTCTCACTGGCATCAATAGAGGTACAACACTCAAACTGCGTAGTTGTCGGAGACTTCATTAGCCGCTTAGAAAGATGGGGATACGCGGAGACTGAAACACGTGGCACCGAAGTGGTAGACTGGGAAATCGATAGTAACCTACAGCTCATCAACAAAGCAGACGATGCACCCTGTTTTCACTCAAGATGATGGCAGTCCACCTCAACACCCGACCTTGCATTTTCGACAGAAGACATCAGTCACAAGATAAACAGAGTTGTACTAGACCAATTGGCAGGAAGTGATCACCAACCAATAAAGCTGGTGATGAATATGGAACACACAGCCCAAGAACATAAGCCACTGCCCCAATGGAATTACAAAAAAGCAAATTGGAACCTCTTTTCAACGCTGTCAGACATGTACTGCAGCCAGATTATCATCCGAAATATAAGAATCCTGGAACTAGCCGAAAGCTTCAACAGAGCAGTCCTGAGAGCTGCCCTCGAATCAATACCTCGAGGAGCAAGAAGAGACTACAAACCTTACTGGACACTAGAACTTCAGGAACTGGAAGAACAACTGACAGAAGCCAGGGGAAGAGCAGAAAAGGAAAGATCGAAAGAGGCTAACATCTCCTACTAAGCTATTGCAGCAAAGTACAAAACAACACTAAATAGCTCAGCGAGAAACAGTTGGATAAAAACAACAGAAGCGCTAAATCTGGACAAAACGGCAGAAAACTATGGAGGCTAGCCAAAGCCCTAAACAACGAGGACTGCAGGAACCACGAAACCGCAGTACAACTGAGCGGGAAAATTCTGAACAAAACACATGCAGCTAACACATTCATAAAAACATTACCGCAAGTGAGCCAGATTCATATCCCACCTGAAATAAAATAGGCAATGGCTATAGAGATAGATCTTAAAAAACTCATCAATGTGACCAGAGGAACATATGACAACCAACCTGACTAGAGGAACATATGACAACCTGCCTGACCAGAGGAACATATGACAACCAACCTGACCAACATATGACAACCAACCTGACCATGAAGGAACTTCATGCAGCCATTGACTCCCTCAAACCAAGAAAGTCACCTGGAAAAGACGGGGTAACCAACGACATGCTCATGAGATTGGACGGCACTGCAACGAAAATACTCCTCGCGATCATGAACTGCAGTTGGAAGCGTGGCTTTGTACCTCAAGTGTGGAAAGAAGCACGAATGATCCCCATCCTGAAGAAAAATAAAGATAAACTTCACCCAAATAACTATAGGCCAGTCAGTCTCCTGAGCTTGCACAGGCAAGTTCATGGAAAAATAATAAATACCAGACTCAGCTGGCATCTCGAAGAAAAACAAATTATTATACCACAAAAAGCAGGCTTCAGGCAGCACAGGTCCACAGAAGATCAAGGAATCCACATATCACAAGAAATCAAAGATGCTTACCAGGAAGGAAAACACACACTGTCTGTATGGGTAGACCTGGAAAAAGCCTTCGGCCAAGTATGGAAAGACGGTCTGCATGGAAAAATGCTGCAATATGGAGTATGCGGAAAAATGTACAAGTGGATCAGCAACTACTTAGAAAATGGAACAACAAGAGTGCAGGTCCAAGAGCATAACAGCAAAAAGGAAACCATGGAAACCACATACACCATGGAAATCAAGGCAGTAAGACAAGGAAAGCAGTAAGACTAAATAGGCAATACGACAAGGAAGGCAATAAGACAAGAATGGCAGTACGACAAGGAAGGAAGGCAATAATACAAGGAAGGCAGTAAGACAGGGATGGCAGTAAGAAAGGGAAGGAAAGCAATAAGACAGGAAAGGAGGGAAGGAAGGCAATAAGACAAAAATTACAGTAAGACAGAGAAGGCAGAAAGACAAGGAAGGCAGTAAGATAATGAAGGTAGTAAGATAAAGAAGGCAAGGAAGAAAGGGAAGGCAGTAAGATAAAGAAGGCAAGGAAGGCAGTAAGATAATGAAGGTAGTAAGATTAAGAAGGCAAGGAAGAAAGGGAAGGCAGTAAGATAAAGAAGGCAAGGAAGGCAGTAAGACAGTGAATGAAGTAAGGCAATCCAACAATAAAGGAAGGCAGTGAGGAAAGATACTTTATTGATGATTGAAGTGAGTCACTGTCCCAAGTATTGCCACAGACCCAGCAAGGTGAAGGGAATGTGTTGCTTCGAAGATGAAGAAAACAACAAGAGTCTAGTGATGAAATAACGAAGATATTTGTAATCTAATATTAGCAACAAACAGGCCAGGGATAGTGACAGTTCAGACAGGATCAACACTAACAACAGATAAGGGAGACTGACAGTTCAGACAGGATCAACACTAACAACAGATACGGGAGACTGACAGTTCAGACAGGATCAACACTAACAACAGATAAGGGAGACTGACAGTTCAGACAGGATCAACACTAACAACAGATACGGGAGAATGACAGTTCAGACAGGATCAACACTAACAACAGATAAGGGAGACTGACAGTTCAGACAGGATCAACACTAACAACAGATAAGGGAGACTGACAGTTCAGACAGGATCAACACTAACAACAGATAAGGGAGACTGACAGTTCAGACAGGATCAACACTAACAACAGATACGGGAGACTGACAGTTCAGACAGGATCAACACTAACAACAGATAAGGGAGACTGACAGTTCAGACATGATCAACACTAACAACAGATACGGGAGACTGACAGTTCAGACAGGATCAACACTAACAACAGATACGGGAGACTGACAGTTCAGACAGGATCAACACTAACAACAGATAAGGGAGACTGACAGTTCAGACAGGATCAACACTAACAACAGATAAGGGAGACTGACAGTTTAGACAGGATCAACACTAACAACAGATAAGGGAGACTGACAGTTCAGACAGGATCAACACTAACAACAGATAAGGGAGACTGACAGTTCAGACAGGATCAACACTAACAACAGATACGGGAGACTGACAGTTCAGACAGGATCAACACTAACAACAGATACGGGAGACTGACAGTTCAGACAGGATCAACACTAACAACAGATAAGGGAGACTGACAGTTCAGACAGGATCAACACTAACAACAGATAAGGGAGACTGACAGTTCAGACAGGATCAACACTAACAACAGATAAGGGAGACTGACAGTTCAGACAGGATCAACACTAACAACAGATAAGGGAGACTGACAGTGTAGATATTTGAAAAAACACATAGTTTGATCTACTTGGTAACTAACAGTGACAAAGATACAGGAACAAACCAACACCAAACTTAACAAAGCCAGAATGACTTTCAATTCTCCTCACCCATTTTGGATTTCAGCGCCATTCTCTCTCAGATAAACACGATCAGACTTCTGTATTAATATTGTCCATATGGTTGAACAGTTTTGCTGCAGAGAAAGAGTGTCACATACTTACTTACTTAGTCACTCCTCTTCTACCATGAGATATAAAGGTTTTCCAGAGAGAACGCCACACTGCTCTATCCGCCGTCTTTTTTCTGGCCTCTTTCCAATCCAGTCCTCAATCACTTAGGGACTGTTGTATGTTGTCTTCCCAACGTACTTTGGGACGTCCTGAAGGTCTGTGTCCTTGACTAATTATCTCCCATGACCGCTTTGGTATCCGATCTTATTCCATTCTACAGACATGGCCAAACCACTGTGGTAGTTGAGACTGCTCCACTCGTGTCTGCAGATGAGGCCAAACCACTGTAGCTGGGACTGCTCCACTCATGTCTGCAGATGAGGCCAAACCACTGTAGCTGGGACTGCTCCACTCGTGTCTGCAGACATGGCCAAACCACTGTAGTTGGGACTGCTCCACTTGTGTCTGCAGGGGTTGAACTTCGAGATTGCTACGTATTGTCTCGCTATGGATCTTGTCCCTTTTCGTCACCTGAACCGCCTTTCTTGGGTACCTCATTTCTGAAGTTTGAAATTGCCTTTTTTGGGCTGTAGTCATTGCCCATGACTCACATCCATATGTCAGGACAGGTTATTCCTTTTCCTTCCTCATTTTCTTTAAGGTCTTTTAGAATAGTTTCTGGTTTTCTCCAGCATTATTTTCTAGTTTCTCTCCAAATTTTTCCCAGGATTTCTGTTTGGCCTTGAGCTCAGTCTTCTTTGCTTCTGTTCTAAAATTTACATATTCTTTATATTTCTTTGTTCTTCTGTATTTCTAGCCCCTAGGTATTGCTTCCATGACTTTTTCTTTTCTCGTATTCTTTTCACTTCTTCTGTCCACCATGGTGTACTCTTTCTCTTCCACCCTTCTTTGGTTTGACCGCATGCCTCTGCTGCAGCCTCTTTGAGGATGTCTTTGAATTTTACCCAGAGCATTTCCATATCTTCTTCAGATTCCTCTATCCTTCATATTGCTTCTGTTATGAGCCCTTGGATGGTCAGATCCAAGAAACACCCTCATGTGTGTGGCAGACAATATTGCAGCTGGAGATTTAGAAGAGAAAGATTGATTTGACATAAATGACAAAAGATGGACACGTCATCACAAGCTGTTTTATTTATAAAAACTTCAGTTGCGTTGACCTCTTTGAGTATTCCTCATCAGCTGCTCTTTGATGTACCCACTCTTTTCTTCCTGTGTGGGTTCTAATCCAGTGCATTCCTGGTTAAATTGTTAGCTTTCATTGTGAAGGTGTATCTTATCCATTTGACCGCTGTCCCTCATTGTCAGTCGAGCTTCCGACCCAACCAGCCGTGACGACAGACACTATATCAGATAAGTGGACCATTTTTTCCTTATATGTTGATTTGCTAGTTCAGCTTTGTTGTTATTTGTTGAGTATATACGAAGGTTTTGTTTGTGTTCTCATCTCGGTGCGGTATCTGACCATACCCATTAAAAAATGTTAATTAAACTTAACTTTAATCAACTTAAAACAATTTTTTTCATTTATTTGTTTTATAATCATATCCATTTCTACTTTCTCTCCATCTGCTTTGGTTGTTGTCATGTTTTGGTCATAAATTATTGGTTGTTATAGGGGAGGGGCAGGGGGGTTGAAGTAAAGAGGAGCCAGCAGGAGTCTTCTTATTTACTCCTCAGTAATTGTTGGACCCATTGATAGGGTCATCACAGTTTGGACCCATTGATAGTGTCATCGCATGTTTGACCCATTGATAGTGTCATCACATGTTGTACTTTTGTGTTCAGGATTATGTGGAGACAAAACGGACACAGGAAGTGACTGAGGATAACGTGGTCTGTAACAGAAAGAAGATGGCAGCTAATATTGTGTCTTCGTCTGGTTTTGATAAGGTCAAATGTAAGTCTTCCATATTCTGTGTTCAAATATGTTTATGTCAGAGTGGGATGTCTGGTGTATCAATCTGAGGTTGACAGTAATGTTGGCTGTCTCAAACTGGGAATGACAATGATGTTGGCTGTCTCAAACTGGGGTTGACAGTAATGTTGGCTGTCTCAAACTGGGGTTGACAATGATGTTGGCTGTCTCAAACTGGGGTTGACAGTAATGTTGGCTGTCTCAAATTTAGGTTGACAGTAATGTTGGCTGCCTGAAAATGGGGTTGACAATGATGTTGGCTGTCTCAAACTGGGGTTGACAGTGATGTTGGCTGTCTCAAACTGGGGTAAAGGCAGGGATGTCTGCTGTCTCAAACTTGGATAAGACAGGGATGTCTGCTGTCTCAAACCAGGATCAGGCAGGGATATCTGCTGTCTCAAACTGGTGTCAGGCATGGATGTTGGCTGTCTTAACAATCTTTTTTTGTGTACTGGATGTTACAAACTGGGGTCAGTATTATTTCCTGCAAAAATTAAGTTTCTTTGGTGAGATTGTTGCACAGCTGTTAAGATAACATTTTCTAACCTAGAAAACACTGGTTTGAACCCCAATAAGGCCTAGTTTAATTGCTTTCTGAAATGAAATAAACATCTAATTTCCACACTGCGTGTCACACGAACAGATGAAAAATGAAATTTGGACGCCAAGACTTGATTTTATTATTTGATCTGACCAATGATCTTGCATCTGGATTAGACGTAAATATTCAACAAACGTCTGATTCAGACTTTGACTGGAGACACAGAAGAAATGGGTTTTGGTAATGTTTTTGAAAGATTTATCACAGAAATAAACCCACAGCCTTGAGTATCAAACATTATTTTTGTTCCGTACTTTCCCCTCCACATTAATGACATTATTATGAACACTCGATGTCATAGATGGTTTCATTATGTGTGTCTTACGATCTACAGATCATGATTTTAGTTGAATTTGTTTCATATTAACAAATTTTAATTTGTATAAAACTATTTGACATACACAGTTGTGGTACTTGCCTCTGACTGAAAGACACAAACCGGGAAAGTTATTGCGGACTGGAAAGGGTTATTACTGTATTCTCTGATTATTTCCTGAATTATTTTCTGCAATCATCTTCCCTAGATTGTGAGGTGTGCAAGCTGAGACCTGTAGGAGGCTGTTCCGTGCATGTACCTACCATTTATATTGATTATGATGAGGTAATGTATACAGTCCATTAGAAGGTGTTGTCATTTTGGGATTGGTGGCAGAGTTTATGGGGGATGTGTTGTGGGCTTTCACAGTCTCTTAATCCTGTCTTCACCCTAGGCTGTGGTTCTGACCTTGACATGGGAAAGTTGTGTGGGGCTCTTAAGTCCTGCGGGGTTCTGTGAAAGTCCTGTGTGGGTTTATGAACCAATGAGTGTTTGTGAAAATCCTGAGAGTCTGTGAAATTGGGAGTGGTGGGGGAGGGGGAGGGTGAGTGTCTGAGCCCAGTCTTTGAAAGTAATCTGAAAGTCCAGCAGAGGTCTGAACCCCTGAGAGGTTGTGAAACTTCTGTGTAGAAATGTGAACCCCTTGTCACGACTTTCCTTATTACAACCATTACTGTTACTATTTGAGACCAATGTTTCCACTTCACTGGCTCTTTAAGGGCTGGTCTAACAAAGCCAGCACCATGTTTCCAATTCACTGGCTCTTCTTTAAGGGCTGGTCTAACAAAGCCAGCACCATGTTTCCACTTCACTGGCTCTTTAAGGGTTGGTCTAACAAAGCCAGCACCATGTTTCCACTTCACTGGCTCTTTAAGGGCTGGTCTAACAAGGCCAGCACCATGTTTCCAATTCACTGGCTCTTTAAGGGCTGGTCTAACAAAGCCAGCACCATGTTTCCAATTCACTGGCTCTTCTTTAAGGGCTGGTCTAACAAAACCAGCACCATGTTTCCACTTCACTGGCTCTTCTTTAAGGGCTGGTCTAACAAAGCCAGCACCATGTTTCCAATTCACTGGCTCTTCTTTAAGGGCTGGTCTAACAAAGCCAGCACCATGTTTCCAATTCACTGGCTCTTCTTTAAGGGCTGGTCTAACAAAGCCAGCACCATGTTTCCAATTCACTGGCTCTTCTTTAAGGGCTGGTCTAACAAAGCCAGCACCATGTTTCCACTTCACTGGCTCTTTAAGGGTTGGTCTAACAAAGCCAGCACCATGTTTCCACTTCACTGGCTCTTCTTTAAGGGCTGGTCTAACAAAGCCAGCACCACGTTTCCAATTCACTGGCTCTTCTTTAAGGGCTGGTCTAACAAAGCCAGCACCATGTTTCCACTTCACTGGCTCTTCTTTAAGGGCTGGTCTAACAAGGCCAGCACCACGTTTCCAATTCACTGGCTCTTCTTTAAGGGCTGGTCTAACAAAGCCAGCACCATGTTTCCACTTCACTGGCTCTTTAAGGGCTGGTCTAACAAAGCCAGCACCATGTTTCCACTTCACTGGTTCTTTAAGTGCTGGTTTAACAAAGCCAGCACCATGTTTCTACTTCACTGGCTCTTTAAGGGCTGGTCTAACAAAGCCAGCACCATGTTTCCACTTCACTGGCTCTTTAAGGGCTGGTTTAACAAAGCCAGCACCATGTTTCCACTTCACTGGCTCTTTAAGGGCTGGTCTAACAAAGCCAGCACCATGTTTCCACTTCACTGGCCATTTAAGGGCTGGTCTAACAAAGCCAGAACCATGTTTCCACTTCACTGGCTCTTTAAGGGCTGGTCTAACAACGCCAGAACCATATTTCCACTTCACTGGCTCTTTAAGGGCTTGTCTAACAAATCCAGCACCAATGGAAATGTTAACTAATCACTTGATTGTTTTAGTTCACTGTTTGCACCAGTGCTTGCTGTGGTAGTCCCTGATGCAGTCCTGTTCAGGATGAATCACTAGTGCTGGCTGTTGTAGACCATGTATTTGCTTTGGCAGTTTGAATGGAAATGGGTTTCTAACCCTTTCCGGTCCACACTAATTTTGTCGATTTGGATCTTTCCGACCAGAGCTAGTGGTGCAACTCTATGTCAAAAAGTGTTATTCAAAATTAAATAAAATAAAATAAATATTAAACAAATTGAGCTAAAATGAGGATCTAAACATGGTGCGACACAAAATGAAACGATCTACGACATAATAAAGATATGTTAGTATGAAGCCTTAAATGGATTTAATGGGGAGGTGGAAATACGAGAGGAAATTAAATGTTGATTCTTGCGACTTTTTGTATATTGTCCCTCATTACCTTTATCAAAGTCTCTTTCTCATGTTTCCCAGCTAAAGTCCCTTTCTTCTGTGTCCCAGACAAAGTCCCTTTCTCCTGTGTCCCAACCAAAGTCCCTTTCTTCTGTGTCCCAGCCAAAGTCCTATTCTTCTGTGTCCCAGATGGATGATCAGTAGTCTGATCAAATAAATCATTTCTCAGGACTTGGGTAATACTTTTCTAGCGATCAATGTTTGCCTATTGGAAATAACTGTCTCGGACAGTAAGTGATGCCTTGAGGGTTATCGCCACTGGCTGAACCAAACTGTAAAGAGTTTAATGAAGAGATTGCTAGCCCCATGCACAGCTCTCTATAGTCCTTTCATGACCTGCTGGGGGGGGGGGGGGCTACATTGATCCTATTCTTTTCAACCCAGGTACAATTTGAGTCTCTGCTGTCTCAATATTTCTGAAACCTCTGACTAAATGATTGTTGAGAAGCCTTGTTCTGACGGCAGTGTCTGCCTTTGGTTTTTTTGTTCAACCATTGGCGTGTCTGACTCTTGTGACAGAGGGACTGGGTTTAATGCCTTGTCTTAGCCCTTTCCAGCCCATCTAACCTTTTTTAGATGTGCACATTAGAATTTCAAGGCAAGTGCTGCACATACGTGTGTTAGATGTTGTAACAGAGCCAGAGAGAGAAACACATACGTGTGTGTTAGGTGTTGTAACAAAGAGCCAGAGAGAGAAACACATACATGTGTGTTAGATGTTGTAACAGGTCCAGAGAGAGAAACACATACGTGTGTGTTAGATGTTGTAACAGAGCCAGAGAGAGAAACACATATGTGTGTGTTAGATGTTGTAACAGAGCCAGAGAGAGAAACACATACGTGTGTGTTAGATGTAGCAGAGCCAGATATAGAAACACATACGTGTGTGTTAGATGTTGTAACAAAGAGCCAGATATAGAAACACATATGTATGTGTTAGATGTCAATTAATGTCAATATGATCTCTGATCCTTGCCAATTAGTAATGTAACATGCTTCAGTCTGCTCAAATATAAAATTGGCACTTGACTAGCAGCTGGGGAAGGTAGAAATGCATTTAAGGAATCCTCAGTGTCTAACACTTAATCTCTGACAGCAGTGACTACCTTACCTGTTTGACATCTCTTCCAGAGTCATTATGTCAGTCAGCCAAGAGCTGCTGTTGTGGACACCAGCGTTGTTGATGTTCATGACTCGGACAGGAAGTTGGCAGGCGGCCAAGAAGTCAACCAGACTTTTTTACGTGCAGTGGATCAAGGTAAACAACATAATTGATACACACATACCTTATTACACCCACACACGCATGCATTATTACACCCACACACACAAGCATGCCTTATTACACCGACAGACACATGCCTTATTACAGACAAATGCCTTATTACACCCACACACACACACCCACATGTTTTTATGCCGAATCATGTGTTTTATTGTTTGGACCTTTTTTATTTTGGTATTTCTTTGGTTTTTTAAATAAAAGCTGGTTAAAAAGAAGATCTTTGCTAAAACATACACAAGTCAATAACCTGAAACACAACCTATCAGATGGGACAAAGCTTATGGCAGTCATCAATGATGAACCACCTTGTTGGCAGGGAACTACCCCACAATAAGAACTGTACTCTTTGACCTCTCTGCAGACAGGAACAACCTAACATCTTTGCAGAAAACTATCCCCCTTGAAACTCTAGACTCATCCACAAAACATCCAGGGCTACCAACAATGCTGGATGCCGCGCAGTAACTAAATCCTATAACCTGCACCAAGAAGACCACTCCTGAGGAGGATGTGTGCTTTTGTCCCGGAGGCATTGAGATATCAAGAGCTACGAGCTCACAGATTATAGGATTATATCGTCATCTTCACCTCAACCAACCTTATCTTGTTGCCTCTAATGACATGCTCTCTGTGGGGCAGTGGTGCTATTCTTGTCTTTGCCATACCACTCGGAGAATATTCAGGACTTGGTAGCGGGAGATTGAGAACGTTCAGGACTTGGTAGCGGGAGATTGAGAACGTTCAGGACTTGGTAGTGGGAGATTGAGAACGAACGCAGAAGAAGAAGTAACCTGTCACTTGACATACCGTTGGTACTGGTGCATGTCATGATAGTGGTTATCAAACTCACAATGGTGCTGCACACAGATTCAGAACGAGTGCTGTCCGTGATGCAGTTGTAGATGAGCTTGCTCTTCATGTAGAGGTCTTTATTGCGCTGCTCTCAGACGGTGGAACCATCTTTCCACTTCCCCGGCTCTACTCCTGAGTAGATAGTTGTGCTAATGACTTCTCATACTTCCTGGAAAGTATGTCCCTGTGAGTGACGTGACCTCCTCAATCTTGATGCTCTTTGCCAGTGCAATGATTTAGTTGGAGACAATGTTCTAAGACATTCCATTGTATCGTTATTTTTATCTCTGCTGTTTCTGTGTGTTCTGACTGATTTCCTTCGCTTTTAGAACTGAGACAAATTACTCCCCTTGTGCATCGGTAGTGGTGACCATATACGAAACGAAGAAAGACAGAATATGAGTGCAACACAGTTCACGGAATACAGGGAAAGATAAAAAATAAAATGATTTGAACACCTGACAAGAGTGCGACCAAAGTTACCAGATGAACAAGACCAGGCACAGAGTTGCAGAGCAAGAAAAAGCAAGCACATGTGCAGCTCAGATACAAAATGTGTCCATACTCACAGGGTGTACACTCAAAGAATTCCATGCTCACAGGGTGTACAATCAAAGAATTCCATACTCACAGGGTGTACAATCAAAGAATTCCATGCTCACAGGGTGTACACTCAAAGAATTCCATGCTCACAGGGTGTACAATCAAATAATTCCATACTCACAGGGTGTACAATCAAAGAATTCCATGCTCACAGGGTGTACAATCAAAGAATTACAGTCGTTCTGTTCAGGTTATAACAAAAGCATCTGTGCGACCGGTAGGGAAGATGATTCCAGCTGATGGGCAAATAACAATAAACATTGTGTGTAGCAGCTACAATAGGTTGTTGGCATGGTAGCCTACAGCATAATCTCACTTTGGCGGAAGATGTTTCCCAAATAACGGAGACGTTAAAACAGAAATGCAAATGTGACTGAGAAAAAAGACTTCTATGCTGCAGGTTTTGGTGCACCGATAACATGATGGGATAAGTGTATCAATGCTCGTGGAAATGATGGTGTTAAATATGGGAAAGTGTCAGTGCAATAATGAATGGTTTTTTAAGTGCAAACCTCTTGGTTTTTTTATTGAGTTAAATAGTCTGGTGTGACTTATTTACTGACTTATCCTTGTATTTAATGTAATGACAAATAGAAATTAACAACAATGCTCTATTAGAACAATAACCAGACTCTCATCAAAATTTCATATCAAATTCATAGTTCGACAACGATGTGTGCTATCACCTTTGTTGTTCATTACATATGTAGACCACATTTGTAGAACAGCCAACCCAAATGAAGGAAGCAACATTGGTGAACTCCTAAATGAACTTCTTTTTGCTGACGATCAATCAGTCATAGCAACTTCACAACTAGAATTGCAACAACATATTGATGAACTAAATACAGCATGTCAAGAATTCAGCATGAAAATCAATGTAGCAAAAATTGAGGTCATGAAAATATTTAGGATATGCGGAGACATCAATATCACCATTGAAAAACAGCAAATCAAACAGGTGAAAGATTTCACATACTTAGGGAGCACGTCAGCTAACGGAAGAATTACCGTGGAAATCCAACAAAGATACAATAAACAAATCAGATCATTGGACAATTAACACCAAAACTTAATTGCAAGCATGTGACAATACCTACCAAAAGAGCTTTATACAACACGATATTCGTCACGGCACTATGCTATCAATGTCAGAACTGGACACTAACAACAAATGGAAAATGTGACATCATCAGAACAGAAATGAAATGCCTGCAAAAAATATTGGGCGTAACAAGGAGAGACATGATCAGAAACAAGGAAATCAAGAGATTAGTGGGAACAACACCAGTATTGGACTACATTAAAAGAGAACAATCAAAATGGTTTGACCACATAACAAGACTACCACCACACCCCCCCGCACACCCCTCTACAAACAAGCAATGCCATTTAGATACAGCGGATTCAAAGGCAGACCATGAAAAACGGGGCTAACACAAACGGGCTTGTTCTAGAGATATTTTCATAACCTGACTCTGAAAGAAAGGAATGACAGGATAAAAGAAAAGAAGAAGAAGAAATTAACAACGGTACTAAATAACAAATAGTTAATGTTGTATAGAAAATATAACTTTATAGTCATTTGCAAAAGAATAGAAATGATTCAGGTTTTCTTTGAATTGGAGTAGCTGCTTTGGTCAGCTTAGGACCAGCTGTTGTGTTCACCCTAGGACCAGCTGTTGTGGTCACCCTAGGACCAGCTGTTGTGGTCACCCTAGGACCAGCTGTTGTGATCAACCTAGGACCAGCTGTTGTGATCAACCTAGGACCAGCTGTTGTGGTCAGCCTAGGACCAGCTGTTGTGATCAGCCTAGGACCCACTGTTGTGGTTCCTCTAGGACCATCTCTTGTAGGAAACCTAAGACTATCTCCTGCGGTCAGCCTAGGACCAGCTGTTGTGTTCACCCTAGGACCAGCTGTTGTGATTCCTCTAGGACCATCTCTTGTAGGAAACCTAAGACTATCTCCTGCGGTCAGCTTAGGACCAGCTGTTGTGTTCACCCTAGGACCAGCTGTTGTGGTCACCTTAGGAAAAGCTGTTGTGGTCACCCTAGGACCAGCTGTTGTGGTCACCTTAGGACCAGCTGTTGTGATCACCCTAGGACCAGCTGTTGTGGTCACCTTAGGACCAGCTGTTGTGGTCACCCTAGAACCAGCTGTTGTGGTCACCCTAGGACCAGCTGTTGTGGTCACCCTAGGACCAGCTGTTGTGGTCACCCTAGGACCAGCTGTTGTGGTTAATCTAGGACCAGCTGTTGTAGTCACCTTTATACTACCTGTTGTGGTCACTCTAGGACATCCTGTTGTGGTCACCCTAGGACCAGCTGTTGTGGTCACCCTAGGACTAGCTGTTGTGGTCACCCTAGGACCAGCTGTTGTGGTCACCCTAGGACCAGCTGTTGTGGTCACCCTAGGACCAGCTGTTGTGGTTAATCTAGGACCAGCTGTTGTAGTCACCTTAATACTACCTGTTGTGGTCACTCTAGGACATCCTGTTGTGGTCACCCTAGGACCAGCTGTTGTGGTCACCCTAGGACTAGCTGTTGTGGTCACCCTAGGACCAGCTGTTGTGGTCACCCTAGGACCATCTGTTGTGGTCACCCTAGGATCAGCTGTTGTGTTCACCCTAGGACCAGCTGTTGTGGTCACCCTAGGACCAGCTGTTGTGGTCACCCTAGGACCAGCTGTTGTGATCAACCTAGGACCAGCTGTTGTGATCAACCTAGGACCAGCTGTTGTGGTCAGCCTAGGACCAGCTGTTGTGATCAGCCTAGGACCCACTGTTGTGGTTCCTCTAGGACCATCTCTTGTAGGAAACCTAAGACTATCTCCTGCGGTCAGCCTAGGACCAGCTGTTGTGTTCACCCTAGGACCAGCTGTTGTGGTTCCTCTAGGACCATCTCTTGTAGGAAACCTAAGACTATCTCCTGCGGTCAGCTTAGGACCAGCTGTTGTGTTCACCCTAGGACCAGCTGTTGTGGTCACCTTAGGAAAAGCTGTTGTGGTCACCCTAGGACCAGCTGTTGTGGTCACCTTAGGACCAGCTGTTGTGATCACCCTAGGACCAGCTGTTGTGGTCACCTTAGGACCAGCTGTTGTGGTCACCCTAGAACCAGCTGTTGTGGTCAGCCTAGGACCAGCTGTTGTGGTCACCCTAGGACCAGCTGTTGTGGTCACCCTAGGACCAGCTGTTGTGGTTAATCTAGGACCAGCTGGTGTAGTCACCTTAATACTACCTGTTGTGGTCACTCTAGGACATCCTGTTGTGGTCAACCTAGGACCAGCTGTTGTGGTCACCCTAGGACTAGCTGTTGTGGTCACCCTAGGACCAGCTGTTGTGGTCACCCTAGGACCAGCTGTTGTGGTCACCCTAGGACCAGCTGTTGTGGTTAATCTAGGACCAGCTGTTGTAGTCACCTTAATACTACCTGTTGTGGTCACTCTAGGACATCCTGTTGTGGTCACCCTAGGACCAGCTGTTGTGGTCACCCTAGGACTAGCTGTTGTGGTCACCCTAGGACCAGCTGTTGTGGTCACCCTAGGACCATCTGTTGTGGTCACCCTAGGACCATCTGTTGTGGTCACCCTAGGATCAGCTGTTGTGGGCACCCTAGGATCAGCTGTTGTGTTCACCTTAGGACCATCTGTTGTAGTCACCTTAGGACCATCTGTTGTAGTCACCCTTGGACCAGCTGTTGTGGTCACCCTAGGACCAGCTGTTGTGGGCAGCCTAGGACCAGCTGTTTTGGGCAGCCTGGGACCAGCTGTTGTGGGCAGCCTAGGACTAGCTTCATAAGAAGAAAAAAGAAGACAATAAAAGACGAAGATAAGGTGAGCAGCTACAATGGCATGCATGAACTCATACAGAAGGAAGGTCTTACAAGTGTGATGTTTGTGGATTAGAGTTTACAAGCAGAAATGTCTTGTTAAATCAGAAAAGGATTTTGACAAAGCACCCACAGTATTAGATATGGATAACGAGCACACGTACCTGTTTAAACCAATGAATCTGCAATCCTTTAGACAGAAAAAGTTTAGAATGAGAAATGTGGAGGTCAAGGATAGGGGATGTGTACATCCAGTGAGCTATATGTTTCATCCATATCCATACTCTTCACTATCTGCTGAAAGTGGCTGCGCTTCAGTGGGTCTTTCTGTAGTGCAGTAATGTGAATTCTACATAAATAACAAAATAAAAGTGGTAATTGAGTTAAAAATATAGAGAAAGTTGTGTTGTGTGTTCATATATGATAATTGCTTTGTCTCTATTTGATTCATTCCAGGTGTTGATTCCTGTTGCCAGGATGATGTTTGTGGCTTGGACAGCAACCTGAAGAAACATGCAAGATTGCATACGAGAACTTATGAATTGTTCAATCAAAGTCAAAACCTAAAGTCACATAAAGGAAAACATACAGGAGACAGGTCTTACAAGTGTGATTTTTGTGGTGCTGCATTTAATCAAAGCAGAAATCTAAAGAGACATAAAAGAATTCATACAGGAGAGAAGCCTTACAAGTGTGATATTTGTGACCTGGGATTTGCTCAAAATATTACACTGGAAGATCACAAGGTAAGACACATCACGGAAAAACATTACAGTTGTGATTTGTGTGGTGCTAAGTTGCCTTGTCTAAGGTACTTAAAGAAACATATGAAAATACACACAGGAGAGAAGCCTTACAAGTGTGAAGTTTGTGGTGCTGCATTTCTTCAAAGTGGACAACTACAGTTACATACAAGAATTCATACAGGAGAGAAGCCTTACAAGTGTGATGTTTGTGGTGCTGCATTTCTTCGAAATGGACAACTACAGTTACATACAAGAATTCATACAGGAGAGAAGCCTTACAAGTGTGATGTTTGTGGTGTGACATTTACTCAAAATCCACATTTAAAGGCACATAAACGAATTCATACAGGAGAGAGGCCGTACAAGTGTGATATTTGTGGTGCTGCATTTTTTCAAAGTGGAAATCTAAAGAAACATAAAAGAATTCATACAGGAGAGAAACCTTACAAGTGTGATGTTTGTGGTGCTGCATTTATTGAAAGTGGAAGCCTAAAGCGACATAAAAGAATTCACACAGGAGAGAAGCCATACAAGTGTGATGTTTATGGTGCTGCATTTAATGATAGTGGACATCTAAAGAGACATAAAAGAATACGTACAAGAAAGAAGTTTTATAAGTGTGATGTTTGTAGCTTAGAATTTACTCAAATTACTACATTAAAAAAACACAAGATAATACACACAGCTGGAAAACCTTATGGTTGTGATTTGTGTGGTGCTAAGTTGACCAGTCTAGAGTTCTTGAGGAGACATATAATAAAACATATGGTTAAGAGTCATTTTGAGTGTGATGTTTGTGCTGCTGCATTTACTCATAGTGGACATCTAAAGGCACATATAAGAATTCATACAGGAGAGAAGTCTTACAAGTGTGATGTTTGTGGTGTTACATTTACAGATAAATATGGCCTGCAGATACATAAAAGAGTTCATAGAGGGTAGAAGCCGTACATTTTTGTAATCTGTCATTTAATCAAAAGTGGATATTTAATAAAAGTGCACCAGAATCCATACAGGCGAGAAGCCCTACAAGTGTGATGTTCGTGGTGTTGAATTTACGGAGAAATGTGGCGTGAATAAACAGAAAATTATTCATACAAGCGAGAAACCATTCAAGTGTGATATGTATGGTTTGGGATTTAGCAGTGATGGTGACTTGAAGAGACACAAATGAACCTATATAACAGAGAAGCCTTTCTGATGTAATGTTTGAGAAGTAGACTTTAGTGACAGATGTAATTTTTGTGGAAAAAATCGTTGGGTCTGATTTGACAATCTTTTACTATAGAGAAACTTGGCTATACAATTGGTCACCTTACAACATGAGTGTAAAGTCTTCTACACTAGAGGAATTCAGCACTACTATTCGTCACGTAACATAATATAAAGATGTTTGGCTCTACTATAATTTGGTCATATTGCAGCATGAATTTAGAATTGCTCTAGTGTGAACTTTCATCATGACTAGAGTCTTCTACTGTAGAGAAGATGACCTATTGTTAGTGTGACCTTACAGCATGAGTGAAGAGTCTTCTACTGTAGAGAGGTTAACCTATTTTTAGTGTTACCTTACAGCATCAGATTCTCTATTCTCTCGCTAAAGCTTTAAACCAATTAATCCTGCCAAAGACAGATGTGTCGGACCGAAAGGTGCAAATATCGCAGTCAAACTGTAAACGCATGCTCTTCTCTGGACTACATCCTGCTACTTGCAAAACTCTGTTCAGGGCTTAGTAGGCAGAGATTGAGAACGAACACAGAAGACGAAGTCCAATTAATGGTTCTGCTTTTTATCTCGTTTATCTCATTAACCTCTTCAACTTTGTGAGGTTGTCTCTCTCGGGTTTTCCATTTCTCTTTTGTTGCCATCTCCTTTTCTTTCCATACCTGTTCTAACAGTCGACTCCAACAGGGTGGTTGGGCAAAAGGGAATCTGACCCTGCACCCAATTATCTGGGGGCAGTCTATGTCAAACATTGACCTCTTTCAACCTCAGCTGTGATCGGTCAACTGTTCTTTTACCACATGCCAGCTGCCCTCGAAAATATCTTTGGGGATGGGACCATCCTTCATGTGGCTACAAGCATGACCAATCCATCCCAGCCTTCACTGCCTGAGGAAAGTGCACATACTTGGGTGACCGGTTCTTCTTCTTCTTCGTTTGTTCTCTATCTCCCACAACCAACCCCTGAAAGGGTTTAAGTAGCAGAATGTAGTCCAGAGAACAAAATGCCTTGTGTCATAGTTTACAGCTTGGCTGCGATATTTGCACCTTTTGGTCCAACACATCCGACTTCAGCAAGCATTTTTCGAGTACCGGGTTAGCATTCCCTCTTCGGTCCCTTCTCTTTAGCCAGAGTGCCCTGCTGCAGCCTGTTATCCAGGATCACCGCGTGGAGGTGTAGATGGGTCTTGGCAGCTCTGGTTCGCTGGCCCTGATGCTAGCAGTCAGCTATAGGTCCCTGACCACTGCAGCTCATGTGCTGCTCAGCATCTTGATCCTGGGCGACCGGTTTGAGAATGCACTTCTGCGTTTTTCATGGTGTCTCTCCATGGGATACCATATGTGAAAGGTGTTGAGCCCTATCTCAGTGTTAGACAAGAAAGTGTACAGTTTTTGTATGTTCAGAAAAAAGATCAATTCAGACAAATAAATGTGCAAGTCTATTTGTAGATGCAGACAAAGAAATTTAGGTAATCCCATAGGATTGAAGACAAGAATGAAAACAAAAATGTGATCTCAAAGAAAAGAATCAATTTCTTTTTACAGTGCACAATACACATTTGTCTTATATTAACAAGAACATCAATCAAAAGTTCTCATTTACAGAAAGATGACCAGAAGCTGGCCACCCTTAGCATCCATCCTGAATAAACTTGACCAATAGGTTTGTTATGTAAATATACTTGACTATTGGGCATATGCTATGTAAATAAACTTGACTATTAGTCCCGACTGAAGTCCCGTCACTAAGACAAAGTCCACAGTTCTCTCCAGATCTGGGTGGCAGTCTCACAGCATATGCGTTGTCTCAACTCCCTCTGCCTAGGTTTGGCATCATAGGTCTCTGTGTATTAGGCAGTTTTGTAGGATGTGTTCAGGTCTGGACTCCAGATCCATATGGGCAGTCTTGTGTGTGATATCTTGAGCCGATGTAAGTGACCCAATAGTTTACAGTGGCATGTTCTCAGGTGAAAGATGGTGGTTTGTTGGTGTGTGTGGTGCTGGTGGATTTTTGGTGTCTGTGGAGCTGGTGGATTGTTGATGTCTGTGGAGCTGGGGGATTGTTGGTGCCTGTGGAGCTGGTGGATTGTTGGTGTCTGTGGAGCTGGTGGATTGTTGATGTCTGTGGAGCTGGGGGATTGTTGGTGTCTGTGGAGCTGATCGATTGGGTCACATCCATTTCTTTCTTCCATTTTGAGTTCTACTGAATGTGTATGCTGGTTTTTGCCTCTCTGTAAGACACTGCATGGATAAGTTGTTTCATCTTGCCACCTGCTATGGACAGGGCATCAGCTCTCTCATTCCCTGTGATTCCACAATACAAGGGTAGCCACTGAAGAGGTTCTTTGTTGAGCTCTGATCTGATTTCTCGCAACATTTGTTCACCTCTAATGTTTTGTATTGCTTCCAGTAGTGATCTGCAGTCTATAAAGAATACAATCTGGGTTGGCGGGTGTTTGTCTGGTGAACATTCTTAGTGCCTGTAGGAGCGCCATAGACTTTGTCTTAAGGCTGGAAGAAATCTTCCCAGTAGGGAAAGCTCTATTGGTTATTTTCTCATTGTTGTATCTTACAAAAATGCCTCCTCCACCATCCTTAACTGCACCCTGTGCAGATCCATCTGTGAATACGGAAGGCCAGTCCTTAGATGTATAAGTTCTTTAGTGTGTTACCGTCAGCACCCCAAGCAGTACCAGCAAGTTTCTGTCATCACCCCAAGCAGTACCAGCAAGTTTTCATCAGCACCCCAAGTAGTACCAGCAAGTTTCCGTCAGCACCCCAAGCAGTACCAGCAAGTTTCCGTCAGCACCCCAAGCAGTATCAGCAAGTTTCCGTCAGCACCCCAAGCAGTACCAGCAAGTTTCCATCAGCACCCCAAGTAGTACCAGCAAGTTTCCGTCAGCACCCCAAGCAGTACCAACAAGTTTCCGTCAGCACCCCAAGCAGTACCAGCAAGTTTCCGTCAGCACCCCAAGCAGTATCAGCAAGTTTCCGTCAGCACCCCAAGCAGTACCAGCAAGTTTCCGTCAGCACCTCAAGCAGTACCAGCAAGTTTCTGTCAGCACCCCAAGCAGTACCAGCAAGTTTCCGTCAGCACCCCAAGTAGTACCAGCAAGTTTCCGTCATCACCCCAAGCAGTACCAGCAAGTTTCTGTCAGCACCCCAAGCAGTACCAGCAAGTTTCCGTCAACACCCCAAGTAGTACCAGCAAGTTTCTGTCAGCACCCCAAGCAGTACCAGCAAGTTACCGTCAGCACCCCAAGTAGTACCAGCAAGTTTCCGTCAGCACCCCAAGCAGTACCAGCAAGTTTCTTCATGTTGGACATGCGTAGCATCGCCCTCAGTTCGGTCTTTAATATTTGCACTTTCCAGGTGAGACGTCGGTCTAAGGAAACTCCTAAGAAGGTTCGAGCCTCATCTCTTTTCCATTTAATTGGAGTTTTACCTGCTGCCATGTGTTTGATAGAGAAAAGATAGTATGTGTTGTTTTTTGTTCATTTATTTTTAGTAGCCAAGTCTTGGACCATCTTTCGAGGGCTGCCACAGAGCCTTGCATTCATGTACTGGCTGTAGTGATGTGTTTTCAGTAGTCTACATGGCCAGGTCATCAGGGTAGAGTAGAGAGAATAGTGGGTACTTTTGTGGAGGTTGTTGGCGATGTCATTTATGTAAATAAGGTAGAGTGTAGGGGAGAGGACACGACCCTGGAGAACACCTTGTTCCATGGTTTCTTTTTTGCTGGTATGCCCTTGAACCTGCACTCTTGCTGTTCTATTTTTAAAGTAGTCACTGATCCACTTGTACATTTTTCCGCATACTCCAAATTGCAGCATTTTTCCACCCAGCCCGTCTTTCCATACTTGGTCGAAGGCCTTTTCCAAGTCTACCCATACAGCCAGTGTGTGTTTTTCTTCCTGGAAAGCATCTTCCGTTTCTTGTGCTTTGTGGACTCCTTGATCTTCCGTGGACCTGTGCTGGCTGAAGCCTGCTTGTTGTGGTATAATGATTTGTTTTTCTTCTAGGTGCCAGCTGAGTCTTGCCTGTGCAGCTCAGGAGACTGATTGGCCTATAGCTATTTGGGTCAAGTTTATCTTTATTTTTCTTCAGGATGGGAATCATTCGTGCTTCTTTCCACACTTGAGGTACAAAGCCACGCTTCCAGCTGCAGTTCATGATTGCGAGGAGTATTTTTTTTGCGGTGCCACCCAATCTCATGAGCATGTCGTTGGTTACCCCGTCTTTTCCAGGTGACTTTCTTGGTTTGAGGGAGTCAATGGCTGCATCAAGTTCCTTCATGGTCAGGTTGGTTGTCATATGTTGGTCAGGCTGGTTGTCATATGTTTGTCAGGTTGGTTGTCATATGTTGTTCAGGTTGGTTGTCATATGTTGGTCAGGTTGGTTGTCATATGTTGGTCAGGTTGGTTGTCATATGTTGGTCAGGTTATACTAAAGAAACTGTACACTGGAAGAGTGAGACTAGTTCTCGAGTATGGCATTGCGGCATGGACAACAGCAGCAAAGGCGAACTTCGATAAAGTTAGCAAACTCCAAAACCAAGCCATGAGAGTTATAACAGGAGGCATGAAGTCAACGCCAATTGTAGAACTTGAAAAGATTACAAAACTGCAATCCATGACCGATAGAAGAGACTGCAGAGCCCAGCTGCAGTCAGAGAAACTCCGAAGACTGACTGACCATCCAATGCACCAGAGACTAAACAATTTGGGAAATGGGAAACTAAAGCGGAGAAACTTTGCAGAAATAGCCAAAGCAAAGATGCACGAAGATCCCATAAACGCACTAACAACACCAAAACCCATCACTACTGTACGAAAACCTACCTGGAGGCAGGATATATTTCCAGAGGTGGTAGAAAATATACCAGGTATTGGAAACAAAAACTGCCAGACTGAAAAAGAAAGGAGAGATACTACCCTAAGCTTTATATCGAAAAGCTACCCAAGCATGGACTGGACCCATGCATACACCGACTGTTCTGTAACAAACACTACACAGAACGGAGGGGCAGGAGCATTCCTGAACCTACCAAATGGCAGAAAAATAACACTGTCATTCGCTACTGGTAAGTACACAAGCAATTTCAGAGCAAAGGCAGAGGCACTGAGGGCGGCAGTGAAAGAAATGGTGACACACAAAGAAAATGAAAGCCATATAGTCCTGCTTACAGATGCTCTGGCCGTAGTCACAGCGCTAAAAAGCCAGAAAAACACTGAGCTTAATGACTTAAGAGCAGCACTCTGCCAACTGTGCCAGCAGACCGCACCAAAAAGGGTAGTGGTACAGTGGGTCCCATCACACTGCAACATCCAAGGCAACGAGGAGGCAGACAGACTGGCAAAAGAAGGTGCAAGACTACCACAAACAGATACTAGTATGACGTACGAAGAGTCAAAACGGCTTATTAAAGCCCCAGATACATGACCAAATGGGAAACCGAACATACTGGTTACACCAAAAACGATGCCTATTACCAGTTGAACAGAAGAGAGCAGGTCGTTGTCTTCAGACTTCGCACTGGCCACAATAGACTGAGGTACCACCTATTCAACAAATTAAAGATAGGTGGTACCGACGAATGCCCGTGATGTTCCAGTAAAATGACCGCTGAACATCTGCTGCAGAACTGCCCGACATACGAGGATTAGAGAGAGCAGATGTGGCCATCACCAGTGGAACTGCAAGACAAGCTCTATGGCAGTGTCGACAGCCTCAGGATGACCGCCGCTTTTTTCGAAAAAATAATGGTTACTGTCTGACTGCGTAAGAAGAAGAAGTTGGTCAGGTTGGTTGTCATATGCTCCTCTGGTCAGGTTGGTTGTCATATGCTCCTCTGGTCAGGCTGGTTGTCATATGTTGGTCAGGTTGGTTGTCATATGCTCCTCTGGTCAGGCTGGTTGTCATATGCTCCTCTGGTCCGGTTGGTTGTCATATGCTCCTCTGGTCCGGTTGGTTGTCATATGCTCCTCTGGTCCGGTTGGTTGTCATATGCTCCTCTGGTCAGGCTGGTTGTCATATGCTCCACTGGTCCGGTTGGTTGTCATATGCTCCTCTGGTCCGTTGGTTGTCATATGCTCCTCTGGTCAGGTTGGTTGTCATATGCTCCTCTGGTCAGGTTGGTTGTCATATGCTCCTCTGGTCAGGTTGGTTGTCATATGCTCCTCTGGGCAGGTTGGTTGTCATATGCTCCTCGGAGATGTTAGCCTCTTTCGATCTTTCCTTTTCTGCTCTTCCTCTGGCTTCTGTCAGTTGTTCTTCCAGTTCCTGAAGTTCTGGTGTCCAGTAAGGTTTGTAGTCTCTTCTTGCTCCTCGGGGTATTGATTCGAGGGCAGCTCTCGGGATAGCTTTGTTGAAGTTTTCATCTTAAATTTTGGGTATTAATCTGGCTGCAGTACATGTCTGACAGTGTTGAAAAGAGGTTCCAGTTTGCTTTTTTGTAATTCCATCGGGGCAGTGGCTTATGTTCTTGGGCTGTGTTCCATATTCATCACCAGCTTTTTTGGTTTGTGATCACTTCCTACCAATTGGTCTAGTACAACTCTGTTTATCTTGTGACTGATGTCTTCTGTCGAAAATGCAAGGTCGGGTGTTGAGTTGGACTGCCATCTTCTTGAGTGAAAACAGGGTGCATCGTCTGCTTTGTTGATGAGCTGTACTCTGTAGGTTACTATCGATTTCCCATTCTATCACTTCGGTGCCACGTGTTTCAGTCTCTGCGTATCCCCATCTTTCTAAGCGGCTATTGAAGTCTCCGACAACTACGCAGTTTGAGTGTTGCACCTCTATTGATGCCAGTGAGAGATCCTTATCTGGGGGGCAGTACAGATTTATCACTCTCAAGGTTTGTTCATCTACAGTGACATCGGCACCAATCATTTCAGCTTGGTTGACTGTGTCGTCTGGGACTTCTCTGCATGGTAGAGAGTTTCTAATTAGCATGAGCACTCCACCTTTGTGGCCGAGACCTTGTGAAATGAGGTCTCTAACAGCAGACTTGATCCTACAGACATGCCACACGCTGACAGGAGACATGCGGTCTAGTCACTTTGTCTCAGGTAATCACCAACATTAAATGATAGTGAAGAGCTCACCTCATGCTGTACTTACCTGGACTTTTCCTGGTCCTTTTCACAGCCTGAATCAAACCCCAGCGCAAGACTTTCCTGACGAGGCCAGACAACATAAACAAGACAGCGACTCGCTCTAATCTACAAATGTTTATCTCGCGGCCATTTTGGGAAGGTTATGGCTGTGGCTCCGTTCTCATTTAATGAAAAGCTAGTCGTACTTCACTTAACTTCTTTATACTGGTTTAGAAGGCTCTACAGAGTATTTATCCTTTCCATTGATTAATTGATAAACCTGTATTGTCACCGAGAATTCTTCTCTTTTCTAGACATCGCAGACCAGTTTTATAAACCTGTATTGTCACTGAGAATTCTTCTCTTTTCTAGACATCGCAGACCAGTTTTATAAACCTGTATTGTCGCCGAGAATTCTTCTCTTTTCTAGACATCGCAGACCAGTTTTATAAACCTGTGTTGTCACCGAGAATTCTTCTCTTTTCTAGACATCGCAGACCAGTTTTATAAACCTGTATTGTCACCGAGAATTCTTCTCTTTTCTAGACATCGCAGACCAGTTTTATAAACCTGTATTGTCACCGAGAATTCTTCTCTTTTCTAGACACTGCAGACCCGTTTTATAAACCTGTATTGTCACTGAGAATTCTTCTCTTTTCTAGACACTGCAGACCCGTTTTGTAAACCTGTATTGTCACTGAGAATTCTTCTCTTTTCTAGACATCGCAGACCAGTTTTATAAACCTGTATTGTCGCCGAGAATTCTTCTCTTTTCTAGACATCGCAGACCAGTTTTATAAACCTGTGTTGTCACCGAGAATTCTTCTCTTTTCTAGACATCGCAGACCAGTTTTATAAACCTGTATTGTCACCGAGAATTCTTCTCTTTTCTAGACATCGCAGACCAGTTTTATAAACCTGTATTGTCACCGAGAATTCTTCTCTTTTCTAGACACTGCAGACCCGTTTTATAAACCTGTATTGTCACTGAGAATTCTTCTCTTTTCTAGACACTGCAGACCCGTTTTGTAAACCTGTATTGTCACTGAGAATTCTTCTCTTTTCTAGACACTGCAGACTAGTTTTCTCTCCTCATAACTATAATTCTGGAATCACACGAACATTTTTGTAGCTCTTCTTTGTATCCTTTCTATCATGTCTATATCCAGCGTGTGATACGGACTCCGCACCTGAATACATTACTCTAATTTTAACATTTTCATTTTAATACAAAAAGGTAGGAAAGCAATTGTATCTTTCATTTGTGTATGCTTGCCAACTAGTTAACATATAGACGGCATTCTGTTGGTCGCTCAGTAAACCCTTGACAAAGAATCTCTCCTGTCTGTTCAAGCTTCTCAAACTCTGAATTGGGGAAGCCAGAGGCCATCGAGTGGCCAGAGATGCCAAGGTTTGATCAAATGACTATAGTTCTATCAAACATGCTCAGTGTATCATCGAGAAGCCATATTTGGCAAGATTTGACCAAATAACTATAGTTCTATCAAACATGCTCAGTGTATCATCGAGAGACCAGAGATGCCAAGGTTTGATCAAATAACTATAGTTCTATCAAACATGCTCACTGTATCAGTGTGCTAACCCAGTCTGGTTACAGAACTGATAGCTACCTATTTTTGATAGTCCAACGACCTGCAGAAATCGATTATTAGAAGGCAAATTTCTATTTTCTGCAATTGTTTCAGGAGATTGAAACATAATTCTAGATTTTATCTTTTCTTTGGTCTTCTATCACCCAGAGGTACATAGGCCATCAACCTTCGCCAAGCAGCTCTGACTTGTGCAATCTTTTCCACTTCCTTCTAGCTTTTTCCTGTTTTCTTTACTTCGGCCTCCAGATCTCGTCTCCATGTATTCATTGGTCTTCCTTTGTCTCTCCTTCCCTGGGGGTTCCATGAAAGTTATTGCCTGGTGATACTGGCCTGTGGCTTTCTTAATGTATGACCAATCCATCTCCACTTTCTTCCTAAGATTTCCTGTTCCAATTTACCTTGTCCCGTTCTCTCCCACAGTCTGTCGTTTGGAACTTTGTCAAACCATTTTATACCAAGAATCTTTCACAGGCATCTGTTGACAAAACCCTGCAGTCTCCTGTCATTGCCTTTGGTCATCCTCCAGGTTTCCTCTCCATACAGCAGGACTGGCTTCACATTTAGATTGATAATCCATATTTGTGTCTTCCTTCTTATTTCCTTGGAGTTCCATATGGTTTTCAACATTCCGAATCAATTGTCCTTTTTGCATAACTCTAGATTGCATTCTTTTATACGTCTGTCTAATTATTTTTGTGAGCTTTTGAGGAATTCCATAGTGCTTCAGTAGTTTCCAGAGTATATCTCTGTCCTAACTGTCAAAAGCCTTTTCATAATCAACTAAATTGATATTCAAACTCCGCCATGGCGGGCCCTAAGCTCGGATGAGAAGGCAGGAAGGTTGAGCGTGGGACCAGCTACCCCACCTCGTCAAAAAACAATTGCTACAAAAATGAAAACCAAAACAAACCAAAACCCGTCCATGAAGGGAAAGCTCCCATCTGCAGGACCTATGACGCGGCTCAGGCAAACCCGAAAGGAAGTTGGACTGCCGACTACTTTGCTTTTAAGAAGGAAGATTTCTCTTAATGGCAGAGAAATATATTTTTGTTAACACAATTTTGAGGAAGAAAAACAAGTACAAACAATGGTATACACAGAAAAGATTTTCCAGAACAACTGAACCATTTTTTTTATTTTGAATTCCACAATTTTAAAAGAAAATTTTGTGTGATCTGAGGTGAAGTGAGGTGAGGTGAAAATTCCAAGGAGATGAAACGTGAGATGGTGGGAGTTACACTTTGTGAGGTGAAAGGTGACATACATTTTTCTTTGAAAGCATAAATGAATGTACATATAAATGAATGCCCATATAAATGAATGTACATATAAATGAATGCACATGTGTACTTGCTTATACATACCTATTCATTCTTGCATATACATATATCTTTTCACACCCACAGGCACATACAGATATATCCATACATATATATATATATATACACACGCGCACACACATGTATGCGTATATGAATACATACACACTTATACTTACACTCATGTATATATATATACATACACACATGCATACATACATATATTCATGCATGCATCCATCCATCCGTCTATCCATCCCTCCATACATACATACATTTACACACATACACGCACATGCATGTACACACTCACATATATATATGTACGTATATGTATATGAATAAACTCATGTACCAACATACATATATTCAACATGCGTACATACATATTTGCTTATACACACACATTTGTATATGTATAAGTATTATATTTTTCCCAAAAAGCTATAGAGCCCTAAAGGTTTTGTGTACTTGTACAGTGGTCAAGGGGGTGAGTAATGTGTGGCCTACATGAAAACCATACTTTACCCTAAGATTCCTGTCAGTCCACTCTGCCATAAAACCTCGCCTATGTCCTGTCCATTGTCCTTTTAGTCAAAACTGAGGAACTGACCAGTGGAGGAAAGGACCACCATAAAACTGGTGAATTGAAAGGACAGGAGATAAGATTTGACCGCTGGGGAAGTGATTTAGTTCAGCAAGTAAGCCAACTCCTCGGTTGGAATGGGGGAAATTGATACTTTCTCGCTCTGTGAACTGTTTAAAACTGTTATTTTTGGTTGTGGAGTTTTTGGAGAAAAAGGAGGGATAGTCTCAAACAGGCATACACTCATTCACTCTTTTCCCCATTAACACATTTTTTCTGTTTGAGTTGGCAAGAGAAATTGAAAACGAAAATGAGGAAGCATATTTTAACATTCACATTTCACAGTACAACATTTACATTTGTATGTCGCTACTGGACAACACCTTTCTCATGAACATGTGTAGTAGAGTGTCTGGGGAGTATGTTCTGAAGCGATAGAAGGCTTCATTTCTACATATCCATACGATGTGTCTGTATTCTGATAGCAGAATTAGCATTTGTGTTTGAATGTTTGGTGCCGTGTGAAGTGAAGTGTTTAACATTATTGCCTTATACATGTCTACCTTCTGTCTCAATTGTGTCTTGTGGGTATGACTGTACTGCACGAGTAGAAAATGTGGTCTACTGTTCATTTTTCTGATGTCTGACATAGTTGACATTTTGGTTTGCGTTGTTTTCCTGTGTTTATGGGAGTTAAGTTGGAAAAAAAGTCGGTAAGCGACTTCTCTAGCTTTTGGGGTAAGGTGTGGGTTGTGTAGTCTGCTTTA
Source organism: Ariolimax columbianus (assembly GCA_036924085.1). Lineage (NCBI taxonomy): Eukaryota > Metazoa > Mollusca > Gastropoda > Stylommatophora > Arionidae > Ariolimax > Ariolimax columbianus. The sequence goes on from JAVGWX010000025.1 coordinate 31,567,676, forward strand.
AAATATTTGTAACCTTTTCTTATTCTAAGGTGTAGTGGGGGTGCTTGTAGCTGACTAGATGTTTGTATATTTGATTTGTCTTCTGTTGTGTTAGTTGTTCGTGTCATAGGATGGCTTTTATGCTTGATGTGTAGAAGGGTGGTAATGTCTCACAGTAGTGTGGTGGTGTGTTATTTATTGGTATCAGCTTGGATATACTGAGGTCAATGTAGTAGTGTGCAAGTGTGTGTTGTTCTAGATGTTTGACAATCCGCCAGACATGGCCTATTTAGAGGGACTGTATTTTGGTCTCTATGTTTTGCAGTGTGATACCTTCGAGTCTCTTGTCTTGTGCCAGTGTGTGTTGGCTTACGCTGTGCATGGTGTTTGCGAAAATGAAACCCCTAATGAGTTTGTTGATATCCTCGATAGTCTGCTGTGGGGGTTCAAACACTGTGGCTGTGTAGATTAATTTGGGGATGATGTATGTGTTTACTATTATGCTACGGCCACAAATTAGGGCTGTTTTGTATCTGAATCTTTGTAGCATGTCTTTTATTTTGGTCGTTAATTTTGTCCATGTGTCGTGGTGAATGTGGTTGGGGTCAAATAGGAAGGTTTTGCCGTACAATTTCATGCAGTCTGTTATTTTTAGAACAATAGGAAAGTCTAATTTGTTTTTCCACTGGTCTGTGCCCATTATAGTGGATTTTTGTATATTTATTTTTGACCCACTGTCTTTGCTAAAGTGTGCAAACGTGTTTAGAATGTTTTCTATTGATGTGTAGTCTGGGGGAAAGAAGACGGTGTCGTCTGCGAAGGTAAGCAATTTCTTCTCCTTCACTCCATGTATGTGTATGCCTTTTATGGAGCTGTCTTGTCGGATTTTCTTTAATAGTGGCTGCAAGGCAAGGGTATAGAGCAATGGGGAGAGGGAACATCCCTGTCTCACTGATCTCGTTAGCCGAAAGGCACTTGTAACCTGGTGGTTTACCAGTACCTTGCTTTCAGGCTTTGCTTACATAATTTTTATCCATTTTCTAAAATGGTCTCCTATGTTGCAACTCTCGAGGACTTTATGGAGGCACTGATGGGATATCCTATCGAAAGCTTTTTCTTGATCTAGGGAAAGGATTGATGATTTTGTGTTTTTCTCGTGTGTGAGGTTGATAATGTCTCTGATAAAATGTGTGTGTTGGTGTATATTTCTGCCTTGTACACTGCACTGTTTGTCCTCGTGTATGAGTGATGTCATAAATGGTTTGTTATTTCCCACCTGTCCGATGTTTTTATAATGGCTACTCCTGAGCCTAGTCGCTGTGTACTGAGGCATGAATGTTGCATCCCTAGTTGTGTTGTAATGTGTGCTGAATGTTGATCTGTATGTATGTTAGTTTCCTGGACCATTAAAAAGTCTGGGTTGTGTTTTTTTTGCGAGGCATATGAGCTCATTTAACTTCTCGAGTTTACCGCGGATGTTGATGCTGAGTATTTTAATTTCTGCCATTTAAAAAATTAATTATTTCTTTTTTGTTTTTTTTAAAAATGTTTTTATTTTGTATGTGTGTGCATGATCGCGCGTATGTGTGTGTTTGAGGTATTTTGTTTTGAAGGGGTGAGATTAATTCTCACTGGCACTGTCCAATGAAATCATAAATTTTGGTGGTGTCTTAGAAAAATGACTAAAGATGGATGGTAGGGAACAGTAACAAATTTGTGTACTTTTGCAACTATGTATTAAGGTAAAATGGATTTTAATATTTTGTGTTTTTCAAGAACCGCACATGTACATACTTACACAATTCAGGAGCAGAGAAGACCAATGTTACTAAAAGTACAATAGAGCATAATCGGAAATTCTCTGGACAACAAAATCCCAGAGTCTGCCTCCGATCATCATTCTGGGACATTGTTGACTGGGCAAACTGAGTTATCACCCTGGGCAAGCTGAGTTATCTATCCTGGGAAAACTGAGTTATCTATCCTAAGCAAGCTGTCTTCCTTGACTCATCTGTCTAGCCCATTTGAACTTTCCTAAGACTACAGAGGTAACAAACCAACCTTCAGTAATGGCAGAACCAACCCTGGAGGACAGGGGCGACAGACTCGCTCACAGGATGTGGATGGTGGGGAGACCGACCCCCAACCAGGCACGCTCACAGGTGGTGGATGGTGGTGCAACAGACCCCAACCAGGCATGCTCACAGGTGGTGGATAGTGGGGTGACCGACCCCAACCAGGCACGCTCACAGGTGGTGGATGGTGGGGCGACCGACCCCAACCAGGCACGCTCACAGGTGGTGGATAGTGGGGCAACCGACCTCAACCAGGCACGCTCACAGGATGTGGATGGTTGACCTCCCCCAGATATGGTGTGTCAGCTGTGGTCAAAGCCAGTTATAACTGGATGGACAAGCAGTCACCGACTAAAAATCAATGTATCCCAGCAGGACTGTGGGGCAACATGTGGCACTGTTGCCCCCACAGAAAAACCCCACATGTTATATGATGGGTACATTCTAGCGAGCGGGAGCCGCTGTAAGCTCTAGTCATGGGGAAGTAAGTGTGGTAAACAAACCAACCTGCTGCAGTCACCACCAGGAGATGGACAGGCTAGACAGCCCGGTCTGCTGCAGTCACCACCGGGAGATGGTAAGGCTATGAGCGACAACCTAGCCTGCTGCCTTTCCGTCACCACCAGGAGATGGACAGGCTATTGGAGACAGCCCGGTCTGCTGCAGTCACCACCGGGAGATGGACAGGCTATGGGAGACAACCCAGCCTGCTGCCTTGCAGTTACCACTTCAAGTTAGACAGACTATGGGAGAAACCCAGCTTGCTGTCGTGTAGTCACCACCGGGAGATGGACAGACTATGGGAGAAACCCAGACTGCTGTCGTGCAGTCACCACCAGGAGATGGACAGACTATGGGAGAAACCCAGCCTGCTGTGGTGCAGTCACCACCAGGAGATGGACAGACTATGGCATACAACCCAGAATACATAACACAACCCAGTCTGCCAAAGACGGAGTGTGTTAGCTATGATGCAGACACCGGGAACAATTAGGACACACGCATCTACAGGCATGGTGATGTGACAATCTAACCTAATTCCTAAATTGCCGTTGAGCAAAAAGCCACCAGGAAACTCTCCCACATGAAGAAGCTGGATGGTACAAGCAGGAAAGCTAACACCAGCATCCAAAAACATTTATACACAGGCACAGTTATGCCAGCATTGTAATATGGCATGTCAGTCTGGGCGATTGCGTCCAAAACAAACACAGAACGTTGTCCAAAAGGCCTCAGACTAATCACAGATGAAACTATGCTCCCTCAACAGCAAATGGGATGAAAAGGTGTTTGTGCACAGTGAGAAGGTGTTTGTGGACAGCGAGAAGGTGTTTGTGCACAGTGAGAAGGTGTTTGTGCACAGTGAGAAGGTTTTTGTGCACAGTGAGAAGGTGTTTGTGCACAGTGAGAAGCTAAAACGCATGCCAAATCATCCTATGCAAGCCAAACTTCAAAACTTCAGTTTTTTTACACAACTCAAAACACCTGCAGCGTTCCCATGAAAACCTTCTCCCAAAGCAATTCACAGAAATGGAAATACTGACTGACTAAGAGGAGCCAAACTATTGCCATGAAGACATCCTAATAACCACAGAGATCCCAGGATTAAAAAAGAAAAGTTGCCAGGCTAAATATCTAAAAGAATCTGATTGAATGAAAATACAGCCCTAAGGACTGGCCTCCCGTATTCACAGATGAATCTGCACAGGGTGCAGTTAAGGATGGTGGAGGAGGCATGTTTGTAAGATACAACAATGGGAAAATAGCCAATAGAGCTTTCCCTACTGGGAAGATTTCTTCCAGCCTTAAGACAAAGTCTATGGCGCTCCTACAGGCACTAAGAATGTTCACCAGACAAACACCCGCCAACCCAGATTGTATTCTTTACAGACTTCAGATCACTACTGGAAGCAATACAAAACATTAGAGGTGAACAAATGTTGCGGGAAATCAGATCAGAGCTCAACAAAGAACCTCACCATTTGCTCTTCAGTGGCTACCCTCGTATTGTGGAATCACAGGGAATGAGAGAGCTGATGCCCGGTCCATAGCAGGTGGCAAGATGAAGCAACTTATTCCTGCAGTGTCTTACAGAGAGGCAAAAACCAGCATACACAATCAGTACAACTCAAAATGGAAGGAAAAAATGAATGTGAGCAATAGGTGTGACCCAATCCCCCAGACTTCAACAATCCACAGAATCAACAAACCACCATCTTTCGCCTGAAAATAGGCCACTGCAGACTATTGGGTCACTTTAATCGGCTCAAGATATCACACACAAGTGACTGCACATATGGATCTGGAGTACAGACCTGAACACACCCTACAAAACTGTCCAATACACAGAGACCTATGATGGGAAACATAGCCAGAGGGAGCCTAGTCAATGCTGTGGGGCTGCCACCCGGATCTGGAGACAACTGTGGACTTACCCTAGCAACAGGACTTCAGATCTAGCATGACAAAAAAGCCTCAATGTAGAAGAAGAAAGACAGACCAAACATTCTCTAATCAGACAAACACTGAATGAATAAAATGTTTGAAGATGAAAACATTTAATATAGTTTATTTACATAACACACACTCAATGGTGAAGTTTATTTACATAACAAACACCCAATAGTCAAGTATATTTAGATAACAAAATCCTATCGGTCAAGTTTATTGAGGATCAATGCTAATGGTGGCCAGCTTCTGGTCATCTTTCTGTAAATGAGAACTTTTAATTGATGTTCTTGTTAATATAAGAAAAATGTGTATTGTGCACTGTAAAAAGAAATTGATTCTTTTCTTTGAGATCACATTTTGTTGTTTTCATTCTTTTCTTCAATCCTAGGGGAGGGGAGGAGGGGAAGAACTTGTTCATTTGTTTGTCTGAATTGATCTTTTTTCTGAACATACAAAAACTGTACACTTTCTTGTCTAACACTGAGTTTCATCAACAATAAGCTCTCCCTAGACCCTCAAATAGGCAATCACATTGGCAAAGCTGCTGCCATATTTTCCTGTCTCACAACACGTGTCTGATAAAACCCCAAACTTACAACCATGGTCTAAAATGGGTGTGTCATCAGTGCGCTTCTATATGGTAGCACAACATGGACAACCTATGCAAAATAAGAGTAAGGGCTCAACACCTTTCACTTACGGTATCCCATGGAGAGACGTCATGACAAACACAGAAGTACATTCTCGAACCAGTCACCCAAGTATGTGCACTCTCCTCAGGCAGTGAAGGCTGGGATGGATTGGTCATGTTTGTAGCCACATCAAGGATGGTTCCTGTTAGAACAGGTATGGACAGAAAAGGAGATGGCAACAAAAGGGAAATGGAAAACCCGAGAGAGACAACCTCACAAAGTTGATGAGGTTAATGAGATGAACGAGAAAAAAAAGTAGAGCCATCAATTGGTTTACAGCTTTAGCGAGAGAATCGAGAATCTGATGATGTAAGGTCACACTAACAATAGGTCAACCTCTCTACAGTAGAAGGCTCTCCACTCATGCTGTAAGGTCACACTAACAATAGGTCAACCTCTCTACAGTAGAAGGCTCTCCACTCATGCTGTAAGGTCACACTAACAATAGGTCAACCTCTCTACAGTAGAAGGCTCTCCACTCATGCTGTAAGGTCACACTAACAATAGGTCAACCTCTCTACAGTAGAAGGCTCTCCACTCATGCTGTAAGGTCACGCTAACAATAGGTCAACCTCTCTACAGTAGAAGGCTCTCCACTCATGCTGTAAGGTCACACTAACAATAGGTCAACCTCTGTATAGTAGAAGGCTCTCCACTCATGCTGTAAGGCCACACTAACAGTAAGTCAACCTCTCTACAGTAGACGGCTCTCCACTCATGCTGTAAGGTCACACTAACAATAGGTCAACCTCTCTATAGTAGAAGGCTCTCCACTCATGCTGTAAGGTCACACTAACAATAGGTCAACCTCTCTACAGTAGAAGATGCTGCACTGATGGTGTAAGGTCACACTAACAATATGGCAATCTCACTATAGTAGAAGGCTCTCCACTCATGCTGTAAGGTCACATTAACAATAGGTCAACCTCTCTACAGCAGAAGACGCTGCACTGATAGTGTAATGTCACACTAACAATATGGCAATCTCAGTACAGTAGAAGACTCTCCACTCATGATGTAAGGTCACACTAACAATAAGTCAACCTCTCTACAGTAGAAGACTCTCCACTCATGGTGTAATGTGACGAATAATAGTAGAGCCAAACATCTCTATATTATGTTAAGTGAAAAATAGTGGTGTCAAATTTCTCTAGTGTAGAAGACTTTACACTTATGTTGTAAGGTGTCAAGATTGTCAAATGAGACCCAACAGTTCTTTCAGATGTTAGTTCTTTTGTGTTTTTTTAGCCTGCATCTGTCACTAAACTCTATTCCACAAACATCACATCTGTCACTAAACTCTACTCCACAAACATCACAGCTGTCGCTAAACTCTATTCCACAAATATCGCACCAGAAAGGCTTCTCTTTTGTATAAGTTCATTTGTGTCTCAAGTCGCCATCATTTATTAAATCCCAAACCACACATATCACACTTGAATGGCTTCTCGCTTTTATGAATCATTTTAAGTATATTCACACCACATTTGTCAGTAAAGTCAACACCACAAACAAAACACTTGTAAGACTTCTCTCCTGTATGAATTATTATGTTATGTCATTTTAGATGTTGATTTCAATCAAATGCCACACTTGAAATATCACACTTGTAAGACATCTGTCATGTATGAATTCTTTTATGTCTCTTTAGATTATCATTTTGAATAAATGCATCACCACAAACATCACACTGAAAAGAACTCTCAACCATATGTTTTATTATATGCGCCCTCATTGTCGTCAGACAAGACAACTTAGCACCACACAAATCACAACCATAAAGTTTTCCTTTTGTGTGTATTATCTTGTGTTTTTTCAGTTTAATACTATGAGATAACACCAAGCCACAAACATCACACTTGTACGGCTTCTCTCCTGTATGAAATCTTGTATGTTTCTTTAGATTTCCACTATCAATAAATGCAGCACCACAAACATCACACTTGTATGGTTTCTCTCCTGTATGAATTCTTTTATGTGTCTTTAGATCTCCACAATAATTAAATGCAGCACCACAAACATCACACTTGTATGGCTTCTCTCATGTATGAATTCTTTTATGTGTCTTTAGATTTCCACTATAATTAAATGCAGCACCACAAACATCACACTTGTATGGCTTCTCTCCTGTATGAATTCTTTTATGTGTCTTTAGATGTCCACCGTCAGCAAACACAGCACCACAAACATCACACTTGAACGGCTTCTCTCCTGTATGAATTCTTTTATGTCTCTTTAGATGTCCACCGTCAGCAAATGCAGCACCACAAACATCACATTTGTATGGTTTCTCTCCTGTATGAATTTTTTTATGTGTCTTTAGATCTCCACAATAATTAAATGCAGCACCACAAACATAACACTTGTATGGCTTCTCTCCTGTATGAATTCTTTTATGTGTGTTTAGATGTCCACTATAATTAAATGCAGCACCACAAACATCACACTTGTATGGTTTCTCTCCTGTATGAATTCTTTTATGTGTGTTTAGATGTCCACTATAATTAAATGCAGCACCACAAACATCACACTTGTACGGCTTCTCTCCTGTATGAATTCTTTTATGTGTCTTTAGATTTCCACTATAATTAAATGCAGCACCACAAACATCACACTTGTATGGCTTCTCTCCTGTATGAATTCTTTTATGTGTCTTTAGATGTCCACCCTCAGCAAATACAGCACCACAAATATCACATTTGAACGGCTTCTCTCCTGTATGAATTCTTTTATGTGTCTTTAGATCTCCACTATAATGAAATGCAGCACCACAAACATCACACTTGTATGGCTTCTCTCCTGTATGAATTCTTTTATGTTGGTTTAGATTTCCACTTTGATTAAATGCAGCACCACAAACATCACACTTGTATGGCTTCTCTCCTGTATGAATTCTTTTATGTGTGGTTAGATGTCCACTATAATTAAATGCAGCACCACAAACATCACACTTGTACGGCTTCTCTCCTGTATGAATTCTTTTATGTGTCTTTAGATGTCCACTTTGAAAAAATGCAGCACCACAAACATCACACTTGTATGTCTTCTCCCTCACATGTTTTCTCATATGTGTACTCAAGTTGCTCAGACAAGTCAACCAAGCACCACACAAATCACAACCATAAGGTTTTTCAGCTGTGTGTATTGTCTTGTGTTTTTTCAGTTTAATACGGTGAACAAACACCAAGCCACAAACATCACACTTGTAAGACTTCTCTCTGGTATGTATTCCTTTATGTGTCTTTAGATGTGCACTTTGATCAAACAATTCAAAAGGTCTCTCTCTCGTATGCAATCTTGTATGATTCTCGAGGTTGCTGTCCAAGCCACAAACATCATCCTGGCAACAAGAATCAAAACCTGCAAGGAATCAAATAGAGACAAAGCAATGATCAAATACAAACACACAACACATCTTTCTCTATATTTATAACTGGATAGCCCCTTTTATTTTGTTATTTATGTAGAATTAGCATTACAGGGACACCAACTGAAGTGCAGCCATAGTAAACAGTATGTATACGGATGAATGTTATAGCTTACTGGATGTACACATTCCTTATTTGTTCTCTGACATCCTTGACCTCTCCATGTCTCATTCTAAGCTCCTTCTGTCTACAGGATTGCAGATTCATTGGTTTAAACAGGTACGTGTGCTCGTTATCCATATCTAATACTGTGGGTGCTTTGTAAAAATCCTTTTCTGATTTAACAAGACAATTCTGTCTGTAAACTCTAATAAACAAACATCACACTTGTAAGGCCTTTCTTCCGCATGAGTTGATGCATGCCATAGTAGCTGATCACCTTATCTCAGTCTTTTATTGTCTACTATTTTTTTTTAAGCTGGTCCTGGAGTTGGTACTAGGCTGACCGCAGGAGTTGATCCTACAATGAAGAAAACAGCTGGACCACAGGAGCTGGTCCTAGAGTGACCGCAACAGCTGGTCTTAGGCTGACCGCAGAAGATGGTCTTAGGTTTCCTACAAGAGATGGTCCTAGAGGAACCACAACAGTGGGTCCTAGGCTGACCACAACAGCTGGTCCTAGGCTGACCACAACAGCTGGTCCTTGGCTGACCACAACAGCTGCTCCTTGGCTGACCACAACAGCTGCTCCTAGGCTGACCACAACAGCTGCTCCTAGGCTGACCACAACAGCTGGTCCTAGGCTGACCACAACAGCTGGTCCTAGGCTGACCACAACAGCTGGTCCTAGGCTGACCACAACAGCTGCTCCTATGCTGACCACAACAGCTGGTCCTAGGCTGACCACAACAGCAGGTCCTATACTGACCCTAAGAGTTGGCCTTAAGCTGACCACAACAGCTGGTCCTAGGCTGACTACAACAGCTGGTCCTAGGCTGACTACAACAGCTGGTCCTAGGCTGACCCTAACAGTTGGCCTTAAGCTGACCACAACAGCTGGTCCTGCATAGTGCCGTGACGAATATCGTGTTGTATAAAGCTCTTTTGGTAGGTATTGTCACATGCTTGCAATTAAGTATTGGTGTTAATTGTCCAATGATCTGATTTGTTTATTGTATCTTTGTTGGATTTCCACGATAATTCTTCCGTTAGCTGACGTGCTCCCTAAGTATGTGAAATCTTTCACCTGTTTGATTTGCTGTTTTTCAATGGTGATATTGATGTCTCCGCCTATCCTAAATATTTTCATGACCTCAATTTTTGCTACATTGATTTTCATGCTGAATTCTTGACATGCTGTATTTAGTTCATCAATATGTTGTTGCAATTCTAGTTGTGAAGTTGCTATGACTGATTGATCGTCAGCAAAAAGAAGTTCATTTAGGAGTTCACCAATGTTGCTTCCTTCATTTGGGTTGGCTGTTCTACAAATGTGGTCTACATATGTAATGAACAACAAAGGTGATAGCACACATCGTTGTCGAACTATGAATTTGATATGAAATTTTGGTGAGAGTCTGGTTATTGTTCTAATAGAGCATTGTTGTTAATTTCTATTTCAAATTACATTAAATACAAGGATAAGTCAGTAAATAAGTCACACAAGACTATTTAACTAAATAAAAAAACCAAGAGGTTTGCACTTAAAAAACCATTCATTATTGCACGGACACTTTCCCAAATTTAACACCATCATTTCCACGAGCATTGATACACTTATCCCATCATGTTATCGGTGCACCAAAACCTGCAGCATAGAAGTCTTTGCTCTCAGTCACATTTGCATTTCTGTTTTAACGTCTCCGTTATTTGGGAAACATCTTCCGCCAAAGTGAGATTATGCTGTAGGCTAAACCATGCCAACAACCTATTGCAGCTGCTACACACAATGTTTATTGTTATTTGCCCATCAGCTGGAATCATCTTCCCTACCGGTCGCACAGATGCTTTTGTTATAACCTGAACAGAACGACCAGGCTGGACTTCATCAGCAACTTTTGAGTGTCCTTGGGGAAATGTATGAACCCAACTATGCACCGCTTTACACATCTCAGCGTAAACTAGAATTATACACCAACCCCACCACCCCCCCCCCCCCCCCCCACCACCCAAATGGCCAAAACACACTCAGAAATAGACCTATGGTTTAATGGACTAAGCCACCACGACACCAAGAAATAGACCTATGGTTTCATGGATTAAGCAGCCACAACACACCAAGAAATAGACCTATGGTTTAATGGACTAAGCGACCACGACACCAAGAAATAGACCTATGGTTTCATGGATTAAGCGACCATGACACCAAGAAATAGACCTATGGTTTAATGGACTAAGCAACCACCACACACCAAGAAATAGACCTAATATATGATAGTAAAAAATTGCTACGGGCTCACAATAGAAACACTGTGACATGGATTCATCTTTGGGATCAAGATGCAGAGCAGCACATGAGCTGCAGTGGTCAGCGACCCATAGCTGACTGCTAGCGTCAGGGCCAGCGAACCAGAGCTGCCAAGACCCTTCTACACCTCCACGCGGTGATCCTGGATAACAGGCTGCAGCAGGGCAGACTGGCCAAGGAGAAGGGATCGAAGAGGGAATGCTAACCTAGTACTCAAAAAATGCTTGCTGAAGTCAGATGTGTTGGACCAAAAGGTGCAAATATCGCAGCCAAGCTGTAAACTATGACACAAGGCATTCCGTTCTCTGGACTACATTCTGCTACTTGCAAAACCACTTTCCGGGCTTGGTAGCGAGAGATTGAGAATGAAGAATAATAATAAGAAGGAGGATTCATCTTTGACATGCCGACCTAATTTTGCTGAGATCTGTGTCTTACAGTCAAAGGCATGTGCTGCAACTCCGTACGTCAAAGTGCTGTTCTCTTCACACAAAAATGAGTTAATATGAACTTTTCACACAACAATGAGTTAATATGAACTTTTCACACAAAAAATGAGTTAATATGAACTTTTCACATAAAAATGAGTTAATATAAACTTTTCACACAAAAATGAGTTAATATTAACTTTTCACACAAAAATGAGTTAATATGAACTTTTCACACAAAAATGAGTTAATATGAACTTTTCACACAAAAATGAGTTAATATGAACTTTTCACACAAAAAATGAGTTAATATGAACTTTTCACATAAAAATGAGTTAATATAAACTTTTCACACAAAAATGAGTTAATATGAACTTTTCACACAAAAATGAGTTAATATGAACTTTTCACACAAAAATGAGTTAATATGAACTTTTCACACAAAAATGAGTTAATATGAACTTTTCACACAAAAAATGAGTTAATATGAACTTTTCACATAAAAATGAGTTAATATAAACTTTTCACACAAAAATGAGTTAATATGAACTTTTCACATAAAAATGAGTTAATATAAACTTTTCACACAAAAATGAGTTAATATGAACTTTTCACACAAAAATGAGTTAATATGAACTTTTCACACAAAAATGAGTTAATATGAACTTTTCACACAAAATTTAGTTAATATGAACTTTTCAGGAAGGGATAAATTGACTGATTTGTCTTCCAGCTGGGACGCATGCTGGAACTCCGAATGTCAAACAGTTTTATTCCAAAAAAAATTCAAACAAATTGGTCTCAAATCTGAGCACATCATTCGTCTCTATGACATGAAGTATTCATAGGGGTGGGTGTAACAAGGCATGTGGGTAACAAGGCATGTGTGTGGGTGTAACAAGGAAATATGTGGGTTTTTGTAAGGCATGTGTGGATGTGCAACAAGGCATGTGTGGGTGTGTAACAAGGCATGTGTGTGGGTGTGTAACAAGGCATGTGTGTGGGTGTGTAACAAGGCATGTGTGTGGGTGTGTAACAAGGCATGTGTGGCTGTGTAACAAGGCATGTGTGTGGATGTGTAACAAGGCATGTGTGGGTGTGTAACAAGGCATGTGTGAGGGTGTGTAACAAGGCATGTGTGCGGGTGTGTAACAATGCATGTGTGTGGGTGTATCAATCGTATGTTGTTTACCTTGGTCCTTTGAATGTAAACAAGCCTCGTTGGGTTTTTGGCCGCCTGCCAATTTTCTGTCCAAGCCATCAACGACGCTGGTGTCCACAACAGCAGCTCTCACCTGACTGACATACTGACTCTGGAAGAGATGTCAAACAGGTAAGGTGGTCACTGCTGTCAGAGATCAAGTGTTAGAGCTCTCACCTGACTGACATACTGACTCTGGAAGAGATGTCAAACATGTAAGGTGGTCACTGCTGTCAGAGATCAAGTGTTAGAGCTCTCACCTGACTGACATACTGACTCTGGAAGAGATGTCAAACATGAAAGGTGGTCACTGCTGTCAGAGATCAAGTGTTAGAGCTCTCACCTGACTGACATACTGACTCTGGAAGAGATGTCAAACATGTAAGGTGGTCACTGCTGTCAGAGATCAAGTGTTAGACACTATGAAATCTGAGGTTATTATTCACAATATTCTACTTTCCCAAGCTGCAAGTCAGGTACCAATTTTATATTGGAGCATGTTACAGTCCTATTCGGTGAGGATCAGCGGTTATATTGACCTAAATCTACATCTAACACACACGTATGTGTTTCTCTCTCTGGCTCTGCTTCACCATCTCAAACACATGTATGTGTTTCTCTCTCTGGTTCTGCTTCACCATCTAACACACACGTATGTGTTTCTCTCTCTGGTCCAGTTACATCTAACACACACGTATGTGTTTCTCTCTCTGGCTCAGTTACATCTAACACACACATATGTGTTTCTCTCTCTGGCTGTGCTTCACCATCTCACACACACGTATGTGTTTCTCTCTCTGGTTCTGCTTCACCATCTAACACACACGTATGTGCATCAATTGGCTTGGAAATGTACAGTGTTTATCTACAATGTAGATCTAAAACATCAGCGTACATCTACAAAAATTAGGTCGGACTGGAAAGGGTTAACCTAGTCCCTCTGTCATTAGAGTCAGACAAGCCAATGACTGAACCACTCAAGAAAACCAATGGCAGACACTGCCGTCAGGGACAAGGCTTCTCAACAATCATTTAGTCAGAGGTTCCAGAAATATTGAGACAGCAAAGACTCCAGTTGTACCTGGTTGAAAAGAATAGGAGTACTGTAACCCCCCCCCCCCCCCATGGGCAGGTAATCAAAGAACTACAGAGGGCTGTGCATGGGTCTGACAACCTCATCATCTACTCTTTATAGCTTGGTTCAGTCAGCAACGACCATCCTGAAAACTTCACTTTCAGCTTCGAAAACGCGCGTTCCGTTTTTTCTTTTAATTTGCAGAATTGTAGTTATTTTCAAAAGGTAAACATTTGTTGCTAGAAAAGTTGGACCAAGTCCAGAGAAATGATTTATTATTTGATCAGACCACTGGTCATCCATCTTGATTATACAAGGATATTCAGCACAAACCTGACTGATTGGGATACAGAAGAAAGGGACTTTGACTGGGACACATAAGAAAGGGACTGTCTGGAACACAGAAGAAAGGGACTGACTGGGAAGAAGAGACTGCAGAGCCCAGCTGCAGTCAGAGAAACTCTGAAGACTGACTGACCACCCAATGCACCTGAGACTAAACAATTTGGGAAATGGGAAACTAAAGCGAAGAAACTTTGCAGAAGTACCAAAGCAAAGATGCACGAAGATCCCATAAACACACTAACAACACCAAAGCCCATCCCTACTGTATGAAAACCTACCTGGAGGCAGGATATATTTCCAGAGGTGGTAGAAAATATACCAGGTATTGGAAACAAAAACTGCCAGACTGAAAAAGAAAGGAGAGATACTACCCTAAGCTTCATATCGAAAAGCTACCCAAGCATGGACTGGACCCATGCATACACCGACGGTTCTGTAACAAACACTACACAGAACGGAGGGGCAGGAGCATTCCTGAACCTACCAAATGGCAGACAAATAACACTGTCATTCGCTACTGGTAAGTACACAAGCAATTTCAGAGCAGAGGCACTGAGGGCGGCAGTGAAAGAAATGGTGACACACAAAGAAAATGAAAGCCATATAGTCCTGCTTACAGATGCTCTGGCCGTAGTCACAGCGCTAAAAAGCCAGAAAAACACTGAGCTTAATGACTTAAGAGCAGCACTCTGCCAACTGTGCCAGCAGTCCGCACCAAAAAGGGTAGTGGTACAGTGGGTCCCATCACACTGCAACATCCAAGGCAACGAGGAGGCAGACAGACTGGCAAAAGAAGGTGCAAGACTACCACAAACAGATACTAGTATGGCGTACGAAGAGTCAAAACGGCTTATCAAAGCCAGATACATGACCAAATGGGAAACCGAACATACTGGTTACACCAAAAACGATGCCTATTACCAGTTGAACAGAAGAGAGCAGGTCGTTGTCTTCAGACTTCGCACTGGCCACAATAGATTGAGGTACCACCTATTTAACAAATTGAAGATAGGTGGTACCGACGAATGCCCGTGCGGTACTGGTAAAATGACCGCTGAACATCTGCTACAGAACTGCCAGACATACGAGGATCAGAGAGAGCAGATGTGGCCATCACCAGTGGAACTGCAAGACAAGCTCTATGGCAGTGGCGACAGCCTCAGGATGACCGGCTGCTTTTTTCGAAAAAATAATGGTTACTGTCTGACTGCGTACGAAGAAGAAGACTGGGGCACAGAAGAAAGGGACTGACTGGGACACAGAAGAAAGGGACTGACTGGAACACAGAAGAAAGGGACTGACTGGGACACAGATGAAAGGGACTGACTGGGGCACAGAAGAAAGGGACTTTGACTGGGACACAGAAGAAAGGGACTGACTGGGACACAGAAGAAAGGGACTGACTGGGACACAGAAGAAAGGGACTGACTGGGACACAGAAGAAAGGGCCTGACTGGGGCACAGAAGAAAGTGACTGACTGGGACACAGAAGAAAGTGACTTTGATGGGGATACAGAAGGGACTTTGACTGAGACATAGAAGAAAGGCACTGACTGAGACATAGAAGAAAGGCACTTACTGGGACACAGAAGAAAGGGACTTTGACTGGGACATAGGGACTTTGACTGGGACACAGGTAATGAGGAGAAAGATACAAAAAGTCGTTAGTACCAACATTTATTTTCCTCTCGTATTTCCACCTTCCCATTAAATCCATTTAAGGCTTTATACTAACATACCATCTTTATTATGTCATAGATCGTTTCATTTTGTGCCTAAACATGTTTAGATCCTCATTGTAGCTCGATTTGTTTAATATTTATTAATTTTATTTTGAATAACACTTTTTGACATACAGAGTTGCAGAACCTGGTCTGAAAGATCCAAATCAACAAAATTAGTGCGGACTGGAAAGGGTTAAACCCTTTGCTATTGAAACTGCCGCTGCAAATACATACAGACAGGCTTCCTGTATGGGAGCTAGCTGTTGAAGTGACTCTTTGCTTCAGATGGAGCAAGAAGGTCAATCAATCCGAGATAAATATTTAAGTAATAACAGACAAGGCTACAATACAGCTTGAGATGATGAGACCAGAGACAAGCACTAGTGTTTGACCATAAGCAGGACTTCATCAGGGAACACCACAGCCCGCACTAGTGATTCACCATAAGCAGGATTTCATCAGGGACTACCACAGCCAGAAACCATTAATCTTTGACCAAAACATGACAACAACGATAGCAGACGGATATGAAGAGAAAGTGGAAATGGATAGGATACACCTTCACAATGAAACCCAACAATATAACCAGACATGCACTGGATTAGAACCCACACAGGAAGAGAAGAGTGGGTACATCAAAGAACAGCTGCTGAAAAATAGTATGTGCTATGCTCCACTGGGAACGAGGACTTGGATATGAGTACAATCTCTACACCTTTTTATACAAGACAGCTTGACATGCTGTGTCCTATCCATCTTTTGTGATGCTGTGTCCTATCCTATCCATCTTTTGTCATGCAGTGTCCTATCCTATCTATCTTTTGTCATGCAGTGTCCTATCCTATCCATCTTTTGAAATTTATGTCCTATCCTGTACATCTATTGTGGTTTGTGTCCTGCCATATCCATCTTTTGTAACAAAGCCTCTAACTATCAGAGGTTCAGATCTCTTTTAGACTGTCAGATTACCATACGACTAGGGAAGGAAGACGAACGTCTGGTCAGACAAAGGATATTGAATAGAAATGTTAGTCAGTGTGAGACAAAATATATTGATCAGACATGTTAGTCAGTGTGAGACAAAATATATTGATCAGACATGTTAGTCAGTGTGAGACAAAATATATTGATCAGACATGTTAGTCAGTGTGAGACAAAATATATTGATCAGACATGTTAGTCAGTGTGAGACAAAATATATTGATCAGACATTTTAGTCAGTGTGAGACAAAATATATTGATCAGACATGTTAGTCAGTGTGAGACAAAATATATTGATCAGACATTTTAGTCAGTGTGAGACAAAATATATTGATCAGACATGTTAGTCAGTGTGAGACAAAATATATTGATCAGACATGTTAGTCAGTGTCAGGCAAAATATATTGATCAGACATGTTAGTCAGTGTCAGGAATCAACGTGATCCTCGTTATTGTGAGTAACATGCAGATGAAGCCAAGGATAGCACAACTGCCTGGAGTACCCCAGACCACCTTCTATGGGTTCATAAACCCAAACATGACGTTCACAGAACCCCGCAGGACTTAAGAACCCCACACAACTTTCTCGGACTATCACAGTGAAGGCAGGATTGAGAGACTGTGAAAGCCCACAGCACATCCCCCATAAACTCTGCCAACAATCTCACAATGACAACACCTTCTAATGGACTGTATACATTACCTCATCATAATCAATATAAATGGTAGGTCCATGCACGGAACAGCCTCCTACAGGTTTCAGCTTGCACACCTCACAATCTAGGGAAGATGATTGCAGAAATTAATTCAGGAAATAATCAGAGAATACAGTAATAACCCTTTCCAGTCCGCAATAACTTTCCCGATTTGTGTCTTTCAGTCAGAGGCAAGTACCACAACTGTGTATGTCAAATAGATTTATTCAAAATAAAATTGGTTAATATGAAACAAATTCAGCTAAAATCATAATCTGTAGATCGTAAGACACACAAAATGAGACCATCTTTGACATCGAGTATTCATAATAATGTCATTAATGTGGAGGGGAAAGTACGGAGCAAAAATAATGTTTGATACTTACGGCTGTGGGTTTATTTCTGCGTTAAATCTCCCAAAACCCATTTCTTCTGTGTCTCCAGTCAAAGTCTGAATCAGACATTTGTTGAATATTTACGTGTTCTCCAGATGCACGATCATTGGTCAGATCAAATAATAAGATCATGTCTTTGGTCCTGGCATCAAAATTTCATTGAATGGAAAGATCTGTTCTGTGTGCCACTGATGCCTACCGTACCTGGCTGAAAACGTTCTGGGTACCACTGATGCCTACCGTAACTGCCTGAAAACGTTCTGTGTGCCACTGATGCCTACCGTACCTGGCTGAAAACGTTCTGGGTACCATTGATGCCTTCAGTACCTGGCTGAAAACGTTCTGGGTACCACTGATGCCCACAGTACCTGCCTGAAAACGTTCTGGGTACCACTGATGCCTACAGTACCTGGCTGAAAATGTTTAAAAGATGGCTCACAACAACAAACGACCGTGAAGACATTTTCCTATAGCTAGGATCCACCATGGACAATTTATAGAGGTCAAAAATACAGTTGGCTTAACCCTTCAGTAACGACGCAATGTACAGACTAGATGTTTATTTCATTACAGAAACTAGGTCTTATTGGGATTCAAACCAATGTCAAACCAGGTTAGGAAACTGATATCCTAACAGCTCTGTCCCAATCTCCTCAAAGAAACTGATTATTTGCAGGAAATTATGCTGACCCCAGTTTGTTTCATCATCCAGTCCATGAGGAAGATAGTCGAAGACAGCAGACATCCCTATCTGATCCCAGTTCTAGACAGCATATATTCCTGTCTGATCCCAGTTTGAGACAGTCAACATCCCTGTCTGATCCCAGTTCTAGACAGCATATATTCCTGTCTGATCCCAGTTTGAGACAGTCAACATCCCTGTCTGATCCCAGTTCTAGACAGCATATATTCCTGTCTGATCCCAGTTTGAGACAGTCGACATTCCTATCTGATCCCAACATTACAGTCAACCCCAGTTTGAGACAGCCAACATTACTATCAACCCCAATGTGAGACAGCCAACCCCAGTTTGAGACAGCAGACATCCTCGTCTGACATAAACATATTTTAACACAGAATATGTAAAACTTACATTTGACCTTATCAAAACCAGGTGAAGACACAATATTAGCTGCCATCTTCTTTCTGTTACAGCCCACGTTATCCTCAGTCACTTCCTGTGTCTGTTTTGTCTCCACATAATCCTGAACACAGAAATACAACATGTGATGACACTATCAATGGGTCCAACATGTGATGACACTATCAATGGGTCCAACATGTGATGACACTATCAATGGGTCCAGCATGTGATGACACTATCAATGGGTCCAACATGTGATGACACTATCAATGGGTCCAGCATGTGATGACACTATCAATGGGTCCAACAACCAAAGCAGACCGAGATGAAGAGAAAGTTTAAATGGATAAGATTCACAACGAAACCTCACAATAAAACTAGAACCCACACAGGAGGAGAAAAGTGGGTACACCAAAAAACAGCTGGCTAGGAATAGTATAAGAGGTCAACGCAGCTGGAGTCTACTGCATGGAGCTCAAGATGATGTCCAACATCAGGAGTCAGTAGTGATATTTTATATAGCAGAGCTATGCTATATTGGGAACTTGAGGACTCAGATATGAGTACAATCTCCGCCCTTTTTAATACAAGATAGCTCCTACACATCTTTTGTGATTTGTGCCCTATCTTATCTTTTTTTCTGTTTATTTGTGTCTCATCTTAAACTATTTTTTGTCATTATGAAAGTACCAGGTAGTGATTATAATAATTGTAAAAAAGAAAGAAGTGATAAAGGGTTCACATATTCACACAGAACTTTAACAACTTATCTGGGGTTTAGACCACAGCTAGACTTTCAGATTACCATATTATTTTCAAAGGCTCCATCGGTTCATCTGACAGATTCTCCCAGGATTGTCACAAACTCTCATTGGTTCATAAACCCACACAGGACTTTAACAGAACCCCACAAGACTTAAGAGACCCCACAAAACTTCCCAGACTCTCAATGTGAGAAGTACAGCCTAGGGTGAAGACAGGATTGAGAGACTGTGAAAGATCACAGCACATCTCCCATCAAACTCTGCCTCCAATCTCACAATGACAACACCTTCTAATGGACTGTATGCATTACCTCATCATGATCAATAAAAATGGTAGGTCCATGCACGGAACAGCCTCCTACAGGTTTCAGCTTGCTCACCTCACAATCTAGGGAAGATGATTGCAGAAATTAATTCAGGCAATAATAGAAAAATGCAGTATTAACCCTTTAAACCCTGATTACCTGGCTTGTAAAACCTCATTCCCTTGGGCTTCTGGTCTGTAAAACCCCATTCTTCTGGCCTGTAAAACCCCATTCCCCTGGGCTCTTGGCCTGTAAAAGCCCATTCCTCTGGCCTGTAAAACCCAATTCCCCTGGGCTCCTGGCCTGTAAAAGCCCATTCTTCTGGCCTGTAAAACCCCATTCCCCTGGGCTCCTGGCCTGTAAAACCCCATTCTTCTGGCCTGTAAAACCCCATTCCCCTGGGCTCCTGGCCTGTAAAAGCCCATTCCTCTGGCCTGTAAAACCCAATTCCCCTAGGCTCCTGGCCTGTAAAAGCCCATTCTTCTGGCCTGTAAAACCCCATTCCCCTTGGCTTCTGGCCTGTAAAACCTCATTCCCCTTGGCTTCTGGCCTGTAAAACCTCATTCCCCTGGCCTGTAAAACCTCATTCCCCTTGGCTTCTGGCCTGTAAAACCTCATTCCCCTGGCCTGTAAAACCTCATTCCCCTTGGCTTCTGGCCTGTAAAACCTCATTTCCCTGGCCTGTAAAACCTCATTCCCCTTGGCTTCTGGCCTGTAAAACCTCATTCCCCTGGGCTCCTGAAGTAAAACGCAAACAATTGACATCTCAACAAAACTAGTTACACTGACAAAACTAAATGATCTATTTCAGTTATTCTATCTCAAATAGACTGACTTGATCACTTCCAATATTCCTGTTTATTATGACAGTCCTCCCAGTTTGTAGAACCACTGATCCCCTCCAATATTCCTGCTTATGTCAGTCCTCCCAGATTGTAGAACCATCCTTTAGACAGAGATAAGTCTCATAATGTTTACACCAAAATTGTGTCTGGACTTTGTTTGTCTGTTTCTGTAGGCCATGTTTGAAAAGTCCTTGAAATGTTTGTTAAGTTGAAATGAGCATACTACACAAACGTTATTTCCTGTAGCTTTTGAAGACGTGTGTGGATGATGTAAACCAAAATTGTGCAGCCTCTGTTGTGCCTCGACACGGTTGTGAAGTTCCACAGTCGCTGTTCTATAATCCCCAAAGAGGGATAAACAAACTTTGTTCATGAACATCCCAAATGTCATGTAGCTACTTCCTGTTGTATTGTGGGGACTATAATGATCCATAACTATGTAGGCATTTTTGTATGTCCACATAAAGAATTTCACAATGAGCTGCCTTGGCCAGCAATAATGTCACTGTGTCTTGTTGAGACGACAAACTTGGTCGTTGACATCTGTGCCTCCCATGAAAGCATTACAATCAATACAAGGTTGAGGAGTTGGAACATCTACAGCTGTTCCATCCTTTCTTCTCCTTCTAACAGTTCCAGTTTCTGTTGGGTTGTTGTAGCTTACAATAAAATTAACAGGTCTTTGGTCCATCCAGACAAGGCAAACAATGTTGTGATGGCAAATAAATTCTGAATGACCCCTGTCCATTTTCTTCTTTCCTGCCAGTACATTAGGATATAATTTCCTATTTGTCATTGCTGTACCTACAGCAAGTGTACCATAATCAGTGTACTGTACCTACAGAAAGTGTACGATAATCAGTGTACTGTACCTACAGCAAGTGTACCATAACAAGTGTACTGTACTACAGCAAGTGTACCATAACCAGTGTTCTGTACCTACAGCAAGTGTACAATAACCAGTGTACAACTTGTCAAAGAGAGTTACACTGCTGCAGAATCTGTCCATGACTACAATATGGTTTTTGTTGACCAAATTCCCCGAAATTAAAATTCTGATAACGACGCTACCAACAACACCAAGTTCTGGAATAATAGTGCCTGCTTTTCTAGTGTAGGTTTCCAGATTCAGAATACAGCCAGAGCTTGCTTACCAAGCGATGTAAGCCTTTATTCCCCATATTATGGGCTTTGACTTGATATACTGTTTGTGGGTCAAGATGGGGCCGGACAAGGTCGCAGTCGATTTCCCTCTTGATAAAATGGTGTTTTGTTTGTGTTTTCTATGATAACTCTCGGACTATTAACGTGATTCCTGGATATAAATGTGCCGACTTGTGAATTAAGCATACTAATGTGAAAGAAGTGATGCAACGAAGTATATAACGGTGTATTTTTAGTCGTGAAAGGTAGACTAATGTGTACAGTTTCGATGGGACAAAGCGTGGCCGAAACTTGACCCGGTCAAAACCTTGTGTCGCTCCGTGCTGTATCGTGACCCAGATAACAAAGCATAAACACTGAAACGAAGGAGGCCATCCTGACCCCGTCAAACAGACGGTACTTCAGAAAGGAGCTCATCGCGCTTCGATCAGCACACTACGTCCCTTCAAACTCAGACCTACATCTGTTGCGTGTGCTGAAAATACACTTAACCGAGGAGGCATCGGAACTCACAAGTATACAATCAAGGCGGAAGACCAGAGGAACGAGAGGTGGAAGAAGAATATACAAACAAATGCACTCAGAAACAGATACCTCAAAGCTCCACCCCAGCGATAAAAGAGAAGGGAAGGGCTACCGAGATAATGAGGCACACGCTGACACCATACTGTCTGCATCCGAACCCTTCACTAGAAGTCTTGACAATGTCTTGCCTCTAGAACATGTTGAGTCCGGACGAGAGAGTGAAGAAGATCCTGCGCACATCTCCCTCACTATAAACACATTGCGCAACTCACGACATCACCCTACAGATCACACCCTGACTAGCAGCTCGCAACTGGCAGGGCCCCCAAACTGCAGCGGCGGAACAGGCAGAAAACGATCACGAAAACTACCCATCACGCTTGCAACATGGAATGTCCGCACGCTACTGGATAACGCCAAAGCAAACAGACCCGAACGACAGACAGCACTGATCCCCAGGGAACTGGCTAGATACAACATCTGCATAGCTGTCCTGAGCGAGACACGACTGGCAGAGAAAGGGCAGATCACAGAGGAAGACGCAGGTTATACTTTCTTCTGGAGCGGCCGCAGCAAAGAAGAACGCCGTGAAGCTGGAGTTGGCTTTGCCATCAAGACCAACATGGCCGACAAGCTCACAAGCATGCCCAGAGGAATTAATGACCGCCTGATTACACTGCGTCTCCCCCTAATAGGAGGGCGCCATGCCCCACTTATCAGTGCATATGCACCCACAATGACAAATCCTCAGGAAACAAAAGATAAGTTTTATGTGGACCTTGAGGCGCTCATCGCTGCAGTCCCCAAATCTGACAAACTGGTCATCCTCGGTGATTTTAACCGTTAGGGTTGGCACAGACCATACAGCCTGGGAGGGGGCCATTGGCAGACATGGTATCGGAAAATGCAACAGTAACGGACTGCTCCTTCTGAGGATATGTGCCTCAAATGAACTACTCATTACAAACACAGCTTTCCAACTTCCTGTCCGAAATAGAACCACATGGATCCACCCAAGGTCCCGCCACTGGCACCTCATTGACTACATTATCATCAGACGTAGGGATCGAGCGGATGCTATGGTAACGAAGAGTATGTGTGGTGCAGAATGTTGGACCGACCATCGACTTGTCATTGCCAAGCTAAACTTCAAGATCCAGCCCAAAATGCGCCCCCAGGGAAAGAAACCACCTAGGAGGCTAAATGTCTCTCAGCTGAAATACGAACCCACGAGAGGAGGCTTCCATGAAGAGCTTGAGGGCAGACTATCTGAGTTCCGTTTTGAAAAGAACGACATTGAACAGAACTGGGCATCATTGAGAAACACACTCTACGGTACAGCTGTTTAACACATTTGCCCACTCACGTGCAAGCATAAGGACTGGTTTGATGAGAACGATCTGGAAATACAGGGCCTTCTCGATGCAAAACATGAAGTGCACAGGGAATACCAGAGGGACACACCATCTCCGGCAGCAAAAACTGCCTTCAATACTGCTCGCAAAGCTGTCCAGACCAGGCTTAGAGAGATGCAAGACTCCTGGCTCAGCAAAAGAGCTGACGAAATTGAGATGTTCGCCGAGCGTCATGACACCAAATGGTTTTACAAGGCACTGAAAGCTCTCTACGGCCCGCAGCCCTCTATTAATACTCCAGTTCGCAGTGCGGATGGGGTACTGCTAACAGATAAGGTTTAGATTCTAGACATATGGGCAGATCACTTCTGCAAAATACTAAACCACCCATTGTCCATAAATGAAGAGGCCATCCGGCGAATGCCGCAGGTGGAACTGAACCTGGCGTTGGATGAAGTCATTACTGAGGAGGAAGTCGACAGGGCAATCAGTTCACTATCTATAGGAAAAGCTCCAGGAGCTGATGCAATACCAGCAGAGATATATAAGACAGCTGGCCCATCCCTCACCAGAAGGATCACTGAACTCTTCTGTCACATGTGGGCTGAAGGAAAAATTCCGTAGGAGCTAAAGGATGCCTCAATCGTTCAC
Organism: Ariolimax columbianus; assembly: GCA_036924085.1. Classification (NCBI taxonomy): domain Eukaryota; kingdom Metazoa; phylum Mollusca; class Gastropoda; order Stylommatophora; family Arionidae; genus Ariolimax; species Ariolimax columbianus. The sequence continues at coordinate 31,592,245 of JAVGWX010000025.1, forward strand.
CTGTACAAAAGAAAAGGCAACCGTCAGGAATGCGACAATCATCGTGGAATATCGCTACTCTCCGTAGCAGGCAAGATCCTAGCGCGCTTACTGCTAAACAGGCTCAACAAACACCTTGAACAAAGCCACCACCTCCCAGAAAGCCAATGTGGATTCAGAGCCGGAAGAGGAACAGTGGACATGATTTTTGCCGCTCGCCAAGTACAAGAGAAGTGTCGAGAACAAAATCAGGCCTTGTACACCACATTTATTGATTTGACTAAGGCATTTGATACAGTTAACAGAGGAGGGCTGTGGATGATAATGTCTAAGTTTGGCTGCCCCAACAAGTTCATAACAATGGTGAAACAGTTACACGAAGGCATGTGTGCTCGTGTACTGGACAGCGGTGCAATCTCTAAGACGTTTCTAGTATCAAACGGAGTAAAACAAGGATGTGTACTCGCCCCGTCCTTGTTCAGCATGATGTTCGCGGCCACAATGACAGACGCCTTCAGATCACTGGAGCTTGGAATACCCATAAAGTACCGCACCGATGGCAAATTACTCAATCCCAGAAGAATGAAGGCCAAAACCAAAGTGGCTGGCGACATAATCAGGGAACTTGTATTTGCTGACGACTGCGCTCTAATGAACAACTCAGAACTGAACATGCAGGTTGGAATGGACCAGTTCTCTGCCGCATGCAAAAATTTTGGCCTGACCATAAATGCCAAAAAAACAGAGGTTATGTACCAACCAGCACCAGGCATGCCGTACAGAAAACCAGAGACTACAGTTAGCGGGCAGACGCTGAATGCCGTAGACAAATTCACATATCTGGGCAGCACGCTGTCGAGATCTGTCAGCTTAGACGATGAGGTGGCAAGCAGAATAGCAAAGGCCAGCACAGCCTTTGGTAGAATGCGCTCGATGGTCTGGGCACGTCGTGGCATCAGCGTCAAGACCAAACTCAAAGTCTACCGTGCAACCATCATTCCAACCCTACTATACGCTTGCAAAAGCTGGACTGTATACTCTGGACATGCAAGGAGGTTAAACCACTTCCACACAGGTTGCCTGAGGCGAATATTCCACATCCGATGGCAAGATCGTGTCACTGACATCGAGGTTCTCTCTAGGGTTAACATGCCCAGCATCCATGCACTGCTAGAGAAAGCACGACTAGGATGGGCCGGACACCTCGTCCGTATGTCAGACGAGCGGCTCCCAAAGAAGCTTCTCTACGGCGAGCTGAGAGAGGGATGGCATGAGAGAGGGTGCCCAAAGAAACGTTTTAAAGATGGTCTGAAGGACTCACTGAAAAGTTGCCAGATAGACATGGACACCTCGGAATGTCTTGCGCAAAACAAGAAGCGCAGTCAAATCGGGTGTAGCTGCCGGTGAAGACGACCGTGTTGTGAAAGCCCAGAGCAGACGCGAGACGCCGGAAATCCTGAGCAGCGGGAACACCATCCCCTTCTACAAACCTCGTGTGCCCAATGTGTAGCAGATGTTTTCGTGCCCGCATTGGCCTGTTCAGCCACATGCGCACCCACACCCAACAGGGATGATGTCGGCGGTCCTCATCGACAATGATGGACAGCTATTATTATTACTGTTTGAAGTCAAGTCTGCTCTTCGAGGGGATCATACCTTTGTCTAAGCTCACTTGCTGTGAAGGTGAATAATAGTGGTAGCAACACATCCAACATGGTCCTCACTTTGTCAGGTTTATCTGCTTTATCCAGAGCAGGGTCCTCCTCATCAATAACATGAAGAAATGTCCAGAGAGCAAGGAAGTGATCACGGTCCATGACAGTGTGGAAACCAGGAGAATGAGACACGAAGTTAGCAGACGAGCTAGATCAGTACTCCTCGTAACCTGGTTTACTCACACTGTGTTCCATTTGAAGACGCAGTCCAAAAATGATTTCATCTATGGCACTGCTAGACTTTTATAATTTTTGGCATAGTAGCTGGTTGGTTTCTTGGTCCTCACCTACTCAGCCCGTCAAGTTGTCTTGTTGCAGCGGAGTAAAGCGTTTCCACAGTGGTTTAGCTATCTAGAATGTTACCACATCATCCACGACCACACACAGCAAATAACATAGTAACAGCAGGTGGCATATTTATGACATGAATATCAACAAAACCAATTATGTTCCAATATGAAACATAATTACAGAATGGACAAGAACAATATTAGAAAGATAGAAAAGGAAAGGGACCTAGGGGTTATAATAGATCATACAGGTAAGGTGAGTGAGAGAGTCCAGGTAGCAGTGAAAAAGGCAAATGCAATGTTAGGTATGATAAAAAGAAATATTAAACATAGAAGCAAGGAAGTGATAGTCAAACTGTATAAAGCTTTAGTTAGACCTAGATTGGAGTACTGTGTACAGGTGTGGAGTCCTTATCATAAAGAGAATATAAACATTCTGGAAAGGATACAAAAAAGAGTGACAAAGCTGATAGTGGGATTCCAGAATTACAGTTATGAGGAAAGACTCAGAAAAACCGGCCTACAGTGTCTAGAAGAGAGAAGAATTTGAGGTGACAATACAGGTTTATAAGATGATCAGAGGAATGGATAAATTAGACTATAACAAGTTTTTTTTAAAAATACAGAACAAGATATAGAGAGCATAGCTACAAATTAACTAAATAAAGAGATGTCCTGTCCAGATTAGATATAATTAGGAAATATTTTTTTTAGTCAGAGAGTGGCGAATGCTTGGAATGCATTGCCAGGGGAGGTAGTGGAGGCAGGGACAACTAATGAATTTAAGAATAAACTGGATGCGCATAGCTTTTAGAGCAGGGTGATGTAAATGTAACTGGTTGTATACAGACTCTGCAGGGTTTTCTAAACCAGTATAAAGACGTTAAGTTAAGTTAAGTCAACACTTGTCTCTACCAAGCTGTAAACTGGAACCCGACTTTACAGTTGAAGAAGACAGCAGAACCAGCAAGGTAACTGGCTACCCGACCCAAAAATAAACGCCGAGACCTTGTGAAATGAGGTCTCTAACAGCAGACTTGATCCTACAGACATGCCACACGCTGACACACTCAGTATGATTAGTAGGTACTTTAGCGCTGACCGGATATTGATTTTTTAGAATCGGGATAGTCCGTGAATTATGGCGTCGCGAGAGTGTTCCCGATAGCCCGCCAACCCTGAGACAGGTGTTAAGAATGTTGGTCCAAACGAAAAACCCGTGATTTTTGAGAGTATATAAAGCCATTGTATGCACAGGAGACAAACTGACCCAAGTATAAAAAGAAAAAATTTGATTGAAAATTTGCGCTTTCATCGGAATTTCAAGCAATTGTAAAAGGTAAGTTTTCATTACTATAAATTAGCTACTAGGCCAAGGTATTGAGTACACCAATGGTATTTTTAAACTTCTTCATCCACTTATCTGTATGTTTTGTAAATTTGGGGGGAAGACCGTTTAATTTTACTTGTGGAATTTGAAATTCAAGCCAGTCACTTTATCATGCTGGTCCAGGGTTACAATTTCCGCCATTGTTTTTCCTCCTTGACCAGTCCGTCCTGATTACAATTAATCAGTTTTAGACATAGGTACTTCACTAATTTGAAACATGGTCATGGTTAAGTTATTTGAGCGATCTTTATCACTTCAATCATGTTCTGCAATTACATTTGATACACATTGCTCAAACTTATATAATATTTAGTTAAACACTGGCATACAATTTTTACTCATCAGATCATCAGTATCAGACTTCTTAATCTTATCATTTAATGTTCATTCTATAGGTAAGTTTGTATGGTTGCACCTACTGCAGTGAAGGTTTACAGTGCACCAATGATATTTTGTACACTTCTACATCCACTGATCTGAATGTTTTGTAAATTTGAGGGCTACTCGTTTAATTGAACTTGTGGAATTTGAAATTCAAGCTAGCCACTTACCATTGTGGTCCAGGGTTACGATGTCCTCCATTTTTTTTTTCAATGTTCATTCTATAGATAAGTTTGTATGGTTGCACCTACTGCAGTGAAGGTTTACAGTGCACCAATGGTATTTTACACACTTCTGCATCCACTTATCTGAATGTTTTGTAAATTTGAGGGCTGCTCGTTTAATTGGAATTGTGGAATTTGAAATTCAAGCTAGTCACTTTACCATTTTATTGTTATTGTAAATTAACTTTATTTTCAGAAATTGTTACTCCTCATCCATGGCAACCAAGAAGTGTGTTGCTGATCTGAAAGCACATTTGGCGTACTTTGATCCAGTGTATCCACTCATGAAAGGATACATTGCGCGGCTGATGGAGGAAACAAGAGATCCCTCAAAGATTGCTCTGATACGGAAAGTCAAAACTCTTATTCCGACTACATTTATAGACCAGGATAAGTGTGTGGATGAGATGAAGCTGAGCACGGCTCTGCAGGCCTTGCAGAGAGAACTGAAGCTGAAGAAATCCCATTTGAGTACACACTGGGACTCACTTATACTGCTTTTTCAGCAGCCCTTTCCTGTACATTTTAAAGATGTATCTAATACTGTTTTGTTGCAGCACATGCAGATTTCCGCACCTACTGAAGTGCCATCTATTTCAGCTGCAATGGCTGAACTACCATCATCCATAGTGACCATACCAAGCCAGAAGTGTGTTGGTGACCTGAAAGCATATTTGGCATGCTTTGGACCAGTGTATCCATTTAAAAAGGGATACATTGCACAGCTCCTAGTGGGGACAAGAGCTCCCTCAATCACTGTTTTGATGTGGAAAGTTAAGACTTTTGTTCCGATTACATCTGCAGAACAGGATAAGTATGTAGATGCGATAAAGCTTAGCAATGATCTGAGGGCCTTCCAGAAAGAATTTAAGCAGAAGAAATGTCGCAGCCCTTTCCTGTTTTTTTAAAAGAATTGTCTAATACTGTTTTGTTGCAGCCACAAGAGATTTCCTCACCTACTGAGGTGCCAACTGTTTCAGTTGCAACAGCTGGGCTCCTATCCCCAAAGAAACTTCGTAATGATTGTCATAACTGTGTTTCCAAGCAGCGCACACTCAATAATTTGAGAGAGACTATTGTTACATTGCGCAGGCGTTTGTTTGATCAGAAAAGACACCATGCATAAGAACTGGCAAGTTTTGCTCCAAAGGTGGTCAATCAAACAATCCGGAGGAAGGTAAATAGCATAAAGACTTGGAAAGCCAAGTACAATATTGCTACTGTGAGAAGCAGTGATTTCACAAAGGTGAAGAATTCTTTAGCGATGTTGAAGAAGAAAAGCAAAGTGATGAACGAGAAGATGCGAAATTATGAGTTGAGACATGAGAGCACCCAGAAGGAGCTTGAAAAGAAAGATCAGGCTTTTGAAGTTCTGCGGAACATTTACACATGTTTAAAAAGTTGGACACAACTGTGAAAAATAAGTTACAGTTATTCATTAACAATTTTTCTTCTATTATAGGAAGTGAACTCCAACATGTATGGCATGATAAAGGCACAGATGTTGTGTATCAAGAAAAAGTCAAGTCGATCAAGAACAGGAAAAAACGAGGCCAGAGCATTGTCTGCTTGACCTGTACAGGTCCACGTCATTCAGCAGAGGATGATTTCAACATGACAGTGGCGCAGTTCCTTGTTGACTTTGCCAAAGGAGACCTCACATTTGCATGATTTCTTAAATTAAATTTGTTCCTTGGAAAAACTGTAGATAGATTCTTATTTATAACAACTGTTTTTATAGATACAATTTTCCAAATTATTTGACAATAGATGAACTTCCTCCAGATGATGGTGATGTAATCTTAGCTGATTTCGCTCTCTTGGTACATCAAGTACGAATAATCAACTTTAATTAATTTGCAAGTATGTTCCAGGAACCTTCTGTAAGTATATTCCATTTGTGTGTTACATAGCAATTTTAAAACTTTTTTTGGTTAGCTCTTTGAGGACGTGCATTTTCTGTCGCTGTTTTATATTTATCCTATTACGTGGAAAATATAAACATATCACTTTTTATCAAATAGTCAAAAACATGCAAAAACAAAACTGCACAACAATTAACATATCAGACTTACCAAATAACGACTGTTAATCCAAATGTTTTGTTATCTGTGACACACTTGTTTGTAAACTACATCCATCAATGAATTAAACTGCATATCATACATGCTTCCTGTTAAATTTGTGTGATAATATTTTCTATGTTAAATTTATCAGTTGTGTCCAGATTACAACATGCCAGTTACTCATTCTTTCAGACAAGGATTACAACATGCTAGTTACTCATTCGGAAAATGATTACGACATGCCGGTAACTCATTCAGAAAAAGGATTACGACATGCAGGTGACAGAGTTCCTTACTATTTTGTTTTTGACGATGCCACATTTGAATATCCAACTGTAACATGTAAGTATATTCCATGGACCTTCTGTAAGTATATTTCTAATATTCTTTTCATTTCTAACAATGTATATTCCAATATTCTAATATCTTCTTAAAACGTGGGGGGTTGGGGTGTGTGTGTGTTAAATTTGTGTAATAATTTGTTCTGTATGTATACTTATTCTACAAGCATTTGATTGAAATAACAGCATACAATGAATGTATTAGTGCTCCTCTCAAAAAGACGGTAAAAACGATATATCACATGTGGTGTAACATGAAGAAACAAAATAATGCAACATTATTTTAGTTGCGAATTATGCAAATGAGGTCGCCATTTTGAATATTAATTAGTTCCTGCCTTTTTGAAAAGTCATGCAATTACCGCCATCGGTTGTATATTGTTCTCCCGAATATAAAAATGTATGGTTTTACAGGTGTTCTGTCATGAATAGCTGAGATAATCGGCATATTATCCACTCCACTCTGCTTTTCAGATACAAGTTTTCATAGACCTTATTTTTAATGTTTCTCTATAAACCCTTTGCGGACTTTTAAGCTAAATTAAATATATAAAAAATCATAACTTTCGTGGCAGTCGACATAGAGACTTGGTTGATATATCATTGGATTGCATTTTTCTGGGGCTTTCTAACAGTTGTATTTATAATGCTGTAGAGTCAATTTGAAAATTCCACTAAAGTACCTATGAGTGACTCACCGACAGGAGACACGCGGCCTAGTCACTTTGTCTCAGGGAATCACCAACATTAAATGATAGTGAAGAGCTCACCTTGTGCTGTACTTACCTGGACTTTTCCTGGTCCCTTTCACAGCCTGAATCAAACCCCAGCGCAAGACTTTCCTGACGAGACCAGACAACATAAACAAGACAGCGACTCGCTCTAATCTACAAATGTTTATCTCGCGGCCATTTTGGGAAGGTTATGGCTGTGGCTCCGTTCTCATTTAATGAAAAGCTAGTCGTACTTCACTTAACTTCTTTATACTGGCTTAGAAGGCTGTGCATAGTTTTTATTCTTTACATTGATTAATTGATAAACCTGAATTGTCCCCTAGAATTCTTCTCTTTTCTAGACACTGCCAAAGCAATTTTTCTAAGTCTTTCCTCGTAGGCCCTAACTATAATTCTGGAATCACACGAAAATTTTTGTAGCTCTTCTTTGTATTTTTTCTTTCATGTCTATATCCACTCTGTGATACGGACTCCACACACGAATAGATTACTCAAATTTTAACATTTTCATTTCAACATGAAAAGGTACGAAAATAATTGTATCTTTCATTTGTGTATGCGTGCCAATTAGTTGACATATAAACGGCATTCTGTTGGTCGCTCAGTAAACCCTTGACAAAGAATCTCTCCTGCCTGATCGAGCTTCTCAAACTCTGAATTCGGGAAGCCAGAGGCCAGAGATGCCAAGGTTTGATCAAATGACTATAGTTTTATCAAACATGCTCAGTCTTTCATCAATAGGCCAGAGATGCCGGACTTGATCAAATGACTATAGTTCTATCAAATATTCCCAGATTCCTGGGATATCTGTGGTTATTAGAATGTCTTCGTGGCATTAGTTTGGCTCCTCATAGCCCATCAGTATTTCCATTTCTGTGAATTGCTTTAGAAGAAGTTTTCCATGGTTACGCTGCATGTGTTTTGCGTTGTGTAAAAAACTGATTCTCTTTAGTCGATTTTTGTCAGATTTCTTGCTGTTGTAACAATTTCCTTTTGGTTTGAATGTGAGAAGCTGGTTGCTACTGTCTTTGAGGGCATGATTTGAACACCCTAATCAGATGCTCATTTGCCAGTTGGGTTTAGTGATGTCTGCATTCTGTGCTTTGCAGTAGACAGATGTTCTGCAGCACTCCAGACTACGAGGTCATTACACAGAGACCTCTGCTGATATGCTTGGGAAGTGTCTCTTCAATATCGTTGATGAATATTATGAAGAGAGTGGGTGAGGTGACTTCTTCTTGTGGCACACCTTGCTGGAGGGACACTATGGCTAAGTTTCACTCTTGCTGTGCGGTACTGGGCAAAGTTTTGTATCCAGCTAAACATTCTTCTTTCAGTTTTATTTTCTAGCAGCTTGAGGAAGAGTCCTTCCTTCCACACCTTGTCGAAGGCCTTAGTTATACCAACAAACCAGTCGGTACTTTTTTCTTCTCTTGGAAAGCATCTTCTACTTCCTGTGCTAGATATACTAGTTGATCTTCGGTTCTACGGTTTTTCCTATAAGCAGATTGTGAGTTGTCCAGCAAGCAGTTTTTCTATAGATGTCTCAGACAGACATAAAAGGTTGGTTCTGTTTTAGATAGACATAAAAGGTTGGTTCTGTTTTAGACAGACATAAAAGGTTGCTTCTGTTTCAGACAGACATAAAAAAATGCTTCTGTTTTAGACAGACATAAAAGGCTGTTTCTGTTTTAGACAGGGTGCTCTGTGCTCCACAGGGAACTAAAAGACTTTGAATGGTTGAATTCTTATGGGTACTCTTGGTACATAGGTTTACTATAAATGTCCTCCATATTTTGGGCCATCTTCCCGAGTTCTAAACTTAACTTAACTTAACGTCTTTATACTGGTTTAAAAGACTGCAGATTCTGTATACAACCAGTTTCATTTACATCACCTTGCTCTAAAAGCTATGCGCATCCAATTTATTATTAAATGCATTAATTGTCCCTGCCTCCACTACCTCCTGTGGCTATGCACTCCAAGCATTCACCACTCTCTGACTAACATAATATTTCCTAATATCTGAACCTCTCTTTAGTTAATTTTTAGCGATACCCTCCAGTTCTTGTATGTGGTTGTATTTTGAAAAAAACTTGTTATAGTCTAATTTATCCATTCCTCTTATCATCTTCTGTTTCTATAAATCGATGTCACTGCACTCCGGGAATACCCATAGGTGCTTTGTCTCTCTCATCAAGTGGCGTAAGGCATGGAAACTGATTGTATCTGTAGCTCGCTGGTTGTACACGCTCCTGGGCGATACTCTCATGCGCCCCATTCCGCTCGAACCTCGTTTAATGTCAAAACTTTGCAGTCTGTGGATTGCTGCTTCATCTATTGCGGTGTCCTCATCCAGCAGGCGGTCATTGATTGGTGTCAATGAGCAGGACAGTAGATCCATGTCAACCCCTGGAGGTTTAAGGCCTCACAGCAGCTATCCACTCGTACCTAAGCCATCCCTTCTGTACTTTCTGAAGTACGGCTTGCGCGTCTGTCACGATGACTGCCCTTGTTATTGAAGTCTCAGATATTCATCTCAGGTCACTGCTTCCGTCTCCATTCTCATACTGGAGGTTGTTGACATGTATGCCCTACTACGCTCAGCCACGACCTCTCCTCTCACTCTAGCCAAGAAACCCCAGCCTGATGTCCCACTGCGCACGACTGATCCGTCGGTGTATATGACAGCGTCACTCTCCTGGGTGTTCTCAGTTATCAGCTGATTTACCTCGTGCTCTGCACTCTCGTTGTTCCGTTCTCTGCATTCCTTGGCTAAGGTTATGATGACTCTCTGGTACTCTATCATTCTATCACCAGTGTGGACCCATTCTTCCCCTTTGGCTACCGTCTCAGCTGGAGTGACGTATCCGATTGTTGTATCAGCCTGTCCCATCCATGGCGACCCTCTCTTTATTATTTATCTCTTGATGTCTGAGATACTACTGTACAGAGGATGTCGAGTATCTGTGGTGATACGCATATAGGCTTTGACTTGTGCCAGTTTATGTTTGGATGTCACCGATAACAATCCCAACATGTACCGCATCATCACAATCGGGGTATCTCTAGTGCAGCCCAGAACCAGACGCATACCTTCATTTTGGATGCGATCCAACCTTTCACACTGTGTTCTTGATAGTGTGAGGATGCCTAGTCCGTAATCGATGACAGACAACACGACCTGACGAAATAGGATGAACAGGAGACGTTGTTCCAAGTCAGCAGCAGCCATGGTCTTAAGTGCTCCTAACCCTCTCTTGCATCTTTGTACGATGTGGTCAGCGTGGCAGTTATAGGAGAGACTGAGATCAAAAGTCACTCCAAGGTATTTCAACCTGTCACACCTGTCGATGGTGCAACCATAAAAAGTGATGCCCGAGAGTTCAGCCTTTACTATGGAATTATTTAAAGAGCACCACATCATGTAGGCCTTGTTCGGATTGATCTTGGAGCTTGAGTCACTGCATCACTGTGAGATTCCTTGCACGGTTTCCTGGTTGTCTTTGACCAACTCTTGCCTGTCTGAGCCGGGCCTTTACGTTAGGATGTCATCGGCAAATGTCAATATTCGCCCTATCCCCGTGGGTTGAATATTGGCCACTTTTACTGTGTAAATGTTGAACAGCACCGGTGACAGCGGTGACCCTTGAGGCAGTCTTGGACATATTCGCCTCGGTTCTGTTGTCCACGATCCCACGTGTAGTGCAACTGTTCTTCCCATCAGGGCAGCTGATATCCAACTAACCAGCCACGGGTTTAAACCACACTGCTCTTTCCATCAGGGCAGCTGATATCCAACTAACCAGCCACGGGTTTAAACCACACTGCTGCAGACAGGTAATTAAGGTCCCAAAATCGACACGGTTGTATGCGTCTTCCAGGTCGAGTGCCACCGCGACTGTTTCTTGCTTTGACTGAAACCCCTCGTACACATCATACGCGAAAGTTCCAGCGTTAGCCCTGGTCTCCTTTGCTGTTCTATAGCTGCCCAGATTGTCGGGTAGAATCTGTTTCTGTTCAAGGTAGGCCATTATTTTCCTGGCCACTATCTTCTCGAGCAATTTGCCATATACATTTTGTATGGTGATTATTCGATAGCTGCCGAGAAGCGTGGAGTCCTTACCAGGTTTAGGCAGTGGGCATAGATAGCTATGAAGCCAGTCCTCAGGCATAGATAGCTATGAAGCCAGTCCTCAGGTACAGATAGCTATGAAGCCAGTCCTCAGGCACAGATGCCTTCTCTATAGTGTGGTTGAACTCCTTCGCCATATTTCTTATATCTGTCTCATCCAACTGCTTGATGTGGCAATACTGTACTCTATCAGGACCTGGGGCTGTGTTTTTGCTTGTACGTAGGCTATTTACGACCTCCGCCTCGGTGATAAGGTCTACATGAGCCTCTCCCCCGATGGCTGCATCTAAGATGCCTTTCCGAGTTTCCTGACGAGCATCTCTGTCGCCTTTATCAGTCTGGGCAACATATCGACTGAAAAAACTTAGACCCTTCTCTTCATCTGTCTTCAGGAGCTTTCCTGTGGTGTCTTGAATGTTGGAGATAAGCTGGCTTGTAGTTTGTCCATTTATCTTTCGATGCATGTGCCAGAACTTCTGGAGGGTATTATAATTACCTACTCCTGTGATGAGCTCCTCCCATTGCTCGCTTTTGGACTCCCTAGCTAACGCGTTAAAGGAATTTGTAACTTTGCGTTTTACCTCCTCTTTCTCGTTCAATGCGTCGACATTAATACCAGCTGTTTTTCTGGTTTTACGCCAATCCTTTGTTGCCGCCTCCTTTTCTCTCTAGGTCGTATCAACATCTTGAGTCCACCAGGGTGGTTGGACAAAAGGGGATCTAGTGGTCCTGCGTCCTATCGTCTGGTGCAGCTTGTTCACTACATTATCCTGTTCGTACGTGTATCTGAAGACCTGTTTGGCTTTCCGGTGTCTGGTGTGTTTTCTTCTGGGTATAAGTACGACACACGGCAGGTGGTCGCTCTCTTATGCCCCTAATACGTCCCAGCGTGTGGATGGAGCAACATCACTGGATATAAGAGCCAGGTCGATGACCCCGCTCGTATCTCCCGGTCGAGATGCTATTCTAGTCGGACGTCCGTCATTCACGACAGTGAGGTTTGTGTGGACTAATGCCTGGCTCAAGGCGATCCCTTACCTATTGTCAGTGACATTTCCCCACTCCTTTGACCTAGCATTAAAGTCACCTGCAATGAGGCACTTTTTGCTCTGTGACTGTGACAAGTCCGACAGAAACTCCTACTTTACGTCCTCGGAGAGGTGATCTACGTGAGCGTATTCGTTGTAGATTCTCCCTTCTTGGTGGTTGATTGTCACTACAATCCCTTGTAGCTCGACATCCTCAATTTTACAGGTGCTATTATATATACATATATGGGGAAGTTCTTGCTTCACATACATCGCCAGTCCCCGATTACCGGGCCCGTATGGATTATTGTAGCACCTGGTGGCCAGCATGGATTACTGTAGCACCTGGTGGCCCGCATGGATTACTGTAGCACCTGTATCCTGGACACTTGATGGTAACATTCTCCTTCAAGCAGGTCTCCTGGATCATGTCGAAACTGTAGACCAATTTTTTGGAGAATCACTTCGCGTTGTGTAGCGCTGCGGCAATTCCAGTAGCCTATTCGTACATTTTTTAAACCCAAATCTTTCTGACTTTCTTCGACATTTTCTCTTTCCGGCTCTTTTCTTTCTTTCTCTCCTCTTCTCTCCCCTTCCTCTCCTTCTGCGTCCACATTCCTTATCGCCATTTGCTGGAGACATCGACGTCAGAGCACGATCTCCGTAGCTCCCGCGATGACTCTTGTGTGTCATCAGAGTTTTCCTTCTCCTAGAAGAGTTGACCTGGTGCGGGCACGTCACGAGGTCCAACGGAATTACCAACTCGATACTCTTTGGTTCCGTACCGGGACAGAGAGGGCGATGACGTCCAAGGAAAAGATGGGTGGACATCATCACTGAGTGGTCAGGCCATCGTCCCGGTAAGATACGTCAGGCGGCGACAGACAGAGAGGGATGGCGTGGTATTTTGGGAGTGTCTTCGTGTGTGCCCAAACGACCTGATGGGTTACGGGATGAACTGAACTGAAGAAGAGTTCCCTGCTGGGGTAATGAGTCTCCTCTACTCAGTTTGTGGTCGGTTGTCTCCGCCATTTTGATCGCGGTGCCAAATTATCGTACGGGTCGACGTATGCACACCCGTGCTATTCCACGAGACAATGGGTGGAGCACAGCTACCAGTCCAGCCGTCCGGGTATCACTTGTTACACACTCTAGCGGTCTTGTTATCTCAGCCTTTAACTGATCAGCGCCACCCTGAGCACGCACAGCGACACACGTTGACCGTTGGTCAGCAAAGACCCTAAATCAAATTGACCTTCGCGGTTGAACGATTTTGGCCTCGGTCACTGCGAGCACACTCGTTGTCCTAAAACAGGTTTATAAGATGATCAATGGTAATTTATACTCTACCAAGTTTAATCAAAGTATAGCTGCCTACAAGAACAAGAGGGCACAGGTTTAAATCAAATAAAGAAAGGTAAAGATTATATGTTGGATAAAATTTATTTAGTTAGAGAGTGGAGAATGCTTGGAATGCATTGCCAGAGGAAATGGTGGGGCAGGGTAGGTTAATGCATACAAAAATAAAATAGATTGAATACACATAGTTATTATTAGTAAGTAGACTGGAATACACTGGTTGTATATCGACTCTGTAGAGCCTTCTAAACCAGTATAAAGAAGTTAAGTGAAGTACGACTAGCTTTTCATTAAATGAGAACGGAACCACAGCCATAACCTTCCCAAAATGGCCGCGAGATAAACATTTGAAGATTAGAGCGAGTCGCTGTCTTGTTTATGTTGTCTGGTCTCGTCAGGAAAGTCTTCCACTAGTGTTTGATTCAGGCTGTGAAAGGGACCAGGAAAAGTCAAGGTAAGTACAGCACGACGTGAGCTCTTCACTATCATTGACTGTTGGTGATTACCTGAGACAAAGTGACTAGACCGCGTGTCTCCTGTCGGCGTGTCGCCGACATGTAATTTGTAGGTACTTTAGTGGAATTTTCAAATGGACTCTACAGCATTATAAATACAACTGTTAGAAAGCCCCAGAAAATGCCATCCAATGATATATCAACCAAGTCTCTATGTCGACTGCCACGAAAGTTATGATTTTTTATATATTTAATTTAGCTTAAAAGTCCGCAAAGGGGCTATAGACTGAGAAACATAAAAAATATGGTCTATGAAAACTTGTATCCGAAAAGCAGAGTGGAGTGGATAATATGCCGATTATCTCAGCTATTCATGACAGAACACCTGTAAAACCATACATTTTTATATTCGGGAGAACAAAATACAACCGATGGCGGTAATTGCATGACTTTTCAAAAAGGCAGGAACTAATTAATATTCAAAATGGCGACCTCATTTGCATAATTCGCAACTAAAATAATGTTGCATTATTTTGTTTCTTCATGTTACACCACATGTGATATATCGTTTTGACCGTCTTTTTGAGAGGAGCACTAATACATTCATTGTATGCTGTTATTTCAATCAAATGCTTGTAGAATAAGTATACAGAACAAATTATTACACAAATTTAACACACACACACCCCCCACGTTTTAACAAGATTTTGGAATATTGGAATATACATTGTTAGAAATGAAAAGAATATTAGAAATATACTTACAGAAGGTCCATGGAATATACTTACATGTTACAGTTGGATATTCAAATGTGGCATCGTCAAAAACAAAATAGTAAGGAACTCTGTCACTTGCATGTCGTAATCCTTTTTCTGAATGAGTTACCAGCATGTCGTAATCTTTTTCCGAATGAGTAACTAGCATGTTGTAATCCTTGTCTGAAAGAATGAGTTACTGGCATGTTGTAATTGGACACAACTGATAAATTTAACATAGAAAATATTATCACACAAATTTAACAGGAAGCATGTATGATATGCAGTTTAATTCATTGATGGATGTAGTTTACAAACAAGTGTGTCACAGATAACAAAACATTTGGATTAACAGTCGTTATTTGGTAAGTCTGATATGTTAATTGTTGTTGTGTAGTTTTGTTTTTGCATGTTTTTGACCATTTGATAAAAAGTGATATGTTTATATTTTCCACGTAATATGATAAATATAAAACAGCGACAGAAAATGCACGTCCTCAAAGAGCTAACCAAAAAAAGTTTTAAAATTGCTATGTAACACACAAATAGAATATACTTACAGAAGGTTTCTGGAACATACTTTGCAAATTAATTAAAGTTGATTAATCGTACTTGATGTACCAAGAGAGCGAAATCAGCTAAGATTACATTACCATCATCTGGAGGAAGTTCATCTATTGTCAAATAATTTGGAAAATTGTATCTATAAAAACAGTTGTTATAAATAAAAAGAATCTATCTACAGTTTTTCCAAGGAACAAATTTAATTTAAGAAATCATGCAAATGTGAGGTCTCCTTCGGCAAAGTCAACAAGGAACTGCGCCACTGTCATGTTGAAATCATCCTCTGCTGAATGACGTGGACCTGTACAGGTCAAGAAGACAATGCTCTGGCCTCATTTTTTCCTGTTCTTGATCGACTTGACTTTTTCTTGATACACAACATCTGTGCCTTTATCATGCCATACATGTTGGAGTTCACTTCCTATAATAGAAGAAAAATTGTTAATGAATAACTAACTTATTTTTCACAGTTGTGTCCAACTTTTGAAACATATGTAAATTTAAGATTGGTTCTTCCTTAACAATTCCTTGCTCTATCAGTCTCTGAATTTATTCCTAACACTATTAGATAATTCTTTAAAAAAAAACAGGAAAAGGCTGCTGACAAAGCAGTACGAGCGAGTCCCAATATGTACTCAAGCGACATTTCTTCTGCTTAAATTCTTTCTGGAAGGCCCTCAGATCATTGCTAAGCTTTATCTCATCTACATACTTATCCTGTTCTGCAGGAAAGGGCTGCTGAAAAGCAGTATAAGTGAGTCCCAGTGTGTACTCAAATGGGATTTCTTCAGCTTCAGTTCTCTCTGCAAGGCCCGCAGAGCCGTGCTCAGCTTCATCTCATCCACACACTTATCCTGGTCTATAATAAATGTAGTCGGAATAAGAGTTTTGACTTTCCGTATCAGAGCAATCCTTGAGGGATCTCTTGTTTCCTCTATCAGCCGCGCAATGTATCCTTTCATGAGTGGATACACTGGATCAAAGCACGCCAAATGTGCTTTCAGATCAGCAACACACTTCTTGGTTGCCATGGATGAGGAGTAACAATTTCTGAAAATAAAGTTAATTTACAATAGCAATAAAATGGTAAAGTGGCTAGCTTGAATTTCAAATTCCACAAGTTCAATTAAACGAGCAGTCCTCAAATTTACAAAACATTCAGATAAGTGGATGCAGAAGTGTAAAAAATATCATTGGTGCACTGTAAACCTTCACTGCAGTAGGTGCAACCATACAAACTTATCTATAGAATGAACATTAAATGATAAGATTAATGAGAAGTCTGATGACTGATGAGTATAAATTGTAATTTTGTATGCCAGTGTTTAACTAAATATTATATAAGATTGAGCAATGTGTATGAAATGTAATTGCAGAACATGATTGAAGTGATAAAGATCAATCAAATAACTTAACCATGACCATGTTTCAAATTAGTGAAGTACTTATGTCTAAAACTGATTAATTGTAATCAGGACAGACTGGTCAAGGAGGAAAAACAATGGCGGACATTGTAACCCTGGACCAGCATGATAAAGTGACTGGCTTGGATTTCAAATTCCACAAATCAAATTTTAAAACGTGCTGCCCTCAAATTTACAAAACATACAGATAAGTGGATGAAGAAGCTTATAAATACCATTGGTGTACTCAAAACCGTGGCCCAGTAGCTAATTTATAGCAATGAAAACTTACCTTTTACAATTGCTTGAGATTCCGATGAAAGCGCAAATTTTCAATCAAATTTTTTCTTTTTATACTTGGGTCAGTTTGTCTCCTGTGCATACATGGCTTTATATACTCTCAAAAATCACGGGGGTTTTCGTTTGGACCAACATTCTTAACACATGTCTCAGGGTTGGCGGGCTATCGGGGAACACACTCGCGGCGCCATAGGTCACGGACTATCCCGATTCTAAAAAATCAATATCCGGTCAACGCTAAAGTACTTAGTCTGTATGATCAAATCTGCTGTTAGAGACCTCATTTCACAAGGTCTCGGCGTTTATTTTTGGGTCGGGTAACCAGTTAGCTTGCTGGTTGTGCTGTCTTCTTCAACTGTAAAGTCGGGTTCCAGTTTACAGCTTGGTAGAGACAAGTGTTGAGTAGCTAGAGAAGTTCTAAACTAAAACCTGCACAAAATCGCTGCGGTTGTCTATCATAGCAGACAGTCAGATCATGAAATAAATGATAATAAGCCTGTAGCAGAAATATGCCATGTTTGTTCTGTTCTTCAGCCAGAGTATTGGGGTCATCACCACAGATGGCCTTCTATAGGAAGCTTGCCTCAAAGCATTTGATGCTTTCACTCTGATGTTGTTTATACATAACAAAGCAACGATGGAAGTCCATTGACAAACTGTACAAACTACTTTTCTCAATTGTTAACATAAATGATAAGGTTATGGCTTCGTGTATCATGGCCATTTTGTAGATAATTGATTGCACTGTTTTAACAGTGATCAGTTTTTCTGAATCTATATGTGTGTGATTATTTTCAATATGTTTATCTCTAAAACTGACGCATACAACAAAAAGAACAAAACATACACCATGAAAAATCATTTATTTCTCCACACACACAAAAATCAAATCTGTAGATCATCAAATACAAATGTTCTCTGCTTTTCATATTCTGCAGCCCTAGAAAAACAAACCTAAAAAATGTTGAGCAAAAACAGGGCAGATGCTACGGAAAGAGGCAATTTTTAGAATGCAGAGTGGTGAAGGTTTTAATAAGAATTCAGTCATTATGACTTAAGCACACCACACAAATACTAATTGTGGGCTTCAATGTATTGTCCGTCATATTGTGTGGGGGATAATAAAGAACACAACAAAAATGGTTCAATCTTTCATCAATGGGGACCTGAGCTGAAATGTTGGACTAAAATGGTCCTTAATGTTGACCTGTGAAAAATAACTGGACTGAAATCTGTAGCAGGGGATGAAAGAAGACGACACTGGCTTTGGATAGGACACATATTGTGGAGAACAGCTGATATCATTACAAGACAGGCTCTGTTTTAGAATCCCCTAGACAAGAGCAGTAGAGGCAGAGATAAACACACTGGAGAAGAGAGCTTCCAACAAACATAAAGGCAGAAGGAAAGACACGAATCGAGCTGGAATGGGTGGTTCAGGACAAGCAGACTTAGCATGTATTTTTTTAAGCGCCTGTGCTCCGAGGGATTTGCCAGCTTTTGATTGATTGAAATGTATTTTTGAGAAAACTGTTTTAACAACCTACTGGTTAAACTTCCCTGGCCCTGTAAGTGGCTTATGTTTTTTCTTCTTCATTGGGCTGTTCCTGTTTTGTCTTTCAGCATCACGTTTTGAAGAGATCTCTGAAACAAGCCTGACCCTGTGCCTCATACACATTACACAGTAGCAATCACCGACTGATATTTCTGTAATCCTTTTTTGTGATCGGTCTTTGATCTATAGCATTGCTTGTTGGGGGCTGTTGTGTGGTGGTAGACTTGTTATGTGTCCAAACCATTTTAGTTCTTGTCTTTTGATGTAATCTAATATTGGTGTTGTTCGATGTTTGGTTCTAACCTCTTGCTTACGTTAATGTTGGTATCTTGTGTGTCATTGTTCCCAGTTGTTTGTAAGTTGAGAAGTCCTTTAAAGTAATTCTATCATCTGTTCAGGACCAGTTGTGGGTCATTGTTCCCAGTTTGTAAGTCTAGGAGTCCTTTAAAGTAATTCTATCATCTGTTCAGGACCAGTTGTGGGTCATTGTTCCCAGTTTGTAAGTCTAGAAGTCCTTTAAAGTAATTCTATCATCTGTTCAGGACCAGGTAATTTATTTTGATTCCATTGTTGCCATTTATAATTTCTGTTGGATTGTAGCAATCATCTCTTCCTCCCATACTCTTTCCATGATTTAGTTTTAGCGTCCTTAATTACCATGAATTTGTTGAGGAGTGAAAATTACAGCAGAGTCAGCAATACTGATTATGTTAAAAATTTTGCATATTTTTTCTGATCCAAATAAATGTTTAAATCTGCGGACAAGAAAGTTGTTGCCAGAAATAGGTATTTGACTTGAATCGTGTCAGTGTTAATTAATTCTTTTTTATGTCATAAAAGACAGATAGGAAATGTGCAGGCCGGAGGCAGGAAAGTCAAACAAGACGCAGACATGAAAGAGACAAATCAGGTACTGCTGTGAACCTTCTCTTCTCTAACTTGAGTGTTTAGTTGAGTTACAGTTACTTGTTGTGAAGCTTTGCATCTCTCTAAATGACTAGGCAGTAATACAGAGAAGGCAGTAAGATAAAGGAGGCAATAAGATAAAGGAGGCAGTAAGATAAAAAAGGCAGTAAGACAAGGAAGGAAGGCAGCGAGGAAAGATACTTTATTGATGATTGAAGTGAGTCGCTTTCCCAAGTATTGCCACAGACCCAGCAAGGTGAAGAGAATGTTTTGCTTCTAAGATAACAAAAACAACAAGAGTCTAGTGATGAAATAACAAAGATATTTGTAGCCTATTATTAGCAACAGGAACAGGCCAGGGATAGTGACATTATATTCAATATCAACACTAACAACAGATAAGGGAGACTGACAGCTCAGACAGGATCAACACTAATAACAGATAAGGGAGACTGACAGTACAGACAGGATCAACACTAACAACAGATAAGGGAGACTGACAGTACAGACATGATCAACACTAACAACAGATAAGGGAGACTGACAGTACAGACAGGATCAACACTAACAACAGATAAGGGAGACGGACAGTACAGACAGGATCAACACTAACAACAGATAAGGGAGACTGACAGGATCAACACTAACAACAGATAAGGGAGACTGACAGTGTAGATATTTGAAAAAACACATAGTTCGATCTACTTGGTAACTAACAGTGACAAAGATACAGGAACAAACCAACACCAAACTTAACAAAGCCAGAATGACTTTCAATTCTCCTCGTCCATTTTGGTTTCAGCGCCATTCTCTCTCAGATAAACACGATCAGACTTCTGTATTAATATTGTCCATATGGTTGAACAGCTTTGCTGCAGAGAAAGAGTGTCACATACTTACTTACTTAGTCACTCCTCTTCTACCATGAGATATAAAGGTTTTCCAGAGAGAACGCCACACTGCTCTATCCGCAGTCTTTTTTCTGGCCTCTTTCCAATCCAGCCCTCCAGCCTTGTAATCGTTTATTTTTTTAAAACAAACAGGTGATTAGCCTGTTGGGATTTTGCATGGTGGAGGGGCTGCCTCCTTACAGCCTCCATGCCAGTAGACCCGTTTTTGTCCATGGCTCCTTATTTATTCGCAGCTAACCTTCAAATTAGGAGGCCTTAAAGCAATCCGCAAACCCTGCTGACGCACCTGGTAGGAGGTAGGTTCCTCTCCCAGGAATAGTGCCACATACAGGCTGCAAACCTAAACCAACTGATGTCTCCATCACATTCACACTGCAAACCTCCACCAACAGATGTCTCCATCACATTCACACTGCAAACCTCCACCACCAGATGTCTCCACTTAGTTTTGGATGGTCAGATCCAAGAAATACCCTTATATGTTGATTTGCTAGTTCAACTTTGTCGTTATTTGTTGTATATATACGAAGGTTTTGTTTGTGTTCTCATCTCGGTGCGGTATCTGACCATACCCTTTAACAATTTTTGTGGTTGTTATAGAGGAGGGAGGGGGGGGGGGGTGTTGAAGTAAAGAGGGCCAGCAGGAGTCCTCTTATTTACTCCTCAGTAATTGTTGGACCCATTGATAGTGTCATTACACGTTGGACCCATTGATAGTGTCATTACATGTTGGACCCATTGATAGTGTCATTACATGTTGGACCCATTGATAGTGTCATTACATGTTGGACCCATTGATAGTGTCATTACATGTTGGACCCATTGATAGTGTCATGACATGTTGGACCCATTGATAGTGTCATTACATGTTGGACCCATTGATAGTGTCATTACATGTTGGACCCATTGATAGTGTCATTACATGATGGACCCATTGATAGTGTCATCGCATGTTGAACCCATTGATAGTGTCATTACATGTTGGACCCATTGATAGTGTCATCACATGTTGAACCCATTGATAGTGTCATTACATGTCGGATCCATTGATAGTGTCATTACATGTTGGACCCATTGATAGTGTCATTATATGCTGGACCCATTGATAGTGTCATTACATGTTGGACCCATTGATAGTGTCATTACATGTTGGACCCATTGATAGTGTCATTACATGTTGGACCCATTGATAGTGTCATTACATGTTGGACCAATTGATAGTGTCATGACATGTTGGACCCATTGATAGTGTCATTACATGTTGGACCCATTGATAGTGTCATTACATGTTGGACCCATTGATAGTGTCATCGCATGTTGAACCCATTGATAGTGTCATTACATGTTTGATCCATTGATAGTGTCATCACATGTTTGATCCATTGATAGTGTCATTACATGTTGGACCCATTGATAGTGTCATTATATGTTGGACCCATTGATAGTGTCATTACATGTTGGACCCATTGATAGTGTCATTACATGTTGGACCCATTGATAGTGTCATTACATGTTGGACCCATTGATAGTGTCATTACATGTTGGACCAATTGATAGTGTCATGACATGTTGGACCCATTGATAGTGTCATTACATGTTGGACCAATTGATAGTGTCATTACATGTTGGACCCATTGATAGTGTCATCGCATGTTGAACCCATTGATAGTGTCATTACATGTTGGACCCATTGATAGTGTCATCGCATGTTGAACCCATTGATAGTGTCATTACATGTTTGATCCATTGATAGTGTCATTACATGTTTGATCCATTGATAGTGTCATTACATGTTGGACCCATTGATAGTGTCATTATATGTTGGACCCATTGATAGTGTCATTACATGTTGGACCCATTGATAGTGTCATTACATGTTGGACCCATTGATAGTGTCATTACATGTTGGACCCATTGATAGTGTCATTACATGTTGGACCCATTGATAGTGTCATCGCATGTTGAACCCATTGATAGTGTCATTACATGTTGGACCCATTGATAGTGTCATCGCATGTTGGACCCATTGATAGTGTCATTACATGTTGGACCCATTGATAGTGTCATCGCATGTTGGACCCATTGATAGTGTCATCACATGTTGGACCCATTGATAGTGTCATTACATGTTGGACCCATTGATAGTGTCATCGCATGTTGGACCCATTGATAGTGTCATCGCATGTTGGACCCATTGATAGTGTCATCGCATGTTGAACCCATTGATAGTGTCATTACATGTTGGACCCATTGATAGTGTCATCACATATTGTTTTTTTTTGTGTTCAGGATTATGTGGAGACAAAACGGACACAGGAAGTGACTGAGGATAACGTGGGCTGTAACAGAAATAAGATGGCAGCTAATATTGTGTCTTCACCTGGTTTTGTTAAGGTCAAATGTAAGTCTTCCATATTCTGTGTTCAATTATGTTTATGTCAGACAGTGATGTCTGGTGTCTCAAACTGGGATCAGGCATGCATGTCGGATGTCTTAACAATCTTCCTCGTGTACTGGATGATATGACAAACTGGGATCAGTATTATTTCCTTCAAAAATTAATTTTATTTAAGGACATTGTGGCAGAGCTGTTAGGATAATATTTTCCTAACCTAGAAAACACTGGTTTGAACCCCAATAAAGCCTAGTTTCATTGCTTTCTTAAATGAAATAAACATCTAATTTGCACATTGCGTCCTGATTGCTGGGTTAAGCTGAATGTAATCTTTACCTTTATAAAGTGTTCATGGGAATCCTAGCATAGGAAAATTTCTTCTTTGTTGTTGTGTAGTCTGTAACTTTTTGTTGTGAGTTATCCTTTAAACATTTTCAGCCAGGTATGGTAGGCATCAATGGCACCCAGAATGTTTTCAACCAGGTATGATAGGCATCAGTGGTACCCAGAACGTTTTCCGCCAGGTATGGTAGGCATTAGTGGCATCCAGAACGTTATCAGCCAGGTATGGTAGGCAATAATGTCACATGAACAGATGAACAATGAAATTTGGACGCCAGGACCAATGACATGATTTTATTATTTGATCTGACCAATGATCATGCATCTGGATTAGATGTAAATATTCAACAAACATCTGATTCAGACTTTGACTGGAGGCACAGAAGAAATGGGTTTTAGGAGATTTAACTCAGAAATAAACCCACAGCCGTGAGTATCAAACATTATTTTTGCTCCGTACTTTCCCTTTCACATTAATGACATTATTTTGAATACTCGATGTCAAAGATGGTCTCATTATGTGTGTCTTACGATCTACAGATTATTATTTTAGCTGAATTTGTTTCATATTAACCAATTTTATTTTGAATAAATCTATTTGACATACACAGTTGTGGTACTTGCCTCTGACTGAAAGACACAAATCGGGAAAGTTATTGCGGACTGGAAAGGGTTATTACTGTATTCTCTGATTATTTCCTGAATTAATTTCTGCAATCATCTTCCCTAGATTGTGAGGTGTGCAAGCTGAAACCTGTAGGAGGCTGTTCCGTGCATGTACCTACCATTTTTATTGATTATGATGAGGTAATGCATACAGTCCATTAGAAGGTGTTGTCATTGTGAGATTGTTGGCAGAGTTTGATGGGGGATGTGCTGTGGGCTTTCACAGTCTCTCAATCCTGTCTTCACCCTAGGCTGTGGTTCTCACCATGACATGGGAAAGTTGTGTGACGCTCTTAAGTCAAGCAGGGTTCTGTGAAAGTCCTGTGTGGGTTTATGATTTATGAGTCTTTGTGAGAATCCTGGGATTCTGTGAAATTGGTAGAGGGGAGGGGGGGGGGGAGGTGTGTCTGCTAGCCCAGTCTTTGATAGTAATCTGAAAGTCCAGCAGAGGTCTGAACCCCTGAGAGGTTGTGAAAGTTCTGTGTAGAAATGTGAACCCTTGTCACGACTTTCCTTATTGCTGTCACTATTTGTGACCAATGTTTCCACTTCACTGGCTCTTTAAGGGCTGGTCTAACAAAGCCAGCACCATGTTTCCACTTCACTGGCTCTTTAAGGGCTGGTTTAACAAAGCCAGCACCATGTTTCCACTTCACTGGCTCTTTAAGGGCTGGTCTAACAAAGCCAGCACCATGTTTCCACTTCACTGGCTCTTTAAGGGCTGGTTTAACAAAGCCAGCACCATGTTTCCACTTCACTGGCTCTTTAAGGGCTGGTCTAACAAAGCCAGCACCATGTTTCCACTTCACTGGCTCTTTAAGGGCTGGTCTAACAAAACCAGCACCATGTTTCCACTTCACTGGCTCTTTAAGGGCTGGTCTAACAAAACCAGCACCATGTTTCCACTTCACTGGCTCTTTAAGGGCTGGTCTAACAAAGCCAGCACCATGTTTCCACATCACTGGCTCTTTAAGGGCTGGTCTAACAAAGCCAGCACCATGTTTCCACTTCACTGGCTCTTTAAGGGCTGGTCTAACAAAGCCAGCACCATGTTTCCACTTCACTGGCTCTTTACGGGCTGGTCTAACAAAACCAGCACCATGTTTCCACTTCACTGGCTCTTTAAGGGCTGGTCTAACAAAGCCAGCACCATGTTTCCACTTCACTGGCTCTTCTTTAAGGGCTGGTCTAACAAATCCAGCACCAATGAAATGTTAACTAATCAATTGATTGTTTTAGCTCACTGTTTTCACCAGTGCTTGTTGTGGTAGTGCCTGATGCAGTCCTGTTTAGGACTAATCACTAGTGCTGGCTGTTGTAGACCCTGATGAAGTCCTGTCTCCATGTATTTGCAGTGGCAATTTCAATGGCAATGGGTTTTTAACCATTTCCGGTCCTCACTACTTTTGCCGATTTGCATCTTTCAGTCCAGAGCTAGAGCTGCAACTATATGTCAAAAAGTGTTATTCAAAATAAAATGAATAAACTTACTTACTTAGTCGCTCCTTTTCTACCGTGAGGTGTAGAGGTTTGCAGAAGAGAACGCCACACTGCTCTATCCGCCGTCTTTTTCCTGGACTCTTTCCAATCCAGCTCTCAATCACTTAGGGACTGTCGTATGTTGTCTTCCCAACGTACTTTGGGACATCCTCGGGGTCTGCGTCCTTGACTTTTGATCTCCCATGACCGATTTGGTATCTGATCTTCTTCCATTCTACAGACATGGCCAAACCACTGTAGTTGGGACTGCTCCACTCGTGTCGGCAGGGGTTGAACTTCAAGATAGCTACGCATTGTCTGGTTACGGATCTTGTCCTTCTTCGTCACCTAAACCGCCTGAACCTTTGCAGTGGCAGTTTCAATGGCAACGGGTTTTTAACCCTTTCCGGTCCGCACTAATTTTGTCTATTTAGATCTTTCAGTCCAGAGCTAGAGCTGCAACTCTATGTCAAAAAGTGTTAGTCAAAATAAAATTAATAAAAATTAAACAAATTGAGCTAAAATAAGGATCTAAACATGGTGCGACACAAACTGAAACGATCTACGACATAATAATGATAGGTTAGTATGAAGCCTTAAATGGATTTAATGGGGAGGTGGAAATAGAGGAAAAATTCACTTTCTCCTGTTTCCAAGCCAAAGTCATTTTCTTGTTTCCCAGCCAAAGTCCCTTTCTCCTGTGTCCCAACCAAAGTTCTTTTCTTCTGTGTCCCAGCCAAAGTCTCTTTCTTCATTGTCCCAGATAGATGATCAGTAATCTGATCTAATAAATCAATATCTCAGGACTTGGTCAAACTTTTTTACCGATCGATATATACCTATTTGGAATAAATCTCTCGGACAGTAAGTGACGCCTTGCGGGTTATCGCCACTGGCTGAACCAAACTGTAAAGAGTTTAATGAAGAGATTGCTAGCCCCATGCACAGCCCTCTGTAGTCCTTTCATGACCTGCTAGGGGGGCTACAGTGCTGCTATTCTTTTCAACCCAGGTACAATTTGAGTCTCCGCTGTCTCAATATTTCAGGAACCTCTGACTAAATGATTGTTGAGAAGCCTTGTCCCTGACAGCAGTGTCTGCCTTTGGTTTTCTTGAGTGGTTTAGCCATTGGTGTGTCTGACACATACGTGTGTGTTAGATGTTGTAGCAGAGCTAGGGAGAGAAACACATATGTGTGTGTTAGATGTTGTAGCAGAGCTAGGGAGAGAAACACATATGTGTGTGTTAGATGTTGTAGCAGAGCTAGGGAGAGAAACACATACGTGTGTGTTAGATGTTGTAGCAGAGCTAGGGAGAGAAACACATACGTGTGTGTTAGATGTTGAAGCAGAGCTAGGGAGAGAAACACATATGTGTGTGTTAGATGTTGTAGCAGAGCTAGGGAGAGAAACACATACGTGTGTGTTAGATGTTGTAGCAGAGCTAGGGAGAGAAACACATATGTGTGTGTTTGATGTTGTAGCAGAGCTAGGGAGAGAAACACATATGTGTGTGTTAGATGTTGTAGCAGAGCTAGGGAGAGAAACACATACGTGTGTGTTAGATGTTGTAGCAGAGCTAGGGAGAGAAACACATATGTGTGTGTTAGATGTTGTAGCAGAGCTAGGGAGAGAAACACATATGTGTGTGTTAGATGTTGAAGCAGAGCTAGGGAGAGAAACACATACGTGTGTGTTAGATGTTGTAGCAGAGCTAGGGAGAGAAACACATACGTGTGTGTTAGATGTTGTAGCAGAGCTAGGGAGAGAAACACATATGTGTGTGTTAGATGTTGTAGCAGAGCTAGGGAGAGAAACACATACGTGTGTGTTAGATGTTGTAGCAGAGCCAGATATAGAAAGCCATACGTGTGTGTTAGATGTCAATTAATGTCTGATCCTTGCCAATTAGTAATGTAACATACTTCAGTCTGCTCAAATATAAAATTGGCACCTGACTTGGGGAAGGTAGAACAGCATTTCAGGAATCCTCAGATTCCACAGTGTCTAACACCTAATATTTGACAGCAGCGACAACCTTACCTGTTTGACATCTCTTCCAGAGTCATTGTGTTAGTCAGGTGAGATCTGCTGTTGTGGACACCAGCGTCGTTGATGTTCATGGCTCGGACAGAAAGTTGGCAGGCGGCCAAGAAGTCAACCAGACTTTTTTACGTGCAGTGGATCAAGGTAAACAACATAATTGATACACCCACACACACATGCCTAATTACGCCCACACACACACATGCCTTAATAGACCCACATGCCTTATTAGACCAACACACACACCCACATGTTTTTGATGCCGAATCATGTGTTTTATTGTTTAGACTTTTTTTATTTTGGTGTTTCTTTGGTTCTTTAAATAAAAGCTGGTTAAAAAGAAGTTACCAGATGTGCAAGTCGAGGCAGAGGAAGAAAAAGCATGCACATGCGAAGCTCAGATGTGTCCATGCTCACAGGGTGTACAATCAAAGAATTCCACGCTCATGTGAGGGGGTGGGGGGGGGGGGCAGATGCTCGCAGTTCACGCTGAGATGTGTAAAGCGGTGCTTAGCTGGGTTCATACATTTCCTCAAGGACACTCAAAAGTTGCTGATGAAGTCCAGCCTGGTCGTTCTGTTCAGGTTATAACAAAAGTATCTGTGTGACCGGTAGGGAAGATGATTCGAGCTGATGGGCAAATAACAATAAACATGTGTGTAGCAACTGCAATAGGTTGTTGGCATGGTTTAGCCTACAGCATAATCTCACTTTGGCGGGAGATGTTTCCCAAATAACGGAGACGTTAAAACAGAAATGCAAATGTGACTGAGAGCAAAGACTTCTATGCTGCAGGTTTTGGTGCACCGATAACATGATGGGATAAGTGTATCAATGCTCGTGGAAATGATGGTGTTAAATATGGGAAAGTGTCCGTGCAATAATGAATGGTTTTTTAAGTGCAAACCTCTTGGTTTTTTTATTTAGTTAAATAGTCTTGTGTGACTTATTTACTGACTTATCCTTGTATTTAATGTAATGTGAAATAGAAATTAACAACAATGCTCTTTAGAACAATAACCAGACTCTCATCAAAATTTCATATCAAATTCATAGTTCGACAACGATGTGTGCTATCACCTTTGTTGTTCATTACATATGTAGACCACATTTGTAGAACAGCCAACCCAAATGAAGGAAGCAACATTGGTGAACTCCTAAATGAACTTCTTTTTGCTGACGATCAATCAGTCATAGCAACTTCACAACTAGAATTGCAACAACATATTGATGAACTAAATACAGCATGTCAAGAATTCAGCATGAAAATCAATGTAGCAAAAATTGAGGTCATGAAAATATTTAGAATAGGCAGAGACATCAATATCACCATTGAAAAACAGCAAATCAAACAGGTGAAAAAGGGGACGGCGTGGCCTAGTGGATAAGTGGCACGGCTCACAATCCGAAGGTGCTGGGTTCGATCCCCATCACAGCACCTGCCGTTACCCCGGGGAAGCAAACCCTTAGAAAATGCAGGAGGAAGCAGACCCTTACATAAAATGCATGCTGAAGTCGGATGCATTGGGCCGACAGGCGCAAAATAAAAACCACAGTGCAACGCACACCGCCTTGGGGATTAGAGAAATAAGGCGAACGCAAAAAAAAAAAAAAAAAAAAAAAAAACAGGTGAAAGATTTCACATACTTAGGGAGCACGTCAGCTAACGGAAGAATTACCGTGGAAATCCAACAAAGATACAATAAACAAATCAGATCATTGGACAATTAACACCAATACTTAATTGCAAGCATGTGACAATACCTACCAAAAGAGCTTTATACAACACGATATTCGTCACGGCACTATGCTATAAATGTCAAAACTGGACACTAACAACAAATGAAAAATGTGACATCATCAGAACAGAAATGAAATGCCTGCAAAAAATATTGGGCGTAACAAGGAGAGACATGATCAGAAACAAGGAAATCAAGAGATTAGTGGGAACAACACCAGTATTGGACTACATTAAAGGGAACAACCAAAATGGTTTGACCACATAACACACCCCACACCCCCCTAGCACACCACTCTCCAAACAAGCAATGCCATTTAGATACAGCGGATTCAAAGCCAAAGGCAGACCATGAAAAAGGTGGCTTACACAAGCAGGCTTGTTCTAGAGATATTTTCATAACCTGACGCTGAAAGAAAGGCATGACAGGATAAACGAAAAGAAGAAGAAGAAATTAACAACGGTACTAAATAACAAATAGTTAATGTTGTATATAAAATATAACTTTATAGTCATTTGCAAAAGAATAGAAATAATTCAGGTTTTCTTTGAATTGGACTAGCTGCTTTGGTCACCCTAGGGCCAGTTGTTAGGGTCATCCTAGGACCAGCTGTTGTGGTCACCCTAGGACCAGCTGTTGTGGGCATCCTAGGACCAGCTGTTGTGGTCGCCCTAGGACCAGCTGTTATGATCACCCTTGGACCAGCTGTTGTGGGCAGCCTAAGACTAGCTGTTGTGGTCACCCTAGGATCAGCTGTTGTGGGCACCCTAGGACCAGGTGTTGTGGGCAGTTTAGGACCAGCTGTTGTGGGCAGCCTAGGACTAGCTGTTTTGGGTAGCCTAGGACCAGCTGTTGTGGGCAGCCTAGGACTAGCTTCATAAGAAGAAAAAAGTAGACAATAAAAGACGAAGATAAGGTGAGCAGCTACAATGGCATGCATGAACTCATACAGAAGGAAGGTCTTACAAGTGTGATGTTTGTGGATTAGAGTTTACAGACAGAAATGTCTTGTTAAATCAGAAAAGGATTTTTACAAAGCACCCACAGTATTAGATATGGATAACGAGCACACGTACCTGTTTAAACCAATGAATCTGCAATCCTGTAGACAGAAAAAGTTTAGAATGAGACATGTGGAGGTCAAGAATGGGGGATGTGTACATCCAGTGAGCTATATGTTTCATCCATATCCATACTCTTTACTATTTACTGAAATTGGCTGCGCTTATGTGAGTGTTTCTGTAGTGCAGTAATGTGAATTCTACATAAATAACAAAATAAAAGTGGTAATTGAGTTATAAATATAGAGAAAGTTGTGTTGTGTGTTCATATATGATCATTGCTATGTCTCTATTTGATTCATTCCAGGTGTCGATTCATGTTGCCAGGATGATGTTTGTGGCTTGAACAGCAGCCTCAAGAAACATGCAAGATTGCATACGAGAACTTATGAATTGTTCAATCAAAGTCAAAACCTAAAGACACATAAAGGAAAACATACAGGAGACAGGTCTTACAAGTGTGATGTTTGTGGTGCTGCATTTCTTCAAAGTGGACATCTAAAGTTACATACAAGAATTCATACACATACAGGAGAGAAGCCTTACAAGTGTGATGTTTGTGGTGCTGCATTTAATCAAAGCGGAAATCTAAAGAGACATATAAGAATTCATACAGGAGAGAAGCCTTACAAGTGTGATGTTTGTGGTGCTGCATTTCTTCAAAGTGGACATCTAAAGTTACATACAAGAATTCATACACATACAGGAGAGAAGCCTTACAAGTGTGATGTTTGTGGTGCTGCATTTACTCGAAGTCATGTAAAGACACATAAAAGAAATCATACAGGAGAGAAGCCTTACAAGTGTGATGTTTGTGGTGCTGCATTTAATAATAGTGGACATCTAAAGAGACATAAAGGAATTCATACAGGAGAGAAGCCTTACAAATGTGATGTTTGTGGTGCTGCATTTAACAATAGTGGACATCTAAAGAGACATAAAGGAATTCATACAGGAGAGAAACCTTACAAGTGTGATGTTTGTGGTGCTGCATTTATTGACAATGGAAGCCTAAAGAGACATAAAGGAATTCATACAGGAGAGAAGCCTTACAAGTGTGATGTTTGTGGTGCTGCATTTCTTCAAAGTGGACATCTAAAGTTACATACAAGAATTCATACTGGAGAGAAGCCTTACAAGTGTGATGTTTGTGGTGCTGCATTTCTTCGAAGTGGAAACCTAAAGTTACATACAAGAATTCATACAGGAGAGAAGCCTTACAAGTGTGATGTTTGTGGTGCTGCATTTAACAATAGTGGACATCTAAAGAGACATAAAGGAATTCATACAGGAGAGAAACCTTACAAGTGTGATGTTTGTGGTGCTGCATTTATTGACAATGGAAGCCTAAAGAGACATAAAGGAATTCATACAGGAGAGAAGCCTTACAAGTGTGATATCTGTGGTGCTGCATTTACTCGTAGGATATATCTGAAGATACATAAAGGAAGTCATACAGGAGATAAGCCTTACATGTGTGATGTTTGTGGTGCTGCATTTAGTGATAGTGGACGTCTAAAGAGACATAAAGGAATACATAAAAGAAAGAAGTTTTATAAGTGTGATGTTTGTGGCTTAGAATTTACTCAAATTACTACACTAAAAAAACACATGATAATACACACAGCTGGAAAACCTTATGGTTGTGATTTGTGTGGTGCTAAGTTGACTCATCTAGGGTTCTTGAGGAGACATATAATAAAACATATGGTTAAGAGTCATTTTGAGTGTGATGTTTGTGGTGCTGCATTTACTCATAGTGGACATCTAAAGGCACATATAAGAATTCATACAGGAGAGAAGTCTTACAAGTGTGATGTTTGTGGTGTTACATTTACAGATAAATATGGCCTGCAGATACATAAAAGAGTTCATAGAGGGTAGAAGCCGTACATTTTTGTAATCTGTCATTTATTTCAAAAGTGGATATTTAATAAAAGTGCACCAGAATCCATACAGGCGAGAAGCCCTACAATTGTGATGTTTGTGGTGTTGAATTTACTGACAAATGTGGCGTGAATAAACAGAAAATGATTCATACAAGCGAGAAGCCATTCAAGTGTGATATGTTTGGTTTGGGATTTAGCAGTGATGGTGACTTGAAGAGACACAAATGAACCTATATAACAGAGAAGCCTTTCTGATGTAATGTTTGAGAAGTAGACTTTAGTGACAGATGTAATGTTTGTGGAGTAGAGTTTAGTGGCAGATGTGATGTTTGTGGAGTAGAGTTTAGTGACAGATGTAATTTTTGTGGAGTAGAGTTTAGTGGCAGAAGTGAAGTTTGGGCAGTAAAGTTTAGTGACAGATACAGGCATGTGAAAAAATCGTTGGGTCTGATTTGACAATCTTCTACTATAGAGAAATGTGGATATACAATTGGTCACCTTAAAACATGAGTGTAAAGTCTTCTACACTAGAGGAATTCAGCACTACTATTCGTCACTTAACATAATATAAAGATGTTTGGCTCTACTATAATTTGGTCACATTGCAGCATGAATTTAGAATCTTCTACTGTAGAGAGATTGCCCTAGTGTGAACTTTCATCATGACTGTAGAGTCTTCTACTGTAGAGAGGTTGACCTATTGTTAGTGTGACCTTACAGCATGAGTGGAGAGTCTTCTACTGTAGAGAGGTTGACCTATTTTTTGTGTGACCTTGCAGCATCAGATTCTCTATTCTCTCGCTAAAGCTTTAGATCAATTAATCCTGCCAAAGACGGATGTGTTGGACCGAAAGGTGCAAACATCGCAGTCAAACTGTAAACTAGTGACACAACGCATGCCATTCTCTGGACTACATCCTGCTACTTGCAAAACTCTGTTCAGGGCTTAGTAGGTGGAGATTGAGAACGAACGCAGAAGAAGAAGAAGAAGACCAATTAATGGTTCTGCTTTTTTTCTCGTTCATCTCATTAACCTCATCAACTTTGTGAGGTTGTCTCTCTCGGGTTTTCCATTTCTCTTTTGTTGCCATCTCCTTTTCTTTCCATACCTGTTCTAACAGTCGACTCCAACAGGGTGGTTGGGCAAAAGGGAATCTGACCCTGCACCCAATTATCTGGGGGCAGTCTATGTCAAACATTGACCTCTTTCAACCTCCGCTGTCATCGGTCAACTGTTCTTTTACCACATGCCAGCTGCCCTCGAAAATATCTTTGGGGATGGGACCGTCCTTCATGTGGCTACAAACATGACCAATCCATCCCAGCCTTCACTGCCTGAGGAGAGTGCACATACTTGGGTGACCGGTTCTTCTTCTTCTTCGTTTGTTCTCTATCTCCCACAACCAACCCCTGAAAGGGCTTAAGTAGCAGAATGTAGTCAAGAGATCGAAATGCGTTGTGTCGTAATTTACAGCTTGGCTGCGATATTTGCACGTTTCGGTCCAACACATCCGACTTCAGCAAGCATTTTTCGAGTACCGGGTTAGCATTCCCTCTTCGATCCCTTCTCCTTAGCCAGTCTGCCCTGCTGCAGCCTGTTATCCAGGATCACCTCGTGGAGGTGTAGATGGGTCTTGGCTGCTATGGTTCGCTGGCCCTCACGCTAGCAGTCAGCTATAGGTCACTGACCACTGCAGTTCATGTGCTGCTCAGCATCTTGATCCCGGGAGACCGGTTCGAGAATGCACTTCTGCGTTTTTCATGGTGTCTCTCCATGTTATACCGAATGTGAAAGGTGTTGAGCCCTAACTCAATGTTAGACAAGAAAGTGTACAGTTTTTGTATGTTCAGAAAAAAGATCAATTCAGACAAATAAATGTGCAAGTTTATTTGTAGATGCAGAAAAAGAAATTTAGGTAAGCCCTAAGGATTGAAGACAAGAATGAAAACAAAAATGTGATCTCAAAGAAAAGAATCAATTTCTTTTTACAGTGCACAATAAACATTTTTCTTATATTAACAAGAACATCAATCAAAAGTTCTCATTTACAGAAAGATGACCAGAAGCTGGCCACCCTTAGCATCCATCCTGAATAAACTTGACCAATAGGTTTATGTTTTGTAAATGAACTTGACTATTGGGCATATGATATGTAAATAAACTTGACTATTCTGTGTATGTTATGTAAATAACTACTATATGTTACATTTTTCTGTTCAAACATTTTATTCAATTGGTGTTTGTCTGATCAGAGAATGTTGGGTCTGTTTTTCTTCTTCTGTGTTGAGGCTTTCTAGTCCTGCTAGATCTGAAGTCCCGTCACTAAGACAAAGTCCACAGTTCTCTACAGATCTGGGTGGCAGCCTCACAGCATATGTGTTGTCTCAACTCCCTCTGGCTAGGTTTCCTATCATAGGTCTCTGTGTATTAGGCAGTTTTGTAGGATGTGTTCAGGCCGACTCCAGTTCCATATGGACAGTCACTTGTGTGTGATATCTTGAGCCGATGTAAGTGACCCAATAGTTTACAGTGGCATGTTCTCAGGTGAAAGATGGTGGTTTGTTGGTGTGTGTGGTGCTGGTGGATTGTTGGTGTCTGTGGAGCTGGTGGATTGGGTTACGTTCATTTCTTTCTTCCATTTTGAGTTCTACTGAATGTGTATGCTGGTTTTTGCCTCTCGGTAAGACACTGCATGGATAAGTTGCTTCATCTTGCCACCTGCTATGGACAGGGCATCAGCTCTCTCATTCCCTGTGATTCCACAATACGGGGGTAGCCACTGAAGAGGTTCTTTGTTGAGCTCTGATCTGATTTCTCGCAACATTTGTTCACCTCTAATGTTTTGTATTGCTTCCAGTAGTGATCTGCAGTCTGTAAAGAATACAATCTGGGTTGGCGGGTGTTTGTCTGGTGAACATTCTTAGTGCCTGTATGAGCGCCATAGACTTTGTCTTAAGGCTGGAAGAAATTTTCCCAGTAGGGAAAACTCTATTAGTTATTTTCTCATTGTTGTATCTTACAAAAATGCATCCTCCACCATCCTTAACTGCACCCTTTGCAGATCCATCTGTGAATACGGGAGTTCAGTCCTTAGATGTATAATTTCTTTAGTGCGTTACCGTCAGCACCCTAAGTAGTTCCAGCAAGTTTCCGTCAGCACCCCAAGGAGTACCAGCAAGTTTCTGTCAGCACCCCAAATAGTACCAGCAAGTTTCCATCAGCACCCAAAGTAGTACCAGCAAGTTTCTGTCAGCACCCCAAGAAGTACCAGCAAGTTTCTGTCAGCACCCCAAGTAGTACCAGCAAGTTTCCATCAGCACCCCAAGCAGTACCAGCAAGTTACCGTCAGCACCCCAAAGAGTACCAGGAAGTTTCTACATGATAGACATGAGTAGCCTCGCCCTCAGCTGGGTCTTTAATATTTGCACTTTCCAGGTCAGACGTCAGTCTAAGGAAACTCCTAAGAAGGTTGGAGCCTCATCTCTTTTCCATTTAATTGGAGTTTTACCTGCTGCCATGTGTTTGATAGAGAGAAGATAGTATGTGTTGTTGTTTGTTCATTTATTTTTAGGAGCCAGGTCTTGGACCATCTTTCGAGGGCTGCCACAGAGCCTTGCATTCATGTACTGGCTGTAGTGATGTGTTTTCAGTAGTCCACATGGCCAGGTCATCAGCGTAGAGAGAATAGTGGGTACTTTTGTAGAGGTTGTTGGCAATGTCATTTATGTAAATAAGGAAGAGTGTAGGGGAGAGGACACTGCCCTGGGGAACACCTTGTTCCATGGTTTCCTTTTTGCTGGTATGCCCTTGGACCTGCACTCTTGCTGTTCTATTTTCAAAGTAGTTACTGATCCACTTGTACATTTTTCCGCATACTCCAAATTGCAGCATTTTTCCATGCAGCCTGTCTTTCCATACTTGGTCGAAGGCTTTATCCAGGTCTACCCATAAAGCCAGAGTGTGTTTTCCTTTCTGGAAAGCATCTTTCGTTTCTTGTGCTATGTGGATGCCTGAAGCCTGCTTGTTGTGGTATAATGATTTGTTTTTCTTCGAGGTGCCAGCTGAGTCTGGTATTTATAATTTTTTCCATGAGCTTTCCTGTTCAGCTCAGGAGACTGATTGGCCTATAGCTATTTGGGTTAAGTTTATCTTTATTTTTCTTCAGGATGGGAATCATTCGTGCTTCTTTCCACACTTGAGGTACAAAACCACGCTTCCAGCTGCAGTTCATGATCGTGAGGAGTATTTTTTTTGCAGTGCCGCCCAATCTCATGAGCATGTCGTTGGTTACCCCGTCTTTTCCAGGTGACTTTCTTGGTTTGAGGGAGTAAATGGCTGCATCACGTTCCTTCATGGTCAGGTTGGTTGTCATATGTTGGCCAGGTTGGTTGTCATATGTTGGTCAGGTTGGTTGTCATATGTTGGTCAGGTTGGTTGTCATATGTTGGTCAGGTTGGTTGTCATATGTTCCTCTGATCAGGTTGGTTGTCATATGTTCCTCTGATCAGGTTGGTTGTCATATGTTGGTCAGGTTGGTTGTCATATCCTCCTCTGGTCAGGTTGGTTGTCATATGCTGGTTAGGTTGGTTGTCATATGCTCTTCCGGGCAGGCTGGTTGTCATACGCTCCTCTGGTCAGGTTGGTTGTCATATGCTCTTCCGGGCAGGCTGGTTGTCATACGCTCCTCTGGTCAGGTTGGTTGGTTGTCATATGCTCCTTTGGTCAGGTTGGTTGTTATATGTTCCTCTGGTCAGGTTGGTTGTCATATGTTCCTCTGGTCAGGTTGGTTGTCATATGTTCCTCTGGGCAGGCTGGTTGTCATATGTTCCTTTGGTCAGGTTGGTTGTCATATGCTGGTCAGGTTGGTTGTCATATGCTCCTCTGGTCAGGTTGGTTGTCATATGTTCCTCTGGTCAGGCTGGTTGTCATATGTTCCTCTAGGCAGGTTAATGAGTTTTTTAAGATCTATCTCTTTAGCCATTGCCTGTTTTATTTCAGGTGGGATATGAATCTGGCTCGCTTGCAATAATTTTTTTATGAATGCGTTAGCTGCATGTGTTTTGGTCAGAATTTTCCTGCTCAATTGTACTGCGGTTTCCTGGTTCCTGCAGTCCTCGTTGTTTAGGGCTTTGGCTAGCCTCCATAGTTTTCTGCCGTCTTTGTCCAGATTTAGCGCTTCTGTTGTTTTTATCCAGCTATTTCTTGCTGAGCTATTTAGTGTTGTTTTGTACTTTGCTGCAATAGCTTCCTCGGAGATGTTAGCCTCTTTCAATCTTTCCTTTTCTGCTCTTCCTCTGGCTTCTGTCAGTTGTTCTTCCACTTTCTGAAGTTCTGGTGTCCAGTAAGGTTTGTAGTCTCTTCTTGCTCCTCGAGGTATTGATTCGAGGGCAGCTCTCAGGACTGCTCTGTTGAAGCTTTCGGCTACTTCCAGGATTCGTATATTTTGGATGTTAATCTGGCTGCAGTACATGTCTGGCAGCGTTGAAAAGAGGTTCCAGTTTGCGTTTTTTCAATTCCATCGGGGCAGTGGATTATGTTCTTGGGCTGTGTGTTCCATATTCATCACCAGCTTTATTGGTTTGTGATCACTGCCTGCCATTTGGTCTAGTACAACTCTGTTTATCTTGTGACTGATGTCTTCTGTCGAAAATGCAAGGTTGGGTGATGAGGTGGACTGCCATCTTCTTTAGTGAACTACGCAGTTTGAGTGTTGTACCTCTATTGATGCCAGTG
Source organism: Ariolimax columbianus (assembly GCA_036924085.1). NCBI lineage: Eukaryota > Metazoa > Mollusca > Gastropoda > Stylommatophora > Arionidae > Ariolimax > Ariolimax columbianus. The sequence goes on from JAVGWX010000025.1 coordinate 31,630,085, forward strand.
AGAGATCCTTATCTGGGGGGCAGTACAGATTTATCACTCTCAAGGTTTGTTCATCTACAGTGACATCGGCACCAATCATTTCAGCTTGGTTGACTGTGTCGTCTGGGACTTCTCTGCATGGTAGAGAGTTTCTAATTAGCATGAGCACTCCACCTTTGTGGCCGAGACCTTGTGAAATGAGGTCTCTAACAGCAGACTTGATCCTACAGACATGCCACACTCACCGACAGGAGACACGTGGTCTAGTCACTTTGTCTCAGGTAATCACCAACAGTCAATGATAGTGAAGAGCTCACGTCGTGCTGTACTTACCTGGACTTTTCCTGGTCCCTTTCACAGCCTGAATCAAACCCCAGCGCAAGACTTTCCTGACGAGACCAGACAACATAAACAAGACAGCGACTCGCTCTAATCTACAAATGTTTATCTCGCACCATTTTGGGAAGGCTGTGGCTCCGTTCTCATTTAATGAAAAGCTAGTCGTACTTCACTTAACTTCTTTATACTGGTTTAGAAGGCTCTACAGAGTATTTATCATTTCCCTTGATTAATTGACAAACCTGTATTGTCACCGAGAATTCTTCTCTTTTCTAGACACTGCAGACCAGTTTTATAAACCTGTATTGTCACCGAGAATTCTTCTCTTTTCTAGACACTGCAGACCAGTTTTATAAACCTGTATTGTCACCGAGAATTCTTCTCTTTTCTAGACACTGCAGACCAATTTTTATAAACTTGTATTGTCACCGAGAATTCTTCTCTTTTCTAGACACTGCAGACCAGTTTTATAAACCTGTATTGTCACCGAGAATTCTTCTCTTTTCTAGACACTGCAGACCAGTTTTATAAACCTGTATTGTCACCGAGAATTCTTCTCTTTTCTAGACACTGCAGACCAGTTTTATAAACCTGTATTGTCACCGAGAATTCTTCTCTTTTCTAGACATCGCAGACCAGTTTTATAAACCTGTATTGTCACCGAGAATTCTTCTCTTTTCTAGACATCGCAGACCAGTTTTATAAACCTGTATTGTCACCGAGAATTCTTCTCTTTTCTAGACACTGCAGACCAATTTTTATAAACTTGTATTGTCACCGAGAATTCTTCTCTTTTCTAGACAATGCAGACCAGTTTTATAAACCTGTATTGTCACTGAGAATTCTTCTCTTTTCTAGACACTGCAGACCAGTTTTATAAACCTGTATTGTCACCTAGAATTCTTCTCTTTTCTAGACACTGCAGACCAGTTTTATAAACCTGTATTGTCACCGAGAATTCTTCTCTTTTCTAGACATCACAGACCAGTTTTATAAACCTGTATTGTCACAGAGAATTATTCTCTTTTCTAGACATCGCAGACCAGTTTTATAAACCTGTATTGTCACCGAGAATTCTTCTCTTTTCTAGACATCGCAGACTAGTTTTATGAACATGTATTGTCACCGAGAATTCTTCTCTTTTCTAGACATCGCAGACCAGTTTTATAAACCTGTATTGTCACCGAAAATTCTTCTCTTTTCTAGACATCGCAGACCAGTTTTCTGTCTTCATAACTATAATTCTGGAATCCCGCGATCATTGTTGTAGCTCTTCTTTGTATTCTTTCTATCATGTCTATATCCACTGTGTGATACGGACTCCACACATGAATACATTACTCCAATTTTAACATTTTTATTAAAATCCAAAAATGTACGAAAACAATTGTATCTTTCATTTGTGTATATGTGTCAATTAGTTGACATATAAACAGCATTCTGTTGGTCGAGCTTCTCAAACTGGTTTGGGGAAGCCAGAGGCCATCGAGAAGCCAGAGATGCCAAGGTTTGACCTGGGGCTTTCTTAGTGTATGACCCATCCATCTCCACATTCTTCCTAAGATTTCCTTTTCCAATTTACCTTGTTCCGTTTTCTCCCACAGTCTGTCGTTTGGAACTTTGTCAAACCATTTTATATCAAGAATCTTTCTCAGGCATCTGTTGACAAAACTCTGCAGTCTCCTGTCATTGCCCTCGGTCATCCTCCAGGTTTCCGCTCCATACAGCAGGACTGGCTTCACATTTGAATTGAAAATCATTATTTTTGTCTTCCTTTTTATTTCCTTAGAGTTCCATATGGTTTTCAACATTCCGAATGCAATTCTTGCTTTTTATATCCTTGTTTCATTTGACAAAGTCTGGAAAGAGGGACTTAAAGTCAAGCTACAATGAAGTGAAGGTTGTGGGAAAATGTACAGATGGATCAGACACTACCTCGAAAACAGAACAGCCAGAGTTCAAGTACAATAGCAGATGAGCAAAAAGGTGACACTTGAGCAGGGAGTACCCCAAGGGGGAGTACTGTCACCCACACTTTTCCTGGTGTATATAAACAACATCACAGAGAATATACCAAGAAGTGTCCACAGCTCCATGTTTGCAGACAATCTGGCTATGTGGACCTCTGAAAAAATCTCACCATAGCAAGTAATCGGATGCAGCAGGCCCTAACATCGCTGGAAGAGTGGGCGAACTCATGGCTGGTCAAAATAAACGAAGAGAAAACCACATGCACAATATTCTCGCTTTCAAACAAACCCCAAAACACCAAAATAAGTCTTAACGGCAAATACCTGCGGCCAAACGACAACCCAAATTACCTGGGAGTCACATTTGATCGGCGCATGACATGGAAAAGTCAGATCGAGAGAAACCAAATGAGAGCCAGACAAAAATGGCAATCATGAGGAAACTTGCTGGCACAAGCTGCAGAGCAGATGAAAGTATACTAAAGAAACTGTACACTGGAAGAGTGAGACCAGTTCTCGAGTATGGCATTGAGGCATGGACAACAGCAGCAAAGGCGAACTTTGACAAAATTAGCAAACTTCAAAACCAAGCCATGAGAGTTATAACAGGAGGCATGAAGTCAACGCCAATTGTAGAACTTGAAAAGGTTACAAAGCTGCAATCCATGACCGACAGAAGAGACTGCAGAGCCCAGCAGCAAGCAGAGAAACTCAGAAGACTGACAGACCATTCAATGCATAAGAGACTAAATAATCTTGAAAATGGAAAACTAAAGCGGAGAAACTTTGCAGATATAGCCAAAGCAAAGATGAGCGAAGATCCTATGAACGCATTAACAACACCAAAGCCTATCCCCACTGTATGCAAACCTACCTGGAGGCAGCATATATTTCAAGAGGTGGTAGAAAATATACCAGGTATTGGAAACAAGAAAAGCCAGACTGAAAAAGAAAGAAGAGACATAACCCTGAGGTACATAACAAAAAACTACCCAAGCATGGACTGGACCCATGCATACACCGACGGCTCTGTAACAAACACAACACAGAACGAAGGGTCAGGGGTATTCCTGAGCCTACCAAATGGTAGAAAAATAACACGGTCAGTGGCAACTGGAAAATACTCAAGCAATTTCAGAGCGGAGGCAGAGGCACTGAGGGCGACAGTAGAAGCAATGCTGACAGGCAAAAGAAATGAAAACTATATAGTCCTGTTTACAGATGCCCTGGCTGTAGTCACAGCACTAAAAAGCCAGAAAAATACTGTACTCTGTCAACTTTGCCAGCAGTCCGCACCAAAAAGAGTAGTGGTACAGTGGGTTCCATCCCACTGTAACATCCAAGGCAATGAGGAGGCAGACAGACCGGCAAAAGAAGGTGCAAGATTACCACAACCAGATACTAGTGTGACATACGAAGAGTCAAAAAGGCTTATTAAAGCTAGATACATGACCAAATGGGAAACAGAACATACTGGCTACGCAAAAAATGATGCCTATTACCAGTTGGACAGAAGAGAGCAGGTCGTGGTCTTCAGACTTCGCACTGGCCACAATAGACTGAGGTTCCACCTATTCAATAAATTGAAGATAGGTGGCACTGATGAATGCACGTGCGGAACGAGGATCAGAGAGAGCAGATGTGGCCATCACCAGTGGCGATACTAGACAAGCTCTATGGCAGTGTCGACAGCCTCAGGATGACCGCTGCTTTTATAAAAAAAATAAAGGTTGGCGTCTGACAGCGTACGAGGAAGAAGAAGAAGAAAATGGGATATGGCAGAAGCACGTGTAGAGTCAAAACCGTTTGTTAAGTGCATAACTGTCAAGATGGTGCTGGGCATGATCCCAGTCGATTTCTCTGTCGATGAAATGGTGTTTTGTTTGTGTTTTCTATGACAACTCTCGGACTATTAACGTGATTCCTGGATATAAATGTGCCGTCCTGTGAATTAAGCATACTAATGTGAAAGAAGTGATGCAACGAAGTATATAACGGTGTATTATTAGTCGTGAAAGGTAGACTTATGTGTACAGTTTCGATGGGACAAAGCGTGGCCCAAACTTGACCTTGTCAAAAGCTAGTGTCGCTCCGTGTTGTATTGTGACCCAGATAGCATGAACACTGAAACGAAGGAGGTCATCCTGACCCAGTCAAATAGACGGTACTTGAGAAAGGAGCTCATCGTGCTTCGATCTGCTCACTAAGTCCCTTCAAACTCAGATCTACATCTGTTGCTGTGCAGAAAATACACTTAATCGAGGAGAGATCGGAATTCACAAGTAAACATTCAACTCGAAAGACCAGAGGAAAGAGAGATGGAAGAAAAATACATAAACAAATGCACTCAGACACAGATACCTCAAAGGTCCACCCCAGCGATAACAGAGAAGAGAAGGGCTACCGAGAAAATGAGGCACATGCTGACACCAAACTGTCTGCATCCGAGCCCTTCACTAGAAGTCTTGCCTCTAGAACATGTTGAGTCCGGACGAGAGAGTGAGGAAGATCCTGTCCCTCACTATAAACACATTGCACAACTCAAAACATCACCCTACACTAGCATCACACCCTGACTAGCAGCTCGCAGAGCCCCCAAACTGCAGCAGCTGAACAGGCAGAAAATGATCCCGAAAACTACCCATCAAGCTTGCAACATGGAATGTCCGCACGCTACTGGACAATGCCAAAGCAAACAGACCTGAACGACGGACAGCACTGATCGCCAGGGAACTGGCTAGATACAACATTTGCATAGCTGTCCTGAGCGAGACACGACTGGCAGAGGAAGGACAGATCACAGAGGAAGGCGCTGGTTATACTTTCTTCTGGAGCGGCAGCAGCAAATAAGAACGCTGTGAAGCTGGAGTTGGCTTTGCCATCAAGACATGGTCAACAAGCTCACAAGCATGCCCAGAGGAATTAATGACCGCCTGATTACACTGCGTCTCCCCCTAATAGGAGGGCGCCATGCAACACTCATCAGTGCATACGCACCCACAATGACAAATCCTCAGGAAACAAAAGATCAGTTTTATGAGGACCTTGAGGCGCTCATCGCTGCAGTCCCCAAATCTGACAAACTGGTCATCCTCGGTAATTTTAACGCTAGGGTTGGCACAGACCATACAGCCTGGGAGGGGGCCATTGACAGACATGGTATCGGAAAATGCAATAGTAACGGACTGCTCCTTCTGAGGACATGTGCCTCAAATGAACTACTCATTACAAACACAGCTTTCAGACTTCCTGTCCGAAATAGAACCACATGGATGCACCCAAGGTCACGTCACTGGCACCTCATTGACTACATTATCATCAGACATAGGGATCGAGCGGATGCTATGGTAACGAAGAGCATGTGTGGTGCAGAATGTTGGACCGACCATCGACTTGTCATTGCCAAGCTAAACTTCAAGTTCCAGCCCAAAATGCGCCCCCAGCTGAAATACGAGGAGGCTAGATGTCTCAGCTGAAATACAAACCCATGAAAGGAGGCTTCCATGAAGAGCTTGAGGGCAGACTAACTGAGCTATCTGAAAAGAACGACATCGAAGAGACCTGGGTATCATTGAGAAACACACTCTACAATACAGCAGTTAAACACATTGGCCCACTTACACGCAAGCATAAGGACTGGTTTGATGAGAACGATCTGGAAATACAGGTCCTTCTCGATACAAAACGTGAAGCGCACAGGGAATACCAGAGGGACACACCATCTCCGGCAGGAAAAATGGCCTTCAATACTGCTTGGAAAGCTGTCCAGACCAGGATTGGAAAGATGCAAGCCTCCTGGTTCAGAAAAAGAGCTGATGAAATTGAGATGTTTGCCGAGCGTCATGACACCAAACGGTTTTACGGGGCACTGAAAGCTCTCTACAGCCCTCTATTAATACTCCAGTTCGCAGTGCGGATGGGGCACTGCTAACAGATAAGGTTCAGATTCCACATGTGGACTGAAGGAAAAATTCTGCAGGAGCTAAAGGACGCCTCAATCGTTAACCTGTACAAGATCATAGCGCGCTTACTGCTAAGCAGGCTCAACAAACACCTTGAACAAAGCCACCACCTCCCAGAAAGCCACCATCTCCCAGAAAGCCAATGTGGATTCAGAGCCGAAAGAGGAACAGTGGACATGATTTTTGCTGCTCACCAAGTACAAGAGAAGTGTCGAGAACAAAATCAGGCCTTGTACACCACATTTATTGATTTGACAAAGGCATTTGATACAGTAAACAGAATAGGGATGTGGATAATAATGGCCACGATGACAGCCGCCTTCAGATCATTGGAGCTTGGAATATCCATAAAGTACCGCACAGATGGGAAGTTACTCAATCCCAGAAGAATGAAGGCCAAAACCAAAGTGGCTGGCGACATAATCAGGGAACTTGAATTTGCTGAATTATTGTATACTCAGAACTGAACATGCAGGTTGGAATGGACCGATTCTCGATCACATGCAAAAACTTTGGCCCGACCATAAATGCCAAGAAAACAGAGGTCATGTACCAACCAGCACCAGGCATGCCGTACACAAAACCAGAGACTATAGTCAGCGGGCAGACGCTGAATGTCGTAGACAAATTCACATATCTGGGCAGCACGCTGTCGAGATCTGTTAGCCTAGACGATGAGGTGGCAAGCAGAATAGCAAAGGCCAGCACAGCCTTTGGTAGAATGTGCTCGATGGTCTGGGCACGTCGTGGCATCAGCGTCAAGACCAAACTCAAAGTCTACCGTGCAACCATCATTCCAACCCTACTATACGCTTGCGAAAGCTGGACTGTATACTCTGGACATGCAAGGAGGTTAAACCACTTCCACACAGGTTGCCTGAGGCGAATATTCCACATTCGATGGCAAGATCGTGTCACTGACGTCGAGGTTCTCTCTAGGGCTAACATGCCCAGCATCCATGCACTGCTAGAGAAAGCACGACTAGGATGGGCCGGACACCTCGTCCATGTGTCAGACGAGCGGCTCCCAAAGAAGCTTCTCTACAGCGAGCTGAGAGAGGGATGGCGCAAGAGAGGGTGACCAAAGAAATGTTTTAAAAATGGTCTGAAGGACTGTGTTGTGAAAGCCGTGAGCAGACGTGAGACCCGGAAATCCCAAACAGCGAGAACACCATCGCCTTATTTAATCCTTGTGTGCAGATGTTTTCGTGCCCGCATTGGTCTTTTCAGCAAAATGCGAACCCACACCCAACAGGGGAATCTATGACAAATATGATGTCAGTGGTCCTCATCGAGAACAATGGACAGCTATTATAACTGACAATTTTTTAATTCAACATGTAAGAAGCACCCTCAAGAGGCAAAAAACACACTTGACTTAGTTTTGACTACAGAGGAAAATATGATTCAAAACGTTACTGTTGGGGAACTGTTTGGCTCAGGCGACCATCAAATCATCTGTTGATATCTTATAGCGGAGAAAGAAGTAAACATAAACACGCAAACGTATGACTACTCTAAGGCAGATGTTAAATTGTTAGAGTCAATAATCAAAGAAAACATTGAAATGCATTTAGACAAGTTTAATCTAATCAGAAATAGTCAGCATGGGTTTACTAGAGGGAGATCGTTCTTAACAAATCTATTAGAATTCATGGAGTAGGTTACTAAAATGATAGATAAAGGGGAGCCAGTGGATGTTATTTATCTAAATTATGCAAAGGCCTTTGATATAGTACATCATCAAAGATTATTTCAAAAGTTAAAATTACATGGAATAGGTGGGGAAGCTGCCAAGTGGATTGAAAATTGGTTAACGGGAAGAAGGCAGAGGGTGGGCATAAATAAGGAGTACTCTGAGTGATCTGAAATAAAAAGTGAAGTGCCAGACGGCTCAGTTTTTGGACCAATTTTGTTTTTGATATATATAAACGATTTGGACTTTAATATGGGATCCATAATTGCAAAATTTGCTGATGACACAAAACTATGCAGTAGTGTCTCATCTAAAGCAGAAGTGGATATATTGATGTCGGATTTAGATAAAATTCGAGAATGGTCTGTAAGCTGGCAAATGGAGTTTAATGTAGATAAATGTACAGTCATCCACATTGGTAGATCCAATATGGAACATAATTAGAGAATGGGAGAGAACAATTTTAGAAAGATAGTGAAGGAAAGGGACCTAGAGGTTATAATAGATCATACAGGTAAGGTGAGTGAGCAAGTCAAGGTAGCAGTGAAAAAGGCAAATGCAATGTTAGGTATGATAAAAAGAAATATTAAACATAGGAGCAAGGAAGTGACAGTCAAACTTTATAAAGCATTAGTTAGACCTAGATTGGAGTACTGTGTACAGGTGTGGAGTGCTTATCAGAGAGGGGATATAGACATGCTGGAGAGAATACAAAAAAGGGCGACAAAGCTGATAGTGGGATTCCAGAATTACAGTTATGAGGAAAGATTAAAAAGAACCAGCCTACAGTGTCTAGAAGAGAGAAGAATTCGTGGTGACTTAATACAGGTGTATAAGATGATCAGAGGAATGGATAAAGTAGACTATAACAAGTTGTTTAAAATACAACCACCAACAAGAACAAGAGGGCACAGCTACAAGTTGACTAAGGAGAGGTCCAGATTAGATATTAGGAAGTATTTCTTTAGCCAGAGAGTTGTGAATGATTGGAATGCATTGCCAAGTGAGGTGGTGGAGGCTGGGACGGTCAATGCATTTAATAATAGATTGAATGCGTACAGCTTCTAGAGCAAGACTCTGCAGAGTCTTCTAAACCAGTACAAAGACGTTAAGTTAAGAACTTGAGAAGATGGCCCAAAATATGGACGACATCTATTGTAGCCCTATGTACCAAGAGTAACCATAAGAATTCAACCATTCAAAGTCTTTTAGTTCCCTGTGGAGCACAGAGTATCCTGTCTAAAGCAGAACCAACCTTTTATGTCTGTCTAAAACAGAACCAACCTTTTATGTCTATCTAAAACAGAACCAACCTTTTATGACTCTAAAACAGAACCAACCTTTTATGTCTGTCTGTTTTCTTTGTTCTTCTTTGCATTCAGGATCTTTTTGGTCATGCTATATCTGCAGGCCAGTCGCCATGATGGTCTGTAGTCTTCACCAGGTCAGAGCGGCTGCCCCACAGCTTGTTTCTCAGCTCCGCACCCTCTGGCCAGGTCTGGCATCGCATTTCCCTATAGATTGGGCATTCTTGAAGAATATGCTCAGTGTTCTGGCATCCTGTTCCACATGGGCACTCATCGGTGTGTGAGATCTTCAGTTGGTATAGATGTTCTAGTAGTCTGCAGTGTCCAGTTCTCAGGCGAAATAAGGTAGTTTGTTGATTTCTTTTGAGATAGTGAATTGGGTCTGGTGTACTGTTTATGTTTCTGTTTTCTCTCCATTGGTGTGTATACTTCCTGATGATTTTCTTGATTTTTCTGTATGGTACTGGATGATTAAATTGTGCCCTTTTGCAGAGCATCAGCTTTCCCGTGATTCCGCAATGGGAGGGTAGCCACTGGAGCGCTATTGTTGAAGATATCTGGAGTTTTCCCAGTTCTGATCTGATCTCTAATAACAGTTGTTCGTTGTTTAGTTTTTTGTACTGTCTCTAATAGTTCTCTGCAGTCCGTGAATGTAGCTATTTTTGTTGGAGGTTGCCTTTCTGTTTGAAGTATTCTCAGTGCTCGCAGGAGGGTCATCGAGTCTGCTCTAAAGTTTGTGGACAACTTTTCTGTTGGGAGGGCCTCTTCTGTTATATTTCCACTTTTGTGTCTTATGAATATGCCTCCTCCCCCGTTTCGGCCTGCCCCCTCTGTCTACACCTGTGTCCATTCCTTGGTATTATATTTCTCCTCAATCATTGTTTGTGCTAAAATTTTCAGCTGGTGGACACTGTGTTGGTCTTTTCTTCTTATTCCTGGGATCTCTGTACTTATTTTGATGTTGTTTATGTTGCAGCTCGGCTCTTCATAGTTGATAAGCATTTCTATTTTAGTAGGTTGGTTGAGAATTAGTTCTCCATATTTTTGGTGTAGGTGGTTTGATATATGAATGAAGCTGGTTCTCTTTAGCCTATTTTTAACTGGGTGTTTTAGTTTGATATCTATGGGATGATCAGGCATGCGTAGCATCTTTTCACTATGTGTCAGCACTCTTTCCTCTCGTCTAGTATTTAGGGGTCTTATATTTGTATATGTTTCCATTTTCTGGATTGGTGTAGTCTTCATTCCTCCTGTTATTATCCTTAAGCCTGAATTTTGGTTAGGTGTTCCGTGTTTGTTTTTGATGCTGTGGTCCAGGCTGTCATGCCATATTCAAGTACTGGCCTGACTGTGCCAGTGTACACATTTTTGAGGATGTTGCTATTTGCACCCCAGCTTGTTCCGGCCAGCTTCTTCATGGGGGATAGTTTTCTGGTTGCTTTTTGTTCTATTTCCTGTATGTGTTCCCTCCATGTGAGTCTCTTGTCCATTTTAACTCCGAGATACACAGGGGTATTTTCTTGTACAAGCTCTTTGCCATTTAGATGAAGTTTTGTTACTTCCTTGGTGTTGGACAGTGAGAAGCATGTTGTAACTGTCTTTGAGATGTTAATCTGCAATCCCCAATCTGTAACCCATTTTCCAACAGTGTCCAGTGCTGTCTGCATTCTATTTTCAGCTGTTGGTAGTTTTTCTGCAGCACTCCACATTGCGAAGTCGTCAGCATGAAGGGCACTGGATACTTTCTTTGGGAGTTTTCTTGCTATGTCATTTATGAACAGGATGAAAAGGGTACGGGAGATGATGCCTCCCTGGGGTACGCCTTGTTGGAGAGTTATTCTATGGCTCAGTGATCCATCTATTTTGACTCTTGCTGTTCTGTATCGGAGGAAGTCTTGAATCCATCTGTACATTCTCCCTTCTATTTTGTTGTTCTAATAGTTTTAGGAGGAGTCCTTCTCTCCATACCTCGTCAAAAACTTTTGCCATATCCACAAAGACTGCAAGTACTATTTCCTTACGTTGGAATGCATTTTCTATTTCTTATGTTAGGTACACTAGTTGGTCTTCTGTGCTGCGGTTTTTCCTAAAGGCCTGACTGTGAATTGAGTAGGAGATGGTTTTTCCTAAAGGCTGACTGTGAATTGAGTAGGAGATGGGTTTTTTTCCAGATGTTTTATTAGTCTTGCGTTTACCATTTTTTCCATGATTGTTCCAACACAGCCGAGCAGGCTTATTGGTCTATAACTTTCCTTGCTTGTCTTGTCCTTTTTTGGTTTTCTGATGGGGATAATGATAGCCTCCCGCCACTGGTCTGGGATCTTACCCTTGCTCCATGATTGATTGAAGATTTTCAGGAGTTTTCTTCTTGACCCTTGGGCTAGGTTTTTAATCATTTCATTTGTGATGCCATCTTTTCCTGGAGCTTTCTTGTTTTTCAGTTTCTGAATAGCAGTGTTTAACTCTATCATTCTGAATGATGACTTCATGCAGGGATCCGCATTCTGTATTTTCAGGTTCTCTTTTATCTCTTTTTTTACTTCTAGTTTGCGTTCTCGTGTCAATGTTGTGGTACTCTCATCTCTGAAAAATTCAGCTAGGATGTTTGCTGCCATTTTCCCTGTATGTTGTTTCTCATTTTCCTCAATGACCGTCTTCCCATGGCTCCCTCTGGTTTCCTCATTTAAGGCTCTTGTCAGGTTCCAGAGTTTACTTGTATCCCTGTCCATGTTGAGGCTTGCAGTCTTTTCATGCAAACTTCTTTGGATCTCCTCCTTTTTTTTGCTCTATGAATGTGTTTTTAATTTTGCTGTGTTTTCCTATGTTTTCTGGTGAAGGATTTTTTGTCCATGGTATCTCTTGCCTCACTTAGTTCCTTGTGCATTTTCCCTAGTTTGTTTCTCCAATAGGGTTTATAATTTTTCCGTTTTCCACATGGAATTGATTTCTTTGCTGCCTGGATGATAGCCTCCGTCTTGATGGTAACATTGTTATTTAAATTTTTGGCTTAGGATATATCTTGACAGAGTTTATTTACATTTTGTCTAAATAGAGTCCAGTCTGCTCTTTTAAAATTCCAACTTGGGTGCATATCTGTTATCCCCATTGTAACAGTTCCCGCTGGAGCAAGGGGAGTTTAGGATGCCTGAACATGTTACAGCTTAAAGCTACCTGAATGCGTGTCAAGGTCACTCACCGTCTCAGCAAAGGAGAACAGAGTTGGGTTAAGGAATGTGGACAGGTAGAAACTGACCACTGGCCTTCCGATTTTGGTAGGGGGAGATTGATTGACAGACGAAATTGGCAGCGGGGCTTGCTGCGAGAGAATGAGTGACAGGTGTGCAAAGTGTTTCGTTCCAATTGGGATTGAAGATGACCATCACCTGAGATCGATTGGTCAAGCTCTGGCCTTGCTTGAGGATATATAACTCGAGACAAAGTTTAGCTCGGGAGGCTAGAGAGAGAGGCTGTATGGAGGAGAGTGAGAGAGAGAGAGAGAGAGAGACTGAATGTGGATAGTATGTTTAACTCACCGATTTAGATAGAGGAGCGATTGATAGACGGTTGGACGAATGTTTAGTGATAGAACAGGATCGCTCAAATAGGTGAATGAATTTTGCATTAATGGATAATCTGAAAGTGTGTTTGTAAGCAAGGACACATTGTGAGCGAGTTATGTCGAGATCGCCCGCCTGAGGGGATTTCAGTGAAGAAGAGTATTTGATAAGGTGTGTTGAAGACGCAGTTAAGGCGATGTGTGTGATGTAATTGCAAGGCAATAGAACTGGGTTTTTAGATAGTTGGGAATTCCATCAATAGCTAATGCTTACAATTCCCGTTTTAGTTGAATGTTTAGTTAAGATATGTATTATATTGTGTTTGTAATTTCTCTACTCATTCTATGATATGAGTATGATTTAATAAATAATCCACCTGATGTGTGATATGTCATTTACTGAGTATGGTCATGATGATGTGGATGAGTGTGAGAATGTACTAAGTTAGAATAACGGCCAGGACAAACAGTGGGATCTGCTACACCATGTTACATATTTCTAAAGTTATTGGGACATGGTAGCTCCCACCCAGTTGGCTGTTCTTGCTATTAGTCGGTGAAGGTCGTCCATTGCCATCGCAAGGAGTACTCATTTTTTTCCATATTACAAAATTTGCTGATGACACAAAACTATGCAGTAGTGTCTCATCTAAAGCAGAAGTGTCTCATCTAAAGCAGAAGTGTCTCATCTAAAGCAGAAGTGTCTCATCTAAAGCAGAAGTGTCTCATCTAAAGCAGAAGTGTCTCATCTAAAGCAGAAGTGTCTCATCTAAAGCAGAAGTGTCTCATCTAAAGCAGAAGTGTCTCATCTAAAGCAGAAGTGTCTCATCTAAAGCAGAAGTGTCTCATCTAAAGCAGAAGTGTCTCATCTAAAGCAGAAGTGTCTCATCTAAAGCAGAAGTGTCTCATCTAAAGCAGAAGTGTCTCATCTAAAGCAGAAGTGTCTCATCTAAAGCAGAAGTGGATATATTAAGGTCAGATCTAGAATGGTCTGTAAGCTGGCAAATGGAGTTTAATGTAGATAAATGTACAGTCATCCACATGGGTAGATCCAATATGGAACATAATTACAGAATGGGAGAGACCAATATTAGAAAGAAAGTGAAGGAAAGGGACCTAGGGGTTATAATAGATCATACAGGAAAGGTGAGTGAGCAAGTCCAGGTAGCAGTGAAAAAGGCAAATGCAATGTTAGGGATGATAAAAAGAAATATTAAACATAGGAGCAAGGAAGTGATAGTCAAACTTTATAAAGCATTAGTTGGACCTAGATTGGAGTACTGTGTACAGGTGTGGAGTCCTAATCATAGAAAGGAATATAAACATGCTGGAAAGAATACAAAAAAGAGCGACAAAGATGATAGCGGATTTCCAGAATTACAGTTATGAGGAAAGACTCAGAAAAACCGGCCTACAGTGTCTAGAAAAAAGAAGAATTTGAGGTGACTTAATACAGGTTTATAAGATGATCTGAGGAACAAATAAATTAGATTATAAAAAGTTTTTTTCAAAATACAACCACCTACAAGAACTGGAGGGTATATCTACAAATTAACTAAAGAGAGGTCCAGATATATTAGGAAATATTTTTTTAGTCAGAGAGTGGTGAATACTTGGAATGCATTGCCACAGGAGGTAGTGGAGGCAGGGACAACTAATGCATTTAATAATAAATTGGATGCAAATAGCTTTTAGAGCAAGGTAATGTAAATGAAATTGGTTGTATACAGACTCTGCAGTCTTCTAAACCAGTATAAAAACGTTAAGTTAAGAACTTGAGAAGATGGCCCAAAATATGGACGACATCCATGGCACCCCTATGTACCAAGAGTAACCATAAGGATTCAACTATTCTTCTTCTTCTTCTTCTTCGTACGCAGTCAGACAGTAACCATTGTTTTTTCGAAAAAAGCGGCGGTCATCCTGAGGCTGTCGACACTGCCATAGAGCTTCTCTTGTGGTTCCACTGGTGATGGCCACATCTGCTCTCTCTGATCCTCGTATGTCGCGCAGTTATGCAGCAGATGCTCAGCGGTCATTTTCTCGGTTCCACACGGGCATTCGTCGGTACCTCCTATCTTCAATTTCTTGAATAGGTAGTACCTCAGTCTATTGTGGCCAGTGCAAAGTCTGAAGACAACGACCTGCTCTCTTCTGTTCAACTGGTAATAGGCATCGTTTTTGGTGTAACCAGTATGTTCGGTTTCCCATTTGGTCATGTATCTGGCTTTGATAAGCCGTTTTGACTCTTCGTACGTCATACTAGTATCTGTTTGTGGGAGTCTTGCACCTTCTTTTGCCAGTCTGTCTGCCTCCTCGTTGCCTTAGATGTTGCAGTGTGATGGGACCCACTGTACCACTACCCTTTTTGGTGCGGACTGCTGGCATAGTTGACAGAGTGCTGCTCTTAAGTCATTAAGCTCAGTGTTTTTCTGGCTTTTTAGCGCTGTGACTACGGCCAGAGCATCTGTAAGCAGGACTATATGGCTTTCATTTTCTTTATGTGTCACCATTTCTTCCACTGCCGCCCTCAGTGCCTCTGCCTCCGCTCTGAAATTGCTTGTGTTCTTACCAGTAGCGAATGACAGTGTTATTTTTATGCCATTTGGTAGGTTCAGGAATGCTCCTGCCCCTCCGTTCTGTGTAGTGTCTGTTACAGAGTCGTCGGTGTATGCATGGGTCCAGTCCATGCTTGGGTAGTTTTTCGATATAAAGCTTAGAGACCCAATGAATCTATAGAGGGCTTTTTAGTCAGTCAATGACCGAGTGTCTGGAACCTGCGATTCCTCTAGGGTTAAGCAGGATTTTGGTAGCAACGCTCTTTCATTAAGACTGTAAAACTGACCTGTCTTCGGTGGGTCTAATTCCAGCACACGTTCCATATTAGACCCAACAAAGAATCTCTCAGTCTGTCAGTCATTTTACAGTGTTGGCGTGTTGAGTCAAATTAAGCCGCAGGCTCCACTCCTAGTGGTGCCCTTCCGTCAATTCCTGTATCGAACACTGGATGCGAGACAATCAAGCCACCAAGAGCCTAGCCCCAGATTTTCGAGGATCTAATTCCAGCTCACATTCCCTATTAGACTCAACGAAAGTGCTCTCGGCCTGTCAATCATTTCAGTGTTGATTCAAATGAAGCTGCAGGCTCCACTCCTGGTGGTGCCCTTCCGTCAATTTCTTTACGTTTCAGCTTTGCAACCATACTTCCCCGGAAACCCAAACACTTTGGTTACCCGGAAGCTGCCCGCAGAGTCATCAAAGCAACTCCTGCGGATCGCTAGTATGCATCGTTTATGGTCAGAACTACGACGGTATCTGATCGTCTTCACGCCTGACTTTCGTTCTTGATTAATGAAAACATTCTTGACAAATGCTTTCGCAGTAGCTCGTCTTGCGGCGATCCAAGAATTTCACCTCTAACGCCGTAATACGAATGCCCCCGTTTCTCCCTGTTAATCATTACCTCCAGTTCCGAAAATCAACCTAATAGAACCGAGGTCCTATTCCATTATTCCATGCACCATTATTCAGACAGCCGAGGCCTGCTTTGAACACTGTAATTTTTTCAAAGTAAACGCGCCGGCAACCCGGGACGCTCAGCGAAGAGCACCCACGGGAGAGAGCCGGCAGACGGTAGGGCAGGAGACAACGGACAGTGAACCAGCGCGAGCCAGACCACCCGCCTGTGCCTGAGATCCAACTACAAGCTTTTTAACTGCAACAACTTTAATATACGCTATTGGAGCTGAAATTACCGCGGCTGGTGGCACCAGACTTGCCCTCCAATAGATCCTCGTTAAAGGGTTTAAAGTGTACTCATTCTAATTACGGGGCCTCGAAAGAGTCCCGTATTGTTATTTTTCGTCACTACCTCCCCGTGCCGGGAGTGGGTAAGTTGCGCGCCTGCTGCCTTTTTGGATGTGGCAGCCGTTTCTCGTGCTCCCTCCCCAGAATCGAACCCTGATTCCCCGTTATCCGTTACAAACATGGTAGGCATGTCACGTACCATCGACATTTGATAGGGCAGACATTTGAAAGATGCGTCGCCGGCACATGCGATCAGCACAAAGTTATCCAGAGTCACCAGTGGGGACTCCGCAACCCCGCGAGGGGAAACGACGATTGGTTTTGAACTAATAAAAGCGCTCTTTCCGCGAGGGTCGGAGCTTGGTAAGCATGTATTAGCTCTAGAATTGCCACAGTTATCCAAGTAGGATCGTGTCATCTAAGGAACCTCGACTGATTTAATGAACCATTCGCGGTTTCACCGTAAGACAGTGTGAACTTAGACATGCATGGCTTAATCTTTGAGACAAGCATATGACTACTGGCAGGATCAACCAGATATCTGTCGGAGACGGACGAACCACACACACCGGTCGGCAAAGGATGGATGTGTAAAAAGCCTCATCAGGACGGCCTCAGGGACGAACTGACGGTTATTCCACCCTTTACTCGGTCGACTTACGAGCGCCTGGACGGTGCCCCCGTACACACACCAACCGACCGACCGGGCTCGCTCGGGGAGGGATGGCAGTGCTCTGTGTAGAATGGATCCCAACGGCCCCGGCGTTGATTTTCACTCGGACTGGAGAAGATTTTAGCATGTCGGCCTGCCCTTCTCCGACCGGTTGGTCGGGCGAGGACAGGGCCTTTAGGCACGATTTCTGCTTTCCATTTGCCGGTCACAAGCTCTTTGCGAGAGAATGACCACAAGCGAGACGAACTGTCGAAATTGGCTATACGCCTTCGACGAACCACACTTACTGACAAAGCTTCTCGATACGGACCACAGTAACGCACCCTTTCCAGCGGTACGACTCCACAAAACCATTCTTCTTCTTCTTCGTTCATTCTCAATCTCTCGCTACCAAACCCTGAAAGGGCTTAAGTAGCAGAATGTAGTCCAGAGAACGGAATGCGTTGTGTCGTAGTTTACAGCTTGGCTGCGATATTTGCACCTTTCGGTCCAACACATCCGACTTCAGCAAGCATTTTTTGAGTACTGGGTTAGCATTCCCTCTTCGATCCCTTCTCCTTAGCCAGTCTGCCCTGCTGCAGCCTGTTATCCAGGATCACCGCGTGGAGGTGTAGAAGGGTCTTGGCAGCTATGGTTCGCTAGCCCTGACGCTAGCAGTCAGCTATGGGTCGCTAACCACTGCAGCTCATGTGCTGTTCAGCATCTTGATCCCCACAAAACCATTCAAAGTCTTTTAGTTCCCTGTCTAAAACAGAACCAACCTTTTATGTCTGTCTAAAACAGAACCAACCTTTTAGCTCTGTTTGACACATCTAGAGAAAAACTGCTTGCTGGACAACTCACAATCTGCTTATAGGAAAAACCGTAGAACCAAAGATCAACTAGTATATCTAGCACAGGAAGTTGAAGATGCTTTCCAAGAGAAGAAAAAAGTACTGAATGGTTTGTCGATATAACTAAGGCCTTCGACAAGGTGTGGAATGAGAGACTCTTCCTTAAGCTGCTAAAAAATAGAACTGAAGAGAGAATTTTTAGGTGAAAACAAGACTTTGCCCAGTACCGCACGGCAAGAGTGAAACTTGATAAAAAACTTAGCCATAGTGTCCCTCCAGCAAGGTGTGCCACAAGAAGAAGTCACCTCACCCACTCTCTTCATAATATTCATCAACGATATTGAAGAGACACTTCCCAAGCATATCAGCAGAGCTCTCCATGCAATGACCTCGTAGTCTGGAGTGCTGCAGAACATCTGTCTACTGCAAAGCACAGAATGCAGACATCACTAAACACAACTGGCAAATGAGCATCTGATTAGGGTGTTCAAATCAAGCCCTCAAAGACAGTAGCAGCCAGCTTCTCACATTCAAACCAAAAGGAAATGGTTACAACAGCAAGAAATCTGACAAAAATCGACTAAAGAGAACCAGTTTTTTTACACAACTCAAAACACCTGCAGCGTTTCCACGAAAACCCCCCATGGGGGGTCAGCTCCACAGACACCAACAATCCACCAGCTCCACAGACACCAACAATACCTCAGCTCCACAATCTTTTGCCTGAGAACAGGACACTGCAGACTATTGGGTCACTTACATCGGCTCAAGATATCACACACAAGCGACTGCCCATATGGAACTGGAGATGACCTGAACACATCCTACAAGACTGCCCAATACACAGAGACCTATGATGGAAAACTTAGCCAGAGGGAGTTGAGATGACGCATATGCTGTGAGGCTGCCATCCAGATCTGGAGAGAACTGTGGACTTTGTCCTAGCAACGGGACCAAAAAGCCTCAACGCAGCAGAAGAAAGACAGATCCAACATTCTCTGATCAAACACTGAATGAATAAAATGTTTTAAAATGAAAACATTTAAAATAGTTTATTTACATAACATACACCCAATAGTCAAGTTTATTTAAATAACATACACCCAATGGTCAAGTTTATTTACATAACATACACCCAATGGTCAAGTTTATTTACATAACATACACCAAATGGTCAAGTTTATTTACATAACATACACCCAATAGTCAAGTTTATTTACATACCATACACCCAATGGTCAAGTTTATTTACATAACATACACAAAATGGTCAAGTTTATTTACATAACATAAATATATTGGTCAAGTTTATTTACATAACATAAATATATTGGTCAAGTTTATTTACATAACATAAATATATTGGTCAAGTTTATTTACATAACATAAATATATTGGTCAAGTTTATTTACATAACAAAAACATATTGGTCAAGTTTATTTACATGACATAAATATATTGGTCAAGTTTATTTACATAACAAAAACCGAATAGTCAAGTTCATTTACATAACATAAACCTATTGGTCAAGTTTATTCAGGATCAATGCTAAGGGTGGCCAGCTTCTGGTCATCTTTCTGTAAATGAGAACTTTTAATTGATGTTCTTGTTAATATAAGAAAAATGTGTATTGTGCACTGTAAAAAGAAATTGATTCTTTTCTTTGAGATCACATTTTGTTGTTTTCTTTCTTTTCTTCAATCCTAGGGGAGGGGAGGAGGGGAAGAACTTGTTCATTTGTTTGTCTGAATTGATCTTTTTTCTGAACATACAAAAACTGTACACTTTCTTGTCTAACACTGAGTTTCATCAACAATAAGCTCTCCCTAGACCCTCAAATAGGCAATCACATTGGCAAAGCTGCTGCCATATTTTCCTGTCTCACAACACGTGTCGGATAAAACCCCAAACTTACAACCATGGTCTGCATACAATGGGTGTGTCATCAGTACGCTCCTATATGGTAGCAAAACATGGACAAACTATGCCAAACAAGAGTAAGGGCTCAACACCTTTCACTTACGGTATCCCATGGAGAGATGCCATGACAAACACAGAAGTACATTCTCGCACCGGTCACCCAAGTATGTGCACTCTCCTCAGGCAGTGAAGGCTGGGATGGATTGGTCATGTTTGTGGCCACATGAAGGATGGTCCCATCCCCAAAGATATTTTCGAGGGACAGCTGGCATGTGGTAAAAGAACAGATGACCGATCACAGCTGAGGTTAAAAGAGGTCAATGTTTGACATAGACTGCCTCAGATAATTGGGTGCAGGGTCAGATTCCCTTTTAACTCAACTTAACGTCTTTATACTGGTTTAGAAGACCCTGCAGAGTCTGTATACAACCAGTTACATTTACATCACCTTGCTCTAAAAGCTATGCGCATCCAGTTTATTCTTAAATGCATTAACTGTCCCTGCCTCCACTACCTCCCCTGGCAATGCATTCCAAGCAGACACCACTCTCTGACTAAAAAAATATTTCCTAATATCTAACCTGGACCTCTCTTTAGTCAGCTTGTAGCTATGCCCTCGTGTTATTGGAGGTGGCTGAATTAAACAAAAAATTGTTATAGTCTAATTTATCGATTCCTCTGATCATCTTATAAACCTGTTTTAAGTCACCACGAATTCTTCTCTCTTCTAGACACTGTAGGCCGGTTTTTCTGAGTCGTTCCTCATAACTGTAATTCTGGAATCCCACTATCAGCTTTGTCGCTCTTTTTTGTATTCTTTCTAGCATGTTTATGTCCCCTCTCTGATAAGGACTCCACACCTGTACACAGTACTCCAATCTAGGTCTAACTAAAGCTTTATACAGTTTGACGATCACTTCCTTGCTCCTATGTTTAATATTTCTTTTTATCATCCCTAACATTGCATTTGCCTTTTTCACTGCTACCTTAACTTGCTCACTCACCTTTCCTGTATGATCTATTATAACCCCTAGGTCCCTTTCCTTCACTATCTTTCTAATATTGTTTTCTCCCATTCTGTAATTATGTTCCATATTGGATCTACCCATGTGGATGACAGTACATTTATCTACATTAAACTCCATTTGCCAGCTTACAGATCATTCTCGAATTTTATATAAATCCGACATCAATATATCCACTTCCGCTTTAGATGAAACACTACTGCATAGTTTTGTGTCATCAGCTAATTTTGCAATCATGGATCTCATATCAATGTCCAACCACCCTGTTGGAGTCGACTGTTAGAACAGGTATGGACAGAAAAGGAGATGGCAACAAAAGAGAAATGGAAAACCCGAGAGAGACAACCTCACAAAGTTGATGAGGTTAATAAGATGAACGAGAAAAAAAGTAGAGCCATCAATTGGTTTAAAGCTTTAGCGAGAGAATCGAGAATCTGATGATGTAAAGTCCCACTAACAATAGGTCAACCTCTCTACAGTAGAAGACTCTCCACTCATGGTGTAATGTGACCGAATAATAATAGAGCCAAACATCTCTATATTATGTTAAGTGACAAATAGTGGTGTCGAATTTCTCTAGTGTAGAAGACTTTACACTTATGTTGTAAGGTGTCAAGATTGTCAAATGAGACCCAACAGTTCTTTCAGATGTTAGTTCTTTTGTGTTTTTTTAGCCTGCATCTGTCACTAAACTCTATTCCACAAACATCACATCTGTCACTAAACTCTACTCCACAAACATCACAGCTGTCGCTAAACTCTATTCCACAAACATCACATCTGTCACTAAACTCTACTCCACAAACATCACATCTGTCACTAAACTCTACTCCACAAACATCACAGCTGTCGCTAAATTCTATTCCACAAATATCACACCAGAAAGGCTTCTCTTTTGTATAAGTTCATTTGTGTCTCAAGTCACGATCACTTATTAAATCCCAAACCACACATATCACACTTGAATGGCTTCTCGCTTTTATGAATCATTTTAAGTATATTCACACCACATTTGTCAGTAAAGTCAACACCACAAACAAAACACTTGTAAGGCTTCTCTCCTGTATGAATTCTGTTATGTCATTTTAGATGTTGATTTCAATCAAATGCCACACTTGAAATATCAAACTTGTAAGACATCTCTCATGTATGAATTCTTTTATGTGTCTTTAGATTTCCACTATAATTAAATGCAGCACAACAAACATCACACTTGTATGGCTTCTCTCCTGTATGAATTATTTTATGTCTCTTTAGACTACCATTTTGAATAAATGCAGCACCACAAACATCACACTGAAAAGAACTCTCAACCATATGTTTTATTATATGCGCCCTCAATGTCGTCAGACAAGACAACTTAGCACCACATAAATCACAACCGTAAAGTTTTCCTTTTGTGTGTATTATCTTGTGTTTTTTCATTTCAATATTGTGAGCAAACACCAAGCCACAAACATAACACTTGTATGGCTTCTCTCCTGTATGAATTCTTTTATGTGTCTTTAGATTTACACTATAATTAAATGCAGCACAACAAACATCACACTTGTACGGCTTCTCTCCTGTATGAATTATTTTATGTCTCTTTAGACTACCATTTTGAATAAATGCAGCACCACAAACATCACACTGAAAAGAACTCTCAACCATATGTTTTATTATATGCGCCCTCAATGTCGTCAGACAAGTCAACCTAGCACCACACAAATCACAACCGTAAAGTTTTCCTTTTGTGTGAATTATCTTGTGTTTTTTCAGTTTAATACTGTGAGCAAACACCAAGCCACAAACATCACACTTGTATGGCTTCTCTCCTGTATGAATTCTTTTATGTGTCTTTAGATACCCACCCTCAGCAAATGCAGCACCACAAACATCACACTTGTACGGCTTCTCTCCTGTATGAATTCTATTATGTGTCTTTAGATATCCACCCTCAGCAAATGCAGCACCACAAATATCACACTTGTATGGCTTCTCTCCTGTATGAATTCTTTTATGTATCTTTAGATGTCCACTATAATTAAATGCAGCACCACAAACATCACACTTGTACGGCTTCTCTCCTGTATGAATTCTTTTATGTGTCTTTAGATGTCCACCCTCAGCAAATGCAGCACCACAAATATCACACTTGTACGGCTTCTCTCCTGTATGAATTCTTTTATGTGCCTTTAGATCTCCACAATAATTAAATGCAGCACCACAAACATCACACTTGTATGGCTTCTCTCCTGTATGAATTCTTTTATGTATGTTTAGGCTTCCACTTTGATTAAATGCAGCACCACAAACATCACACATGTATGGCTTCTCTCCTGTATGAATTCTTTTATGTGTCTTTAGATCTCCACAATAATTAAATACAGCACCACAAACATCACACTTGTGTGGCTTCTCTCCTGTATGAATTCTTTTATGTGTCTTTAGATGTCCACTTTGAAAAAATGCAGCACCACAAACATCACACGTGTACGTCTTCCCCCTCACATGTTTTCTCATATGTGTACTCAAGTTGCTCAGACAAGTCAACCTAGCACCACACAAATCACAACCATAAGGTTTTTCAGCTGTGTGTATTGTCTTGTGTTTTTTCAGTTTAATACGGTGAACAAACACCAAGCCACAAACATCACACTTGTAAGATTTCTCTCTGGTATGTATTCCTTTATGTGTCTTTAGATGTGCACTTTGATTAAACAATTCAAAAGGTCTCTCTCTCGTATGCAATCTTGTATGATTCTCGAGGTTGCTGTCCAAGCCACAAACATCATCCTGGCAACAAGAATCAAAACCTGCAAGGAATCAAATAGAGACAAAGCAATGATCAAATACAAACACACAACACATCTTTCTCTATATTTATAACTGGATAGCCACTATCATTTTGTTATTTATGTAGAATTGGCATTACAGGGACACCCACTGATGAGCAGCCATAGTAAACAGTATGTATACGGATGAATATTATAGCTTACTGGATGTACACATTCCTTATTTGTTCTCTGACATCCTTGAACTCCCCATGTCTCATTCTAAGATCCTTCTGTCTACAGGATTGCAGATTCATTGGTTTAAACAGGTACGTGTGCTCGTTATCCATATCTAATACTGTGGGTGCTTTGTAAAAATCCTTTTCTGATTTAACAAGACAATTGTGCCTGTAAACTCTAATACACAAACATCACACTTTCTTCCGCATGAGTTGATGCATGCCATAGTAGCTGATCACCTTATCTCAGTCTTTTATTGTCTACGTTTTTCTGATGAAGCTGGTCCTAGAGTTGGTCCTAGGCTAAACGCAGGAGCTGGTCCTAGAGTGAACACAACATCTGGTCTTAGGCTGACTGCAGAAGTTGGTCCTAGGCTGACCGCAAGAGTTGATCCTAGAATGAAGACAACAGCCGGAACACAGGAGCTGGTCCTAGGTTCCCTACAGGAGCTGGTCCTAGAGTGACCGCAACAGCTTGTCTTAGGCTGACCGCAGGAGATAGTCTTAGGTTTCCTACAAGAGATGGTCCTAGAGGAACCACAACAGTGGGTCCTAGGCTGATTACAACAGCTGGTCCTAGGCTGACCACAACAGCTGGTCCTAGGCTGACCACAACAGCTGGTTCTAGGCTGACCACAACAGCTGACCCTAATAGTTGGCCTTAAGCTGACCACAACAGCTGGTCCTGCATTGATAGCATATTGTTGGAACGAATATCGTGTTGTATAAAGCTCTTTTGGTAGGTATTGTCACATGCTTGCAATTAAGTTACTTAGTCGCTCCTCTTCTACCGTGAGGTGTAGAGGTTTGCCAATGAGAACGCCACCCTGTTCTATCCGCCATCTTTTTCCTGGCCTCTTTCCAATTCAGCCCTCGATCACTTAGGGACTGTCGTATGTTGTCTTCCCAACGTACTTTGGGACGTCCTCGGGGTCTGCGTCCTTGACTTTTGATCTCCCATGACCGCTTTGGTATCCGATCTTCTTCCATTCTACAGACATGGCCAAACCACTGTAGTTGGGACTGCTCCACTCGTGTCTGCAGGGGTTGAACTTCAAGATTGCTACGTATTGTCTGGTTACGGATCTTGTCCCTTTTCGTCACCTGAACCGCCTTTCTTAGGTACCTCATTTCTGAAGATTGTAATTGCCTTTCTTGGGCTGTAGTCATTGCCCATGACTCACATCCATATGTCAGGACAGGCACATAGGTCGAGCAGTATACATCCATCTTTGTTTTCCTGCTTATTTCTCTTCTACTGAGGAAACCTCTGTTTATTGCATGGAACAGTCTGCCTGCTGCTGCTGCCCTTCGTGCAGTTAACTCCTCTTTGATTCCTCCCCTGCTGTCTATTACCACTCCTAGATATTTAAAGTTGCTGACCTGCTCCAGTGCTCGTGTTCCTAGGGTTATCTGATGTCTCTTTTCATCTCTGGCGATCACCATGGTTTTTGTTTTGGAGTTGCTGATGTGCATTCCTCTCTTCTTTAACTCTTCTTCCCAGACCTGCAAGTTGATCTGGAGATGTGCTTCGGTTTTCGTGATCAGGGCCACATCGTCTGCAAATGCTAGTTCCGATATGTAACTTGGTCTCATCTTCCAGTACCCTACTTCATACTTTTTTGTCCGTTCCTTGCAGGCTTTGATGACTTCATCCATGAGGAGTATGAAAAGGTACGGTGATAGAATGTCACCCTGTCTTACTTCGCTAGTGGTCTTGAACTCTCCTGACTTTTGATCTGATGTCCGCACATAATTTCTGCGTTTTATAGAAACTCTGTATGGCAGAGATCAGGGGTCCTGGGATGTTCTTCCTTGTCAGGCACTCCCAGAGTTTGTCCCAAGGAACTTTATCAAATGCTTTCTCCAAATCCAAAAAGCAGAGATGCAGCTCTTTATCATATTCAAGAGCCTTTTCACTTAGTTGTCTGAGTGTAAAGATAAGGTCTTGAGTACTTCTGTTTGCCCTAAACCCACATTGAGTTTCATCCATTTTGGCTCTGCTAGACCTCTTAATCGCCGTTCTAGAATCCTAGAGTAGACTTTCCCGGGGACACTAAGAAGGGAAATATCTCTGTGATTTTCACATTGTCGATTGTCGCTCTGTTTAAATATTGGTATTATTATTGAAACCTCCCAGTCTCTTGGTATCTTCTTGTGGCGCCAAGCTGCCTTGAGAATCTTCATGAATAGCATCTCTCCTGCTGCTCCCATGTGTTTAACCATTTCTGGTGTTATACCATCATGTCCTGCTGCTTTACCAATCTTAATTTTCCCCAATGCTGCCTTTAGTTCTTCCATTGTGATATTATCGTTTCCCTCCATGGCTCCCTCTTCTTGAATTGGGACTGTTACTTCCAGAGCTTGGTTTTCCTCCACTCCAAGGAGATCTGAGAAATATTCTTTCCATCTGTTCATTACCTCTTCTGGGGCAGTCAACAGCGCACCTTGTTTATCTTTAACAAATTTCAGGGGGCATTCCTTTTCCTTCCTCGTGTTCTTTAAGGTCCTGTAGAACAGTTTCTGGTTTTCTCCAGCATTATTTTCCAGTTTCTCTCCAAATTCTTCCCAGGATTTCTGTTTGGCCTTGAGCTCAGTCTTCTTTGCTTCTGTTCTAAAATTTACATATTCTTTATATTTCTTTGTTTCTTCTTCTGTATTCCTAGCCCCTAGGTATTGCTTCCATGCCTTTTTCTTTTCTCGTATTATTCTTTTCACTTCTTCTGTCCACCATGGTGTACTCTTTCTCTTCCACCCTTCTTTGGTTTGACCGCATGCCTCTGCTGCAGCCTCTTTGAGGATGTCTTTGAATTATACCCAGAGCGTTTCCAAATCTTCTTCAGATTCCTCTATCCTTTCTATTGCTGTTGTTATGAGCCCTTGGTATCTCCTTTAACTTCTGGTTCTCGTAGTTTGTAAGCCTTAATTTTATTTTCTCCTCTTGCAATTAAGTATTGGTGTTAATTGTCCAATGATCTGATTTGTTTATTGTATCTTTGTTGGATTTCCACGGTAATTCTTCCGTTAGCTGACGTGCTCCCTAAGTATGTGAAATCTTTCACCTGTTTGATTTGCTGTTTTTCAATGGTGATATTGATGTCTCCGCTTATCCTAAATATTTTCATGACCTCAATTTTTGCTACATTGATTTTCATGCTCAATTCTTGACATGCTGTATTTAGTTCATCAATATGTTGTTGCAATTCTAGTTGTGAAGTTGCTATGACTGATTGATCGTCAGCAAAAAGAAGTTCATTTAGGAGTTCACCAATGTTGCTTCCTTCATTTGGGTTGGCTGTTCTACAAATGTGGTCTACATATGTAATGAACAACAAAGGTGATAGCACACATCGTTGTCGAACTATGAATTTGATATGAAATTTTGATGTGAGTCTGGTTATTGTTCTAATAGAGCATTGTTGTTAATTTCTATTTCACGTTACATTAAACATATACAAGGAAAAGTCCGTAAATAAGTCACACAAAACTATTTAACTAAATAAAAAAACCAAGAGGTTTGCACTTAAAAAACCATTCATTATTGCACTGACACTTTCCCATATTTAACACCATCATTTCCACGAGCATTGATACACTTATCCCATCATGTTATCGGTGCACCAAAACCTGCAGCATAGAAGTCTTTGCTCTCAGTCACATTTGCATTTCTGTTTTAACGTCTCCGTTATTTGGGAAACATCTTCCGCCAAAGTGAGATTATGCTGTAGGCTAAACCATGCCAACAACCTATTGTAGCTGCTACACACAATGTTTATTGTTATTTGCCCATCAGCTGGAATCATCTTCCCTACCAGTCGCACAGATGCTTTTGTTATAACCTGAACAGAACGACCAGGTTGGACTTCATCAGCAACTTTTGAGTGTCCTTGAGGAATTGTATGAGCCCAGCTATGCACATCTCAGCGTAAACTAGAATTATTACACCCCCCCCCCCCCCCCCGACACACCAAGAAATAGACCTATGGTTTAATGGTTTAAACGGCCACCACACACAAAGAAATAGACATATGGTTAATGGACTAAACGACCACCACACACAAAGAAATAGACCTATGGTTAATGGACTAAGCGACCATGGCACAAAGAAATAGACCTATAGCTTAATGGACTAAGCGACCACCACACACCAAGAAATAGACCTAATGAATCATAGTAAAAAATTGCTATGGGCTCACAATAGAACCACTGTGACATGGATTCATCTTTGACATGCCGACCTAATTTTGCTGAGATCTGTGTCTTACAGTCAAAGGCATGTGCTGGAACTCCGAATGTCAAACAGTTTTATTCAAAACAAAATTCAAACAAATTGGTCTCAAATCTGAGCACATCATTCGTCTCTATGACATGAAGTATTCATAGGGGTGGGTGTAACAAGGCATATGTGTGGGTGTGTAATTAGGCATGTGTGTGGGTTTGTGTAACAAGGCACGTGTGGTTTGTGTAACAAGGCACGTGTGGGTGTGTAACAAGGCACGTGTGGGTGTGTAACAAGGCATGTGGGTAACAAGGCATGTGTGTGTTTGTGTAACAAGGCACGTGTGGGTTTGTGTAACAAGGCATGTGTGGGTGTGTAACAAGGCATGTGTGGGTGTGTAACAAGGTATGTGGGTAACAAAACATGTGCGGGTGTGTTACAAGGCATGTGGGTATCAAGGCATGTGTGTGTTTGTGTAACAAGGCACGTGTGGGTTTGTGTAACAAGGCATGTGTGTGGATGTGTAACAACGCATGTGCGTGGATGTGTAACAAGGCATGCGTGTGGGTGTATCAATCGTATGTTGTTTACCTTGGTCCTCTGCACGTAAACAAGCCTCGTTGACTTTTTGGCCGCCTGCCAAATTTCTGTCCAAGCCATCAACGACGCTGGTGTCCACAACAGCAGCTCTCACCTGACTGGCATACTGACTCTGGAAGAGATGTCAAACAGGTAAGGTGGTCACTGCTGTCAGAGATCAAGTGTTAGAGCTCTCACCTGACTGACATACTGACCCTGGAAGAGATGTCAAACAGGTAAGATGGTCACTGCTGTCAGAGATCAAGTATTAGACACTATGAAATCTGAGGTTATCATTCATGATATTCTACTTTCCCCAGCTGCAAGTCAGGTACCAATTTTATATTGGAGCATGTTACAGTCCTATTTGGTGAGGATCAGCAGTTATATTGATCTAAATCTACATCTAACACACACGTATGTGTTTCTCTCTCTGGCTCTGCTTCACCATCTCAAACACATGTATGTGTTTCTCTCTCTGGCTCAGTTACATCTAATACACACGTATGTGTTTCTCTATCTGGCTCAGTTACATCTAACACACACGTATGTGTTTCTCTCTCTGGCTCTGCTTCACCATCTAACACACACGTATGTGCATCACTTGGCTTGGAAATGTACAGTGTACATCTACAATGTAGATCTAAAACATCAGCGTACATCTAAAAAAATTAGGTCGGACTGGAAAGGGTTAAGACAAGGCATCAAACCCAGTCCCTCTGTCACAAGAGTCAGACAAGCCAATGGCTGAACCACTCAAGAAAACCAATGGCAGACACTGCCGTCAGGGACAAGGCTTCTCAACAATCATTTAGTCAGAGGTTCCAGAAATATTGAGACAGCAAAGACTCCAGTTGTACCTGGTTGAAAAGAATAGAAGCACTGAATCCCCCCCCCCCTCCATGAGCAGGTAATCAAAGGACTACACAGGGCTGTGCATGGGTCTGACAACCTCATCAGCTACTCTTTATAGCTTGGTTCAGTCAGAAACGATAATCCTGAAAACTTCACTTTCAGCTTCAAAAACGCACGTTCCGTTCTATCTTTTAATTTGCAGAACTGTAGAGTTATTTTCAAAAGGTAAACATTTATTGCTAGAAAAGTTGGACCAAGTCCAGAGAAATGATTTATTATTTGATCAGACCACTGATCATCCATCTTGATTATACAAGGATATTCAGCACAAACCTGACTGATTGGGACACAGAAGAAAGGGACTTTGACTGGGATACAGAAGAATAGGACTGACTGGGACACAGAAGAAAGGGACTGACTGGGACACAGAAGAAAGGGACTTTGACTGGGATACAGAAGAAAAGGACTTTGACTGGTACACAGAAGAAAGGGACTTTGACTGGGATACAGAAGAAAGTGACTTTGATGGGGATACAGAACTGACTTTGACTGAGTCACAGAAGAAAGTGACTGACTGAGACATAGAAGAAAGGCACTTACTGGGACATAGGGACTTTGACTGGGACACAGGTAATGAGGAGAAAGATACAAAAAGTCGTTAGTACCAACATTTATTTTCCTCTCGTATTTCCACCTTCCCATTAAATCCATTTAAGGCTTTATACTAACATACCATCTTTATTATGTCGTAGATCGTTTCATTTTGTGCCTAAACATGTTTAGATCCTCATTTTAGCTCGATTTGTTTAATATTTATTAATTTTATTCTGAATAACACTTTTTGATATACAGAGTTGCAGAACCTGGTCTGAAAGATCCAAATCAACAAAATTAGTGCGGACTGGAAAGGGTTAAACCCTTTGCTATTGAAACCACCTCTGCAAATACATACAGACAGGCTTCCTGTATGGGAGCTAGCTGTTGAAGTGACTCTTTGCTTCAGCTGGAGCAAGAAGGTCAATCAATCAGAGATAAATATTTAAGTAATAACAGACAAGGCTACAATACAGCTTGAGATGATGAGACCAGAGACAAGCACTAGTGTTTGACCATAAGCAGGACTTCATCAGGGAACACCACAGCCCGCACTAGTGATTCACCATAAGCAGGATTTCATCAGTGACTACCACAGCCAGAAACCATTAATCTATGACTAAAACATGACAAAAACTAAAGCAGACGGAGATGAAGAGAAAGTGGAAATGGATAGCAAACACCTTCACAATGAAACCCAACAATATAACCAGACATGAACTGGATTAGAACCCATACAGGAAGAGAATAGTGGGTACATCAAAGTACAGCAGGTGAAAAATAGTATGTACTATGCTCCACTGGGAACGAGGATTTGAATGTGAGTACAATCTCTACATTTTTTTTAATAAGCCAGCTTGACATGCTGTGTCCTATCCTATCCATCTTTTGTTATGCTATGTCCGACCTTATCCATCTTTTGTGATGCAGTGTCCAACCCTATCCATCTTTTGTGATGATGTGTCCTATCCTATCCATCTTTTGAAATTCATGTCCTATCCTGTACATCTTTTGTGATTATGTGTCCTATCCTATCCATCTTTTATGATGATGTGTCTCATCCTATCCATCTTTTGTGATGATGTGTCCTATCCTATCCATCTTTTGAAATTCATGTCCTATCCTGTACATCTATTGTGGTTTGTGTCCTGCCATATCCATCTCTTGTAACATGGCCTCTAACTCTCAGCTAAACTTTCAGATTACCATAGGACTAGGGAAGGAAGACAAACGTCTGGTCAGGCAAAATATATTGATCAGACATGTTGGTCAGTATCAGGCAAAATATATTGATCAGACATGTTAATCAGTGTCAGGCAAGATATATTGATCAGACATGTTAGTCAGTGTCAAACAAAATATATTGATCAGACATGTTGGTCAGTATCAGGCAAAATATATTGATCAGACATGTTAATCAGTGTCAGGCAAGATATATTGATCAGACATGTTAGTCAGTGTCAGACAAAATATATTGATCAGACATGTTAGTCCGTGTCAGACAAAATATATTGATCAGACATGTTAGTCAGTGTCAGGAATCAACTTGATCCTCATTGTAGTGAGTAACATGCAGATGGAGCCAAGAATAGCACAACTGCCTGGAGTACCCCAGACCACCTTCTATGGGTTC
Organism: Ariolimax columbianus; assembly: GCA_036924085.1. Classification (NCBI taxonomy): domain Eukaryota; kingdom Metazoa; phylum Mollusca; class Gastropoda; order Stylommatophora; family Arionidae; genus Ariolimax; species Ariolimax columbianus. Next base: position 31,662,027 of record JAVGWX010000025.1, read on the forward strand.
ATAAACCCAAACATGACATTCACAGAACCCCGCAGGACTTAAGAACCCCACACAACTTTACCGGACTATCACAGTGAAGGCTAGATTGAGAGACTGTGAAAGCCCACAGCACATCCCCCATAAACTCTGCCAACAATCTCACAATGACAACACCTTCTAATGGACTGTATACATTACCTCATCATAATCAATAAAAATGGTAGGTACATGCACGGAACAGCCTCCTACAGGTTTCAGCTTGCACACCTGACAATCTAGGGAAGATGATTGCAGAAATTAATTCAGGAAATAATCAGAGAATACAGTAATAACCCTTTCCAGTCCGCAATAACTTTCCCGATTTGTGTCTTTCAGTCAGAGGCAAGTACCACAACTGTGTATGTCAAATAGTTTTATACAAAATAAAATTGGTTAATATGAAACAAATTCAGCTAAAATCATAATCTGTAGATCGTAAGACACACAAAATGAGACCATCTATGACATCGAGTATTCATAATAATGTCATTAACGTGGAGGGGAAAGTACGGAGCAAAAATAATGTCTGATACTCACGGCTGTGGGTTTATTTCTGCGTTAAATCTCCCAAAACCCATTTCTTCTGTATCTCCAGTCAAAGTCTGAATCAGACGTTTGTTTAATATTTACGTGTTCTCCAGATGCTCGATCATTGGTCAGATCAAATAATAAGGTCATGTCTTTGGTCCTGGCATCAAAATTTCATTGAATGGAAAGATCTGTTCTGTGTGCCACTGATGCCTACCGTACCTGGCTAAAAACGTTCTTGGTACCACTGATGCCGACCGTACCTGGCTGAAAAAGTTCTGGGTGCCACTGATGCCTACCGTACCTGGCTGAAAATGTTTAAAGGATGGCTCACAACAAAAAGTTACAGACTCAACAACAACAAACGACCATGAAGACATTTTCCTATAGCTAGGATCCACCATGGACAATTTATAGAGGTCAAGAATACAGTCAGCTTAACCCTACAGTAACGACGCAATGTACAGACTAGATGTTTATTTCATTTCAGAAACTAGGTCTTATTGGGGTTCAAACCAATGTCAAACCAGGTTAGGAAACTGATATCCTAACAGCTCTGTCCCAATCTCCTCAAAGAAACTGATTATTTGCAGGAAATTATACTGACCCCAGTTTGTTGCATCATCCAGTCCATGAGCAAGATAGTCGAAGACAGCAGACATCCCTATCTGATCCCAGTTCTAGACGGCATATATTCCTGTCTGATCCCAGTTTGAGACAGTCGACATCCCTGTCTGATCCCAGTTCTAGACGGCATATATTCCTGTCTGATCCCAGTTTGAGACAGTCGACATTCCTATCTGATCCAAACATTACTTTCAACCCCAGTTTGAGACAGCCAATCCCAGTTTGAGACAGCCAACAATACAGTCAACCCCAGTTTGAGACAGTCAACCCCAGTTTGAGACAGCCAACATTACTCTCAACCTCAGTTTAAGATAGCCAACAATACAGTCAACCCCAGTTTGAGACAGCCAGCCCCAGTTTGAGACAGCCAACATTACTCTAAACCTCAGTTTAAGATAGCCAACACTACAGTCAACCCAAGTTTGAGACAACCAACCCCAGTTTGAGACAGTCAACATTACTCTCAACCCCAGTTTGAGACAGCCAACATTACTCTCAACCTCAGTTTGAGATAGCCAACACTACAGTCAACCCCAGTTTGAGACAGCCAATCCCAGTTTGAGACAGCAAACAATACAGTCAACCCAAGTTTGAGACAGCCAACCCCAGTTTGAGACAGTCAACATTACTCTCAACCCCAGTTTGAGACAGCCAACATTACTCTCAACCTCAGTTTGAGATAGCCAACACTACAGTAAACCCCAGTTTGAGACAGCCAACATTACAGTCAACCCCAGTTTGAGACAGCCAACATTACAGTCAACCCCAGTTTGAGATAGCCAACACTACAGTCAACCCCAGTTTGAGACAGCCAATCCCAGTTTGAGACAGCCAACAATACAGTCAACCCAAGTTTGAGACAGCCAACCCCAGTTTGAGACAGTCAACATTACTCTCAACCCCAGTTTGAGACAGCCAACATTACTCTCAACCTCAGTTTGAGATAGCCAACACTACAGTAAACCCCAGTTTGAGACAGCCAACATTACAGTCAACCCCAGTTTGAGACAGCCAACATTACAGTCAACCCCAGTTTGAGACAGCCAACATTACAGTCAACCCCAGTTTGAGACAGCCAACATTACTCTAAACCTCAGTTTGAGACAGCCAACATTACAGTCAACCCCAGTTTGAGATAGCCAACATTACTCTCAACCTCAGTTTGAGACAGCCAACATTACAGTCAACCCCAGTTTGATACAGCTAATATTACTCTCAACCTCAGTTTGAGACAGCCAACATTACTCTCAACCTGAGTTTGAGACAGCCAACATTACAGTCAACCCCAGTTTGAGACAGCCAACATTACAGTCAACCCCAGTTTGAGACAGCCAACATTACTCTCAACCTCAGTTTGAGACAGCCAACATTACAGTCAACCCCAGTTTGTGACAGCCAACACTACAGTCAACCCCAGTTTGAGACAGCCAACATTACAGTCAACCCCAGTTTGAGACAGCAGACATCCTTGTTTGACATAAACATATTTGAACACAGAATAGGGAAGACTTACATTTGACCTTATCAAAACCAGGTGAAGACACAATATTAGCTGCCATCTTCTTTCTGTTACAGCCTACATTATCTTCAGTCACTTCCTGTCTCCGTTTTGTCTCCACATAATCCTGAACACAGAAATACAACATGTAATGACACTATCAATGGGTCCAACATGTGATGACACTATCAATGGGTCCAACATGTGATGACACTATCAATGGGTCCAACATGTGATGACACTATCAATGGGTCCAACATGTAATGACACTATCAATGGGTCCAACATGTGATGACACTATCAATGGGTCCAACATGTGATGACACTATCAATGGGTCCAACATGTGATGACACTATCAATGGGTCCAACATGTAATGACACTATCAATGGGTCCAACATGTGATGACACTATGAATGGGTCCAACATGTGATGACACTATGAATGGGTCCAACATGTGATGACACTATCAATGGGTCCAACATGTGATGACACTATCAATGGGTCCAACAACCAAAGCAGACCGAGATGAAGAGAAAGTTTAAATGGATAAGATTGACCTTCACAATGAAACCTCACAATCAAATTAGACATGCAGTGGTTTAGAACCCACACAGGAAGAGAAAAGTGGGTACACCAAAAAACAGCTGGCTAGGAATAGTATAAGAGGTCAACGCAGTAGGAGTCTCCTGGGTCGAGCTCAAGATGATGTCCAACATCAGGAGTCAGTAGTGATATTTTATGTAGCAGAGCTATGCTATATTGGGAACTTGAGGACTCGGATATGAGTATAATCTCCGCCCTTTTTAATACAAGATAGCTCCTACACATCTTTTGTGATGTGTGCCCTATCTTATCTTTTTTCTGTTTATTTGTGTCTCATCTTAAACTATTTTTTGTCATAATGAAAGTACCGGGTAGTGATTATGATAATTGTAAAAAGGAAAGAAGTGACAAAGGGCACACATATCCACACAGAACTTTAACAACTTATCTGGGGTTTAGACCACAGCTGGACTTTCAGATTACCATATTACTTTCAAAGGCTCCATCGGTTCATCTGACAGATTCTCCCAGGATTTTCACAAACTCTCATTGGTTCATAAACCCACACAGGACTTTCACAGAACATCACAAGACTTAAGAGACCCCACAAAACTTCCCAGACTCTCAATGTGAGAAGTACAGCCTAGGGTGAAGACAGGATTGAGAGACTGTGAAAGCCCACAGCACATCCCCCATCAAACTCTGCCAACAAACTCACAATGACAACACCTTCTAATGGACTGTATACATTACCTCATCATAATCAATAAAAATGGTAGGTCCATGCACGGAACAGCCTCCTACAGGTTTCAGCTTGCACACCTGACAATCTAGGGAAGATGATTGCAGAAATTAATTCAGGAAATAATCAGAGAATACAGTAATAACCCTTTAAACCCTGATTACCTGGCTTGTAAAACCTCATTCCCTTGGGCTTCTGGTCTGTAAAACCCCATTCCCCTGGCCTGTAAAACCCCATTTCCCTTGGCTTCTGGCCTGTAAAACCCCATTCCCCTGGGCTCCTGAAGTAAAACGCAAAAAATGGACATCTCAACAAAACTAGTTACACTGACAAAACTAAATGATCTATTTCAGTTATTCTATCTCAAATAGACTGACTTGATCACCTCCAATATTCCTGCTTATTATGACAGTCCTCCCAGCTTGTATACCCACTGATCCCCTCCAATATTCCTGATTATTATGTCAGTCCTCCCAGATTGTAGAACCATCCTTTAGGCAGAGATAAGTCTCATAATGTTTACACCAAAACTGTGTCTGGACTTTGTTTGTCTGTTTCTGTAGGCCATGTTTGAGAAGTCCTTGAAATGTTTGTTAAGTTGAAATGAGCATACTACACAAACGTTATTTCCTGTAGCTTTTGAAGATGTGTGTGGATGATGTAAACTAAAATTTTGCAGCCTCTGTTGTGCCTCGACACGGTTGTGAAGTTCCGCAGTCGCTGTTCTATAATCCCCAAAGAGGGATAAACAAACTTTGTTCATGAACATCCCAAATGTCATGTAGCTACTTCCTGTTGTATTGTGGCGACTATAATGATCCATAATTATGTAGGCATTATTGTATGTTCACATAAAGAATTTCACAATGAGCTGCCTTGGCCAGCAATAATACCACCGTGTCTTGTTGAGACGACAAACTTGGTCGTTGACATCTGTGCCTCCCATGAAAGCATTACAATCAATGCAAGGTTGAGGAGTTGGAACATCTACAGCTGTTCCGTCCTTTCTTCTCCTTCTAACTGTTCCAGTTTCTGTTGGGTTGTTGTAGCTTACAATAAAATTAACACGTCTTTGGTCCATCCAGACAAGGCAAACAATGTTGTGATGGCAAATAAATTCTGAATGACCCCTGTCCATTTTCTCCTTTCCTGCCAGTACTTTAGGATAAAATTTCCTATTTGTCCTTGCTGTACCTACAGCAAGTGTACCATAATCAGTGTACTGAATTTATAGCAAGCATACCATAACCAGTGTACTATACCTATAGCAAGTGTACCATAACCAGTGTACTGTATCTACAGCAAGTGTACCATAACCAGTGTACTGTACCTATAGCAAGTGTACCATAACCAGTGTACTGTATCTGTAGCAAGTGTACCATAACCAGTGTACTGTATCTATAGCAAGGGTACCATAACCAGTGTACTGTACCTACAGCAAGTGTACCATAATCAGTGTACTGTACCTACAGCAAGTGTACCATAACCAGTGTACTGTACCTATAGCAAGTGTACCATAACCAGTGTACTGTACCTAAAGCAAGTGTACCATAACCAGTGTACTGTACCTAAAGCAAGTGTACCATAATCAGTGTTCTGTACCTACAGCAAGTGTACCATAACCAGTGTACAACTTATCAAAGAGAGTTACACTGCTGCAGAATCTGTCCATGACTACAATATGGTTTTTGTTGACAAAATTCCCAGAAGTTAAAAAATTCTGATAATGATGCTACCAACAACACCAAGTTCTAGAATAATAGTGCCTGCTTTTCTAGTGTAGGTTTCCAGATTCAGAATACAGCCAGAGCTTGCTTCCCAAGCCCTGTAAGCCTTTATTCCCCATATTATAGGCTTTGACTTGATTTACTGTCTGAAGTCAAGTCTGCTCTTCGGGTGGATCATACCTTTGTCTAAGCTCACTTGCTGTGAAGGCGAATAATAGTGGTAGCAACACATCCAACATGGTCCTCACTTTGTCATGTTTATCTGCTTTATCCAGAGCAGGGTCCTCCTCATCAATAAGATGAAGAAATGTCCAGAGAGCAAGGAAGCGATCACGGTCCATGACAGTGTGGAAACCAGGAGAATGAGACACGAAGTTAGCAGACGAGCTAGACCAGTACTCCTCGTAACCTGGTTTACTCACACTGTGTTCCATTTGAAGACGCAGTCCAAAAATGCTTTCATCTCTGGCACTGCTAGACTTTTATAGTTTTTGGTATAGTAGCTGGTTGGTTTCTTGCTCCTCACCTGCTCAGCCCGTTGAGTTATCTTGTTGCAGCTGAGTAAAGCGTTTCCATAGTGGTTTAGCTATCTAGAATGTTACCACATCATCCACGACCACACACAGCAAATAGCATAGTAACAGCAGGGGGCATATTTATGACAAGAACATCAACAAAACCAACATTTAGCAAACAGAACAACAAGAACAACAACAAAACCAACATTAAGCAAACAGAACAACAAGAACATCAACAAAACCAACATTAAGCAAACAGAACAACAAGAACAACAACAAAACCAACATTAAGCAAACAGAACAACAAGAACAACAACAAAACCAACATTAAGCAAACAGAACAACAAGAACAACAACAAAACCAACATTAAGCAAACAGAACAACAAGAACATCAACAAAACCAACATTAAGCAAACAGAACAACAAGAACAACAACAAAACCAACATTAAGCAAACAGAACAACAAGAACAACAACAAAACCAACATTAAGCAAACAGAACAACAAGAACAACAACAAAACCAACATTAAGCAAACAGAACAACAAGAAAAACAACAAAACCAACATTAAGCAAACAGAACAACAAGAACAACAAAACCAACATTAAGCAAACAGAACAACAAGAAAAACAACAAAACCAACATTTAGCAAACAGAACAACAACAAAACCAACATTAAGCAAACAGAACAACAAGAACATCAACAAAACCAACATTAAGCAAACAGAACAACAAGAACAACAACAAAACCAACATTAAGCAAACAGAACAACAAGAACATCAACAAAACCAACATTAAGCAAACAGAACAACAAGAACAACAACAAAACCAACATTAAGCAAACAGAACAACAAGAACATCAACAAAACCAACATTAAGCAAACAGAACAACAAGAACAACAACAAAACCAACATTAAGCAAACAGAACAACAAGAACATCAACAAAACCAACATTAAGCAAACAGAACAACAAGAACAAGATTATTACAAATGAACATACACAACATTATTAATAATATTCCGAGGTTGTAAGTAAAAGCTTTTGAATATTGCCCCAGGGGACGGCGTGGCCTAGTGGATAAGTGGCACGGCTCACAATCCAAAGGTGCTGGGTTCGATCCCCATCACAGCACCGTCCGTTACCCCGAGGGAAGCAAACCCTTAGAAAATGCAGGAGGACGCTGACACTTACATAAAATGCACGCTGAACTCGTTTAAATTGGGTTAACAGGCACAAAATAAAACCACAGTGCAAGGCACACTGCCTTGGGGATTAGAGAAATAAGGCTAACCGAAAAAAAAAAAAATTGCGTTGATCATGGTGTCCAAATTTCATTGAATGGTAAGATTCACTTTGATACAATTCAAAACAAGTGTAAATGTCAGAAGAATGTCATAAAAAGTATACATTAAACAAACGCTACACTTGTGTAGAACATCCAGTTAAAAGACTTTTAACCAAAGTTTGAGACAGTAGACATCCCTGTCTGATCACAGCTTGAGACAGCAGACATCCCTGTCTGATCACAGCTTGAGACAGCAGATATCCTTGTCTGATCACAGTTTGAGACAGCAGACATCCCTGTCTGATCACAATTTGAAACAGCAGACATTTGTGTCTGATCCCAGCTGGAGAAAGTAGACATACATTTTTAATACAAGTTTGAGAGAGTCAACATTACTGTCAACCCCAGTGTGAGACAGCCAACATTACTGTCAACCCCAGTGTGAGACAGCTAACATTACACGTCATCCCCAGTTTGCGACATCAGACATCCTTGTCTGACATAAACATATTTTAACACAGAATATCGAAGACTTACACTTGACCTTATCAAAACCAGGTGAAGACACAATATTAGCTGCCATCTTCTTTCTGTTATGTCCCATGTTATTCTCAGTTACTTCTTGTCTCAGTTTTGTCTCCACATAATCCTGAAAACAAAAGTACATGTGATGACACTATCAATGGGTCCAACATGTGATGACACTATCAATGGGTCCAACATGTGATGACACTATCTATTGCTCCAATACATTTACTGGGGAGTATAGAAGATACTCCTGACCCCCCCCCCCCCCCCCTAAATGCCCCAAAAACTCAACAACAACATAAGCAGATGAAGATGAAGAGAAAGTAGTATTGGATTAGATACACCTTCACAATGAAACCAAACAATTTAGCCAGCCATGCACTGGATTAGAACCCATAAGGAAGAAAAGACCTGGTACACTAAAGAGCAGCTGGTGAGGAATAGTCAAAAAGGTCAACGCAACTGGAGTTTTTATAAAAAAAAAGCTTATGATGCTGTGTCCTATCCTATCCATCTTTCTCTTCTAAATCTCCAGTTGCAATATTGCCTGCCAAACACATGAGGGTGTTTCTTGGATCTGACCATCCAAAACTAAGTGGAGACATCTGTTGGTGAAGGTTTGTAGTCTGGATGTGATGCTACATATGATGGTGAAGGTTTATAGTCTGGATGTGATGGAGACATCTGATGGTGAAGGTTTGAAGTCTGGATGTGATGGAGACATATGTTATTGAAGGTTTGCATTCTGTATATGACACTCTTTCTCTGCAGCAAAGCTGTTCAACCATATGGACAATATTAATACAGAAGTCTAATCATATTTATCTGAGAGAGAATGCCGCTAAAATCCAAAATGGACGAGGAGAATTGAAATTCATTCTGGCTTTGTTACGCTTAGTGTTGTTCCTATATCTTTGTCACTGTTAGTTACCAAGTAGATCAAACTGCATTTCTTCAAATATCTACACTGTCAATCTCCCTTATCTGTTGTTAGTGTTGATCCTGTCTGCCCTGTCAATCTCCCTAATCTGTTGTTAGTGTTGATCCTGTCTGCCCTGTCAATCTCCCTTAACTGCTGTTAGTGTTGATCCTGTCTGCCCTGTCAATCTCCCTAATCTGTTGTTAGTGTTGATCCTGTCTGCCCTGTCAATCTCCCTAATCTGTTGCTAGTGTTGATCCTGTCTCTACTGTCAATCTCCCTTATCTGTTGCTAGTGTTGATCCTGTCTCTACTGTCAGTATCCCTGGCCTGTTCCTGTGTATCCCGTTGATAATAATAGGCTACAAATATCTTCATTACTTAGATTCTTGTTTTCTTCATCTTAGAAGCAACACACTCCCTCCACTTTGCTGGGTCTGTGGCAATACTTGGGACAGTGACTCATTTATGTCATCAGTAAAGTATCTTTCCTCATTGCCTGCCTTCCTTGCTGCCTTGATTGTCTTACTGCCTGCCTTCCTTGCTGCCTTGATTGTCTTACTGCCTGCCTTCCTTGCTGCCTTGATTGTCTTACTGCCTGCCTTGTCCTATTGCCTTACTACCCTTTGTTTTTCTTGTGGCGTTTGGTTTTCCAATTCCACAAAATCTCCTTTCCAATTTTAGTACAGTTGAATGATATACATCTTGATTGTTATTTATTGACTAGTACACTAACTATTTTATCATTTAGAGAGATGAAAAGCTTCACAACAAGTAACTGTGACTTAACTAAACACTCAAGTTACAGAAGAGAAGGTTCACAACAAGTAACTGTAACTAAATTAAACACTCAAGTTAGAGAAGAGAGGGTTCACAGCAGTACCTGATTTGTCTCTTTCATTTCTGCGTCTTGTTTGACTTTCCCGCCACCAGCCTGAACATTTCCTATCTGTCTTTTATGACATAAAAAAGGATTAATTAACACTGACACGATTCAAGTCAAATACCTATTTGGCAACAACTTTCTTGTCTGCAGATTTAAACATTTATTTGGATCAGAAAAAATCATGCAAAGTTTTTAACATAATCAGTATTGCTGACTCATCTGTAATTTTCACTCCTCAACATATTCATGGTAATTAAGAACCCTAAAACTAAATCATGGAAAGAGTATGGGGAAATTCTGAATTTGGACTACAAAAACACAGCAAGAATTTTCTACAAAAAAGTATACAAGGAAGAGATGATTGCTACAATCCAACAGAAATTATAAATGGCAACAATGGAATAGAAATAAATTACCCACAACTGGTCCTGAACAGATGATAGAATTACTTTAAAGGACTTCTCCTCAACTTACAAACAACTGGGAACAATGACACACAACTGGTCCTGAACAGATGATAGAATTACTTTAAAGGACTTCTAGACTTACAAACAACTGGGAACAGTGACCCACAACTGGTCCTGAACAGATGATAGAATTACTTTAAAGGACTTCTCATCTTACAAACAACTGGGAACAATGACACATAAGATACCAATATTAACGTAAGCAAGGAGTTAGAACCAAACATCGAACAACACTAATATTAGATTACACCAAAAGACAACATCTAAAATGATTTGGACACATAACAAGTCTACCACCACACAACAGCCCATAACAAGCAATGCTATTTAGATACAATGGAGTCTTCAACATGCTGAGCAGCGCATGAGCTGCAGTGGTCAGCAACCCATAGCTGACTGCTAGCGTCAGCGAACCAGAGCTACCAAGACCCTTCTACACCTCCACACAGTGATCCTGGAAAACAGGCTGCAGCAGGGCAGACTGGCTAAGGAGAAGGGATCGAAGAGGGAATGCTAACCTGGTACTCAAAAAGTGCTTGCTGAAGTCGGAGTGTTGAACCGAAAGGTGCAAATATCGCAGCCAAGCTGTAAACTAAGATACAACGCATTCCATTCTCTAGACTACATTCTGCTACTTACCCTTTCAGGGTTTGGTAGTGGGAGATTGAGAATGAACGAAGAAGATACAATGGGATCAAGATCAAAGACCGATCACAAAAAAGGATTACAGAAATATCAGTCGGTGATTACTACTGTGTAATGTGTATGAAGCACAGGGTCAGGCTCGTTTCAGAGATCAAAACGTGACGCTGAAAGACAAAACAGGAATAGCATAATGAAGAAGAAAGACAAAACAGGAACGGGACAATAAAGAAGAAAGAACATAAGCCACTGACAGGGCCAGGGAAGTTTAACCAGTAGGTTGTTTAAACAGTTTCTCAAAAATAACTTTCTTTCAATCAAAAGCTGGCAAATCCCTCGGAGCACAGGCGCTTAAAAAAATACATGCCAAGTCTTCTTGTCCTGAGCCACCCATTCCAGCTCGATTCATGTCTTTCCTTCTGCCTTTATGTTTGTTGGAAGCTCTCTTCTCCAGTGTGTTTTGCTTTGCCTCTACTGCTCTTGTCTAGGGGATTCTAAAACAGAGCCTGTCTTGTAATGATATCAGCTGTTCTCCACAATATGTGTCCTATCCAATGCCAGCGTCGTCTTCTTACATCCCGTGCTACAGATTTCAGTCGTTATTTTTCACAGGTCAACATTAAGGACCATTTTAATCCAACATTCAGCTCAGGTCCCTATTGATGAAAGATTGAACCATTTTTGTTGTGTTCTTTATTATCCCCCACACAATATGACGGACAATACATTGAAGCCCACAATTAGTATTTTTGTGGTGGGCTTAAGTCATAATGATTGAATTCTTATGAAACTGATCACTGTTCAAACAGTGGGATCAATTATCTACAAAATGGCCTTGATCCAAGCAGCCATAACCTTATCATTTATGTTAACAATTTAGAAAAGTAGTTTGTAAAGTTTATCATTAGACTTCCATCGTTGATTTGTTATGTATAAACATTGAAAACAACATCAGGGTGAAAGCATCAAATGCTTTGAGGCAGGCTTCCTATAGAAGGCCATCTGTGGTGATGGCCCCAATACTCCGGCTGGAGTGAAGAACAGAACAAACATGGCATATTTCTGCTACAGGTTTATTATCATTTATTTCATGATCTGACTATGTCTGCTATGATAGACAACCGCAACGATTTTGTTCGGGTTTTAGTTTAGAACTTCTCTAGCTGCTCAACACTTGTCTCTACCAAGCTGTAAACTGGAACATGACTTTACAGTTAAAGAAGACAGCACAACCAGCAAGCTAACTGGTTACCCGACCCAAAAATAAACGCCGAGACCTTGTGAAATGAGGTCTCTAACAGCAGACTTGATCCTACAGACATGCCACACGCTGACAGTGACACACTCACCGACAGGAGACACGTGGTCTAGTCACTTTGTCTCAGGTAATCACCAACAGTCAATGATAGTGAAGAGCTCACGTCGTGCTGTACTTACCTGGTCCCTTTCACAGCCTGAATCAAACCCCAGCGCAAGACTTTCCTGGCGAGACTAGACAACATAAACAAGACAGCGACTCGCTCTAATCTACAAATGTTTTTTTCGCGGCCATTTTGGGAAGGTTATGGCTGTGGCTCCGTTCTCATTTAATGAAAAGCTAGTCGTACTTCACTAAACATCTTTATCCTGTAGCATTCCAATGTTCAAAGAGAACCAACCAACTCGGCCTACAAAAACGGTGTGCGGGAAAAACAATTGTTTGTTGAACGAAGTCACTTCCGACAGCCATTTTATACTGCTGAATACGTCCTCCATATTTATACGATATTTTGCCAGTAAAAGTATCGTGTGTTCGATTACAAATGGCTTTTGAACATTTTTAATTTTGTATACGCTGTTTGGAACAAGCCGACTTTTTGCGAAAGGGGAAGTAGGTTGTTGGGAAAGATCTTTATCGAGTAGATCTGTTTATTTTGTTTGTTTAAATGAAAGAACTACGTTTGAATTGGAACTAACAGTTGTGTCGATATTGTAAACACAGTATCGATACGTTGTTGTGGTTTCCATGGTTTTCTATCGAAGCGACTAGGCCTAGCGGTCGAGTCCAAATTTTTTCCGAGATTTTCATAAATTTTCAACTTCATCTTTTTGAATCTCAAAAACTAACAAACATACAACAAAAACAATAACACCCACATGTTCGTTATGCTATTGTGTGTCTACATGCCAAAAAATTATATCTATTGACAAACAAACATAAATGTTACAAATTTTGAAAGACGACTACCAGAGCGAGAAATTAAGAAAATGAATTAGGTCAAATTTTTTTCAAAAATTATGTGGCGTGCCTAAGGTAATACTGGTTTAGAAAGCTCTACAGAGCTGAAAAAGGTATAAATAACTACAACAATGACCGCGGAGTTTCAGAATTATAGTTATGAGGAAAGACTGGTCTTCAGTGTCTAGTATATAAAAGAATTCGAAATGCCTTAATACAAGGGTATAAATTAATAAATGGGAAGGATAAATTAGACTATACCAAATTTTTCAAAGTACAACCGGCTACAGGAACACAATTTGCTGATGACACAAAACTATGCAGTAGTGTCTCATCTAAAGCAGAAGTGGATATATTGAGGTCGGATTTAGATACAATTCGAGAATGGTCTGTGATCTGGCAAATGGAGTTTAATGTAGATAAATGTACAGTCATGCACATGGGTAGATCCAATATGGAACATAATTACAGAATGGGAGAAAACAATATTAGAAAGATAGATAAAGAAATGGACTTAGGGGTTATAATAGATCATACAGGTAAGGTGAGGAAGCAAGTTCAGGTAGCAGTAAAAAAAGGCAAATGCAATGTTAGGGATGATAACAAGAAATATTAAACATAGGAGCAAGGAGGTGATAGTCAAACTATATAAAACATTAGTTAGACCTAGATTGGAGTACTGTGTACAGGTGTGGAGTGCTTATCAGAGAGGGGATATAGACATGCTGGAGAGAATACAAAAAAAGGCGACAAAGATGATAGTGGGATTCCAGAATTACAGTTATGAGGAAAGATTAAAAAGAACCGGCCTACAGTGTCTAGAAGAGAGAAGAATTCGTGGTGACTTAATACAGGTGTATAAGATGATCAGAGGAATGGATAAAGTAGACTATAACAAGTTGTTTAAAATACAACCACCAACAAGAACAAGAGGGCACAGCTACAAGTTGACTAAGGAGAGGTCCAGATTAGATATTAGGAAGTATTTCTTTAGCCAGAGAGTTGTGAATGATTGGAATGCATTGCCAAGTGAGGTGGTGGAGGCTGGGACGGTCAATGCATTTAATAATAGATTGAATGCGTACAGCTTCTAGAGCAAGATGATGTAATTGGAACTGGTTGTATACAGACTCTACAGAGTCTTCTAAACCAGTATAAAGACGTTGTTAAGTTAAGAGGGCACATCTACAAATTATTTAAATACAGGTCTAGATTAGATATGAGAATGTATTTTTTTAGTCAGAGAGTGGTGAATTCTTGGAATGCATTGTCACAGGATGTAGTGGAGCATTGGAATGCATTGCCACAGGATCTAGTGGAGGCAGAGTCAGTTGATGCATTCAACGTTGATGGACAGGTGGTGCCAGGCGAATGTGTTGTTACCGCTTGGCCCAGTACTTGTTAAAGACATTCATTGATTCATTTTATCTTAATTTGACTCAACACGGGAAAACTCACCCGGTCCAGACACTGTAAGGATTGACAGATTGATAGCTCTTTCTTGATTCTGTAGGCTGTGGTGCATGGCCGTTCTTAGTTGGTGGAGCGATTTGTCTGGTTAATTCCGATAACGAACGAGACTCTAGCCTATTAAATAGTTCGCCAGTGTTCAAAGCAGGCCTCGGCTCCCTGAATAATGGTGCATGGAATAATGGAATAGGACCTCGGTTCTATTTTGTTGGTTTTCGAAACTGGAGGTAATAATTAACAGGTACAAACGGGGGCATTCGTATTGCGGCGTTAGAGGTGAAATTCTTGGATCGCCGCAAGACTAGCTACTGCGAAAGCTTTTGTCAAGAATGTTTTCATTAATCAAGAACGAATGCGAGAGGGGCGAAGACGATCAGATACCGCCGTAGTTCTGACCATAAACGATGCCGACTAGTGATCGGCAGGAGTTGCTTCGATGAATGCAGGCAGCTTCCGGGAAGCCAAAGTGTTTAGGTTCCGGGCGAAGTATGGTTGCAAAGCTAAAACTTAAAGGAATTGACGGAAGGGCACCCCCAGGAAAATTCACCCGGTCCGGACACTGTAAGGATTGACAGATTGATACCTCTTTCTTGATTCGGTAGGTGGTGGTGCATGACCGTTCTTAGATTGTGTAGCAATTTGTCTGGTTAATTCCGATAACGAACGACACTCTTGCCTATTAAATAGTTCGCCGGTCCCTCGATGCGCCGACGCATTTAGCCACACGAGATTGAGCCATAACAGATATGTGATGCCCTTAGATGTCCGGGGCCGCACGCGCGCTACACTGAAGTAACCAACGTGGATGCCTCCCTGGCCCGAAATGGTTTGGGAAACCCTTTGAATCTCCTTCGTGCTAGGGATTGGGGCTTGTAATTCTCCCCCATGAACGAGGAATTCCCAATAAGCGAGAGTCATAAACTTAAAGGAATTCACGGAAGGGCACCACCAGTAGTGGAGCCTGCGGCTTAATTTGACTCAACACGCCCGGTTCGGACACGGTAAAGATTGACAGACTGATAGCTCTTTCTTGATTCGGTGGGTCTAATTGGGAACATGTGCTTGAATTAGACCCTTGGAGGACAGGTTCGTTTTATCCTACTGATGACAGGTCGTTGCTACGGTAATCCTGCTCAATCCGAGAGGAATCGCAGGTTTCAGACATTTGGTTCACGTGCTTGGCTGATAAGCCAATGGTGCGAGGTTACCATCTGAGGGATTATGGCTGAACGCCTCTAAGTCAGAATTCCGCCCGGATATGCGACGATGTTCTTAGCACCACTGCGACGGGAGGCAACGATATGGTTGGGACCTGAAGCTCGCCTCTCAGCCCGATCTGGTCAAGCCGCAAAAAGAGGTCTCTGCCGTCCCGTCGTTCAAAGCGGGAGGGGAGCTGTCCGATATTTACACAATGCGGCGTGGAGGTGTTAAATCACTTGTAGACGACTTAGTTCTCGGTCGGGGTGTCGTAAGCCGTAAAGCAGTCTCCTCACTGCGAACTGTTGAGACTCAGCTCTCGATCATGAGATATGTTCGCACATCAGACGAACTACATCTCCGTGCCATGACCAAGCTTGTTTTCCTGGCTAAATGCACTCTTTACTTTTGTCTTCTATCAGACATCCGAATGGACGTAGAAGAGATGCAGACAAACGGACATTGCACCTTTGCCCCTTTGTGACAACCTCCCAGGTGGCGGGGAATGCTAGACGATCCTGTGACACAGACACACTGGACTGCCTCTCTTCCGGGAAAATTGAAAAACTAGTACATAAGTCCATCATATCATCATCTTCGACAAGAGTGATGAAGACTCAATAGTCCTGCAAGACAACTTTCCTAAGAGAGACAACTCTGACCTTAAACAACTGCTGCCTTGCAGATGGGCTGGGGACAGCCAAAGGCTAAGGAGGGCAACCTTGCAGAAACGCCTCTTGAAATAGAATGCACTGGACCACATGCTTAACGAAACAGTGGAACTTAAATCGCTGTATCATGACGTCACAACTTAAAAGAAGAAAGTATGGTGCTCATCCTCTGGAGTCCCACCAGGCAGAGAGAGTGCCGGGCCCCACTCCTCAAAGAGGCTCACCTGATGCTACTGGTGGTCACCCACCCATGTGTTGTGGAGTCAAGGCCCAAGGAGATGGGGCAAGAGCTATTGACCAAAAAACTCAAGACCCTTAAAATACTACAATGGAACGTAGAGGGAGTCCTTAACAAAAAAGTCTAACTAACAAATCGCCTGTATGAAGGTAAGATAGACGTGGCATGCATCCAAGGAACGCACCTCAACAATAACCACAGAATTTAAATCAGAGGATACCAGACCTGCCGTCTTGATAGAGAAGGTCATAAAGGAGGGGTTCTGATAATGACACGTAACTGCATACCAAGTAGCGCAGTATCTGTAAATCACACGGACAAGCAGAAATTGTAGGAGTCGACATAATGACACAAAAAACGTAAATCCGTATATTCAACATGAATGGCCCACCCAACAAAGACCTGTCGCTCTCGAGTATGGAAATCAAGGACTCCAGCTGCCTAGTGGTATTTTCGCTTTCAAATAAACCACAGAACACCAATATAAGTCTTAACGGCAAATTTCTGCGGCAAAACGACAACCCAAACTACTTGGGAGTCACATTTGATCGGCGCATGATATGGAAAAGTCAGATCCAGAGAAACTAAATGAGAGCCAGACAAAGAATGGTAATCATGAGGAAAAGATTACAAATCTGCAATCAATGACCGACAGAAGAGACTGCAGAGCCCAGCAGCAGGTTGAGAAACTCAGAAGACTGACAGACCATCCAATGCACCAGAGATTAAATAGATTTGGAAAAGGGAAACTAAAGTGGAGAAACTTTGCAGAAATAGCCAAAACAAAGATGAGCAAATACCCTATGAACACCATCCCTATTGTACGCAAACCCACATGGAAGCAGCATATCATTCCGGAGGTGGTCGAAAATATACCAGGTATTGGAAACAAGAACAGCCAGACTGAAAAAGAAAGACGAGACATAACCCTGAGGGACATAGCGAAAAACTACTCAAGCTTGGACTGGACCCATGCATGCACCAACGGTTCTGTAACAAACACAACACAGAATGGAGGGAAAGGAGTATTCCTGAGCCTAACAAATGGTAGATAAATAACACTGTTAGTGGCAACTAGAAAATTCTCAAGCAATTTCAGAGCGGAGGCAGAGGCACTGAGGGCTGCAGTAAAAGCAGTGCTGACAGACGAAAGCAATGATAGCCAGAAAGCCTTGTTTACAGATGCCCTGGCCATGGTTACAGCACTAAAAAGCCAGAAAAATACTGAACTAAATGATTTAAGAGCAGCACTCTGTCAACTATGCCAGCAGTAAGCACCAAAAAGAGTAGTGGAACAGTGGGTTCCATCCCACTGTAACATCCAAGGCAACGAGGTGGCAGACAGACTGGCAAAAGAAAGTGCAAGATTACCACTACCAGATTCAAGTGTGACCTACGAAGAGTCCTAAAGGTTTATTAGGGCCAGATACATGGCTAAATGGGAAACAGAACATACTGGCTACACAAAAAATGATGTCTATTACCAGTTGCACAGAAGAGAGCAGGTCGTGGTCTTCAGACTCCGCACTGGCCACAACAGACTAAATTACCACCTATTCAATAAACTGAAGATAGGTGGCACTGACGAATGCACTTGTGGTACAGGGAAAATGACATCTGAAAATCTGCTGCAAAATTGCCCGACATACGAGGACCAGAGAAAGCACATGTGGCCATCACCAGTGGCAACACTAGACAAGCTCTATGGCAGTGTCGACACCCTCAGGATGACAGCTGCTTTCTTCAAACAAATTCAAGTTGACGTCTGACAGAGTACGAAGAAGAAGATGTATCTTATTAGATGGAGAAAATTGGTACAAAGGGAGAAAAGCTGTACATGACAAAAGATGAATGCTTATAAATTAAATTAAAAGTTTATGTAAGTGAAGGAGAGCGAGATGCCAAGGTTTGATCAAATAACTATAGTTCTATAAAATATGCTCAATGTATCAGTGGGCTAACCCAGTCTGGTTACGGAACTGATAGCTACCTATTTTCGATAGTCCAACGACCTGCAGAAATCGATTATTAGAAAGCAAATTTCTATTTTCTGCAATTGTTTCAGGAGATTGGAACATAATTTTAGATTTATCTTCTCTTTCGTCTTCTATCACCCAGAGGTGCATAGACCATCAACCTTCGCCAAGCAGCTCTGCCTTGTGCAATCTCTTCCACTTCCTTCCAGCTTTGTTCTGTTTTCTTTACTTCTGCCTCCAGATCTTGTCTCCATGTATTCCTTGGTCTCTCTTTGCCTCTCCTTCCCTTGGGGTACCATGACAGGAATTCCATATTGCCTCAGTAGTTTCCAGAGTATATCTCTGTCCAAACTGTCAAGTCTTTTAATAATCAACTAAATTGATGTACAAACTCCGCCATGGCCGACCCTAAGCTTGGATGAGAAAGCACGACGGTTGAGCGTGGGACAAGCTACCCCACCACGTGAAAAAACAATTGCTTAAAAAATGAAAACCAAAACAAACCAAAACCCGTTATTGAAGGGAAAGCTCCCTTCAGCAGGGCCTATGACGCGGATCAGGCAAACCCGAAAGGAAGTTGGACTGCCGTCTACTTCGCTTTTAAGAAAAGGGACGATTTCTCTTAATGGCAGAGACATTTATTTTTGTTAACACAATTTTAAGTTTTGAGGAAGAAAAATAAGTTGTACAAACAATGGTATACACATACAAGCTTTTCCCGAACAAATTTGTGTACGTTTGCAACTATGGATTTAGGTCAAATGGATTTTAATATTTTTGTGTTTTTCAAGCACCGCACTTGTACATACTTACACAAGTCAGGAGCAGAGAAGACACATGTACATACTTACACAAGTCAGGAGCAGAGAAGACACATGTACATACTTACACAAGTCAAGAGCAGAGAAGACACATGTACATACTTACACAAGTCAAGAGCAGAGAAGACACATGTACATACTTACACAAGTCAGGAGCAGAGAAGACACATGTACATACTTACACAAGTCAAGAGCAGAGAAGACACATGTACATACTTACACAAGTCAGGAGCAGAGAAGACACATGTACATACTTACAGAAGTCAAGAGCAGAGAAGACACATGCACATACTTACACAAGTCAAGAGCAGAGAAGACACATGTACATACTTACACAAGTCAGGAGCAGAGAAGACACATGTACATACTTACACAAGTCAGGAGCCGAGAAAACACATGTACGTATTTACACAAGTCAGGAGCAGAGAAGACACATGAACATACTTACACAAGCCAGGAGCAGAGAAGACACACGTACATACGTACACAAGTCAGGAGCCGAGAAAACACATGTACGTATTTCCACAAGTCAGGAGCAGAGAAGACACATGTACATACTTACACAAGCCAGGAGCAGAGAAGACACATGTACATACTTACACAAGTCAGGAGCAGAGAAGACACATGTACATACTTACACAAGTCAGGAGCAGAGAAGACACATGTACATACTTACACAAGTCAGGAGCAGAGAAGACACATGTACATACTTACACAAGTCAGGAGCAGAGAAGACACATGTACATACTTACACAAGTCAGGAGCAGAGAAGACACATGTACATACTTACACAAGTCAAGAGCAGAGAAGACACATGTACATACTTACACAAGTCAGGAGCAGAGAAGACACATGTACATACTTACAGAAGTCAAGAGCAGAGAAGACACATGCACATACTTACACAAGTCAAGAGCAGAGAAGACACATGTACATACTTACACAAGTCAGGAGCAGAGAAGACACATGTACATACTTACACAAGTCAGGAGCAGAGAAGACACATGTACATACTTACACAAGTCAGGAGCAGAGAAGACACATGCACATACTTACACAAGTCAAGAGCAGAGAAGACACATGTACATACTTACACAAGTCAGGAGCAGAGAAGACACATGTACATACTTACACAAGTCAGGAGCAGAGAAGACACATGTACATACTTACACAAGCCAGGAGCAGAGAAGACACATGTACATACTTACACAAGTCAGGAGCAGAGAAGACACATGTACATACTTACACAAGTCAGGAGCAGAGAAGACACATGTACATACTTACACAAGTCAGGAGCAGAGAAGACACATGTACATACTTACACAAGTCAGGAGCAGAGAAGACACATGTACATACTTACACAAGTCAGGAGCAGAGAAGACACATGCACATACTTACACAAGTCAAGAGCAGAGAAGACACATGTACATACTTACACAAGTCAGGAGCAGAGAAGACACATGTACATACTTACACAAGTCAGGAGCAGAGAAGACACATGCACATACTTACACAAGTCAAGAGCAGAGAAGACACATGTACATACTTACACAAGTCAGGAGCAGAGAAGACACATGTACATACTTACAAATAGTCAGGAGCAGAGAAGACACATGTACATACTTACACAAGTCAGGAGCAGAGAAGACACGTGTACATACTTACACAAGTCAGGAGCAGAGAAGACACATGTACATACTTACACAAGTCAAGAGCAGAGAAGACACATGTACATACTTACACAAGTCAGGAGCAGAGAAGACACATGTACATACTTACAGAAGTCAAGAGCAGAGAAGACACATGCACATACTTACACAAGTCAAGAGCAGAGAAGACACATGTACATACTTACACAAGTCAGGAGCAGAGAAGACACATGTACATACTTACACAAGTCAGGAGCCGAGAAAACACATGTACGTATTTACACATGTCAGGAGCAGAGAAGACACATGAACATACTTACACAAGCCAGGAGCAGAGAAGACACATGTACATACGTACACAAGTCAGGAGCCGAGAAAACACATGTACGTATTTCCACAAGTCAGGAGCAGAGAAGACACATGTACATACTTACACAAGCCAGGAGCAGAGAAGACACATGTACATACTTACACAAGTCAGGAGCAGAGAAGACACATGTACATACTTACACAAGTCAGGAGCAGAGAAGACACATGTACATACTTACACAAGTCAGGAGCAGAGAAGACACATGTACATACTTACACAAGTCAGGAGCAGAGAAGACACATGTACATACTTACACAAGTCAGGAGCAGAGAAGACACATGTACATACTTACACAAGTCAAGAGCAGAGAAGACACATGTACATACTTACACAAGTCAGGAGCAGAGAAGACACATGTACATACTTACAGAAGTCAAGAGCAGAGAAGACACATGCACATACTTACACAAGTCAAGAGCAGAGAAGACACATGTACATACTTACACAAGTCAGGACCAGAGAAGACACATGTACATACTTACACAAGTCAGGAGCAGAGAAGACACATGTACATACTTACACAAGTCAGGAGCAGAGAAGACACATGCACATACTTACACAAGTCAAGAGCAGAGAAGACACATGTACATACTTACACAAGTCAGGAGCAGAGAAGACACATGTACATACTTACACAAGTCAGGAGCAGAGAAGACACATGTACATACTTACACAAGCCAGGAGCAGAGAAGACACATGTACATACTTACACAAGTCAGGAGCAGAGAAGACACATGTACATACTTACACAAGTCAGGAGCAGAGAAGACACATGTACATACTTACACAAGTCAGGAGCAGAGAAGACACATGTACATACTTACACAAGTCAGGAGCAGAGAAGACACATGCACATACTTACACAAGTCAAGAGCAGAGAAGACACATGTACATACTTACACAAGTCAGGAGCAGAGAAGACACATGCACATACTTACACAAGTCAAGAGCAGAGAAGACACATGTACATACTTACACAAGTCAGGAGCAGAGAAGACACATGTACATACTTACACAAGTCAGGAGCAGAGAAGACACATGCACATACTTACACAAGTCAGGAGCAGAGAAGACACATGTACATACTTACACAAGTCAGGAGCAGAGAAGACACATGTACATACTTACAAATAGTCAGGAGCAGAGAAGACACATGTACATACTTACACAAGTCAGGAGCAGAGAAGACACGTGTACATACTTACACAAGTCAGGAGCAGAGAAGACACATGTACATACTTACACAAGTCAGGAGCAGAGAAGACACATGTACATACTTACACAAGTCAGGAGCAGAGAAGACACATGTACATACTTACACAAGTCAGGAGCAGAGAAGACACATGCACATACTTACACAAGTCAAGAGCAGAGAAGACACATGTACATACTTACACAAGTCAGGAGCAGAGAAGACACATGTACATACTTACACAAGTCAGGAGCAGAGAAGACACATGTACATACTTACACAAGCCAGGAGCAGAGAAGACACATGTACATACTTACACAAGTCAGGAGCAGAGAAGACACATGTACATACTTACACAAGTCAGGAGCAGAGAAGACACATGTACATACTTACACAAGTCAGGAGCAGAGAAGACACATGTACATACTTACACAAGTCAGGAGCAGAGAAGACACATGTACATACTTACACAAGTCAGGAGCAGAGAAGACACATGTACATACTTACAGAAGTCACTGGCTCTTTAAGGGCTGGTCTAACAAAACCAGCACCATGTTTCCACTTCACTGGCTGTTTAAGGGCTGGTCTAACAAAACCAGCACCATGTTTCCACTTCACTGGCTCTTTAAGGGCTGGTCTAACAAAACCAGCACCATGTTTCCACTTCACTGGCTCTTTAAGGGCTGGTCTAACGAAGCCAGCACCATGTTTCCACTTCACTGGCTGTTTAAGGGCTGGTCTAACAAAACCAGCACCATGTTTCCACTTCACTGGCTCTTTAAGGGCTGGTCTAACAAAGCCAGCACCATTTTTCCACTTCACTGGCTCTTTAAGGGCTGGTCTAACAAAGCCAGCACCATTTTTCCACTTCACTGGCTCTTTAAGGGCTGGTCTAACAAAACCAGCACCATGTTTCCACTTCACTGGCTCTTTAAGGGCTGGTCTAACAAAGCCAGAACCAATGGAAATGTTAACTAATCAATTGATTGTTTTAGTTCACTGTTTGCATCAATGTTTGTTGTGTTAGTACCTGATGCAGTCCTGTTTAGGATGAATCACTACTGCTGGCTGTTGTAGACCCTGATGAAGTCCTGTCTCTATGTATTTGCAGTGGCAGTTTCAATGGCGATGGGTTTTTAACCCTTTCCGGTCTGCACTAATTTTATCTATTTGGATCTTTCAGTCCAGAGCTAGAGCTGCAACTCTATGTCAAAAAGTGTTATTCAAAACAAAATAAAATAAATATTAAACAAATTGAGCTAAAATGAGGATCTAAACATGGTGCGACACAAAATGAAATGATCTACGACATAATAAAGATATGTTAATATGAAGCCGTAAATGGATTTAATGGGGAGGTGAAATACGAGAGGAAATTAAATGTTGGTTCTCGTGACTGTTTGTATATTGCTTCTCATTACCTTTATCAAAGTCTCTTTCTCCTGTTTCCCAGCTAAAGTTCCTTTCTTCTGTGTCCCAGCTAAAGTCCCTGTCTCCTGTTTCCCAGCTAAAGTCCCTTTCTCCTGTGTCCCAGCCAAAGTCCCTTTCTTCTGTGTCCCAGCCAAAGTCCCTTTCTTCTGTGTCCCGGATGGTTGATCAGTAGTCTGATCAAATAAATCATTTCTCAGGACTTGGTCAAACTTTTCTAGCGATCAATGTTTGCCTATTGGAAATAACTCTCTCGGACAGTAAGTGATGCCTTGAGGGTTATTGCCACTGACTGAACCAAACTGTAAAGAGTTTAATGAAGAGATTGCTAGCCCCATGCACAGCCCTCTGTAGTCCTTTCATGACCTGCTAGGGAGAAGGGGGGGGGGCTGCAGTGCTCCTATTCTTTTCATCCCAGGTACAATTTGAGTCTCTGCTGTCTCAATATTTCTGGAACCTCTGACTAAATGATTGTTGAGACGCCTTGTCCCTGGCGGCAGTGTCTGCCTTTGGTTTTCTTGAATGGTTCAGCCATTGACATGTCTGACTCTTGTGACAGAAGGACTGTGTTTGATGCCTTGTCTTAGCCCTTTCCAGCCCATCTAATTTTTTTATGATGTGCACATTAAAATTTCAAGGCAAGTGCTGCACATACATGTGTGTTAGATGTTGTAACACGGCCAGAGAGAGAAACACATACATGTATGTTAGATGTTGTAACAAATAGCCAGATATAGAAACACATATGTGTGTGTTAGATGTCAATTAATGTCAATATGATCTCAGATCCTTGCCAATTAGTAATGTAACATACTTCAGTCTGCTCAAATATAAAATTGGCACCTGACTAGCAGCTGGGGAAGGTAGAAATGCATTTTAGGAATCCTCAGATTCCCCAGTGTCTAACATTTAATCTCTGACAGCAGTGACTACCTTACCTGTTTGACATCTCTTCCAGAGTCATTATGTTAGTCAGCCAGGACCTGCTGTTGTGGACACCAGCGTCGTTGATGTTCATGACTCAGACAGGAAGTTGGCAGGCGACCAAGATATCAACAAGACTTGTTTAAATGCTGTGGATCAAGGTAAACAACATAATTGATACACCCACACACACACACCTTATTACACCCACACACACATGCCTTATTACACCCACACACACACATGCCTTATTACACACTCACACCCACATGTTTTTGATGCCGAATCATGTGTTTTATTGTTTGGACCTTTTTTATTTTGGTGTTTCTTTGGTTCTTTAAATAAAAGCTGGTTAAAAAGAAGATCTTTGCTAAAACATACACAAGTCAATAACCTTAAACACAACCTATCAGATGGGACAAAGCTTATGGCAGTCATCAATGATGAACCACCTTGTTGGCAGGGAACTACCCCACAATAAGAACTGTACTCTTTGACCTCTCTGCAGACAGGAACAACCTAACATCTTTGCAGAAAACTATCCCCCTTGAAACTCTAGACTCATCCACAAAACATCCAGGGCTACCAACAATGCTGGATGTCGCGCAGTAACTAAATCCTATAACCTGCACCAAGAAGACCACTCCTGCGGAGGATGTGTGCTTTTGTCCCGGAGGCACTGAGATATCAAGAGCTACGAGCTCACAGATTATAGGATTATATCGTCATCTTCACCTCAACCAACCTTATCTTGTTGCCTCTAATGACATGCTCTCTGTGGGGCAGTGGTGCTATTCTTGTCTTTGCCATACCACTTGGGACTATGTGAACCTATGTGTGACTGCCTTGGACATGGGGTCGCTGACCATTTATGCAAAGCTACACAGTCAATTTGTAAATTAGTGACACAGCACATTCCGTACTATATCCTGCTACTTGCAAAGCAATATGCAGGGCTTGGTAGTGGGAGATAGATAACGTTCAGGGCTTGGTAGTGGGAGATAGATAACGTTCAGGGCTTGGTAGTGGGAGATTGAGAACGTTCAGGGCTTGGTAGTGGGAGATTGAGAACGTTCAGGGCTTGGTAGTGGGAGATAGATAACGTTCAGGGCTTGGTAGTGGGAGATTGAGAACGTTCAGGGCTTGGTAGTGGGAGATTGAGAACGTTCAGGGCTTGGTAGTGGGAGATTGAGAACATTCAGGGCTTGGTAGTGGGAGATTGAGAACATTCAGGGCTTGGTAGTGGGAGATTGAGAACATTCAGGGCTTGGTAGTGGGAGATTGAGAACATTCAGGGCTTGGTAGTGGGAGATTGAGAACATTCAGGGCTTGGTAGTGGGAGATTGAGAACGTTCAGGGCTTGGTAGTAGGAGATTGAGAACAAACGCAGAAGAAGAAGTAACCTGTCACTTGACACACCGTTGGTACTGGTGCATGTCATGATAGTGGTTAGCAAACTCACAATGGTGCTGCTCACAGATTCAGAACGAGTGCTGTCCGTGATGCAGTTGTAGATGAGCTTGCTCTTCATGTAGAGGTCTTTATTGCGCTGCTCTCATCGGTGGAACCATCTTTCCACTTCCCCGGCTCTACTTCTAAGTGAATAGTTGTGCTAATGACTTCTCATACTTCCTGGAAAGTATGTCCCTGTGAGTGACGTGACCTCAATCTTGATCCTCTTTGCCGGTGCAATGAGTTAGTTGGGGACATTGTTCTAAGACATTCCATTGTATCATCATTTCTATCTCTGCTGGTATCTTCCGCATACTTACAGCTGTGCCTGACATTCCATGTAGAGAGACTATCCATTTCTCATGTAAATCCTGTTTCTGTGTGTTCTGACTGATTTCCTCCGTTTTTAGAACTTGGACAAATTACTCCCCTTGTGCATCAGTAGTGGTGACCACATACAAAACGAAGAAATCAGACAGAAGGTGGGTGCAACACAGTTCACGGAATACATGGAAAGGTAAAAAAGAAAATGATTTGGACACCTGACAAGAGTGCGACCAAAGTTACCAGATGTACAAGACCAGGCACAGAGTTGCAGAGCAAGAAAAAGCATGCACGTGCGCAGCTCAGATACAAAATGTGTCCATGCTCACAGGGTGAATGATCAAAGAATTCTGCGCTCATGTGGGGGGGGGGGGGATACTTGCAGTTTACGCTGAGATGTGTAAAGTGGTGCATAGCTGGGTTCATACATTTCCTCAAGGACACTCAAAAGTTGCTCAAAACCTGGTCGTTCTGTTCAAGCTATAACAAAAGCATCTGTGCGACCGGTATGTAAGATTATTCGAGCTGATAGGCAAATAACAATAAACATTGTGTGTAGCAGCTGCAAAAGGTTGTTGGCATGGTTTAGCCTACAGCATAATCTCACTTTGGTGGAAGATGTTTCCCAAATAACGGAGACGTTAAAACAGAAATGCAAATGTGACTGAGAGCAAAGACTTCTATGCTGCAGGTTTTGGTGCACCGATAACATGATGGGATAAGTGTATCAATGCTCGTGGAAATGATGGTGTTAAATATGGGAAAGTGTCAGTGCAATAATGAATGGTTTTTTAAGTGCAAACCTCTTGGTTTTTTTATTTAGTTAAATAGTCTTGTGTGACTTATTTACTGACTTATCCTTGTATTTAATGTAATGTGAAATAGAAATTAACAACAATGCTCTATTAGAACAATAACCAGACTCTCATCAAAATTTCATATCAAATTCATAGTTCGACAACGATGTGTGCTATCACCTTTGTTGTTCATTACATATGTAGACCACATTTGTAGAACAGCCAACCCAAATGAAGGAAGCAACATTGGTGAACTCCTAAATGAACTTCTTTTTGCTGACGATCAATCAGTCATAGCAACTTCACAACTAGAATTGCAACAACATATTGATGAACTAAATACAGCATGTCAAGAATTCAGCATGAAAATCAATGTAGCAAAAATTGAGGTCATGAAAATATTTAGAATAGGCAGAGACATCAATATCACCATTGAAAAACAGCAAATCAAACAGGTGAAAGATTTCACATACTTAGGAAGCACGTCAGCTAACGGAAGAATTACCGTGGAAATCCAACAAAGATACAATAAACAAATCAGATCATTGGACAATTAACACCAATACTTAATTGCAAGCATGTGACAATACCTACCAAAAGAGCTTTATACAACACGATATTCGTCACGGCACTATGCTATCAATGCAGGAGCAGCTGTTGTGGTCAGCATAAGGCCAACTGTTAGGGTCAGCCTACGACCAGCTGTTGCGGTCACTCTAGGACCAGCTCCTGTAGGGAACCTAGAACCAGCTCCTAAGGACCGGCTGTTGTGGTCACTCTTGGCTCAACTTCTCCAGTTAGCCTAGGACCAGATGTTGTGGTCACTCTAGGACCAGCTCCTGCAGTCCGCCTAGGACCAGATGTTGTGGTCACTCTAGGACCAGCTCCTCCAGTCAGCCTAGGAATAGATGTTTATCACTCTAGGACCAGCTCCTGCAGTCAGCCTAGGAATAGATGTTTATCACTCTAGGACCAGCTCCTGCAGTCAACCTAAGACCAGATGTTGTGTTCACTCTAGGACCAGCTCCTGCAGTCAGCCTAGGACCAACTCCAGGACCAGTGTCATAAGAAAATAGTAGACAATAAAATACTGAGATGATGTGATTAGCTACTATGGTATGCATTAACTCATGTGGAAGAACGGTCTTACAAGTTTGATGTTTGTGTATTAGAGACAGAAGGAACTTAGAATGAAACATGGGGAGGTCAAGGATGTCAGAGAACAAATCAGGGATGTGTACATCCAGTGAGCTATAATATGCATCCATATCCATACTCTTTACTGTCGCTGGATGGTGCTGCGCATCAGTGGGTCTCCCTGTAGTGCAGTAATGCCATTTCTACATAAATAACATAATAAAAGTGGCTTTCCAGTTATAAATATAGAGAAAGATGTGTTGTGTGTTTGTATTTGATCATTGCTTTGTCTCTATTTGATTCATTACAGGTTTTGATTCTTGTTGCCAGGATGATGTTTGTGGCTTGGACAGCAACCTCGAGAATCATACAAGATTGCATACAAGAGAGAGACCTTTTGAATTGTTTAATCAAAGTGCACATCTAAAGACACATAAAGGAATACATACCAGAGAGAAGTCTTACAAGTGTGATGTTTGTGGCTTGGTGTTTGCTCACAGTATTAAACTGAAAAAACACAAGACAATACACACAGCTGAAAAACCTTATGGTTGTGATTTGTGTGGTGCTAGGTTGACTTGTCTGAGCTACTTGAGTAGACATATGAGAAACCATATGAGGGAGAAGCCATACAAGTGTGATGTTTGTGGTGCTGCATTTTTTCAAAGTGGCCATATAAAAATACATAAGAGAATTCATACAGGAGAGAAGCCGTACAAGTGTGATGTTTGTGGTGCTGCATTTATTGAAAGTGGATTTCTAAAGATACATAAAAGAATTCATACAGGAGAGAAGCCGTACAAGTGTGATGTTTGTGGTGTTACATTTATTAGAAGTGGAAATCTAAAGCTACATAAAAGAATTCATACAGGAGAGAAGCCATACAAGTGTGATGTTTGTGGTGCTGCATTTGCTCGCGGTGGATGTCTAAAGACACATAAAAGAATTCATACAGGAGAGAAGCCATACAAGTGTGATGTTTGTGGTGCTGCATTCGCTCGCTGTGGATGTCTAAAGACACATAAAAGAATTCATACAGGAGAGAAGCCGTACAAGTGTGATGTTTGTGGTGCTGCATTTGCTAACGGTGGAAATCTAAAGAAACATAAAAGAATTCATACGAGAGAAAAGACGCCGTCCAAGTTTGATGATTGTGGTGCTGCATTTAGTGAAAGTGGACATCTAAAGCGACATAAAAGAATTCATACAGGAGAGAAGCCGTACAAGTTTGATATTTGTGGCTTGGGGTTTGCTCACAGTATGAAACTAAAAAAACACAAGACAATACACACAGCTGAAAAACCTTATGGTTGTGATTTGTGTGGTGCTAGGTTGACTTGTCTGAGCTACTTGAGTAGACATATGAGAAACCATATGAGGGAGAAGCCATACAAGTGTGATGTTTGTGGTGCTGCATTTTTTCGAAGTGCCCATTTAAAAATACATAAAACAATGCATACAGGAGAGAAGCCATACAAGTGTGATGTTTGTGGAGCTGCATTTAGTAATAGTGCATATCTAAAAATACATAAAAGAATTCATACAGGAGAGAAGCCGTACAAGTGTGATGTTTGTGGTGCTGCATTTAGTCATAGTAGATATCTACAAAAACATAAAAGAATTCATACAGGAGAGAGGCCGTACATGTGTGATGTTTGTGGTGCTGCATTTATTGAATGTGGATATCTAAAAATACATAAAAGAATTCATACAGGAGAGAAGCCGTACAAGTGTGATGTTTGTGGTGCTGCATTTACAAATAGTGGATGTCTAAAGAAACATAAAAGAATTCATACAGGAGAGAAGCCATACAAGTGTAACTTTTGTGGTGCTTTATTTAATAATAGTGGATGTCTAAAGAAACATAAAAGATTTCATACAGGAGAGACGCCATACAAGTGTGATGTTTGTGACTTGTGGTTGGCTCAAAGTACTGCACTGAAAAAACATAGGATAATACACACAACTGGATAACTTTATGGTTGTGATTTGTGTGGTGCTAAGTTGACTTGTCTGAAGTAATTTAGGACGCTTATAATAAAACATATGGTTGAGAGTCGTTTTGAGTGTGTTTGTGGTGCTGCATTTATTCAAAATAGTAGTCTAAAGAGACATAAAAGAATTCATACATGAGAGAAGCCTTACAAATGTTTTATTTGTGGTGTTGAGTTTACTGACAAATTTGACGTGAATATACATAAAATGTTTCATAAAAGCGAGAAGCCATTCAAGTGTTTTATTTGTGGTTTGGGATTTAATGAGTGATGGTGACTTGAAGAGACACAAATAAACCTGTACAAAAGAGAAGCATTTCTGGTATGATATTTGTGGAGTAGAGTTTAGTGACAGATGTGATGTTTGTGGAGTAGAGTTTAGTGACAGATGTAGGCTAAAAAACACAAAGGAACTCACATGTGAATGAATTGTTGGGTCTCTTTTGACATTCTTCTGCTATAGAAAAGTTTGGCTACACAAATGGACACTTTACAACATAAGTGTAAAGTCTTTTACACTAGAGAAATTCGACACCACTATTGGTCACTTAACATAATATAGAGATGTTTGGCTCTACTATTATTCGGTCACATTACACTATGAGTGGAGAGTCTTCTATTGTAGAGAGTTTGACCTACTGTTAGTTTGACCTTACAGCATGAGTGGAAAGCCTTCTACAGTAGAGAAGTTGACCTACTGTTAGTGTGAGCTTACAGCGTGAGTGGAGAGACTTCTACTGTAGAGAGGTTGATCTATTGTTAGTGTGGCCTTCCAGCATGAGTGGAGAGCCTTTTACTGAAGAGAGGTTGACCTACTGTTAGTGTGACCTTACAGCACGAGTGGAGAGCCTTCTATTGTAGAGAGGTTGACCTATTGTTAGTTTGACCTTACATCATGAGTGGAGAGCCTTCTACTGTAAAGAGGTTGACCTATTGTTAGTGTGACATTATAACATGAGTAGAGAGCCTTCTACAGTGGAGATGTTGACCTACTGTTAGTGTGACCTTGCAGAATGAGTGGAAAGCCTTCTACTGTAGAAAGGTTGACCTATTGTTAGTGTGACTTTACAGCATGTGTGGAAAGTCTTCTACTGTAAAGAGGTTGACCTATTGTTAGTGTGACCTTACAGCATAAGTGGAGAATCTTCTACAGTAGAGAAGTTGATCTATTGTTAGTGTGACCTTAAGGCATGAGTGGAGAGCCTTCTACTGTAGAGAGGTTGACCTATTGTTATGTAAATAAACTTGACCATTGGGTGTATGTTATATAAATAAACTATGTTAAATATTTTCATCTTCAAACATTTTATTCATTCAGTGTTTGTCTGAACCGAGAATGTTGGGTCTTTTTTCTGCTGCTGTGTTGGGGTTTTTTGGTCCTGCTAGATCTGAAGTCCTATCGCTAGGACAAAGTCCACACTTCTCTCCAGATCCGGCTCAGCTTATGCGTCATCCCAACTCCCTCTGGCTATGTTTCCCATCATAGGTCTCTGTGTATTGGGCAGTCTTGTAGGATGTGTTCAGGTCTGGACTCCGGCAGTTCCATATGGGCAGTCACTTGTGTGTGATATCTTGAGCCGATGTAAGTGACCCAATAGTCTGCAGTGGCCTGTTCTCAGGCGAAAGATGGTGATTTGTTGGTGTCTGTGGATTGTTGGTGTCTGTGGAGTTGATGGATTGTTGGTGTCTGTGGAGCTGGTGGATTGTTGGTGTCTGTGGAGCTGGGAGATTGTTGGTATCTGTGGAGCTGGTGGATTGTTGGAGTCTGTGGGGCTGGGTGATTGTTGGTGTCTGTGGAGATGGGGGATTGTTGGTGTTCGTGGAGATGGGGGATTGTTGGTGTTTGTGGAGATGGGGGATTGTTGGTGTCTGTGGAGATGGATGATTGTTGGTGTCTGTGGAGCTGGGGGATTGTTGGTGGATTGGGTCACGTCCATTTCTTTCTTCCATTTTGAGTTGTACTGATTGTGTATGCTGGTTTTTGCCTCTCGGTAAGACACTGCATGGATAAGTTGCTTCATCTTGCCACCTGCTATGGACAGGGCATCTCTCATTCCCTGTGATTCCACAATACGAGGGTAGCCACTGAAGAGGTTCTTTGTTGAGCTCTTATCTGATTTCCCGCAACATTTGTTCACCTCTAATGTTTTGTATTGCTTCCAGTAGTGATCTGAAGTCTGTAAAGAATACAATCTGGGTTGGCGGGTGTTTGTCTGGTGAACATTCTTAGTGCCTGTAGGAGCGCCATAGACTTTGTCTTAAGGATGGAAGAAATCTTCCCAGTAGGGAAAGCTCTATTGGTTATTTTCCCATTGTTGTATCTTACAAAAATGCCTCCTCCACCATCCTTAACTGCACCCTGTGCAGATCCATCTGTGAATACGGGAGGCCAGTCCTTAGGGCTGTATTTTCATTCAATCAGATTCTTTTAGATATTTAGCCTGGCAACTTTTCTTTTTTAATCCTGGGATCTCTGTGGTTATTAGGATGTCTTCATGGCAATAGTTTGGCTCCTCTTAGTCAGTCAGTATTTCCATTTCTGTGAATTGCTTTGGGAGGTTTCCATGGGAACGCTGCAGGTGTTTTGAGTTGTGTAAAAAAAACTGAAGTTTGGCTTTCATAGAATGATTTGGCATGCGTTTCAGCTTCTCACTGTGCACAAACACCTTCTCACTGTGCATAAACATCTCACTGTGCACAAACACCTTCTCACTGTGCACAAACACCTTCTCACTGTCCACAAACACCTTCTCACTTTGCATAAACACCTCACTGTGCACAAACACCTTCTCACTGTGCACAAACACCTTCTCACTGTGCATAAACACCTTCTCACTGTGCACAAACACCTTCTCATCCCATTTGCTGTTGAGGGAGCATAGTTTCATCTGTGATTAGTCTGAGGCCTTTTGGACAACGTTCTGTGTTTGTTTTGGACGCAATCGCCCAGACTGACATGCCATATTACAATGCTGGCATAACTGTGCCTGTGTATAAATGTTTTTGAATGCTGGTGTTAGCTTTCCTGCTTGTACCATCCAGCTTCTTCATGTGGGAGAGTTTCCTGGTGGCTTTTTGCTCAACGGCAATTTAGGAATTAGGTTAGATTGTCACATCACCATGCCTGTAGATGCGTGTGTCCTAATTGTTCCCGGTGTCTGCATCATAGCTAACACACTCCGTCTTTGGCAGACTGGGTTGTGTTATGTATTCTGGGTTGTCTGCCATAGTCTGTCCATCTCCTGGTGGTGACTGCACGACAGCAGGCTGGGTTTCTCCCATAGTCTGTTTATCTCGTGGTGGTAACTGCAAGGCAGCAGGCTGGATTGTCTCCCATAGCCTGTCCGTCTCCCTGTGGTAACTGCAAGGCAGCAGGCTGGATTGTCTCCCATAGCCTGTCCGTCTCCCTGTGGTAACTGCAAGGCAGCAGGCTGGATTGTCTCCCATAGCCTGTCCGTCTCCCTGTGGTGACTGCAATACAGCAGGCTGGGTTGTCTCCTATAGCCTGTCCATCTGCCGGTGATAACTACAGCAGAACGGGCTGTCTCCCATAGCCTGTCCATCTCCTGGGGGTGACTGCAGCAGACTGAGCTGTCACCCATAGCCCTCCCATCTCCCGGTGGTGAATGCAGCAGACCGGGCTGTCTCCCATAGCCCTCCCATCTCCCGGTGGTGACTGCAGTAGGTTGGTTTCTTTACCACGCTTACTTCCCCATGACTAGAGCTTACAGCGGTTCCTGCTCGCTAGAATGTACCCGTCATAAAACATGTGGGGGCAACAGTGCCATATGTTGCCCCACAGTCCTGCTGAGATACATTGATATTTTTAGTCGGTCACTGCTTGTCCATCCAGTTATACCTGGCTTAGATCACAGCTGACACACTATATCTGGGGGAGGTCAACCATCCACCACCTGTGAGCGTGCCTGGTTGGGGTCTGTCACCCCTGTCCTCCAGGGTTGGTTCTGCTATTACTGAAGGTTGGTTTGTTACCTCTATAGTCTTAGAACAGTTCAAATGGGCCGGACAGATGAGTCAAGTAAGACAGCTTGCTTAGGATAGATAACTCAGCTTGCCTAGGATAGATAACTCAGCTTGCCCAGGATAGATAACTCAGTTTTCCCAGGATAGATAACTCAGCTTACCCAGGATAGATAACTCAGTTTGCCCAGTCAACAATGTCCCAGAATGATGATCGGAGGCAGTCTCGAGGATTTTGTTGTCCAAAGGTTTTCCGATTATGCTCCATTGTACTTTTGGTAACATTGGTCTTCTCTGCTCCTGACTTGTGTAAGTATATACATGTGCGGTTTTGAAAAACACAAAATATTAAAATCCATTTTTACCTTAATACAAAGTTCCAAAAGTACACAAATTTGTTACTGTTCCCTGTCATCCATCTTTAGTCATTTTTCCCAGACACCGCCAAATTTTTATGATTTCATTCGACAGCACCAGTGAGAATTAATCTCACCCCTTCACACCAAAACAAAACACCTCAAACACACACACGCGCACGATAATGCACACACATACAAAATAAAAACATTTAAAAAATAAAAAAATAATTTTTTAAATGGCAGAAAATGAAATACTCAGTATGAACATCCGCGGTAACCGCGAGAAGTTAAATGAGCTCATATGCCTCGCAAAAAAAACACAAACCAGACTTTTTAATGGTCCAGGAAACTAACATACGTACAGATCAACATTCAGCACACATTACAACACAACTAGGGATGCAACATTCATGCTTCAGCCTCAGTACACAGCGACTAGGCTCAGGAGTAGCCATTATAAAAACATCGGACAGGTGGGAAAATAACAAACCATTTATGACATTACTCATACACGAGGACCAACAGTGCAGTGTACAAGGCAGATATATACACCAACACACACATTTTATCAGAGACATTATCAATCTCACACACAAGGACCAACAGTGCAGTGTACCAGGCAGAAATATACACCAACACACACATTTTATCAGAGACATTATCAATCTCACACACAAGGACCAACAGTGCAGTGTACCAGGCAGAAATATACACCAACACACACATTTTATCAGAGACATTATCAATCTCACACACCTGAACCAACAGTGCATTGCACAAGACAGAAATATACACCAACACACACATTTTATAAGAGACATTATCAATCTCACACACCTGAACCAACAGTGCATTGCACAAGACAGAAATATACAACAACACACACATTTTATCAGAGACATTATCAATCTCACACACGAGAAAAACATAAAATCATAAATCCTTTCCCTAGATCAAGAAAAAGCTTTCGATAGGATATCCCATAGTACCTCCATAAAGTCCTCGAGAGTTGCAACATAGGAGACCATTTTAGAAAATGGATAAAAAATATGTAAGCAAAGCCTGAAAGCATGGTACTGGTAAACCACCAGGTTACAAGTGCCTTTCGGCTAACGAGATCAGTGAGACAGGGATGTTTCCTCTCCCCATTGCTCTATACCCATGGCTTGGAGCCACTATTAGAGAAAATCCGACAAGACAGCTCCGTAAAAGGCATACACATACATGGAGTGAAGGAGAAGAAATTGCTTACCTACGCAGACGATACCGTGTTCTTCCCCCCAGATTAACATCAATAGAAAACATTCTAAACACTTTTGCACACTTTAGCAAAGACAGTGGGGCAAAAATAAATATACAAAAATCCACTATAATGGTCATAGACCAGTGAAAAAACAAAGTAGACTTTCCTTTTGTTCTAAAAATAACAGACTGCATGAAATTGTACGGCATAACCTTCCCATTTGACCCCAACCACATACACCACGACACATGGACAAAATTAACGACCAAAATAAAAGACATGCTACAAAGATACAGGTACAAAACAGCCCCAATTTGTGGCCGTAGCATAATAGTAAACACATACATCATCCCCAAATTAATCTACACAGCCACAGTGTTTGAACCCTCACAGCAGACTATCAAGGATATCAACAAACTCATTAGGGGTTTCATTTTCGCAAACACCATGCACATCATAAGGACAATTCACTTGGAATGTTGAAAACCATGTGGAACTCCAAGGAAATAAAAAGAAAGACAAAAATATGGATTATCAATCTAAATGTGAAGCCAGTCCTGCTGTATTGAGTGGAAACCTGGAGGATGACCAAAGGCAATGACAGGAGACTGCAGGGTTTTGTCAACAGATGCCTGTGAAAGATTCTTGGTATAAAATGGTTGGACAAAGTTCCAAACGACAGACTGTGGGAGAGAACAGGACAAGGTAAATTGGAACAGGACATCTAAGGAAGAAAGTGGAGATAGATTGGTCATACATTAAGAAAGACACAGGCCAGTATCACCAGGCAATAACTTTCATGGAACCCCCAGGGAAGAAGAGGCAAAGGAAGACCAAGGAATACATGGAGACGAAATCTGGAGGCCGAAGTAAAGAAAACAAGAAAAAGCTGTAAGGAAGTGGAAATAATTGCACAAGATAGAGCTGCTTGGCGAAGGTTGATGACCTATGTACCCATGGGTGATGGAAATCCACAGAAAAGATAAAATCTAGAATTATATTTCAATCTCCTGAAACAATTTCCAGAAAATATAAATCTGCTTTCTAATAATCGATTTCTGCAGGTCGTTGGACTCGAAAATAGGTAGCTATCAGTTCTGTAACCAGACTGGGCTAGCGCACTGATACACTGAGCATGTTTGATAGAACTATAGTTATTTGATCAAACCTTGGCATCTCTGACCTCTCGGTGATACACTGAGCATGTTTGATAGAACTATAGTTATTTTATCAAACCTTTGCCTCTCGATGATACACTGAGCATGTTTGATAGAACTATAGTTATTTGATCAAACCTTGGCATCTCTGGCCTCTCGATGATACACTGAGCATGTTTGATAGAACTATAGTTATTTGATCAAACCTTGGCATCTCTGGCCTCTCGATGATACACTGAGAATGTTTGATAGAACTATAGTTATTTGATCAAACCTTGGTATCTTTGGCCTCTCGATGATACACTAAGCATGTTTGATAGAACTATAGTTATTTGATCAAACCTTGGGCATCGCTGGTCTCTCAGTGATACACTGAGCATATTTGATAGAATAGTTATTTGATCAAACCTTGGCATCTCTGGCCTCTCGATGGCCTCTGGCTTCCCCAATTCAGAGTTTGAGAAGCTCGATCAAACAGGAGAGATTCTTTGTCAAAGGTTTACTGAGCGACCAACAGAATGCCGTCTAAATGTCAACTAATTGGCACACACACACAGATGAAAGAAACAATTGTTTTCGTACTTTTTGTGTTGAAAGGAAAATGTTAAAATTGGAGAACTGTATTCGTGTGTGGAGACCGTATCACAGAGTGGATATAGACATGATAGAAAGAATACAAAGAAGA
This sequence comes from Ariolimax columbianus, assembly GCA_036924085.1. Taxonomy (NCBI): domain Eukaryota; kingdom Metazoa; phylum Mollusca; class Gastropoda; order Stylommatophora; family Arionidae; genus Ariolimax; species Ariolimax columbianus. The sequence continues at coordinate 31,700,242 of JAVGWX010000025.1, forward strand.
GCTACAAAAATGATCGTGGATTCCAGAATTATAGTTATGAGGAGAGAAAACTAGTCTGCGATGTCTAGAAAAGAGAATAATTCTCGGTGACAATACAGGTTTATCAATTAATCAATGGAAAGGATAAATACTCTGTAGAGCCTTCTAAACCAGTATAAAGAAGTTAAGTGAAGTACGACTAGCTTTTCATTAAATGAGAACGGAGCCACAGCCATAACCTTCCCAAAATGGCCTCGAGACAAACATTTGTAGATTAGAGCGAGTCGCTGTCTTGTTTATGCTGTCTGGTCTCGTCAGGAAAGTCTTGCGCTGGGGTTTGATTCTGTCTGTGAAAGGGACCAGGAAAAGTCCAGGTAAGTACAGCACGACGTGAGCTCTTCACTATCATTTACTGTTGGTGATTACCTGAGACAAAGTGACTAGACCGCGTGTCTCCTGTCGGTGAGTGTGTCATGTGAGTCACATGCCGAGATAATCAATATATTGTCCACTCAACTCTATATTTTCAGTTTCACCCTGATATTGTTTATACATAACAAAGCAACGATGGAAGTCCATTGACAAACTGTAGAAACTAATTTTCTCAATTGTTAACATAAATGATAAGGTTATGGCTTCGTGGATCTGATCAATATAATGTCAACTGCACCTCCTTTTTGGAATCAACTTTGCCCAAGTCCCTAGTCTATATTTTTCTCTATAGCCCTATTGCGATTTTTTAAATAGACAAAAAAATCATAACTTTTTTCGGGAAAGACACAGAGACATGGTTGATATATCATTGGATTGCATTTTTCTTGGGCTTTCTAACAGTTGTATTTGTAATGCTGTAGAGTCAATTTGAAATTTTTATCAAAGTGCCTAGTCAATCATGGCCATTTTGAAGATAGTTGATTGCACTATTTTAACAGTGATCACTTTATCTGAGTCTATATGTTTTGTGATTATTTTCAATATGTTTATCTCTAAAACTGACGCATACAACAAAAAGAACAAAACATACACAATGAAAAATCATTTATTTCTCCACACACACAAAAATCAAATCTATAGATCATCAAATACAAATGTTCTATGCTTTTCATATTCTGCAGCCCTAGAAAAACAAACCTAAAAAATGTTGCACAAAAACAGGGTAGATGCTACGGAAAGAGGCAATTTTTAGAATGCAGAGTGGTGAAGGTTTTAATAAGAATTCAGTCATTATGACTTAAGCCCACCACAAAAATAATAATTGTGGGCTTCAATGTATTGTCCGTCATATTGTGTGGGGGATAATAAAGAACACAACAAAATGGTTCATTCTTTCATCAATAGGAACCTGAGCTGAATGTTGGATTAAAATGGTCCTTAATGTTGATGTGTGAAAAATAACTGGACTGAAATCTGTAGCACGGGATGTAAGAAGACGACACTGGCTTTGGAGAGGACACATATTATGGAGAACAGCTGATATCATTACAAGACAAGCTCTGTTTAAGAATCCCCTAGACAAGAGCAGTAGAGGCAGAGATAAACACACTGGAGAAGAGAACTTCCAACAAACATAAAGGCAGAAGGAAAGACATGAATCGAGCTGGAATGGGTGGCTCAGGACAAGAAGACTTGGCATGTATTTTTTTAAGCGCCTGTGCTCCGAGGGATTTGCTAGCTTTTGATTGATTGAAATGTATTTTTTAGAAAACTTTTTTAACAACTTATTTGTTAAACTTCCCTGGCCCTGTCAGTGGCTTATGTTCTTTCTTCTTCATTGTGCTGTTCCTGTTTTGTCTTTCAGCATCACGTTTTGAAGAGATCTCTGAAACGAGCCTGACCCTGTGCCTCATACACATTACACAGTAGCAATCACCGACTGATATTTCTGTAATCCTTTTTTGTGATCGGTCTTTGATCTTGATCCCCCATTGCATCTAAATAGCATTGCTTGTTAGGGGCTGTTGTGTGGTGGTAAACTTGTTATATGTCCAAACCATTTTATTTGTTGTCTTTTGATGTAATCTAATATTGGTGTAGTTCAATAGTTGGTTCTAACTCCTTGCTCATGTTAATGTTGGTATCTTGTGTGTCATTGTTCCCAGTTGTTTGTAAGTTGAGAAGTCCTTTAAAATAATTCTAACATCTGTTCAGGACCAGCTGTGGGTCATTGTTCCCAGTTTGTAAGTCTAGAAGTCCTTTAAAATAATTCTAACATCTGTTCAGGACCAGTTGTGGGTCATTTATTTCGATTCCATTTTTGCCATTTATAATTTCTGTTGGATTGAAGCAATCATCTCTTCCTCCCATATTTTTTGTAGAAAATTCTTGCTGTGTTTTTGTAGTCCAAATTCAGAATTTCCCCATACTGTTTTCATGATTTAGTTTTAGCGTCCTTAATTACCATGAATATGTTGAGGAGTGAAAATTACAATGAATCAGCAATACTGATTATGTTAAAAACTTTGCATGATTTTTTTCTGATCCAAATAAATGTTGAAATCTGCGGACAAGAAAGTTGTTGCCAGAAATAGGTATTTGACTTGAATCATGTCAGTGTTAATTAATTCTTTTTTATGTCATAAAAGACAGATAGGAAACGTGCAGGCCGGAGGCAGGAAAGTCAAAAAAGACGCAGACATGAAAGAGACAAATCAGGTACTGCTGTGAACCTTCTCTTCTGTAACTTCAGTGTTTAGTTAAGTTACAGTTACTTGTTGTGAAGCTTTTCACCTCTCTAAATGGCAAATTACTTAGTGTACTAGTCAATAAATAACAATCAAGATGCATATCATTCAATTGTACTCAAATTGGTAACGAGAATCTGCAAAACTGGAACTGAAAAACGAAACGTTAAAACGAAGGAAAGGAAGACAAAAAAACAAGGAAGGCAGTAAGATAAGGAAGGAAGGCAATAAGACAAGGTAGGCAATAAGACAGAGAAGGCAAAAAGACATGGAAGGCAAAAAGACATGGAAGGCAGTAAGACAAGGAAGACAGTAAAAAGGAGAATTCAATAAGACAAGCAAAGGCAGTAAAAAAGGAAGGCAATAAGACAAGGAAGGAAGGCAGTGAGAGAAGATACTTTATTGACGATTGAAGTCACTGCCCTTTGTATTGCCACAGACCCAGCAAAGTGCTCCTCAGATGAAGAAAACAAGAATCTAATTAATGAAGATATTTGTAGCCTATTATTGTGAACAGGATACACAGGAACAGGCCAAGCAGACTGACAGGGCAGACAGGATCAACACTAACAACAGATAAGGGAGATAGACAGGATCAACACTAACAACAGATTAGGGAGATTGACAGGGCAGACAAAATCAACACTAACAACAGATAAGGGTGATTGACAGGGCAGACAGGATCAACACTAACAACAGATAAGGGAGATTGACAGGGCAGACATGATCAACACTAGCAACAGATAAGGGAGATTGACAGGGCAGACATGATCAACACTAGCAACAGATAAGGGAGATTGACAGGGCAGACAGGATCAACACTAACAACAGATAAGGGAGATTGACAGGGCAGACAGGATCAACACTAGCAACAGATAAGGGAGATAGACAGGATCAACACTAACAACAGATAAGGGAGATAGACAGGATCAACACTAACAACAGATAAGGGAGATAGACAGGATCAACACTAACAACAGATAAGGGAGATTGACAGGGCAGACATGATCAACACTAGCAACAGATAAGGGAGATTGACAGGGCAGACATGATCAACACTAGCAACAGATAAGGGAGATTGACAGGGCAGACAGGATCAACACTAACAACAGATAAGGGAGATTGACAGGGCAGACAGGATCAACACTAGCAACAGATAAGGGAGATAGACAGGATCAACACTAACAACAGATAAGGGAGATAGACAGGATCAACACTAACAACAGATAAGGGAGATAGACAGGATCAACACTAACAACAGATAAGGGAGATTGACAGGGCAGACATGATCAACACTAGCAACAGATAAGGGAGATTGACAGGGCAGACAGGATCAACACTAGCAACAGATAAGGGAGATTGACAGTGTAGATATTTGAAGAAATGCAGTTTGATCTACTTGGTAACTAACAGTGACAAAGATATAGGAACAACACTAAGCGTAACAAAGCCAGAATGACTTTCAATTCTCGTCCATTTTGGATTTTAACGGCATTCTCTCTCAGATAAATACGATCAGACTTATGTATTAATATTGTCCATATGGGTGAACAGCTTTGCTGCAGAGAAAGAGTGTCACATACAGAATGCAAACCTTCACCATCAGATGTCTCCATCACATCCAGACTATAAACCTCCACCAACAGATGTCTCCATCACATCCAGACTATAAACCTCTACCAACAGATGTCTCCACATCCAGACTGTAAACCTCTACCAACAGATGTCTCCACATCCAGACTATAAACCTCCACCAACAGATGTAGCCATCACATCCAGACTATAAACCTCTACCAACAGATGTCTCCACATCCAGACTGTAAACCTCTACCAACAGATGTCTCCACATCCAGACTATAAACCTCCACCAACAGATGTAGCCATCACATTCATACTACAAACCTCCACCAGATGTCTCCACATCCAGACTGCAAACCTTCACCAACAGATGTCTCCACTTAGATTTGGATGGTCAGATCCAAGAAATACCCTCATGTGTGTGGCAGGCAATATTGCAACTGGAGATTTAGAAGAGAAAGATGGATAGGATAGGACACAGCATCACAAGCTGTTTTTTTAATAAAAACTCCAGTTGCATTGACCTCTTTGCCTATTCCTCACTGGCTGCTCTTTGGTGTACCAGGTCTTCTCTTCCTTTATGGGGTTCTATTCCAGTGCATGCCTGGTTAAATTGTTTGGTTTCATTGTGAAGGTGTATCTTATCCAATACTACTTTCTCTTCATCTACATCTGCTTATGTTGTTGTTGAGTTTTTGGTTATATATGGGGGGGGGGGGGGTGTCAAGAGTATCTTCTATACTCCCCAGTAAATGTATTGGACCCATTGATAGTGTCATCACATGTTGGACCTATTAAAAGTGTCATCACATGTTGGACCCATTGATAGTGTCATCACATGTTGGACCCATTCATAGTGTCATCACATGTTGGACCCATTAATAGTGTCATCACATGTTGGACCCATTAATAGTGTCATCATATATTGTACTTTTGTGTTCAGGATTATGTGGAGACAAAACAAAAACAGGAAGTGACTGAGGATAACGTGGGCTGTAACAGAAGTAAGATGGTGGCTAATATTGTGTCTTCACCTGCATTTGAAAAGGTCAAATGTAAGTCTTCCCTATTCTGTGTTAAAATATGTTTTATGTTAGACAAGGATGTCTGCTGTTTCAAACTGGGGTTGGCAGTAATGTTGGCTGTCTCTAACTGGGGATGACGGTTATGTTGGCTGTCTCTAGCTGGGGTTGACATTGATGTTGGCTGTCTCTAGCTGGGGTTGACATTGATGTTGGCTGTCTCTAGCTGGGGTTGACATTGATGTTGGCTGTCTCTAACTGGGGTTGACATTGATGTTGACTGTCTCTAACTGGGGTTGACGGTGATGTTGGCTGTCTCTAACTGGGGTTGACATTGATGTTGGCTGTCTCTAGCTGGGGTTGACATTGATGTTGGCTGTCTCTAACTGGGGTTGACATTGATGTTGACTGTCTCTAACTGGGGTTGACGGTGATGTTGGCTGTCTCTAACTGGGGTTGACGGTGATGTTGACTCTCTCAAACTCTTTACTTTCTCCAGCTGGGATCAGACACAAATGTCTGCTGTCTCAAATTGTGATCAGACAAAGATATTTGCTGTCTCAAACTGTGATCAGACAGGGTTGTCTACTTCTCAAATTGTGGTTAGAAGTCTTATAACTGGACGTTCTACACAAGTATAGTTCGTTTGATGTATAATTTTAACGACATTTACACTTGTTTTGAATTGTATCAAAGTGAATCTTACCATTCAATGAAATTTGGATACCATGATCAAAGAAATTTTTGTTTTCTTTGCGTTAGCCTTATTTCTCTAATCTCCAAGGCGGTGTGCATTGCACTGTGGTTTTTATTTTGTGCCTGTTGGCTCAATTCAAACGACTTTCAGCTTGCATTTAATGTAAGGGTCAGCTTCCTCCTGACTTTTCTAAGGGTTTGCTTCCCCTGGGTAACAGACGGTGCTGTGATGGGGATCGAACCCAGCACCTTCTGGTTGTGAGCCGTGTCACTTAACCACTAGCCCACGCCGTCCCCTGACCAAAGACAGGATTTCATTATTTGATCAAACCAATGATCATGCATCTGAATTACACATAAATATTCAATAAACATCTGATTCAGACTTTGACGGGAGACCCAGATGAATTGGGTTTTTGTAATGTCTTTGAGAGATTTAACACAGAAATACACCCACAGCCGTATCAAAGATTATTTTTGCTCCGTATTTTTCTCTTCACATTAATGACATTATTATGAATACTTGATATCATAGATGGTTTCATTATGTGTGGCTTATCTGCAGATCATGATTTTAGCTGAATTTGTTTCATATTAATCAATTTTGTTTTGAATAAAACTTTCACCACAAAACGGCAAAGTTATTGCGGACTGAAAAAAGTTAACCCTGTGACCCCCAGATCCAGATGGACCAGTGTTGTGTAAATAGCCAGAGTCACCGCTATGGTGGTATAGCACACAAATCTTCTAAGAACGGGCAGAGTATGGGTAGACACTGCACAATTGGCACACGTCTTCCGGAATGTTACTTTCAAATGTTGGTGCACATGAACTGATCACACTGCAACACATTTTTATGAAATATTCGCGATGAAAAGGCGTGCAGAAAAACCAGTAAATGACTGTTCTAAAAGGTTAACAATGGAACAAGCTGTCGAGGTTGTTCTCAATGATTCGGAGGACGATGAATTAGATTTGGATGGTAACTATTCTGAAAGTGACATGAAAATGGAAACAGATGGTCATTTGAGTGATACTATGTGTTAGTGACAGACAGACCATCAGATCTTGTTGTGACAATTTGAGTTACAGGAATTCAGAGTGATTCATTCCTATAACAACTAGGTGGAGGTAGATCCAAACTAGAGGATGGCTGGGTCAGACAGCCCTCAGAGGACCATTGGACAGCCGTGATACTACTTGGGGCTATATAATACAAGACAAAGTTTAACTCATGCAGGCTGGGCATAGAGATAGAGAGAGAGACTGAGAATTTAGCTAGGGGTCTGTTTAGCTCGCCGACTTTATATAAGAGCGATTGATAGGCTGTCTTATGAATGTTAGAGAGATAGAATGAAATGCAGGGTGACTGAACCAGCATACACCTTTGAGTCTTGGCCAGCTGCTCTATAAGGTTTGTGTTTGGCACCCTGTGAGTAGGAGAGATCTGGATGTGTGTGTGGTGTGTGCAGGACACTGAGGGAACGATGTATGTTCTGGAGCGTGTGTATACGCAGATTTATTGAGTGTGTGATCACATGTGAGTATACGTTAATAGATTGAATGTGATCACCTGCCTGAAGATATCAGAATGCATAATGTAAAGATCACCCGACTGAGGGCATCTAAGTGTGAGTGAATGCACAGAATACGATCGTGAAGACGAGTTTTTGAGAGTGCAGATAAGGGGAGGGGAGTGTGCAGCTAGAACTGGGTTGGGTTATATTGGGGGCAATATTCAAAAGCTTTTACTTACAACCTCGGAATATTATTAATAATGTTGTGTATGTTCATTTGTAATAATCTTGTTCTTGTTGTTCTGTTTGCTTAATGTTGGTTTTGTTGTTGTTCTTGTTGTTCTGTTTGCTAAATGTTGGTTTTGTTGATGTTCTTGTTGTTCTGTTTGCTTAATGTTGGTTTTGTTGATGTTCTTGTTGTTCTGTTTGCTGAATGTTGGTTTTGTTGTTGTTCTGTTTGCTTAATGTTGGTTTTGTTGTTGTTCTGTTTGCTTAATGTTGGTTTTGTTGATGTTCTTGTTGTTCTGTTTGCTTAATGTTGGTTTTGTTGATGTTCTTGTTGTTCTGTTTGCTTAATGTTGGTTTTGTTGTTGTTCTTGTTGTTCTGTTTGCTTAATGTTGGTTTTGTTGTTGTTCTTGTTGTTCTGTTTGCTTAATGTTGGTTTTGTTCATGTTCTTGTTGTTCTGTTTGCTTAATGTTGGTTTTGTTCATGTTCTTGTTGTTCTGTTTGCTGAATGTTGGTTTTGTTGTTGTTCTTGTTGTTCTGTTTGCTTAATGTTGGTTTTGTTGTTGTTCTTGTTGTTCTGTTTGCTTAATGTTGGTTTTGTTGTTGTTCTTGTTGTTCTGTTTGCTTAATGTTGGTTTTGTTGATGTTCTTGTTGTTCTGTTTGCTTAATGTTGGTTTTGTTGTTGTTCTTGTTGTTCTGTTTGCTTAATGTTGGTTTTGTTGTTGTTCTTGTTGTTCTGTTTGCTTAATGTTGGTTTTGTTGATGTTCTTGTTGTTCTGTTTGCTTAATGTTGGTTTTGTTGATGTTCTTGTTGTTCTGTTTGCTTAATGTTGGTTTTGTTGTTGTTCTTGTTGTTCTGTTTGCTTAATGTTGGTTTTGTTGTTGTTCTTGTTGTTCTGTTTGCTTAATGTTGGTTTTGTTGATAATCTTGTCATAAATATGCCACCTGCTGTTACTATGCTATTTGCTGTGTGTGGTCGGGGATGATGTGGATGCATGTGGTAACATTCTAGATAGCTAAACCACTGTTAAAACACTTTACGCCGCTGCAACAAGATAACTCAATTGGTTGAGCAGGTGAGGAGCAAGAAACCAACCAGCTACTATACCAAAAATTATAAAAGTCTATCAGTGCCAGAGATGAAAGCATTTTTGGACTGCGTCTTCAAATGGAACACAGTGTGAGTAAACCAGGTTACGAGGAGTACTGGTCTAGCTCGTCTGCTAACTTCGTGTCTCATACTCCTGGTTTCCACACTGTCGTGGACCGTGATCGCTTCCTTGCTCTCTGGACATTTCTTCATGTTATTGATGAGGAGGACCCTGCTCTGGATCAAGCAGATAAACCTGACAAAGTGAGGACCATGTTGGATGTGTTGCTACCACTATTATTCGCCTTCACAGCAAGTGAGCTTAGACAAAGGTATGATCCACCCGAAGAGCAGACTTGACTTCAAACAGTAAATCAAGTCAAAGCCCATAATATGGGGAATAAAGGCTTACATGGCTTGGGAAGCAAGCTCTGGCTGTATTCTGAATCTGGAAACCTACACTAGAAAAGCAGGCACTATTATTCCAGAACTTGGTGTTGTTGGTAGCATCATTATCATAATTTTTTAACTTCTGGGAATCTGGTAAACAAAAACCATATTGTAGTCATGGACAGATTCTGCAGCAGTGTAACTCTCTTTGACAAGTTGTACACTGGTTATGGTACAGTACACTGGTTATGGTACACTTGCTGTAGGTACAGTACACTGGTTATGGTACACTCGCTGTAGGTACAGTACGCTGATTATGGTACACTTGCTGTAGGTACAGCAATGACAAATAGGACATTTTATTCTAAAGTACTGGCAGGAAAGAAGAAAATGGACAGGGGTCATTCAGAATTTATTTGCCATCACAACATTGTTTGCCTTGTCTGGATGGACCAAAGACGTGTTAATTTTATATTAAGCTACAACAACCCAACAGAAACTGGAACTGTTAGAAGGAGAAGAAAGGACGGAACAGCTGTAGATGTTCCAACTCCTCAACCTTGTATTGATTGTAATGTTTTCATGGGAGGCACAGATGTCAACGACCAAATTTGTCGTCTCAACAAGACACGACGGCATTATTGCTGGCCAAGGCAGCTCATTGTGAAATTCTTTATGGGGACATACAATAATGCCTACATAGTTATGGATCATTATAGTCCCCACAATACAACAGGAAGTAGCTACATGACATTTGGGAGGTGATCAGTGAGTCTACATGCTGGGAGGACTGACATAAAAAGCAGTAATATTGGAGGTGATCAGTGAGTCTACATGCTGGGAGGACTGACATAATAAGCAGGAATATTGGAGGTGATCAGTGAGTCTACATGCTGGGAGGACTGACATAATAAGCAAGAATATTGGAGGTGATCAGTGAGTCTACATGCTGGGAGGACTGACATAATAAGCAGGAATATTGGAGGTGATCAGTGAGTCTACAAGCTGGGAGGACTGACATAATAAGCAGTAATATTGGAGGTGATCAGTGAGTCTACATGCTGGGAGGACTGACATAATAAGCAGGAATATTGGAGGTGATCAGTGAGTCTACATGCTGGGAGGACTGACATAATAAGCAAGAATATTGGAGGTGATCAGTGAGTCTACAAGCTGGGAGGACTGACATAATAAGCAGGAATATTGGAGGTGATCAGTGAGTCTACAAGCTGGGAGGACTGACATAATAAGCAGGAATATTGGAGGTGATCAGTGGGTCTACAAGCTGGGAGATCTGAGATAATAAGCAGGAATATTGGAGGTGATCAAGTCAGTCTATTTGAGATAGAATAACTGAAACAGATCACTTAGTTTTGTTGAGATGTCAATTTTTTTGCATTTTTACTTCAGGAGACCAGACAAATAAGGTTTTACAGGTCAGGTCAGGAGCCCAGAGGAATAGGGTTTTACAGACCAGATAACCAGGGTTTAAAGGGTTATTACTGTATTCTCTGATTATTTTCTGCAATCATCTTCCCTAGATTGTGAGGTGTGCAAGCTGAAACCTGTAGGAGGCTGTTCCGTGCATGGACCTACCATTTTTATTGATTATGATGAGGTAATGTATACAGTCCATTAGAAGGTGTTGTCATTGTGAGATTGGTGGCAGAGTTTGATGGGAGATGTGCTGTGGGCTTTCACAGTCTCTCAATCCTGTCTTTACCCTAGGCTGTACTTCTCACTGTGAGAGACTGGGAAAGTTTTGTGGGGTTCTGTGAAAGTCCTGTGTGGGTTTATGAACCAATGAGAGTTTGGGAATCTGTCAATTTGGGGAGAGGGTTGGGGGGATCTTTGAACCAATGAAGCCTTTAAAAGTAATATGGTAATCTGAAAGTCCAGCTGTGGTCTAAACCCGAGACAGGTTGTTAAAGTTCTGTGTGAATATGTGAACCCTTTGTCACTTCTTTCCTTTTTACAATTATCATAATCACTACCCGATACTTTCATTATGACAAGATATGGTTTAAGATGAGACACAAATAAACGAAAGATGTGTAGGAGCTGTCTTGTATTAAAAAGGGCGGAGATTGTACTCATATCCGAGTTCTCAAGTTCCCAATATAGCATAGCTCTGCTGCATAAAATATCACTACTGACTCCTGATGTTGGACATTGTCTTGAGCTGCACGCAGGAGACTACAGCTGCGTTGACCTCTTATACTACTAGTAGCTAGCTGTTTTTTGGTGTACCCACTTTTCTCTTCCTGTGTGGGTTCTAGTCAACTGCATGTCTGGTTTTATTGTTAGGTTTCGTTGTGAAGGTGTATCTTGTCTATTTAAACTTTTTCTTCATCTCGCTCTGCTTTGGTTGTTGGACCCATTGATAGTGTCATCTCATGTTGGACCCATTGATAGTGTCATCACATGTTGGACCCATTGATAGTGTCATCTCATGTTGGACCCATTGATAGTGTCATCACATGTCGGACCCATTGATAGTGTATTCACATGTTGGACCAATTGATAGTGTCATCACATCTTGGACCTATTAATAGTGTCATCACATGTTGGACCCATTGAAAGTGTCATCACATGTTGGACCCATTGATAATGTCATTATATGTTGTCCTTTTGTGTTCAGGATTATGTGGAGACAAAACGGACACAGGAAGTGACTGAGGATAACGTGGGCTGTAACAAAAAGAAGATGGTGGCTAATATTGTGTCTTCACCTGGTTTTGATAAGGTCAAATGTAAGTCTTCCATATTCTGTGTTCAATTATGTTTATGTTAGACATACATGTCTGCTGTCTGAAACTTGAGTTGACTGTAATGGTAGCTGTCTCAAACTGGGGTTGAAAGTGATGTTGGCTGTCTCAAACTGGGATCAGACAGGGATATATGCTGTCTGAAACTGGGATCAGATAGGGATGTCGACTGTCTTCAAGTATCTTCCTCATGGACTGGGTGATGCAACAAACTGGGGTCAGTATTATTTCCTGCAAATATTCCGTTTCTTTGAGAAGATTAGGACAGAGCTGTTAGGTAGGATATCAGTTTCCTAACCTGGAAGACATTGGTTTAAATCCCAATAAGATCTAGTTTTATTGCTTTCTGAAGTGAAATAAACATCTAGTCTGCACACTGTGTTGTGACTGCAGCGTTAAGCTGACTGAATTCTGGACTTCTTTAAATTGTCCATGGTGTATCCTAGCTATGGGAAAATGTCTTCATGGTCGTTTGTTGTTGTTAAGTCTGTAACTTTTTGTTGTGAGGCATCAGTGGTACACAGAACGTTTTTAGACAGGTACGGTACGGTAGGTGTTAGTGGTACCCAGAACTATTTCAGCCAGGTATGGGATGCATCAGTGGTACCTAGAACATTTTTGGCCTGGTACGGTAGGCATCAATGGTACCCAGAACTATTTCAGCAAGGTATGGGATGCATCAGTGGCACCCAGAATGTTTTAAGCGAGATACGGTAGGCAACAATGGCACCCAGAACAGATCTTTCATTTCAATGAAATTTTGATGCCAGGACCAAAGACATGATCTAATTATTTGATCTGACCAATGATTGTGCATCTGGAGAACACATAAAATTCAACAAACATCTGATTCAGACTTTCACCGGAGACACAGAAGAAATGAGTTGTAGGAGATTTAACTCAGAAATAAACCCACAGCCGTGAGTATTAAATATTATTTTTGCTCCGTACTTTCCCCTCCACATTAATGACATGAATACTCGATGTCATAGATGGTTTCATTGTGTGTGTCTTACGATCTACAGATCATGATTTTAGTTGAATTTGTTTCATATTAACCAATTTTATTTTGAATAAATCTATTTGACATACACAGTTGTGGTACTTGCCTCTGACTGAAAGACACAAATCGGGAAAGTTATTGCGGACTGGAAAGGGTTATTACTGTATTCTCTGATTATTTCCTGAATTAATTTCTGCAATCATCTTCCCTAGATTGTGAGGTGTGCAAGCTGAAACCTGTAGGAGGCTGTTCCGTGCATGGACCTACCATTTTTATTGATTATGATGAGGTAATGTATACAGTCCATTAGAAGGTGTTGTCATTTTGGGATTGGTGGCAGAGTTCATGGGGGATGTGCTGTGGGCTTTCACAGTCTCTCAATCCTGTCTTCACCCTAGGCTGTGGTTCTCACCATGACATGGGAAAGTTGTGTGGAGCTCTTAAATCCTATGGGGTTCCGTGAAAGTCCTGTGTGGGTTTATGAACTCATAGAAGGTGGACTTGGGTCCTCCAGGCAGTTGTGCTATTCTTGGCTTCATCTGCAATGTATATGTATCATACTTACCACAACGAGGATCACGCTGATTCCTGACACTGACTAACATGTCAGATCAGTATATTTTGCCTGGCCAGACGTTAGTTGTCCTTCCCTAGTCCTATGCTAATCTGACAGTCTAGCAGAGGTCTGAACTCCTGAGAGTTAGAGGCCATGTTACAAAAGATGGATATGGCAGGACACAAACCACAATAGATGTACAGGATAGGACATAAATCACAAAAGATGGATAGGATAGGACACAGCATCACAAAAGATGGATAGGATAGGACACAGCATCACAAAAGATGGATAGGATAGGACACAGCATCACAAAAGATGGATAGGATAGGACACAGCATCACAAAAGATGGATAGGATAGGACACAGCATCACATAAGATGGATATGATAGGACACAGCATCACATAAGATGGATATGATAGGACACAGCATCACAAAAGATGGATAGGATAATACACAGCATCACATAAGATGGATAGGACATAGCATGTCAAGCTGTCTTGTATAAAGAGGTGTAGAGATTGTACTCATATCCAAGTCCTCGTTCCCAGTGGAGCATAGCACATACTATTTTTCAGCAGCTGTTCTTTGATGTACCCATTCTTTTCTTCCTGTGTGGGTTCTAATCCAGTGCATGTCTGGTTATATTGTTAGGTTTCATTGTGAAGGTGTATCCTATCCATTTCCACTTTCTCTTCATCTCCGTCTGCTTTGGTTGTTGTCATGTTTTGGTCATAGATACATGGTTGCTGGCTGTGGTAGTCCCTGATGAAGTCCTGGTAATGGTGAAATACTAGTGCTTGTCTCTGGTCTCATCATCTCAAGCTGTATTGTATCCTTGTCTGTTATTACTTAAATATTTATCTCGGATTGATTAACCTTCTTGCTCCAGCTGCAGCAAAGAGTCACTTCAACAGCTAGCTCCCATACAGGAAGCCTGTCTGTATATATTTGCAGAGGTGGTTTCAATAGCAAAGGGTTTAACCCTTTCCAGTCCGCACTAATTTTGTTGATTTGGATCTTTCAGTCCAGGTTCTGCAACTCTGTATGTCAAAAAGTGTTATTCAAAATAAAATTAATAAATATTAAACAAATCGAGCTAAAATGAGGATCTAAATATGTTTAGGCACAAAATTAAACGATCTACAACATAATAAAGATGGTATGTTAGTATAAAGCCTTAAATGGATTTAATGAGAAGGTGGAAATACGAGAGGAAAATAAATGTTGGACTAACAACTTTTTTGTATCTTTCTCCTCATTACCTTTGTCAAAGTTCTGTGTCCCAGTCAATCCATGTCTTCTGTATCCCAGTCATTCCCTATGTCCTGTGTCTCAGTCAAAGTCCTATTCTGCTGTGTCCCAGTCAAAGTCCCTTTCTTCTGTGTCCCAGTCAAAGTCCTATTCTGCTGTGTCCCAGTCAAAGTCCCTTTCTTCTGTGTCCCAGTCAGTCCTTTTGTGCTGTGTATCAGTCAGTCCCTTTCTTCTGTGTTCCAGTCAAAGTCCCTTCTGTATCCCCATCAAAGTCACTTTCTTCTGTGTCCCAGTCAGTCCCTTTTTTCTGTGTCCCAGTCAAAGTCCCTTTCTTCTGTATCCCAGTCAAAGTCCCTTTTTTCTGTGTCCCAATCAAAGTCCCTTTCTTCTGTGTCCTGGTGAAAGTCCCTTTCTTCTGTGTCCCAGTCAGTCCCTGTGTCCCAGTCAAAGTCCTTTTGTCCTGTGTCCCAGTCAGTCCATTTCTTCTGTATCCCAGCCAGTCCCTTTCTTCTGTATCCCAGTCAGTCCCTTTCTTCTGTATCCCAATCAGTCAGGTTTGTGCTGAATATCCTTGTATAATCAAGATGGATGATCAGTGGTCTGATCAAATAATAAATCATTTCTCTGGACTTGGTCCAACTTTTCTAGCAATAAATGTTTACCTTTTGAAAATAACTCTACAGTTCTGCAAATTAAAAGAAAGAACGGAAACGCGTGTTTTCGAAGCTGAAAGTGAAGTTTTGAGGATCGTCGTTGCTGACTGAACCAAGCTATAAAGAGTTGATAATGAGGTTGCTATAGACCCATGCACAGCCCTCTGTAGTCCTTTTATTACCACCTGGGGTGGGGGGGGGGGTCGGTCTACAGGGCTTCTATTCTTTTCAACCCAGGTACTTCTTTTTCGTCTTCGTTCGCTCTCTCTCAATCTCCCGCTACCAAACCCTGAAAGGGCTTACGTAGCAGAATGTAGTCCAGATAACGGAATGCGTTGTGTCATAGTTTACAGCTTGACTGCGATATTTGCACCTTTCGGTCCAACACATCCGACTTCAGCAAGCATTTTTTGAGTACCGGGTTAGCATTCCCTCTTCGATCCCTTCTCCTTAGCCAGTCTGCCCTGCTGCAGCCTGTTATCCAGGATCACCGCGTGGAGGTGTAGAAGGGTCTTGGCAGCTCTGGTTCGCTGGCTCTGATGCTAGCAGTCAGCTATGGGTCGCAGCAGCTCATGCACTGCTCAGCATCTTGATCCCCAACCCAGGTACAACTGGAGTCTTTGCTGTCTCACTATTTCTGGAACCTCTGACTAAATGATTGTTGAGAAGCCTTGTCCCTGACAACAGTGTCTGCCATTGGTTTTCTTGAGTGGTTCAGCCTTGGCTTGTCTGACTCTAATGACAGAGGGACTGGGTTTGATGCCTTGTCTTAATCCTTTCCAGTCCGACCTAATTTTGTTAGATGATCTTTAAGATATACATTGTAGATGTACGCTGTACATTTCCAAGCCAAGTGATGCACATACATGTGTGTTAGATGGTAAAGCAGAGCCAGAGAGAGAAACACATACGTGTGTGTTAGATGGTAAAGCAGAGCTAGAGAGAGAAACACATACGTGTGTGTGAGATGGTAAAGCACAGCCAGAGAGAGAAACACATACGTGTGTGTTAGATGTAACTGGGCCAGATAGTGAAACACATACGTGTGTGTTAGATGTAACTGGGCCAGATAGAGAAACACATGCGTGTGTTAGATGTAACTGGGCCAGATAGAGAAACACATATGTGTGTTAGATGTAGATTTAGGTCAATATAACCGCTGATCCTCACCGGCTGTAACATGCTCCAATATGCTCATATAAAATTGGCACCTGACTTGCAGCTGGGAAAGGTAGAATAGTGTGAAAGATAACCTCATGTTTTATAGTGTCTAACACTTGATCTCTGACAGCAGTGACCACCTTACATGTTTGACATCTCTTCCAGAGTCAGTATGTCAGTCAGGTGAGAGCTGCTGTTGTGGACACCAGCGTCATTGATGGCTTGGACAGAAATTTGGCAGGCGGCCAAAAACCCAACGAGGCTTGTTTACGTTCAAAGGACCAAGGTAAACAACATATGATTGATACACCCACACACAGGCCTTGTTTCACACCCACACACATGGCTTGATACACACGCACACATAATTTGTTATACACCCAGACACATGCCTTGTTACACACCCACGCACATGTCTTGTTACACACCCACACATGCCGGAGGTGCAAAACTCGCAGTTTATGCTGAGATGTGTGAAGCGGTGCATAGCTGGGCTCATACATTTCCTCAAGGACACTCAAAAGTTGCTGATGAAGTCCAGCCTGGTCGTTCTGTTCAGGTTATAACAAAAGCATCTGTGCGACCGGTAGGGAAGATGATTCCAGCTGATGGGCAAATAACAATAAACATTGTGTGTAGCAGCTGCAATAGGTTGTTGGCATGGTAGCCTACAGCATAATCTCACTTTGGCGGGAGATGTTTCCCAAATAACGGAGACATTAAAACAGAAATGCAAATGTGACTGAGAGCAAAGACTTCTATGCTGCGGGTTTTGGTGCACCGATAACATGATGGGATAAGTGTATCAATGCTCGTGGAAATGATGGTGCTAAATATGGGAAAGTGTCAGTGCAAGAATGAATGGTTTTTTAAGTGCAAACCTCTTGGTTTTTTTATTTAGTTAAATAGTCTTGTGTGACTTATTTACTGACTTATCCTTGTATTTAATGTAATGTGAAATAGAAATTAACAACATTGCTCTATTAGAACAATAACCGGACTCTCACCAAAATTTAATATCCAATTCATAGTTCAACAACGATGTGTGCTATCACCTTTGTTGTTCATTACATATGTAGACCACATTTGTAGAACAGCCAACCCAAATGAAGGAAGCAACATTGGTGAACTCCTAAATGAACTTCTTTTTGCTGACGATCAAACAGTCATAGCAACTTCACAACTAGAATTGCAACAACATATTGATGAACTAAATACAGCATGTCAAGATTTCAGCATGAAAATCAATGTAGCAAAAATTGAGGTCATCAAAGTATTTAGAATAGGCGGAGACATCAATATCACCATTGAAAAACAGCAAATCAAACTAGGTGAAATATTTCACATACTTAGGGAGCAGGTCAGCTAACGAAAGAATTACTGTGGAAATCCAACAAAGATACAATAAACAAATCAGATCATTGGACAATTAACACCAATACGTAATTGTAAGCATGTGACAATACCTACCAAAAGAGCTTTATACAACACGATATTCGTCACGGCACTATGCTATCAATGTCAAAACTGGACACTAACAACAAATGAAAAATGTGACATCATCAGAACAGAAATGAAATGCCTGCAAAACATATTGGGCGTAACAAGGAGAGACATGATCAGAAACAAGGAAATCAAGAGATTAGTGGGAACAACACCAGTATTGGACTACATTAAAAGAGAACAACCAAAATGGTTTGACCACATAACAAGACTACCACCACACCCCCCAGCACACCACTCTCCAAACAAGCAATGCCATTTAGATACAGCGGATTCAAAGCCAAAGGCAGACCATGAAAAACATGGCTTACACAAGCGGGCTTGTTCTAGAGATATTTTCATAACCTGACTCTGAAAGAAAGGAATGACAGGATAAACGAAAAGAAGAAGAAATTAACAACGGTACTAAATAACAAATAGTTAATGTTGTATATAAAATATAACTTTATAGTCATTTGCTAAAGAATAGAAATAATTCAGGTTTTCTTTGAATTGGACTAGCTGCTTTGATCACCCTAGGACCAGCTGTTGTGGTCACCCTAAGACCATCCGTTGTGGTCACCCTAGGACCAGCTGTTGTGGTCACCCTAGGACCAGCTGTTGTGGTCACCCTAGAACCAGCTGTTGTGGTCACTCTAGGACCAGCTGTTGTGGTCACCCTAGGACCAGCTGTTGTAGTCACTCTAGGACCAGCTGTTGTGGTCACCCTAGGACCAGCTGTTGTGGGCAGCCTAGAACTATCTTCATAAGAAGAAAAAAGTAGACAATAAAAGACGAAGATAAGGTGAGCAGCTACAGTGGCATGCATGAACTCATACAGAAGGAAGGTCTTACAAGTGTGATGCTTGTGGATTAGAGTTTACAGACAGAAATGTCTTGTTAAATCAGAAAAGGATTTTTACAAAGCATCCACAGTATTAGATATGGATAACGAGCACATGTACCTGTTTAAACCAATGAATCTGCAATCCTGTAGACAGAAAAAGTTTAGAATGAGACATGTGGAGGTCAAGGATAGGGAATGTGTACATCCAGTGAGCTATATGTTTCACCCGTATCCATACTCTTCACTATCTGCTGAAAGTGGCTGCTCTTCAGTGGGTCTTTCTGTAGTGCAGTAATATGAATTCTACATAAATAACAAAATAAAAGTGGTAATTGAGTTATAAATAAAGAGAAAGTTGTGTCGTGTGTTCTTCTTCTTCGTACACTAGTCATGGCACGGAGATGTTGTTCACTTGGTGTGAGAACAAATCTCATGGTCCAAGGCTGAGTCTCAACAGTTTGAAGTTTGGTGGCTGCTCTACTGCTTACGACACCCCGACCGAGAACTAAGTCTTCTACTAGTGGTTTCACACCTCAACGCCGTATGGGGTGAATATCGAGCAGTTTCCCGCCCGCTTTGATCGGCGGTCGACAGAGACCTCTTTCTGCGGCTCGAACGGGTCGGGTGAGACGCGAGCCTCAGGTCCCAACCATATCGTAGCCTCCCATCGCAGTGGTGCTGAGATTTAGGGCGGGATTCCAACTTAGAGGCTTTCAGCCGTAATCCCTCAGATGGTAGCCTCGCACCATTGGCTTATCAGCCAAGCACGTGGACCATGTGCCTGAGACCTGCGATTCCTCTCGAATTAAGCAGGATTACCGTAGCAACGCCCTGTCATTAGTAGGGTAAAACTGACCTGTCTTCCGAGGGTCTAATATCAGCACCCGTTCACTATTAGACCAAACGAATCAAGAGAGGGCTTTTTAGTCAGTCAATGACCAAGTGTCTGAAACCTGCGATTCCTCTAGGGTTGAGCAGGATTACCGTAGCAACTCTCTTTCATTCAGAGGGTAAAACTGATCTGTCTTCTGTGGGTCAAATTCCAGCATACGTTCCCTATTAGACCAAACAAAGAATCTGTCAGTCATTTTACAGTGTTGGCGTGTTGAGTCAAATTAAGCCGCAGGCTCCACTCATGGTGGTGCCCTTCCGTCAATTCCTTTATCGAACACTGGATGCGGGCTAATCGAGCCACGAGAGACTAGCCTCAGATTTCCGAGGGTCTAATTCCAGCACACGTTCCCTATTAGACTCAACGAAAGTGCTCTCGGCCTGTCAATCATTTCAGTGTTGACGTGTTGAGTCAAATTAAGCCACAGGCTCCACTCCTGGTGGTGCCCTTCCGTCAATTCCTTTAAGTTTTAGCTTTGCAACCATACTTCCCCCAGAACCATAACACTTTGGTTTCCCGGAAGCTGCTCGCAGAGTCATCGAAGCAACTCCTGTGGATCGCTAGTCGGCATCGTTTATGGTCAGAACTACCGGTATCTGATCGTCTTCCCTCCTCTGAAATTCGTTTTTGATTAATGAAAACATTATTGACAAATGCTTTCGCAGTAGCTTGTCTTGCGGCGATCCCAGAATTTCACCTCTAACGCCGCAATACGAATACCCCCGTTTGTCCCTGTTAATCATTACCTCCAGTTCCGAAAACCAACAAAATAGAACCAAGGTCCTATTCCATTATTCCATGCACCATTATTCAGGCAGCCGAGGCCTGCTTTGAACACTGTAATTTTTTTCAAAGTAAGAGCGCCGGCCACCCGGGACGCTCAGCGAAGAGCACCCATGGGAGAGAGCCGGCAGACGGTAGGGCAGGAGACAACGGGCAGTGAACCGGCACGAGCCAGACCGCCCGCCTGCGCCTGAGATCTAACTACGAGCTTTTTAATTGCAACATCTTTAATATACGCTATTGGAGCTGAAATTACCGCGGCTGCTGGCACCAGACTTGCCCTCCAATAGATCCTCGTTAAAGGGTTTAAAATGTACTCATTCCAATTACGGGGCCTTGAAAGAGTCCCGTATTGTTATTTTTCATCACTACCTCCCTGTGCCGGGATTGCGTAAGTTGCACGCCTGCTGCCTTCCTTGGATGTGGTAGCCATTTCTCATGCTCCCTCTCCAGAATCGAACCCTGATTTCCCACTACTCGTTACAAACATGGTAGGCATGTCATTTACCATCGACATTTGATAGGCTAGACATTTGAAAGATGCGTCGCCGGCACAGGAGGCCATGCGATAAGCACAAAGTTATCCAGAGTCACCAGTGGGGACGCCGCAACCCCGCGAGGGGAAACGACGATTGGTTTTGAACTAATAAAAGCACTCTTTTCGCGAGGGTCGGAGCTTGGTAAGCATGTATTAGCTCTAGAATTGCCACAGTTATCCAAGTAGGATCGTGTCATCTAAGGAACGTCGACTGATTTAATGAGCCATTAGCGGTTTCACAGTGAGACAGTGTGATCTTAGACATGCATGGCTTAATCTTTGAGATAAGCATATGACTACTGGCAGGATCAACCAGATATCTGTCGGAGACGGACGAACCACACACACAGGTCGGCGATGGATGGACGGCCGCAGGGACCGACTGACGGACGGATAGTTGTTCCGTCCCTCACTCCGTCTACCTAGGACCGCCTGGCAGGGGCCCGTACACACACCAACCGACCGACCGATCGGGCTCACTCGGGGAGGGATGGCAGCGCGCTGTGCAGAACGGATCCCAACGGCCCTGGCAATGAATTTCAAACGGACTGGAGATGATTTTTGCCTGCCGGCCTGCCCTTCTCCGACCACTTGGTTGGGCGTGGACAGGGCCTTTAGGCGCAATTCCTGCTTTCCATTTTCCGGTCACAAACTCATTGCAAGAGAATGACCACAAGCGAGACGAACTGTCGAGATTGGCTATACCCCTTCGACGAACCATACGGACTGACAAAACTTCTCGATACGGACCACAGTAACGCACCCTTTCCAGCGGTACGACCACACCAAATTGGTCCCGCTACAGTGCCGGGGAAAGGCGGGCGAGCTGGTTAGGCCGAGCCTGCTCTCTCGCTCCGCCTGGCGGGACTGAGATCGCTGTACGAACACTGGATGCGAGTCAATCGTGCTACCGAGAGACTAGCCCCAGATTGACCAACTCAGAACAAGAAGCCACCACAACCAGCTCCCAGAGAATCACAGTCAGTAGTGACCAACTCAGAACAAGAAGCCACCACAACCAGCTCCCAGAGAATCACAGTCAGTAGTGACCAACTCAGAACAAGAAGCCACCACAACCAGCTCCCAGAGAATCACAGTCAGTAGAGACCAACTCAGAACAAAGAGAAAGTTGTGTTGTGTGTTCATATATGATCATTGCTATGTCTCTATTTGATTCATTCCAGGTGTTGATTCCTGTTGCCAGGATGATGTTTGTGGCTTGAACAGCAGCCTCAAGAAACATGCAAGATTGCATACAAAAACTTATGAATTGTTCAATCAAAGTCAAAACCTAAAGACACATAAAGGAAAACATACAGGAGACAGGTCTTACAAGTGTGATTTTTGTGGTGCTGCATTTAATCAAAGCAGAAATCTAAAGAGACATAAAAGAATTCATACAGGAGAGAAGCCGTACAAGTGTGATGTTTGTGGTGCTGCATTTAATAATAGTGGAGATCTAAAGATACATAAAAGAATTCATACAGGAGAGAAGCTGTACAAGTGTGATGTTTGTGGTGCTGCATTTATTCAAAGTGGAAGCCTAAAGAAACATAAAAGAATTCATACAGGAGAGAAGCCGTACAAGTGTGATCTTTGTGGTGCTGCATTTAATAATAGTGGAGATATAAAGATACATAAAAGAATTCATACAGGAGAGAAGCCTTACAAGTGTGATATTTGTGGTGCTGCATTTCTTCGAAGTGGACATCTAAATATACATAAAAGAATTCATACAGGAGAGAAGCCGTACAAATGTGATGTTTGTGGTGCTGCATTTAATCAAAGTGAACATCTAAAGACACATAACAAAATTCATACAGGAGAGAAGCCGTACAAGTGTGATGTTTGTGGTGCTGCATTTAATCAAAGTGGACATCTAAAAATACATAAAAAAATTCATACAGGAGAGAAGCCGTACAAGTGTGATGTTTGTGGTACTGCATTTAATAATAGTGGAAATTTAAAGACACATAAAAGAATTCATACAGGAGAGAAGCCTTACATGTGTGATGTTTGTGGTGCTGCATTTCTTCGAAGTGGATATCTAAAGTTACATACAAGAATTCATACCGGAGAGAAGCCTTACAAGTGTGATTTTTGTGGTGCTGCATTTAATCAAAATGAAAATTTAAAGACACATAAAAGAATTCATACAGGAGAGAAGCCTTACAAGTGTGATGTTTGTGGTGCTGCATTTAATAATAGAGGAGATCTAAAGAAACATAAAAGAATTCATACAGGAGAGAAGCCTTACAAGTGTGATGTTTGTGGTGCTGCATTTAATAATAGAGGAGATCTAAAGAAACATAAAAAGAATTCATACAGGAAAGAAGCCTTACAAGTGTGATTTTTGTGGTGCTGTATTTGCGCACAGTGTAATTCTAAAGACACATAGAAGAATTCATACAGGAGAGAAGCCTTACAAGTGTGATGTTTGTGGTGCTGCATTTAGTAATAATGGAAATCTAAAGAAACAGAAAAGAATTCATACAGGAGAGATGCCGTACAAGGGTGATGTTTGTGGCTTAGGGTTTTATCAAAGTACTGCACTGAAAAAACATAAGATAATACACAGAACTGGAAAACTTTATGGTTGTGATTTGTGTGGTGCTAAGGTGACTTGTCTGAAGTCACTTGGGACGCATATACTAAAACATATGGTTGAGAGTCCTTTTGAGTGTGATGTTTGTGGTGCTGCTTTTATTCAAAGTGGAAGCCTAAAGAGACAAAAGAATTCGTACATGAGAGAAGTCTTACAAGTGTAATATTTAAAGTGTGGCATTTGATTGAAATCAACATCTAAAAGCATATAACATAATTCATACAGGAGAGAAGCCTTACAAGTGTTTTGTTTATGGTGTTGAGTTTACTGATAAATGTGAGTGAATATACATAAAATGATTCATAAAAGCAAGAAGCTATTCAAGTGTGATATGTGTGGTTTGGGATTTAATAAGTGATCGTGACATTAAGAGACACAAATGAACCTATACAAAAGAGAAGCCTTTCTGGTGTGATATTTGTGGAGTAGAGTTTAGCAACAGATGTTATATTTGTGGAGTAGAGTTTAGTGACAGATGTGATGTTTGTGGAGTAGAGTTTGCCGACAGATGTGATGTTTATGGAGTAGAGTTTAGCGGCATAAGTGATGTTTGTGTAGTATAGTTTAGTGACCGGTGTAATGTTTGTGGAGTAGAGTTTAGCGACAGATATGTTTGTGGAGTATAGTTAGTGACAGATGTGATGTGTGTGGAGTAGAGTTTAGTGACAGATGTGATGTTTGTGGAGTAGAGTTTAGCAACAGATATGATGTTTGTGGAGTAGAGTTTAGTGACAGATGTGATGTTTGTGGAGTAGAGTTTAGTGACAGATGTGATGTTTGTGGAGTAGAGTTTAGTGACAGATGCAGGCTAATAATATAGAAAGGAACTCACACATGAAAGAATATTTTGACAATCTTGTACTATAGAGAAGTTTGGCTACACAATCTGACACCTTACAACATAAGTGTAAAGTCTTCTACACTAGAGAAATTGGACCCCACTATTGGTCACTTAACATAATATAGAGCTGTTTTGCTCTACTATTTTTTGGTCACATTACACCATGAGTGGAGAGTCTTCTACTGTACAGAGATTGCCAATTTGTTAGCATGATTTTAAACCATCAGTGTAGTGTCTTCTACTGTAGAGAGGTTGACCTATTGTTAGTGTAACCTTACAGCATGAGTGGAGAGCAAAAGACTTATTAGGGCCAGATACATGGCAAAATGGGAAACAGAACATACTGGCTACACAAAAAACAATGCCTATTACCAGTTGAACAGAAGAGAGCAGGTCGTGATCTTCAGACTCCGCACAGGCCACAACAGACTGAGGTACCATCTATTCAATAAACTGAAGATAAGTGGCACTGACGAATGCACTTGTGGTACAGGGAAAATGGCCGCTGAACATCTGCAGCAAAATTGCCAAACATACGAGGACCAGAGAAAGTACATGGGGCCAACACCAGACAAGCTCTATGGCAGTGTCGACAGCCTCAGGATGACAGCTGCTTTCTTCGAACAAATTCAAGTTGACGTCTGACAGCGAACAAGGAAGAAGAAGTTTGTGTGACCTTACAGCATGAGTGGAGAGTCTTCTACTGTAGAGAGGTTGACCTATTGTTAGTGAGTGTCCTATTTTTAGTGAGTGCGTCCTTACAGTATAAGTGGAGAGGTTGACCTATTGTTAGTGTGACCTTACAGCATGAGTAGAGAGCCTTCTACTGTAGAGAGGTTGACCTATTGTTAGTGAGAGTGACCTTACAGCATGAGTGGAGAGTCTTCTACTGTAGAGAGGTTGACCTATTGTTAGTGTGACCTTACAGTATGAGTGGAGAGTCTTCTACTGTAGAGAGGTTGACCTATTGTTAGTGTGACCTTACAGCATGAGTGGAGTCCCTTCTACTGTAGAGAGGTTGACCTATTGTTAGTGTAACCTTACAGCATGAGTGGAGAGTCTTCTACTGTAGAGAGGTTGACCTATTGTTAGTGTGACCTTACAGCATCAGATTCTCGATTCTCTCGCTATAGCTGTAAACCAATTGATGGCTCTACTTTTTTTCTCGTTCATCTCATTAACCTCATCAACTTTGTGAGGTTGTCTCTCTCGGGTTTTCCATTTCTCTTTTGTTGCCATCTCCTTTTCTTTCCATACCTGTTCTAACAGTCGACTCCAACAGGGTGGTTGGGCAAAAGGGAATCTGACCTTGCACCCAATTATCTGGGGCAGTCTATGTCAAACATTGACCTCTTTCAACCTCAGCTGTCATCGGTCAACTGTTCTTTTACCACATGCCAGCTGTCCCTCAAAAATATCTTTGGGGATGGGACCATCCTTCATGTGGCTACAAACATGACCAATCCATCACAGCCTTCACTGCCTGAGGAGAGTGCACATACTTGGGTGACTGGTTCGAGAATGCACTTCTGTGTTTGTTATGACGTCTCTCCATGGGATACCGTAAGTGAAAGGTGTTGAGCCCTTACTCTTGTTTGGCATAGTTTGTCCATGTTTGACTACCATATAGGAGCTGACAACACACCCATTGTAGACCATGGCATTGGTTGTAAGTTTGGGGTTTTATCAGACACGTGTTGTGAGACAGGAAAATATGGCAGCAGCTTTGCCAATGTGATTGCCTATTTGAGGGTCTAGGGAGAGCTTATTGTTGATGAAACTCAGTGTTAGACAAGAAAGTGTACAGTTTTTGTATGTTCAGAAAAAAGATCAATTCAGACAAACAAATGTGCAAGTTTATTTGTAGATGCACAAAAAGAAATTTAGGTAAACAAGTTCTTCCCCTCCTCCCCTCCCCTAGGATTGAAGAAAAGAAAGAAAACAACAAAATGTGATCTCAAAGAAAAGAATCAATTTCTTTTTACAGTGCACAATAAACATTTTTCTTATATTAACAAGAACATCAATTAAAAGTTCTCATTTACAGAAAGATGACCAGAAGCTGACCACCCTTAGCATTGATCCTGAATAAACTTGACCAATATGTTTGCTATGTAAATAAACTTGACTATTGGGTGTTTGTTATGTAAATAAACTTCACCATTGAGTGTGTGTTATGTAAATAAACTATTTTAAATGTTTTCATCTTCAAACATTTTATTCATTCAGTGTTTGTCTGATCAGAGAATGTTTGGTCTGTCTTTCTTCTTCTGCTGGGTTGAGGTTTTTTGTCATGCTAGATCTGAAGTCCTGTTGCTAGGGTAAGTCCACAGTTCTCTCCAGATCCGGGTGGCAGCCCCACAGCATTGACTAGGCTCCCTCTGGCTATGTTTCTCATCATAGATCTCTGTGTATTGGGCAGTCTTGTAGGATGTCTTAAGGTCTTGACTCCAGATCCATATGGGCAGTTACTTGTGTGTGATATCTTGAGCTGATGTAAGTGACCCAATAGTCTGCAGTGGCCTATTTTCAGGTGAAAGATGGTGGTTTGTTGATTCTGTGGATTGTTGGTGTGTGAAGCTGGTGGATTGCTGGTGTCTGTGGAGCTGGTGGATTGGGTCACGTCCATTTTGAGTTGCACTGATTGTGTATGATGGTTTTTGCCTCTCTGTAAGACACTGCATGGATAAGTTGCTTCATCTTGCCACCTGCTATGGACAGGGCATCAGCTCTCTCATTCCCTGTGATTCCACAATACGAGGGTAGCCACTGAAGAGCAAATGTTGAGGTTCTTTGTTGAGCTTTGATGTAATTTCCCCCAACATTTGTTCACCTCTAATGTTTTGTATTGCTTCCAGTAGTGATCTGAAGTCTGTAAAGAATACAATCTGGGTTGGCGGGTGTTTGTCTGGTGAACATTCTTAGTGCCTGTACGAGCGCCATAGACTTTGTCTTAAGGTTGGAGAAATCTTCCCAGTAGGGAAAGCTCTATTGGTTATTTTCCCATTGTTGTATCTTACAAAAATGCCTCCTCCACCATCCTTAACTGCACCCTGTGCAGATCCATCTGTGAATACGGGAGGCCAGTCCTTAGGGCTGTATTTTTATTCAATCAGATTCTTTTAGGTGTTAGCCTGGCAATTTTTCTTTGTTATTCCTGGGATCTCTGTGGTTATTAGGATGTCTTCATGGCAATAGTTTGGCTCCTCTTAGTCAGTCAGTATTTCCATTTCTGTGAATTGTTTTGGGAGAAGGTTTCCATGGGAACGCTGCAGGTGTTTTGAGTTGTGTAAAAAAACTGAAGTTTTGAAGTTTGGCTTGCATAGGATGATTTGGCATGCGTTTCAGCTTCTGACTGTGCACAAAAACCTTCTCACTGTGCACAAACACCTTCTCACTGTGTACAAACACCTTCTCACTGTGCACAAACACCTTCTCACTGTGCACAAAAACCTTCTCACTGTGCACAAACACCTTCTCACTGTGCACAAACACCTTCTCACTGTGCACAAACACCTTCTCACTGTGCACAAACACCTTCTCATCCCATTTGCTGTTGAGGGAGCATAGTTTCATCTGTGAATAGTCTGAGGCCTTTTGGACAACGTTCTGTGTTTGTTTTGGACGCAATCGCCCAGACTGACATGCCATATTCCAATGCTGGCATAACTGTGCCTGTGTGTAAATGTTTTTGGATGCTGGTGTTAGCTTTCCTGCTTGTACCATCCAGTTTCTTCATGTGGGAGAGTTTCCTGGTGGCTTTTTGCTCAACGGCAATTTAGGCATTAGGTTAGATTGTCACATCACCATGCCTGTAGATGCGTGTGTCCTAATTGTTCCCGGTGTCTGCATCATAGCTAACACACTCCGTCTTTGGCAAACTGGGTTGTTTTATGTATTCTTGGTTGTCTGCCTAAGCCTGTCCATCTCCTGGTGGTGACTGCACGACAGCAGGCTGGGTTTCTCCCATAGTCTGTTCATCTCGAAGTGGTAACTGCAAGGCAGCAGGCTGGATTGTCTCCCATAGCAATGTCCATCTCTCGGTGGAAAAGGCAGCAGACCGGGCTGTCTCCCATAGCTCTCCCATCTCCCAGTTGTGACTGCAGCAGGTTGGTTTGTTTAGCATGCTTACTTCCCCATGACTAGAGCTTACAGCGGCTCTGGTTGGGGTCGGTTGCCCCACTATCCACCACCTGTGAGCGTGCCTGGTCGGGGTCAGTCACCCCACTATCCACCACCTGTGAGCATGCCTGGTTGGGGTCTGTTGCACCACCATCCACCACCTATGAGCGTGCATGGTTGGGGCTGGTCTCCCCACCATCCACATCCTGTGAGCGAGTCTGGTTGGCGTCTGTCCTCCAGGGTTGGTTCTGCCATTACTGAAGGTTGGTTTGTTACCTCTATAGTCTTAAAACAGTTCAAATGGGCTGAAAAGACTGAGTCAAGTAAGACAGCTTGCCTAGGATAGATAACTCAGCTTGCCCAGGATAGATAACTCAGTTTGCCCAGTCAAAACTGTCCCAGAATGATGATCGGAGGCAGACTCAAGGATTTTGTTTTCCAGAGAATTTCCGATTATGCTCCATTGTACTTTTGGTAACATGGGTCTTCTCTGCTCCTGAATTGTGTAAGTATGTACATGTGCGGTTCTTGAAAAACACAAAATATTAAAATCCATTTTTACCTTAATACATAGTTGCAAAAGTACACAAATTTGTTACTGTTCCCTACCATCCATGTTTAGTCATTTTTCTGAGACACCACCAAAATTTGTGATTTCATTGGACAGCGCCAGTGAGAATTAATCTCACCCCTTCAAAACAAAACACCTCAAACACACACATGTAAAAATAAAACCATTTTAAAAAAACCAAAAAAAAATAATTAATTTTTTAAATGGCAGAAATTAAAATACTCAGCATCAACATCCGCGGTAAACTCGAGAAGTTAAATGAGCTCATATGCCTCGCAAAAAAACAACACAACCCAGACTTTTTAATGGTCCAGGAAACTAACATACATAGAGATCAACATTCAGCACACATTACAACACAACTAGGGATGCAACATTCATGCTTCAGCCTCAGTACACAGCGACTAGGCTCAGGAGTAGCCATTATACAAACATCAGACAGGTGGGAAATAACATACCATTTATGACATCACTCATACACGAAGACCAACAGTGCAGTGTACAAGGCAGAAATATACACCAACACACACATTTTATCAGAGACATTATTAACCTCAAACACGAGAAAAACACAAAATCATCAATCCTTTCCCTAGATCAAGAAAAAGCTTTCGATAGGATATCCCATCAGTGCCTCCATAAAGTCTTCGAGAGTTGCAACATAGGAGACCATTTTAGAAAATGGATAAAAATTATGTAAGCAAAGCCTGAAAGCAAGGTACTGGTAAACCACCAGGTCACAAGTGCCTTTCGGCTAACGAGATCAGTGAGACAGGGATGTTCCCTCTTCCCATTGCTCTATACCCTTGCCTTAGAGCCGCTATTAGAGAAAATCCGACAAGACAGCTCCATAAAAGGCATACACATACATGGAGTGAAGGAGACGAAATTGCTTACCTACGCAGACGACACCGTGTTCTTCCCCCCCCCCCCCCAGATTAACATCAATAGAAAACATTCTAAACACTTTTGCACACTTTAGCAAAGAAAGTGGGGCAAAAATAAATATACAAAAATCCACTATAATGGGCATAGACCAGTGGAAAAACAAAGTAGACTTTCCTTTTGTTCTAAAAATAACAGACTGCATGAAATTGTACGGCATAACCTCACTTTTGACCCCAACCACATTCACCACGACACATGGACAAAATTAATGACCAAAATAAAAGACATGATTCAACGATACAGGTACAAAACAGCCCCAATTTGTGGCCATAGCATAATAGTAAACACATACATCATCCCCAAATTAATCTACACAGCCACAGTGTTTGAACCCCCACAGCAGACTATCGAGGATATCAACAAACTCATTAGGGGTTTCATTTTCGCAAACATCATACACAGCATAAGCCAACACACACTGGCACAGGACAAGAGACTCGGAAGTATCACACTCCAAAACATAGAGACCAAAATACAGTCCCTCCAAATAGGCCATGTCAGGCGGATTGTCAAACATCTAGAACAACACACACTTGCGCACTACTACATTGACCTCAGTATATCCAAGCTGATACCAATAAACAACACCACACTTCTAAATTGACATCAGTATATCCAAGCTGATAACCAA
The DNA here is from genome assembly GCA_036924085.1 of Ariolimax columbianus. Taxonomy (NCBI): domain Eukaryota; kingdom Metazoa; phylum Mollusca; class Gastropoda; order Stylommatophora; family Arionidae; genus Ariolimax; species Ariolimax columbianus. Next base: position 31,731,081 of record JAVGWX010000025.1, read on the forward strand.
TAAATAACACACCACCACACTTCTACATTGACCTCAGTATATCCAAGCTGATAACCAATAAATAACACACCACCACACTTCTACATTGACCTCAGTATATCCAAGCTGATAACCAATAAATAACACACCACCACACTTCTACATTGACCTCAGTATATCCAAGCTGATAACCAATAAATAACACACCACCACACTACTACATTGACCTCAGTATATCCAAGCTGATAACCAATAAATAACACACCACCACACTTCTACATTGACCTCAGTATATCCAAGCTGATACCAATAAATAACACACCACCACACTTCTACATTGACCTCAGTATATCCAAGCTGATACCAATAAATAACACACCACCACACTTCTACATTGACCTCAGTATATCCAAGCTGATACCAATAAACACCACACTTCTAAATTGACGTCAGTATATCCAAGATAATACCAGTAAACAACACCACACTTTTACATTGACCTCAGTATATCAAAGCTGATACCAATAAATAACACACCACCACACTTCTACATTGACCTCAGTATATCCAAGCTGATACCAATAAATAACACACCACCACACTTCTACATTGACCTCAGTATATCCAAGCTGATACCAATAAACAACACCACACTTCTAAATTGACGTCAGTATATCCAAGATAATACCAGTAAACAACACCACACTTTTACATTGACCTCAGTATATCCAAGCTGATACCAATAAATAACACACCTCCACACTTCTACATTGACCTCAGTTTATCCAAGCTGATACCAATAAATAACACACCACCACGCTACTGTGAGACATTACCACAATTCTACACATCAAGCATAAAAGCCATCCTATGACACGAACAACTAACACAACAGAAGACAAATCAAATATGCAAACATCTAGTCAAGCTACAAGCACCCCCACTACACCTTAGAATAAGAAAAGGTTACAAATATTTTAAAACAGACTACACGTTCACAAATCTACACAACCCACACATTACCCCAAAAGCTAGAGAAGTCGCTTACCAACTGTTTTCAACTTAACTCCCATACACACAGGAAAACAACGCAACCAAAATGTCAACTATGTCAGACATAAGAAAAAGAAACAAGACCACATTTTCTACTCGTGCAGTACAGTCTTACCCACAAGACAAGTTCTACAAGACACAATCGAGACACAAACAAGACAGAAGGTAGACATGTATAAGCCAATAATGTTAAACACTATACCAGACACGACACCAAACATTCAAACACAAATGCTAATTCTGCTATCAGAATACAGACACATCATATGGAAATGTAGAAATGAAGCCTCCTATCGCTTCAGAACATACTCCCCAGACACTCTACTACACATGTTCATGAGAAAGGTGTTGTCCAGTAGCGACATACAAATGTAAATGTTGTACTGTGAAATGTGTATATTAAAATATGCTTCCTCATTTTCGTTTTCAATTTCAATTTCTCTTGCCCGACTCAAACAGGAAAAATGTGTTAATGGGGGAAAAGAGTGAATGAGTGTATGCCTGTTTGAGACTATCCCTCCTTTTTCTCCAAAAGCCCCACAACCAAAAATAACAGTTTTAAACAGTTCACAGAGCGGGAAAGTATCAATTCCCACCATTCCAACCGAGGGGTTGGCTTACTTGCTGAACTAAATCACTCAAACACTCTCGCAGCGGTCAAATCTTATCTCCTGTCCTTTAAATTCACCAGTAGGGGATGGCGTGGCCTAGTGGTTAAGTGGCACGGCTCACAACCAGAAGGTGCTGGGTTCGATCCCCATCACAGCACCGGCCGTTACCCCGGGGAAGCAAACCCTTAGGAAATGCAGGAGGAAGCAGACCCTTACATAAAATGCATGCTGAAGTCGGATGCACTGGGCAAAATAAAAACCCCAGTGTAACGCACACACGCCTTGGGGAATCGATAAATAAGACGAACGCAAAAAAAAAAAATAATAATAAAATTCACCAGTTTTATGGTGGTCCTTTCCTCCACTGGTCAGTTCCTCAGTCTTGACTAAATGGGCAATGAACAGGAAATAGGCCGGAATTTTATGGCAGAGTGGACTGACAGAATCCTAGGGTAAAGAATGGTTCTCATGTAGGCCACACATTACTCACCCCCTTGACTACCGTACAAGTACACAAAACCTTTATGGCTCTATAGCTTTTTTGGGAAAATATAATACTTATATATATATATATACAAATGTGTGTGTATAAGCAAATATGTATGTACGGATATGTACGCAAGTTGAATATATGTAAGTGGGTACATGAGTTTATTCATGTACATATACGTATTTATTTATATATATATATATATATTTGTATATATATATATATATATATATATATATATATATATATATAGACGAATGTATGTGTGTATATATGTATGTATGGAGGGATGGATGGATAGATGGATGGATGCATGTATGTATGTATGTATGTATGTATACATGGGTGTAAGTATGAGTGTCTATACATGTGTGTGCGCGTGTATATATATATGTATGGATATATTTTTATGTGCCTGTGAGTGTGAAAAGATATTTGTATATGCAAGAATGAATAGGTATGTATAAGCAAGTACACAAGTGCATTCATTTAGATGGGCATTCATTTATATGGGCATTCATTTATATGTACATTCATTTATGCTTTCAAAGAAAAATGTATGTCACCTTTCACCTCACAAAGTGTAACTCCCACCATCTCACATTTCATCTCATTTAAATTTTCACCTCACCTCACCTCACAACACACAAAATTTAGTTTTAAAATTGTGCAATAAAGAATTTATCAAAATTTAAAAAAAAATTTTTTTTAATTGTTCTGGAAATTCTTGTCTGTGTATACCATTGTTTGTACTTGTTTTTCTTCATCAAAATTGTGTTAACAAAAATATATTTCTCTGCCATTAAGAGAAATCTTCCTTCTTAAAAGCAAAGTAGTCGGCAGTCCAACTTCCATTCGGGTTTGCCTGAGCCGCGTCATAGGCCCTGCAGAGGGGAGCTTTCTCTTCAAGGACGAGTTTTGGTTTGTTTTAGTTTTCATTTTTGTAGCAATTGTTTTTTGACGAGGTGGGGTAGCTGGTCCCATGCTTAACCTTCCTGCTTTCTCATCCGAGCTTAGGGCCCGCCATGGCGGAGTTTGAATATCAATTTAGTTGATTATTAAAAGGCTTTTGACAGTTAGGACAGAGATATACTCTGGAAACTACTGAAGCACTATGGAATTCCTCGAAAGCTCACAAAAATAATTAGACAGACGTATAAAAGAATGCAATGTAGAGTTATGCAAAAAGGACAATTGATTCGGAATGTTGAAAACCATATGGAACTCCAAGGAAATAAAAATGAAGACAAAATTATGGATTTTCAATCTACATGTGAAGCCAGTCCTGCTGTATGGAGAGGAAGCCTGGAGGATGACCAAAAGCAATGACAGGAGACTGCAGGGTTTTGTCAACAGATGCTTGAGAAAGATTCTTGGTATAAAATGGTTTGACAAAGTTCCAAACGACAGACTGTGGGAGAGAACGGGACAAGGTAAATTGGAACAGGAAATCTAAGGAAGAAAGTGGAGATGGTCACAGGCCAGTATCACCAAGCAATAACTTTCATGGAACCCCCAGGGAAGGAGAGGCAAAGGCAGACCAAGGAATACATGGTGAAGAGACCTTGAGGCCGAAGTAAAGAAAACAGGAAAAAGCTGGAAGGAAGTGGAAATAATTGCACAAGTCAGAGTTGCTTGGCGAAGGTTGATGGCCTATGTACCCCTGGGTGATAGAAATCCAAAGAACAGATAAAATCTAGAATTATTTTTCAATCTTCTGAAACAATTTCCAGAAAATATAAATCTGCTTTCTAATAATCGATTTCTGCAGGTCGTTGGACTATCGAAAATAGGTAGCTATCAGTTCTGTAACCAGACTGGGTTAGCGCACTGATACACTGAGCATGTTTGATAGAACTATAGTTATTTGATCAAACCATGGCATCTCGATGATACACTGAGCATGTTTGATAGAACTATAATTATTTGATCAAACTTTCGCATCCCTGGCCTCTCAGTGATACACTGAGCATGTTTGATAGAACTATAGTTATTTGATCAGACCTCTGCATCTCGATGATACACTGAGCATGTTTGATAGAACTATAGTTATTTGATCAAACCTTGGCATCTCTGGCCTCTCGATGGCCTCTGGCTTCCCCAATTCAGAGTTTGAGAAGCTCGATCAGGCAGGAGAGATTCTTTGTCAAGGGTTTACTGAGCGACCAACAGAATGCCGTCTATATATCAACTAATTGCCGCGCATACACAAATGAAAGAAACAATTGTTTTCGTACATTTTGTGTTGAAAGGAAATTGTTAAAATTGGAGAACTGTATTCGTGTGTGGTCCTTATCAAAGAGTGGATATAGACATGAAAGAAAGAATACAAAGAAGAGCTACAAAAATGGTCGTGGATTCCAGAATTATAGTTATGAGGAGAGAAAACTGGTCTGCAGTGTCTAGAAAAGAGAATAATTCTCGGTGACAATACAGGTTTATCAATTAATTCAATGGAAAGGATAAATACTCTGTAGAGCCTTCTAAGCCAGTATAAAGAAGTTAAGTGAAGTACTACTAGCTTTTCATTAAATGAGAACGGAGCCACAGCCATAACCTTCCCAAAATGGCCTCGAGACAAACATTTGTAGATTAGAGCGAGTCGCTGTCTTGTTTATGTTGTCTGATCTCGTCAGGAAAGTCTTGCGCTGGGGTTTGATTCAGGCTGGGAAAGGGACCAGGAAAGGTCCAGGTAAGTACAGCACGACGTGAGCTCTTCACTATCATTGACTGTTGGTGATTACCTGAGACAAAGTGACTAGACCGCGTGTCTCCTGTCGGTGAGTGTGTCATGTGAGTCACATGCCGAGATAATCAATATATTGTCCACTCAACTCTATATTTTCAGTTTCACCCTGATATTGTTTATACATAACAAAGCAACGATGGAAGTCCATTGACAAACTGTACAAACTACTTTTCTCAATTGTTAACATAAATGATAAGGTTATGGCTTCGTGGATCATGGCCATTTTGAAGATAATTGATTGCACTATCTTAACAGTGACCACTTTATCTGAGTATATGTTTTGTGATTATTTTCAATATGTTTATCTCTAAAACTGACGCATACAACAAAAAGAACAAAACATACACCATGAAAAATCATTTATTTCTCCACACACACAAAAATCAAATCTATAGATCATCAAATACAAATGTTCTATGCTTTTCATATTCTGCAGCCCTAGAAAAACAAACCTAAAAAATGTTGCACAAAAACAGGGCAGATGCTACGGAAAGAGGCAATTTTTAGAATGCAGAGTGGTGAAGGTTTTAATAAGAATTCAATCATTATGACTTAAGCCCACCACACAAATACTAATTGTGGGCTTCAATGTATTGTCTGTCATATTGTGTGGGGGATAATGAAGAACACAACCAAAATGGTTCAATCTTTTATCAATGGGAACCTGAGCAGAAATGTTGGATTAAAATGGTCCTTAATGTTGATGTGTGAAAAATAACTGGACTGAAATCTGTAGCACGGGATGTAAGAAGATTACACTGGCTTTGGATAGGACACATATTGTGTAGAACAGCTGATATCATTACAAGACAGGCTCTGTTTTAGAATCCCCTAGACAAGAGCAGTAGAGGCAGAGCAAAACACACTGGAGAAGAGAACTTCCAACAAACATAAAGGCAGAAGGAAAGACATGAATCGAGCTGGAATGGGTGGATCAGGACAAGAAGACTTGGCATGTATTTTTTTAAGCGCCTGTGCTCCAACGGATTTGCTAGCTTTTGATTGATTGAAATGTATTTTTGAGAAAACTGTTTTAACAACCTACTGGTTAAACTTCCCTGGCCCTGTCAGTGGCTTATGTTCTTTCTTCTTCATTGTGCTGTTCCTGTTTTGTCTTTCAGCATCACGTTTTGAAGAGATCTCTGAAACGAGCCTGACCCTGTGCCTCATACACATTACACAGTAGCAATCACCGACTGATATTTCTGTAATCCTTTTTTGTGATCGGTCTTTGATCTTGATCCCCCATTGCATCTAAATAGCATTGCTTGTTGGGGGCTGTTGTGTGGTGGTAAACTTGTTATATGTCCAAACCATTTTATTTGTGTCTTTTGATGTAATCTAATATTGGTGTAGTTCAATAGTTGGTTCTAACTCCTTGCTCATGTTAATGTTGGTATCTTGTGTGTCATTGTTCCCAGTTGTTTGTAAGTTGAGAAGTCCTTTAAAATAATTCTATCATCTGTTCAGGACCAGTTGTGGGTCACTGTTCCTAGTTGTTTGTAAGTCTAGAAGCCCTGTAAAGTAATTCTAACAACTGTTCAGGACCAGTTGTGGGTCATTGTTCCCAGTTGTTTGTAAGTTGAGAAGTCCTTTAAAGTAATTCTATCATCTGTTCAGGACCAGTTGGGGATAATTTATTTCGATTCCATTGTTGCCATTTATAATTTCTGTTGGATTGAAGCAATCATCTCTTCCTCCCATACATTTTGTAGAAAATTCTTGCTGTGTTTTTGTAGTCCAAATTCAGAATTTCCCCATACTGTTTTCATGATTTAGTTTTAGCGTCCTTAATTACCATGAATATGTTGAGGAGTGACTATTACAGCAGAGTCAGCAATACTGATTATATTAAAAACTTTGCATGATTTTTTTCTGATCCAAATAAATGTTGAAATCTGCGGACAAGAAAGTTGTTGCCAGAAATAGGTATTTGACTTGAATCATGTCAGTGTTAATTAATTCTTTTTTATGTCATAAAAGACAGATAGGAAACGTGCAGGCCGGAGGCAGGAAAGTCAAAAAAGACGCAGACATGAAAGAGACAAATCAGGTACTGCTGTGAACCTTCTCTTCTGTAACTTCAGTGTTTAGTTAAGTTACAGTTACTTGTTGTGAAGCTTTTCACCTCTCTAAATGGCAAATTACTTAGTGTACTAGTCAATAAATAACAATCAAGATGCATATCATTCAATTGTACTCAAATTGGTAACGAGAATCTGCAAAACTGCAACTGAAAAATGAAACGTTAAAACGAAGGAAAGGAAGACAAAAAAACAAGGAAGGAAGCAATAAGACATGGAAGGCAGTAAGACAAGGTGGGAAGGCAGTAAGACAAGGTGGGAAGGCAGTAAGACAAGGTGGGAAGGCAATGAGACAAGGAAGGAAGGCAATGAGACAAGGAAGGAAGGCAATGAGACAAGGAAGGAAGGCAGTGAGAGAAGGAAGACAATAAGACAAGGAAGGCAGTGATAAAAAATACTTTATTGACGATTGAAGTCACTGCCCTTTGTATTGCCACAGACCCAGCAAAGTGCTCCTCAGATGAAGAAAACAAGAATCTAATTAATGAAGATATTTGTAGCCTATTATTGTGAACAGGATACACAGGAACAGGCCAGGCAGACTGACAGGGCAGACAGGATCAACACTAACAACAGATAAGGGAGATAGACAGGATCAACACTAACAACAGATAAGGGAGATTGACAGGGCAGACAGGATCAACACTAACAACAGATAAGGGAGATAGACAGGATCAACACTAACAACAGATAAGGGAGATTGACAGGGCAGACAGGATCAACACTAACAACAGATAAGGGAGATAGACAGGATCAGCACTAACAGATAAGGGAGATTGACAGGGCAGACAAAATCAACACTAACAACAGATAAGGAAGATAGACAGGATCAACACTAACAACAGATAAGGGAGATTGACAGGGCAGACAGGATCAACACTAACAACAGATAAGGGAGATAGACAGGGCAGACATGATCAACACTAACAACAGATCAGGGAGATTGACAGGGCAGACAGGATCAACACTAACAACAGATAAGGGAGATAGACAGGGCAGACATGATCAACACTAGCAACAGATAAGGGAGATAGACAGGATCAACACTAACAACAGATAAGGGAGATTGACAGGGCAGACAGGATCAACACTAACAACAGATAAGGGAGATAGACACGATCAACACTAACAACAGATAAGGGAGATAGACAGGATCAACACTAACAACAGATAAGGGAGATTGACAGGGCAGACAGGATCAACACTAACAACAGATCAGGGAGATTGACAGGGCAGACAGGATCAACACTAACAACAGATAAGGGAGATTGACAGGGCAGACAGGATCAACACTAGCAACATATAGGGGAGATTGACAGGGCAGACAGGATCAACACTAGCAACATATAAGGGAGATTGACAGTAGAGACAGAATCAACACTAACAACAGATCAGGGAGATTGACAGGGCAGACAGGATCAACACTAGCAACAGATAAGGGAGATTGACAGTAGAGACAGGATCAACACTAACAACAGATCAGGGAGATTGACAGGGCAGACAGGATCAACACTAACAACAGATAACTGAGATTGACAGGGCAGACAGGATCAACACTAGCAACAGATAAGGGAGATTGACAGGGCAGACAGGATCAACACTAACAACAGATAAGGGAGATAGACAGGATCAACACTAACAACAGATAAGGGAGATAGACAGGATCAACACTAACAACAGATAAGGGAGATTGACAGGGCAGATATTTGAAGAAATGCAGTTTGATCTACTTGGTAACTAACAGTGACAAAGATATAGGAACAACACTAAGCGTAACAAAGCCAGAATGACTTTCAATTCTCCTCGTCCATTTTGGATTTTAACGGCATTCTCTCTCAGATAAATACGATCAGACTTCTGTATTAATATTGTCAATATGGGTTAACAGCTTTGCTGCAGAGAAAGAGTGTCACATACAGAATGCAAACCTTCACCATCAGATGTCTCCATCACATCCAGACTATAAACCTCTACCAACAGATGTCTCCACATCCAGACTATAAACCTCCACCAACAGATGTCTCCACATCCAGACTATAAACCTCCACCAACAGATGTCTCCACATCCAGACTATAAACCTCCACCAACAGATGTAGCCATCACATTCATACTACAAACCTCCAACAGATGTAGCCATCACATTCATACTAAAAACCTCCACCAGATGTCTCCACATCCAGACTGCAAACCTTCACCAACAGATGTCTCCACTTAGATTTGGATGGTCAGATCCAAGAAACACCCTCATGTTTGTGGCAGGCAATATTGCAACTGGAGATTTAGAAGAGAAAGGTGGATAGGATAGGACACAGCATCACAAGCTGTTTTTTTAATAAAAACTCCAGTTGCATTGACCTCTTTGCCTATTCCTCACTGGCTGCTCTTTGGTGTACCAGGTCTTCTCTTCCTTTATGGGGTTCTATTCCAGTGCATGCCTGGTTAAATTGTTTGGTTTCATTGTGAAGGTGTATCTTATCCAATACTACTTTCTCTTCATCTACATCTGCTTATGTTGTTGTTGAGTTTTTGGTTATATATGGGGGAGGGGGGGGGGGGGTGTCAAGAGTATCTTCTATACTCCCCAGTAAATGTATTGGACCCATTAAAAGTGTCATCACATGTTGGACCCATTGATAGTGTCATCACATGTTGGACCCATTGATAGTGTCATCACATGTTGGACCCATTGATAGTGTCATCATATGTTGGACCCATTGATAGTGTCATCACATGTTGGACCCATTGATAGTGTCATCACATATTGTACTTTTGTGTTCAGGATTATGTGGAGACAAAACAGAAACAGGAAGTGACTGAGGATAACGTGGGCTGTAACAGAAGTAAGATGGCAGCTAATATTGTGCCTTCACCTGCATTTGAAAAGGTCAAATGTAAGTCTTCCCTATTCTGTGTTAAAATATGTTTTATGTTAGACAAGGATGTCTGGTGTTTCAAACTGGGGTTGACAGTAATGTTGGCTGTCTCTAACTGGGGTTGGGGATCAAGATGCTGAGCAGCGCATGAGCTACAGTGGTCATCGACCCATAGCTGACTGCTAGCGCCAGGGCCTGCGAACCAGAGCTGCCAAGACCCTTCTACACCTCCATGTGGTGATCCTGGATAACAGGCTGCAGCAGGGCAGACTGGCTAAGGAGAAGGGATCGAAGAGGGAATGCTAACCCGGTACTCAAAAAATGCTTGCTGAAGTCGGATGTGTTGGACCGAAAGGTGCAAATATCGCAGCCAAGCTGTGAACTACAACGCAACGCATTCCGTTTTCTGGACTACATTCTGCTTCTAACCATTTCAGGGTTTGGTAGCGGGAGATTGAAAACGAACGAAGAAGAAGAAGAAGAAACTAGGGTTGATAGTAATGTTGACTGTCCTAAACCGGGGTTGACATTGATGTTGGCTGTCTCAAACTGGGGTTGACGGTTATGTTTGCTGTCTCTAACTGGGGTTGACATTGATGTTGACTGTCCTAAACCGGGGTTGACATTGATGTTGGCTGTCTCAAACTGGGGTTGACGGTTATGTTTGCTGTCTCTAACTGGGGTTGACATTGATGTTGGCTGTCTCAAACTGGGGTTGACGGTTATGTTTGCTGTCTCTAACTGGGGTTGACATTGATGTTGACTGTCCTAAACCGGGGTTGACATTGATGTTGACTGTCTCAAACTGGGGTTGACGGTTATGTTTGCTGTCTCTAACTGGGGTTGACATTGATGTTGACTGTCCTAAACCGGGGTTGACATTGATGTTGGCTGTCTCAAACTGGGGTTGGCTGTCTCAAACTGGGGTTGACAGTTATGTTAGCTGTCTCTAACTGGGGTTGACATTGATGTTGGCTGTCTCTAACTGGGGTTGACAGTGATGTTGGCTGTCTCTAACGGGTTGACGGTTATGTTGGCTGTCTCTAACTGGGGTTGACATTGATGTTGGCTGTCTCTAACTGGGGTTGACAGTGATGTTGGCTGTCTCTAACTGGGGTTGACATTGATGTTGACTCTCTCAAACTGGGGTTGACAGTGATGTTGGCTGTCTCTAACTGGGGTTGACATTGATGTTGACTGTCTCAAACTGGGGTTGACAGTGATGTTGGCTGTCTCTAACTGGGGTTGACAGTGATGTTGACTCTCTCAAACTCTCTACTTTCTCCAGCTGGGATCAGACACAAATGTCTGCTGTCTCAAATTGTGATCAGACAAAGATATTTGCTGTCTCAAACTGATCAGACAGGGTTGTCTACTTCTCAAACTGTGGTTAGAAGTCTTATAACTGGACGTTCTACACAAGTATCGTTCGTTTGATGTATAATTTTAACGACATTTACACTTGTTTTGAATTGTATCAAAGTGAATCTTACCATTCAATGAAATTTGGATACCATGATCAAAGAAATTTTTGTTTTCTTTGCGTTAGCCTTATTTCTCTAATCTCCAAGGCGGTGTGCATTGCACTGTGGTTTTTATTTTGTGCCTGTTGGCTCAATTCAAACGACTTTCAGCTTGCATTTAATGTAAGGGTCAGCTTCCTCCTGCCTTTTCTAAGGGTTTGCTTCCCCTGGGTAACAGACGGTGCTGTGATGGGGATCGAACCCAGCACCTTCTGGTTGTGAGCCGTTTCACTTAACCACTAGCCCACGCCGTCCCCTGACCAAAGACAGGATCTCATTATTTGATCAAACCAATGATCATGCATCTGAATTACACATAAATATTCAATAAACATCTGATTCACACTTTGACTGGAGACCCAGATGAATTGGGTTTTTGTAATGTCTTTGAGAGATTTAACACCCACAGCCGTATCAAAGATTATTTTTGCTCCGTATTTTTCTCTTCACATTAATGACATTATTATAAATACTTGATATCATAGATGGTTTCATTATGTGTGGCTTATCTGCAGATCATGATTTTAGCTGAATTTGTTTCATATTAATCAATTTTATTTTGAATAAAACTTTCACCACAAAACGGCAAAGTTATTGCGGACTGGAAAAAGTTAACCCTGTGACCCCCAGATCCAGATGGACCAGTGTTGTGTAAATAGCCAGAGTCACCGCTATGGTGGTATAGCACACGAATCTTCTAAGAATGGGCAAAGTATGGGTAGACACTGCACAATTGGCACACGTCTTCCGGAATGTTACTTTCAAATGTTGGTGCACATGAACTGATCACACTGCAACACATTTTTATGAAATATTCGCGATGAAAAGGCGTGCAGAAAAACCAGTAAATGACTGTTCTAAAAGGTTAACAATGGAACAAGCTGTCGAGGTTGTTCTCAATGATTCGGAGGACGATGAATTAGATTTGGATGGTAACTATTCTGAAAGTGACATGAAAATGGAAACAGATGGTCATTTGAGTGATATTATGTGTTAGTGACAGACAGACCATTAGATCTTGTTGTGACAATTTGAGTTACAGTGATTCATTCCTATAACAACTAGGTGGAGGTAGATCCAAACTAGAGGATGGCTGGGTCAGACAGCCCTCAGAGGACCATTGGACAGCTGTGATACTACTTGAGGCTATATAATACTAGGCAAAGTTTAACTCATGCAGGCTGGCCATGGAGAGAGATAGAGAGACTGAGAATTTAGCTAGGGATCTGTTTAGCTGGATGACTTTATATAAGAGCGATTGATAGGCTGTCTTATGAATGTTAGAGAGATAGAATGAAATGCAGGGTGACTGAACCAGCATACGCCTTTGTCTTGGCCAGTTGCTCTATAAGGTTTGTGTTTGGCACCCTGTGAGTAGGAGAGATCTGGATGTGTGTGTGGTGTGTGCAGGACACTGAGGGAACGATGTATGTTCTGGAGCGTGTGTATACGCAGATCGATTGAGTGTGTGATCACATGTGAGTATACGTTAATAGATTGAATGTGATATGTCAAGATCACCTGCCTGAAGATATCAGAATGCATAATATAAAGATCACTCGACTGAGGGCATCTAAGTGTGAGTGAATGCACAGAATACGATCGTGAGGACGAGTTTTTGAGAGTGCAGATAAGGGGAGGGGAGTGTGCAGCTAGAACTGGGTTGGATTATATTGGGGGCAATATTCAAAAGCTTTTACTTACAACCTCGGAATATTATTAATAATGTTGTGTATGTTCATTTGTAATAATCTTGTTCTTGTTGTTCTGTTTGCTTAATGTTGGTTTTGTTGTTGTTCTGTTTGCTTAATGTTGGTTTTGTTGTTGTTCTGTTTGCTTAATGTTGGTTTTGTTGATGTTCTTGTTGTTCTGTTTGCTTAATGTTGGTTTTGTTGATGTTCTTGTTGTTCTGTTTGCTTAATGTTGGTTTTGTTCATGTTCTTGTTGTTCTGTTTGCTGAATGTTGGTTTTGTTGTTGTTCTTGTTGTTCTGTTTGCTTAATGTTGGTTTTGTTGTTGTTCTTGTTGTTCTGTTTGCTTAATGTTGGTTTTGTTGATGTTCTTGTTGTTCTGTTTGCTTAATGTTGGTTTTGTTGTTGTTCTTGTTGTTCTGTTTGCTTAATGTTGGTTTTGTTGATGTTCTTGTTGTTCTGTTTGCTTAATGTTGGTTTTGTTGTTGTTCATGTCATAAATATGCCCCCTGCTGTTACTATGCTATTTGCTGTGTGTGGTCGTGGATGATGTGGTAACATTCTAGATAGCTAAACCACTGTTAAAACACTTTACGCCGCTGCAACAAGATAACTCAATTGGTTGAGCAGGTGAGGAGCAAGAAACCAACCAGCTACTATACCAAAAATTATAAAAGTCTATCAGTGCCAGAGATGAAAGCATTTTTGGACTGCGTCTTCAAATGTAACACAGTGTGAGTAAACCAGGTTACGAGGAGTACTGGTCTAGCTCGTCTGCTAACTTCGTGTCTCATACTCCTGGTTTCCACACTGTCATGGACCGTGATCGCTTCCTTGCTCTCTGGACATTTCTTCATGTTATTGATGAGGAGGACCCTGCTCTGGATAAAGCAGATAAACCTGACAAAGTGAGGACCATGTTGAATGTGTTGCTACCACTATTATTCGCCTTCACAGCAAGTGAGCTTAGACAAAGGTATGATCCACCCGAAGAGCAGACTTGACTTCAGACAGTAAATTAAGTCAAAGCCTATAATATGGGGAATAAAGGCTTACAGGGCTTGGGAAGCAAGCTCTGGCTGTATTCTGAATCTGGAAACCTACACTAGAAAAGCAGGCACTATTATTCTAGAACTTGGTGTTGTTGGTAGCGTCATTATCAGAATTTTTTAACTTCGGGGAATTTGGTCAACAAAAACCATATTGTAGTCATGGACAGATTCTGCAGCAGTGTAACTCTCTTTGACAAGTTGTACACTGATTATGGTACACTTACTGTAGGTACAGTACACTGATTATGGTACACTTGCTGTAGGTACAGTACACTGATTATGGTACACTCGCTGTAGGTACAGTACACTGATTATGGTACACTCGCTGTAGGTACAGTACACTGATTATGGTACACTTGCTGTAGGTACAGTACACTGATTATGGTACACTTGCTGTAGGTACAGTACACTGGATATGGTACACTTGCTGTAGGTACAGTACACTGATTATGGTACACTTGCTGTAGGTACAGTACACTGGATATGGTACACTTGCTGTAGGTACAGTACACTGGATATGGTACACTTGCTGTAGGTACAGTACACTGATTATGGTACACTCGCTGTAGGTACAGTACACTGATTATGGTACACTCGCTGTAGGTACAGTACACTGATTATGGTACACTCGCTGTAGGTACAGTACACTGATTATGGTACACTTGCTGTAGGTACAGTACACTGATTATGGTACACTTGCTGTAGGTACAGTACACTGGATATGGTACACTTGCTGTAGGTACAGTACACTGGATATGGTACACTTGCTGTAGGTACAGTACACTGATTATGGTACACTTGCTGTAGGTACAGTACACTGGATATGGTACACTTGCTGTAGGTACAGTACACTGGATATGGTACACTTTCTGTAGGTACAGTACACTGATTATGGTACACTTGCTGTAGGTACAGCAATGACAAATAAGAAATTTTATCCTAAAGTACTGGCAGGAAAGAAGAAAATGGACAGGAGTCATTCAGAATTTATTTGCCATCACAACATTGTTTGCCTTGTCTGGATGGACCAAAGACCTGTTAATTTTATATTAAGCTACAACAACCCAACAGAAACTGGAACTGTTAGAAGGAGAAGAAAGGATGGAACAGCTGTAGATGTTCCAACTCCTCAACCTTGTATTGATTGTAATGTTTTCATGGGAGGCACAGATGTCAACGACCAAATTTGTCGTCTCAACAAGACACGACGGCATTATTGCTGGCCAAGGCAGCTCATTGTGAAATTCTTTATGTGGACATACAATAATGCCTACATAGTTATGGATCATTATAGTCCCCACAATACAACAGGAAGTAGCTACATGACATTTGGGAGGTGATCAGTGAGTCTACATGCTGGGAGGACTGACATAAAAAGCAGTAATATTGGAGGTGATCAGTGAGTCTACATGCTGGGAGGACTGACATAATAAGCAGGAATATTGGAGGTGATCAGTGAGTCTACATGCTGGGAGGACTGACATAATAAGCAAGAATATTGGAGGTGATCAGTGAGTCTACATGCTGGGAGGACTGACATAATAAGCAGGAATATTGGAGGTGATCAGTGAGTCTACAAGCTGGGAGGACTGACATAATAAGCAGTAATATTGGAGGTGATCAGTGAGTCTACATGCTGGGAGGACTGACATAATAAGCAGGAATATTGGAGGTGATCAGTGAGTCTACATGCTGGGAGGACTGACATAATAAGCAAGAATATTGGAGGTGATCAGTGAGTCTACAAGCTGGGAGGACTGACATAATAAGCAGGAATATTGGAGGTGATCAGTGAGTCTACAAGCTGGGAGGACTGACATAATAAGCAGGAATATTGGAGGTGATCAGTGGGTCTACAAGCTGGGAGATCTGAGATAATAAGCAGGAATATTGGAGGTGATCAAGTCAGTCTATTTGAGATAGAATAACTGAAACAGATCACTTAGTTTTGTTGAGATGTCAATTTTTTTGCATTTTTACTTCAGGAGACCAGACAAATAAGGTTTTACAGGTCAGGAGCCCAGAGGAATAGGGTTTTACAGACCAGATAACCAGGGTTTAAAGGGTTAATGCTGTATTTTTCTTTTATTTCCTGAATTAATTTCTGCAATAATTTGTCTCTAGATTGTGAGGTGTGCAAGCTGAAACTTGTAGGAGGCTGTTCCGTGCATGGACCTACCATTTTTATTGATTATGATCAGGTAATGTATACAGTCCATTAGAAGGTGTTGTCATTGTGAGATTGTAGGCAGAGTTTGATGGGGGATGTGTTGTTGGCTTTCACAGTCTCTCAATCCTGTCTTTACCCTAGGCTGTACTTCTCACTGTGAGAGTCTCGGAAAGTTTTGTGGGGTTCTGTGAAAGTCCTGTGTGGGTTTATGAACCAATGAG
This sequence comes from Ariolimax columbianus, assembly GCA_036924085.1. NCBI lineage: Eukaryota > Metazoa > Mollusca > Gastropoda > Stylommatophora > Arionidae > Ariolimax > Ariolimax columbianus. The sequence goes on from JAVGWX010000025.1 coordinate 31,747,577, forward strand.
AGTTTGGGAATCTGTCAATTTGGGGAGAGGGTTGGGGGGATCTTTGAACCAATGAAGCCTTTAAAAGTAATATGGTAATCTGAAAGTCCAGCTGTGGTCTAAACCCGAGACAGGTTGTTAAAGTTCTGTGTGAATATGTGAACCCTTTGTCACTTCTTTCCTTTTTACAATTATCATAATCACTACCCGATACTTTCATTATGACAAGATATGGTTTAAGATGAGACACAAATAAACGAAAGATGTGTAGGAGCTGTCTTGTATTAAAAAGGGCGGAGATTGTACTCATATCCGAGTTCTCAAGTTCCCAATATAGCATAGCTCTGCTGCATAAAATATCACTACTGACTCCTGATGTTGGACATTGTCTTGAGCTGCACGCAGGAGACTACAGCTGCGTTGACCTCTTATACTACTAGTAGCTAGCTGTTTTTTGGTGTACCCACTTTTCTCTTCCTGTGTGGGTTCTAGTCAACTGCATGTCTGGTTTTATTGTTAGGTTTTGTTGTGAAGGTGTATCTTGTCTATTTAAACTTTTTCTTCATCTCGCTCTGCTTTGGTTGTTGGACCCATTGATAGTGTCATCTCATGTTGGACCCATTGATAGTGTCATCACATGTTGGACCCATTGATAGTGTCATCACGTGTCGGACCCATTGATAGTGTATTCACATGTTGGACCAATTGATAGTGTCATCACATCTTGGACCTATTAATAGTGTCATCACATGTTGGACCCATTGAAAGTGTCATCACACGTTGGACCCATTGATAATGTCATTATATGTTGTCCTTTTGTGTTCAGGATTATGTGGAGACAAAACGGACACAGGAAGTGACTGAGGATAACGTGGGCTGTAACAAAAAGAAGATGGTGGCTAATATTGTGTCTTCACCTGGTTTTGATAAGGTCAAATGTAAGTCTTCCATATTCTGTGTTCAATTATGTTTATGTTAGACATACATGTCTGCTGTCTGAAACTTGAGTTGACTGTAATGGTAGCTGTCTCAAACTGGGGTTGAAAGTGATGTTGGCTGTCTCAAACTGGGATCAGACAGGGATATATGCTGTCTGAAACTGGGATCAGATAGGGATGTCGACTGTCTTCAAGTATCTTCCTCATGGACTGGGTGATGCAACAAACTGGGGTCAGTATTATTTCCTGCAAATATTCCGTTTCTTTGAGAAGATTAGGACAGAGCTGTTAGGTAGGATATCAGTTTCCTAACCTGGAAGACATTGGTTTAAATCCCAATAAGATCTAGTTTTATTGCTTTCTGAAGTGAAATAAACATCTAGTCTGCACACTGTGTTGTGACTGCAGCGTTAAGCTGACTGAATTCTGGACTTCTTTAAATTGTCCATGGTGTATCCTAGCTATGGGAAAATGTCTTCATGGTCGTTTGTTGTTGTTAAGTCTGTAACTTTTTGTTGTGAGGCATCAGTGGTACACAGAACGTTTTTAGACAGGTACGGTACGGTAGGTGTTAGTGGTACCCAGAACTATTTCAGCCAGGTATGGGATGCATCAGTGGTACCTAGAACATTTTTGGCCTGGTACGGTAGGCATCAATGGTACCCAGAACTATTTCAGCAAGGTATGGGATGCATCAGTGGCACCCAGAATGTTTTAAGCGAGATACGGTAGGCAACAATGGCACCCAGAACAGATCTTTCATTTCAATGAAATTTTGATGCCAGGACCAAAGACATGATCTAATTATTTGATCTGACCAATGATTGTGCATCTGGAGAACACATAAAATTCAACAAACATCTGATTCAGACTTTCACCGGAGACACAGAAGAAATGAGTTGTAGGAGATTTAACTCAGAAATAAACCCACAGCCGTGAGTATTAAATATTATTTTTGCTCCGTACTTTCCCCTCCACATTAATGACATGAATACTCGATGTCATAGATGGTTTCATTTTGTGTGTCTTACGTTCTGCAGATCATGATTTTAGTTGAATTTGTTTCATATTAACCAATTTTATTTTGAATAAATCTATTTGACTTACACAGTTGTGGTACTTGCCTCTGACTGAAAGACACAAATCGGGAAAGTTATTGCGGACTGGAAAGGGTTATTACTGTATTCTCTGATTATTTCTTGAATTAATTTCTGCAATCATCTTCCCTAGATTGTGAGGTGTGCAAGCTGAAACCTGTAGGAGGCTGTTCCGTGCATGGACCTATGATTTATATTGATCACGATGAGGTAATGTATACAGTCCATTAGAAGGTGTTGTCATTGTGAGATTGGTGGCAAAGTTTATGGGGGATGTGCTGTGGGCTTTCACAGTCTCTCAATCCTGTCTTCACCCTAGGCTGTGGTTCTCACCATGACATGGGAAAGTTGTGTGGAGCTCTTAAATCCTATGGGGTTCCGTGAAAGTCCTGTGTGGGTTTATGAACTCATAGAAGGTGGACTAGGGTCCTCCAGGCAGTTGTGCTATTCTTGGCTTCATCTGCAATGTATATGTATCATACTTACCACAACGAGGATCACGCTGATTCCTGACACTGACTAACATGTCAGATCAGTATATTTTGCCTGGCCAGACGTTAGTCGTCCTTCCCTAGTCCTATGCTAATCTGACAGTCTAGCAGAGGTCGGAACCCCTGAGAGTTAGAGGCCATGTTACAAAAGATGGATATGGCAGGACACAAACCACAATAGATGTACAGGATAGGACATAAATCACAAAAGATGGATAGGATACATCATCACAAAAGATGTATAGGATACATCATCACAAAAGATGTATAGTATACAGCATCACAAAAGATGGATAGGATAGGACACAGCATCACAAAAGATGGATAGGATAGGACACAGCATCACAAAAGATGGATAGGACACAGCATCACATAAGATGGATATGATAGGACACAGCATCACATAAGATGGATATGATAGGACACAGCATCACAAAAGATGGATAGGATAATACACAGCATCACATAAGATGGATAGGACACAGCATGTCAAACTGTCTTGTATAAAAAGGTGTAGAGATTGTACTCATATCCAAGTCCTCGTTTCCAGTGGAGCATAGCACATACTATTTTTCAGCAGCTGTTCTTTGATGTACCCACTCTTCTCTTCCTGTGTGGGTTCTAATCCAGTGCATGTCTGGTTATATTGTTAGGTTTCATTGTGAAGGTGTATCCTATCCATTTCCACTTTCTCTTCATCTCCGTCTGCTTTGGTTGTTGTCATGTTTTGGTCATAGATACATGGTTGCTGGCTGTGGTAGTCCCTGGTGAAGTCCTGCTTATGGTCAAACACTAGTGCTTGTCTCTGGTCTCATCATCTCAAGCTGTATTGTAGCCTTGTCTGTTATTACTTAAATATTTATCTCGGATTGATTGACCTTCTTGCTCCAGCTGAAGCAAAGAGTCACTTCAACAGCTAGCTCCCACACAGGAAGCCTGTTTGTATATATTTGCAGAGGCGGTTTCTTCTTCTTCTTCATCGTACGCTGTTTACAGCGATATTTACGTTGCACTGATTTAATTTGTTAGCCAGTGGCTCAGTGCATCAGATTTCAACAGGCGTTTCTGTAGGGTTGCCCTCCTTAGCCTTTGGCTGTCCCCAGCCTAACTGCAAGGCAGCAGTTGTTTTTGGTCAGAGTTGTCTCTTTTAGGAAGTTGTCTTGCAGGACTATCGAGTCTTCCCTACTCGTGTCTATAGCGTTTGGCAATGATATGATGGACTATGTACTAGTTTGTACTATCCCGGAAGAGAGGCAGTCCAGTGTGACTTTTTCCCAGGATCGTCACGTCCTGCCAGAAACGTAGCGTATGCATATGAGTGAGGTATCTTTTTGCTCGCTTTATTTTCTCGGCTCTTCTGCAGTGATGGTACGCCTAGCATTCCCCACCACCCGGGAGCTTGCCACCATAGGACAGGAGGTGCAGTGTCCGCTGGACTGCATCTCTTCTGCGTCCATTGGAATGACTGATAGCAGACAGATGCAAAGAGCGAGGAAGGAGTGCATTTTACCAGGTGCATTGCTGCGGCTCGATCGGGCCGGGACGCAAGCCCCAGCCATGTCGTAGCCTCCCATCTCACCGGTGCTGAGATTTTGGGCGGGATTCTGGCTTAGAGGCGTTCGGCCGTAGTCCCTCAGATGGTAGCTTATCAGCCAAGCACGTGGACCAAATGTCAGCGACCTGTGATTCTTCTCGAAATAGTGCATTTGACCAGGTGACAAGCCTAGTCTTGCACGGAGATGTTGTCCGCCTAGGGAGCGGACATGGTCAAGGGTTGAGTCTCAGCAGTTCGCAGTGAGGTAGCTGATCTACTGCTTAGGGCACCCGACCGAGAACTAAGTCTTCTACAAATGATTTCATTCCTCATCGCCGTATGGGGTGAATATCGAGCAGCTTCCCGCCCGCTTTTATCAGCGGACGGAAGAGACCTCATTCTGCGGCTTGACCGGGCGGGGCTGGAGCGTGGGCCCCAGGTCCCCACCATGTCGAAGCCTCCCTTTGCATTCGTGCTGAGCTGCTTTTGGGCGGGATTTTTGGCTTAGAGGCGTTCGGCAGAAATCCCTCACCTCGCACCGTTGGCTTATCCGCCAGGTACGTGAACCAAATGTCTGCGGCTCCTGTCGGGCTTAGCAGGATTACCGTAGCAACGCCCTGTCATTAGTAGGGTAAAACTGACCTGTCTTCCGAGGGTCTATTTCCAGCACCCGTTCAATATTAGCCAGAACGTATCAATAGAGGGCAGAGGCGGTTTCCATAGCAAAGGGTTGAACCCTTTCCAGTCCGCACTAATTTTGTTGATTTGGATCTTTCAGTCCAGGTTCTGCAACTCTGTATGTCAAAAAGTGTTATTTAAAAAAAAATTAATAAATATTAAACAAATCGAGCTAAAATGAGGATCTGAGCATGTTTAGGCACAAAATGAAACGATCTACGTCATAATAAAGATGGTATGTTAGTATAAAGCCTTAAATGGATTTAATGAGAAGGTGGAAATACGAGAGGAAAATAAATGTTGGACTAACAACTTTTTGTATCTTTCTCCTCATTACCTTTATCAAAGTTCCTGTGTCCCAGTCAATCCATGTCTTCTGTGTCCCAGTCAATCCATGTCTTCTGTATCCCAGTCATTCCCTTTGTCCTGTGTCTCATTCAAAGTCCTATTCTGCTGTGTCCCAGTCAAAGTCCCTTTCTTGTGTCCCAGTCAGTCCTTTTGTGCTGTGTATCAGCCAGTCCCTTTCTTCTGTGTCCCTGTCAAAGTCCTATTCTGCTGTGTCCCAGTTAAAGTCACTTTCTTCTGTGTCCCAGTCAGTCCCTTTTTTCTGTGTCCCAGTCAAAGTCCCTTTCTTCTGTGTCCCAGTCAAAGTCCCTTTCTTCTGTATCCCAGTCAAAGTCCCTTTTTTCTGTGTCCCAATCAAAGTGCCTTTCTTCTGTGTCCTGGTGAAAGTCCCTTTCTTCTGGGTCCCTGTGTCCCAGTCAAAGTCCTTTTGTCCTGTGTCCCAGTCAGTCCCTTTCTTCTGTGTCCCAGTCAGTCCCTTTCTTCTGTATCCCAGCCAGTCCCTTTCTTCTGTATCCCAGCCAGTCCCTTTCTTCTGTATCCCAGTCAAAGTTCCTTTCTTCTGTGTCCCAGTCAGTCCCTTTCTTCTGTATCCCAGTCAGTCCCTTTCTTCTGTGTCCCAGTCAGTCCCTTTCTTCTGTATCCCAGTCAGTCCCTTTCTTCTGTATCCCAGTCAGTCCCTTTCTTCTGTGTCCCAATCAGTCAGGTTTGTGCTGAATATCCTTGTATAATCAAGATGGATGATCAGTGGTCTGATCAAATAATAAATCATTTCTCTGGACTTGGTCCAACTTTTCTAGCAATAAATGTTTACCTTTTGAAAATAACTCTACAGTTCTGCAAATTAAAAGAAAGAACGGAAACGCGTGTTTTCGAAGCTGAAAGTGAAGTTTTGAGGATCGTCGTTGCTGACTGAACCAAGCTATAAAGAGTTGATAATGAGGTTGCTATAGACCCATGCACAGCCCTCTGTAGTCTTTTTATTACCACCTGGGGGGGGGGGGGGAGGGGTCTACAGGGCTTCTATTCTTTTCAACCCAGGTACTTCTTCTTCGTCTTCGTTCGCTCTCTCTCAATCTCCCGCTACCAAACCCTGAAAGGGCTTACGTAGCAGAATGTAGTCCAGATAATGGAATGCGTTGTGTCATAGTTTACAGCTTGACTGCGATATTTGCACCTTTCGGTCCAACACATCCGACTTCAGCAAGCATTTTTTGAGTACCGGGTTAGCATTCCCTCTTCGATCCCTTCTCCTAAGCCAGTCTGCCCTGCTGCAGCCTGTTATCCAGGATCACCGCGTGGAGGTGTAGAAGGGTCTTGGCAGCTCTGGTTCGCTGGCTCTGATGCTAGCAGTCAGCTATGGGTCGCTGACCACTGCAGCTCATGCACTGCTCAGCATCTTGATCCTCAACCCAGGTACAACTGGAGTCTTTGCTGTTTCAATATTTCTGGAACCTCTGACAAAATGATTGTTGAGAAGCCTTGTCCCTGACAACAGTGTCTGCGATTGGTTTTCTTGAGTGGTTCAGCCAATGGCTTGTCTGACTCTAATGACAGAGGGACTGGGTTTGATGCCTTGTCTTAATCCTTTCCAGTCCGACCTAATTTTGTTAGATGATCTTTAAGATATACATTGTAGATGTACGCTGTACATTTCCAAGCCAAGTGATGCACATACGTGTGTGTTAGATGGTAAAGCAGAGCCAGAGAGAGAAACACATACGTGTGTGTTAGATGGTAAAGCACAGCCAGAGAGAGAAACACATACGTGTGTGTTAGATGGTAAAGCACAGCCAGAGAGAGAAACACATACATGTGTGTTAGATGTAACTGGGCCAGATAGAGAAACACATACGTGTGTGTTAGATGTAACTGGGCCAGATAGAGAAACACATATGTGTGTTAGATGTAGATTTAGATCAATATAACCGCTGATCCTCACCGACTGTAACATGCTCCAATATGCTCATATAAAATTGGCACCTGACTTGCAGCTGGGAAAGGTAGAATAGTGTGAAAGATAACCTCAGATTTTATAGTGTCTAACACTTGATCTCTGACAGCAGTGATCACCTTACATGTTCGACATCTCTTCCAGAGTCAGTATGACAGTCAGGTGAGAGCTGCTGTTGTGGACACCAGCGTCGTTGATGGCTTGGACATAAATTTGGCAGGCGGCCAAAAACCCAACGAGGCTTGTTTACGTTCAAAGGACCAAGGTAAACAACATATGATTGATACACCCACACACATGCCTTGTTACACACCCACACACATGGAATGATACACACATAATTTGTTACACACCCACGCACATGCCTTGTTACACACCCACACACATGGAATGATACACACGCACACATAATTTGTTACACACCCACACACGCGCCTTGTTACACACCCACACATGCCGGAGGTGCAATACTCGCAGTTTATGCTGAGATGTGTGAAGCGGGGCATAGCTGGGCTCATACATTTCCTCAAGGACACTTAAAAGTTGCTGATGAAGTCCAGCCTGGTCGTTCTGTTCAGGTTATAACAAAAGCATCTGTGCGACCGGTAGGGAAGATGATTCCAGCTGATGGGCAAATAACAATAACAATTGTGTGTAGCAGCTGCAATAGGTTGTTGGCATGGTTTAGCCTACAGCATAATCTCACTTTGGCGGGAGATGTTTCCCAAATAACGGAGACGTTAAAACAGAAATGCAAATGTGACTGAGAAAAAAGACTTCTATGCTGCAGGTTTTGGTGCACCGATAACATGATGGGATAAGTGTATCAATGCTTGTGGAAATGATGGTGTTAAATATGGGAAAGTGTCCGTGCAATAATGAATGGTTTTTTAAGTGCAAACCTCTTGGTTTTTTTATTTGGTTAAATAGTCTTGTGTGACTTATTTACTGACTTATCCTTGTATTTAATGTAATGACAAATAGAAATTAACAACAATGCTCTATTAGAACAATAACCAGACTCTCATCAAAATTTCATATCAAATTCATAGTTCGACAACGATGTGTGCTATCACCTTTGTTGTTCATTACATATGTAGACCACATTTGTAGAACAGCCAACCCAAATGAAGGAAGCAACATTGGTGAACTCCTAAATGAACTTCTTTTTGCTGACGGTCAAGCAGTCATAGCAACTTCACAACTAGAATTGCAACAACATATTGATGAACTAAATACAGCATGTCAAGATTTCAGCATGAAAATCAATGTAGCAAAAATTGAGGTCATGAAAATATTTAGGATAGGCAGAGACATCAATATCACCATTGAAAAACAGCAAATCAAACAGGTGAAAGATTTCACATACTTAGGGAGCACGTCAGCTAACGGAAGAATTACCGTGGAAATCCAACAAAGATACAATAAACAAATCAGATCATTGGACAATTAACACCAATACTTAATTGTAAGCATGTGACAATACCTACCAAAAGAGCTTTATACAACACGATATTCGTCACGGCACTATGCTATCAATCTCAGAACTGGACACTAACAACAAATGAAAAATGTGACATCATCAGAACAGAAATGAAATGCCTGCAAAAAATATTGGGCGTAACAAGGAAAGACATGATCAGAAACAAGGACATCAAGAGATTAGTGGGAACAACACCAGTATTGGACTACATTAAAGGGAACAACCAAAATGGTTTGACCACATAACAAGACTACCACCACACCCCCCAGCACACCCCTCTCCAAACAAGCAATGCCATTTAGATACAGCGGATTCAAAGCCAAAGGCAGACCATGAAAAACATGGCTTACACAAGCAGGCTTGTTCTAGAGATATTTTCAAAACCTGACTCTGAAAGAAAGGCATGACAGGATAAAAGAAAAGAAGAAGAAATTAACAACGGTACTAAATAACAAATAGTTAATGTTGTATATAAAATATAACTTTATAGTCATTTGCAAAAGAATAGAAATAATTCAGGTTTTCTTTGAATTGGACTAGCTGCTTTGATCACCCTAGGACCAGCTGTTGTGGTCACCCTAGGACCAGCTGTTGTGGTCACCCTAGGACCAGCTGTTGTGGGCAGCCTAGAACTAGCTTCATAAGAAGAAAAAAGTAGACAATAAAAGACGAAGATAAGGTGAGCAGCTACAGTGGCATGCATGAACTCATACAGAAGGAAGGTCTTACAAGTTTGATGCTTGTGGATTAGAGTTTACAGACAGAAATGTCTTGTTAAATCAGAAAAGGATTTTTACAAAGCACCCACAGTATTAGATATGGATAACGAGCACATGTACCTGTTTAAACCAATGAATCTGCAATCCTTTAGACAGAAAAAGTTTAGAATGAGAAATGTGGAGGTCAAGGATGGGGGATGTGTACATCCAGTGAGCTATATGTTTCACCCGTATCCATACTCTTCACTATCTGCTGAAAGTGGCTGCGCTTCAGTGGGTCTTTCTGTAGTGCAGTAATGTGAATTCTACATAATTAACAAAATAAAAGTGGTAATTGAGTTATAAATAAAGAGAAAGTTGTGTTGTGTGTTCTTCTTCTTCGTACACTAGTCATGGCACAGAGATGTTGTTCACTTGGTGTGCGGACAAATCTCATGGTCCAAGGCTGAGTCTCAACAGTTCGCAGTTTGGTGGCTGCTCTACTGCTTACGACACCCCGACCGAGAACTAAGTCTTCTACTAGTGGTTTCAAACCTCAACGCCGTATGGGGTGAATATCGAGCAGTTTCCCGCCCGCTTTGATCGGCGGTCGACAGAGACCTCTTTCTGCGGCTCGAACGGGTCAGGTGAGACGCGAGCCTCAGGTCCCAACCATATCGTAGCCTCCCATCGCAGTGGTGCTGAGATTTAGGGCGGGATTCCGACTTAGAGGCTTTCAGCCGTAATCCCTCAGATGGTAGCCTCGCACCATTGGCTTATCAGCCAAGCACGTGGACCATATGCCTGAGACCTGCGATTCCTCTCGAATTAAGCAGGATTACCGTAGCAACGTCCTGTCATTAGTAGGGTAAAACTGACCTGTCTTCCGAGGGTCTAATACCAGCACCCGTTCCCTATTAGACCCAATGAATCAAGATAGGGCTTTTTAGTCAGTCCATGACCAAGTGTCTGAAACCTGCGATTCCTCTAGGGTTGAGCAGGATTATCGTAGCAACGCTCTTTAATTCAGAGGGTAAAACTGATCTGTCTTTCATGGGTCTAATTCCAGCACACGTTCCTTATAAGACCCAACGAAAATGCTCTCAGTCTGTCAGTCATTTTACAGTGTTGGCGTGTTTAGTCAAATTAAGCCGCAGGCTCCACTCATGGTGGTGCCCTTCCGTCAATTCCTTTATCAACCACTGGATGCGGGCCAATCGAGCCACCGAGAGACTAGCCTCAGATTTCCGAGGGTCTAATTCCAGCACACGTTCCCTATTAGACCCAACGAAAGTGCTCTCGGCCTGTCAATCATTTCAGTGTTGACGTGTTGAGTCAAATTAAGCCCCAGGCTCCACTCCTGGTGGTGCCCTTCCGTCAATTCCTTTAAGTTTCAGCTTTGCAACCATACTTCCCCCAGAATCCAAACACTTCGGTTTCCCAGAAGCTGCTCGGAGAGTCATCGAAGCAACTCCTGCGGATCGCTAGTCGGCATCGTTTATGGTCAGTTGTTCCGTCCCTCATTCCGTCTATCTAGGACCGCCTGGCAGGGGCCCGTACACACACCAACCGACCGGGCTCACTCGGGAGGGATGGCAGCGCTCTGTGCAGATTGGATCCCAACGGCCCTGGCGATGAATTTCAATCGGACGAGATGATTTTTGCCTGCCGGCCTGCCCTTCTCCGACCACTTGGTTGGGCATGGACAGGGCCTTTAGGCGCGATTCCTGCTTTCCTTTTGACGGTCACAAACTCATTGCAAGAGAATGACCACAAGCGAGACGAACTGTCGAGATTGGCTATACGCCTTCGACGAACCACGCGGACTGACAAAGCTTCTCGATACGGACCACAGTAACGCACCCTTTCCAGCGGTACGACTACACCAAATTGGTCCCGCTACAGTGCCGGGGAAAGGCGGGCGAGCTGGTTAGGCCGAGCCCGCTCTCTCGCTCCGCCTGGCGGGACTGAGATCGCTGTACGAACACTGGATGCGAGTCAATCGTGCTACCGAGAGACTAGCCCCAGATTGACCAACTCAGAACAAGAAGCCACCACAACCAGCTCCCAGAGAATCACAGTCAGTAGTAACCAACTCAGAACAAGAAGCCACCACAACCAGCTCCCAGAGAATCACAGTCAGTAGAGACCAACTCAGAACAAAGAGAAAGTTGTGTTGTGTGTTCAGATATGATCATTGCTATGTCTTTATTTGATTCATTCCAGGTGTTGATTCCTGTTGCCAGGATGATGTTTGTGGCTTGAACAGCAGCCTCAAGAAACATGAAAGATTGCATACAAAAACTTATGAATTGTTCAATCAAAGTCAAAACCTAAAGACACATAAAGGAAAACATACAGGAGACAGGTCTTACAAGTGTGATTTTTGTGGTGCTGCATTTAATAATAGTGGAGATCTAAAGATACATAGAAGAATTCATACAGGAGAGAAGCCTTACAAGTGTGATGTTTGTGGTGCTGCATTTATTCAAAGTGGAAGCCTAAAGAAACACAAAAGAATTCATACAGGAGAGAAACCGTACAAGTGTGATCTTTGTGGTGCTGCATTTAATAATAGTGGAGATATAAAGATACATAAAAGAATTCATACAGGAGAGAAGCCTTACAAGTGTGATGTTTGTGGTGCTGCATTTCTTCGAAGTGGACATCTAAAGAAACATAAAAGAATTCATACAGGAGAGAAGCCGTACAAATGTGATGTTTGTGGTGCTGCATTTATTCAAAGTGGAAGCCTAAAGATACATAAAATAATTCATACAGGAGAGAAGCCGTACAAGTGTGATGTTTGTGGTGCTGCATTTAATCAAAGTGGACATCTAAAGATACATAAAAAAATTCATACAGGAGAGAAATCGTACAAGTGTGATGTTTGTGGTACTGCATTTAATAATAGTGGATATCTAAAGAAACATAAAAGAATTCATACAGGAGAGAAGCCTTACAAGTGTGATGTTTGTGGTGCTGCATTTCTTCGAAGTGGACATCTAAAGTTACATACAAGAATTCATACCGGAGAGAAGCCTTACAAGTGTGATTTTTGTGGTGCTGCATTTAATCAAAACGAAAATCTAAAGACACACAAAAGAATTCATACAGGAGAGAAACCTTACAAGTGTGATGTTTGTGGTTCTACATTTAATAATAGTGGATATCTAAAGAAACATAAAAGAATTCATACAGGAGAGAAGCCGCACAAGTGTGATGTTTGTGGTGCTGCATTTAATAATAGTGGAGATCTTAAAATACATAAAAGAATTCATACAGGAGAGAAGCCGTACAAGTGTGACGTTTGTGGTGGTGCATTTAATAATAGTGGATATCTAAAGAAACATAAAAGAATTCATACAGGAGAGAAGCCGTACAAGTGTGATGTTTGTGGTGCTGCATTTAATAATAAAGGAGATCTAAAGAAACATAAAAGAATTCATACATGAGAGAAGCCGCACAAGTGTGATGTTTGTGGTGCTGCATTTAATCAAAGTGGACATCTAAAGATACATAAAAAAATTCATACAGGAGAGAAGTCATACAAGTGTGATGTTTGTGGTACTGCATTTAATAATAGTGGATATCTAAAGAAACATAAAAGAATTCATACAGGAGAGAAGCCGCACAAGTGTGATGTTTGTGGTGCTGCATTTAATAATAGTGGAGATCTTAAAATACATAAAAGAATTCATACAGGAGAGAAGCCGTACAAGTGTGACGTTTGTGGTGGTGCATTTAATAATAGTGGATATCTAAAGAAACATAAAGGAATTCATACAGGAGAGAAGCCGTACAAGTGTGATGTTTGTGGTGCTGCATTTATTGATAGTGGATATCTAAAGAAACAGAAAAGAATTCATACAGGAGAGACGCCGTACAAGTGTGATGTTTGTGGCTTAGGGTTTTATCAAAGTACTGCACTGAAAAAACATAAGATAATACACAGAACTGGAAAACTTTATGGTTGTGATTTGTGTGGTGCTAAGGTGACTTGTCTGAAGTCACTTGGGACGCATATAATAAAACATATGGTTGAGAGTCCTTTTGAGTGTGATGTTTGTGGTGCTGCATTTATTCAAAGTGGAAGCCTAAAGAGACAAAAGAATTCGTACATGAGAGAAGTCTTACAAGTGTAATATTTAAAGTGTGGCATTTGATTGAAATCAACATCTAAAAGCATATAACATAATTCATACAGGAGAGAAGCCTTACAAGTGTTTTGTTTGTGGTGTTGAGTTTACTGATAAATGTGAGTGAATATACATAAATTGTTTCTTAAAAGCAAGAAGCTATTCAAGTGTGGTTTGGGATTTAATAAGTGATCGTGACATTAAGAGACACAAATGAACCTATACAAAAGAGAAGCCTTTCTGGTGTGATATTTGTGGAGTAGAGTTTAGTGACAGCTGTGATGTTTGTGGAGTAGAGTTTGCCAACAGATGTGATGTTTATGGAGTAGAGTTTACTGACAGATGTGATGTTTGTGGAGTATAGTTAGTGACAGATCTGATGTTTGTGGAGTAGAGTTTACCGACAGATGTGATGTGTGTGGAGTAGAGTTTAGCGGCAGAAATGATGTTTGTGTAGTACAGTTTAGTGACCGGTGTAATGTTTGGGGAGTAGAGTTTAGCAACAGATATGATGTTTGTGGAGTAGAGTTTAGTGACAGATGCAGGCTAATAATATAGAAAGGAACTCACACATGAAAGAATTGTTTGACAATCTTGTACTATAGAGAAGTTTGGCTACACAATTTGACACCTTACAACATAAGTGTAAAGTCTTCTACACTAGAGAAATTGGACCCCACTATTGGTCACTTAACATAATATAGAGATGTTTTGCTCTACTATTTTTTTGTCACATTACACCATGAGTGGAAAGTCTTCTACTGTACAGAGATTGCCAATTTGTTAGCATGACCTTAAACCATCAGTGCAGTGTCTTCTACTGTAGAGAGGTTGACCTATTGTTAGTGTAACCTTACAGCATGAGTGGAGTGCAAAAGGCTGCACCAAAAAGAGTAGTGGTACAGTGGGTTCCATCCCACTGTAACATTCAGGGCAACGAGGAGGCAGACAGACTGGCAAAAGAAGGTGCAAGATTACCACAACCAGATTCTAGTGTGACCTACGAAGACTCCAAAAGTTTTATTAGGGCCAGATACATGGCCAAATGGGAAACAGAACATACTGGCTACACAAAAAACGGTGCCTATTACCAGTTGAACAGAAGAGAGCAGGTCGTGGTCTTCAGACTCCGCACAGGCCTCAACAGACTGAGGTACCACCTATTCAATAAACTGAAGATAAGTGGCACTGACGAATGCACTTGTGGTATAGGAAAAATGGCCGCTGAACATCTGCAGAAAAATTGCCCAACATACGAGGACCAGAGAAAGCACATGGGGCAAACACCCGACAAGCTCTATGGCAGTGTCGACAGCCTCAGGATGACAGCTGCTTTCTTCGAACAAATTCAAGTTGACGTCTGACAGCGTACAAAGAAGAAGAAGTTTGTGTGACTTTACAGCGTGAGTGGAGAGACTTCTACTGTAGAGAGGTTGATCAATTGTTAGTGTGACCTTACAGCATGAGTGGAGAGTCTTCTACTGTAGAGAGGTTGACCAATTGTTAGTGTGACCTTACAGCATGAGTGGAGAGCCTTCTACTGTAGAGAGATTGACATATTGTTAGTGAGTGTGACCTTACAGCATGAGTGGAGAATCTTCTACTGTAGAGAGGTTGACCAATTGTTAGTGTGACCTTACAGCATGAGTGGAGAGTCTTCTACTGTAGAGAGGTTGACCTATTGTTAGTGTGACCTTACAGCATAATTGGAGAGTCTTCTACTGTAGAGAGATTGACCTATTGTTAGTGTGACCTTACAGCATGAGTAGAGAGCCTTCTACTGTAGAGAGGTTGACCTATTGTTAGTGAGTGTGACCTTACAGCATGAGTGGAGAGCCTTCTACTGTAGAGAGGTTGACCTACTGTTAGTGTGACCTTACATCATCAGATTCTCGATTCTCTCGCTAAAGCTGTAAACCAATTAATGGTTCTGCTTTTTATCTCGTTTATCTCATTAACCTCATCAACTTTGTGAGGTTGTCTCTCTCGGGTTTTCCATTTCTCTTTTGTTGCCATCTCCTTTTCTGTCCATACCTGTTCTAACAGTCGACTCCAACAGGGTGGTTGGGCAAAAGGGAATCTGACCCTGCACCCAATTATCTGGGGGCAGTCTATGTCAAACATTGACCTCTTTCAACCTCAGCTGTCATCGGTCAACTGTTCTTTTACCACATGCCAGCTGTCCCTCGAAAATATCTTTGGGGATGGGACCATCCTTCATGTGGCTACAAACATGACCAATCCATCACAGCCTTCACTGCCTGAGGAGAGTGCACATACTTGGGTGACTGGTTCGAGAATGTACTTCTGTGTTTGTCATGGCATCTCTCCATGGGATACCGTAAGTGAAAGGTGTTGAGCCCTTACTCTTGTTTGGCATAGTTTGTCCATGTTTGACTACCATATAGGAGCGTACTGACAACACACCCATTGTAGACCATGGTTGTAATTTTGGAGTTTTATCAGACACGTGTTGTGAGACAGGAAAATATGGCAGCAGCTTTGCCAATGTGATTGCCTATTTGAGGGTCTAGGGAGAGCTTATTGTTGATGAAACTCAGTGTTAGACAAGAAAGTGTACAGTTTTTGTATGTTCAGAAAAAAGATCAATTCAGACAAACAAATGAACAAGTTCTTCCCCTCCTCCCCTCCCCTAGGATTGAAGGAAAGAAAGAAAACAACAAAATGTGATCTCAAAGAAAAGAATCAATTTCTTTTTACAGTGCACAATAAACATTTTTCTTATATTAACAAGAACATCAATCAAAAGTTCTCATTTACAGAAAGATTACCAGAAGCTGGCCACCCTTAGCATTGATCCTGAATAAACTTGACCAATAGGTTTATGTTGTGTAAATAAACTTCACCATTGAGTGTGTGTTATGTAAATAAATTATTTTTAATGTTTTCATCTTCAAACATTTTATTCATTCAGTGTTCTTCTGATAAGAGAACGTTTGGTCTGTCTTTCTTCTTCTGCGTTGAGGCTTTTTTGTCATGCTAGATTATTTATTTATTTTTTTTTTGGCGTTCGCCTTATTTCTCTAATCCCCAAGGCGGTGTGCATTGCACTGCGTTTTTATTTTGCGCCTGTCGGCCCAGTGCATCCGACTTCAGCATGCATTTTATGTAAGGGTCTGCTTCCTCCTGCATTTTCTAAGGGTTTGCTTCCCCGGGGTAACGGCCGGTGCTGAGATGGGGATCGAACCCAGCACCTTATGGTTGTGAGCCGTGTCACATAACCACTAGGCCACGCCGTCCCCTCATGCTAGATTTGAAGTCCTGTTGCTAGGGTAAGTCCACAGTTCTCTCCAGATCCGGATGGCAGCCCCACAGCATTGACTAGGCTCCCTCTGGCTATGTTTCCCATCATAGGTCTCTGTGTATTGGGCAGTTTTGTAGGATGTCTTCAGGTCTGGACTCCAGTTCCATATGGGCAGTCACTTGTGTGTGATATCTTGAGCCGATGTAAGTGACCCAATAGTCTGCAGTGGCCTATTTTCAGGTGAAAGATGGTGGTTTGTTGATTCTGTGGATTGTTGGTGTGTGAAGCTGGTGGATTGTTGATGTCTGTGGAGCTGGTGGATTGGGTCACGTCCATTTTGAGTTGTACTGATTGTGTATGATGGTTTTTGCCTCTCTGTAAGACACTTCATGGATAAGTGCCACCTGCTGTGGACAGGGCATCAGCTCTCTCATTCCCTGTGATTCCACAATACGAGGGTAGCCACTGAAGAGCAAATGTTGAGGTTCTTTGTTGAGCTCTGATGTGATTTCCCACAACATTTGTTCACCTCTAATGTTTTGTATTGCTTCCAGTAGTGATCTGCAGTCTATAAAGAATACAATCTGGGTTGGCGGGTGTTTGTCTGGTGAACATTCTTAGTGCCTGTACGAGCGCCATAGACTTTGTCTTAAGGCTGGAAGAAATCTTCCCAGTAGGGAAAGCTCTATTGGTTATTTTCCCATTGTTGTATCTTACAAAAATGCCTCCTCCACCATCCTTAACTGCACCCTGTGCAGATCCATCTGTGAATACGGGAGGCCAGTCCTTAGGACTGAATTTTCATTCAATCAGATTCTTTTAGATATTTAGCCTGGCAATGTTTCTTTGTTATTCCTGGGATCTCTGTGGTTATTAGGATGTCTTCATGGCAATAGTTTGGCTCCTCTTAGTCAGTCAGTATTTCCATTTCTGTGAATTGCTTTGGGAGAAGGTTTCCATGGGAACGCTGCAGGTGTTTTGAGTTGTGTAAAAAAATAAATTTTTCAAGTTTGGCTTGCATAGGATGATTTGGCATGCGTTTCTGCTTGTCCCTTCTCACTGTGCACAAACAGCTTCTCACTGTGCACAAACAGCTTCTCACTGTGCATAAACACCTTCTCACTGTGCATAAACACCTTTTCATCCCATTTGCTGTTGAGGGAGCATAGTTTCATTTGTGATTAGTCTGAGGCCTTTTGGACAACGTTCTGTGTTTGTTTTGGACGCAATCGCCCAGACTGACATGCCATATTACAATGCTGGCATAACTGTGCCTGTGTGTAAATGTTTTTGAATGCTGGTGTTAGCTTTCCTGCTTGTACCATCCAGCTTCTTCATGTGGGAGAGTTTCCTGGTATCTTTTTGCTCAACGGCAATTTAGGAATTAGGTTAGATTGTCACATCACCATGCCTGTAGATGCGTGTGTCCTAATTGTTCCTGGTGTCTGCATCATAGCTAACACACTCCGTCTTTGGCAGACTGGGTTGTTTTATGTATTCTAGGTTGTCTGCTTAAGCCTGTCCATCTCCTGGTGGTGACTGCACGACAGCAGGCTGGGTTTCTCCCATAGTTTGTTCATCTCGAAGTGTTAACTGTAAGGCAGCAGGCTGGATTGTCTCCCATAGCATGTCAATCCCCCTGTGGTGACTGCAAGGCAGCAGTCTAGGTTGTCTTCCATAGCCTGTCCATCTACTGGTGGTGACTGCAAGGCAGCAGGCTGGGTTGTCTCCCATAGCCTGTCCATCTCCCGGTGGTGACTCGGACAGACCGGGCTATCTCCAATAGCCTTTCCTTCTGGTGGTGACTGCAGCAGAATTAGCTGTCACCCATAGCCCTCCCATCTCTCGGTGGAAAATGCAGCAGACCGGGCTGTCTCCCATAGCTCTCCCATCTCCCAGTGGTGACTGCAGCAGGTTGGTTTGTTTACCACGCTTACTTCTCCATGACTAGAGCTTACAGCGGCTCCTGCTCGCTAGAATGTACCCGTCATATAACATGTGGGGTTTTTCTGTGGGTGCCACATGTTGCCCAACAGTCCTGCTGGAATACATTGATGTTTGATTGGTGACTGCTTGTCCATCTAGTTATAACTGGCTTTGACCACAGCTGACACCATATCTTGGTCAACCATCCACATCCTGTGAGCGTGCCTGGTTGGGGTCGGTTTCACCACTATCCACCACCTGTGAGCATGCCTGGTTGGGGTCTGTTGCACCACCATCCATCACCTGGAGCGTGCCTAGTTGGGGCTGGTCTCCCCACCATCCACATCCTGTGAGCGAGTCTGGTTGGCGTCTGTCCTCCAGGGTTGGTTCTGCCGCTACTGAAGGTTGGCTTGTTACCTCTATAGTCTTAAAAAGTTCAAATGGGCTGGACAGACTGAGTCAAGTAAGACAGCTTGCCTAGGATAGATAACTCAGCTTGCCCAGGATAGATAACTCAGTTTTCCCAGGATAGATAACTCAGTTTTCCCAGGATAGATAACTCAGTTTTCCCAGTCAACAATGTCCCAGAATGATGATCGTAGGCAGACTCAAGGATTTTGTTGTCCAGAGAATTTCCGATTATGCTCCATTGTACTTTTGGTAACATTGGTCTTCTCTGCTCCTGAATTGTGTAAGTATGTACATGTGCGGTTCTTGAAAAACACAAAATATTAAAATCCATTTTTACCTTAATACATAGTTGCAAAAGTACACAAATTTGTTACTGTTCCCTACCATCCATCTTTGGTCATTTTTCTAAGACACCACCAAAATTTATGATTTCATTGGACAGTGCCAGTGAGAATTAATCTCACCCCTTCAAAACAAAATACCTCAAACACACACATACGCGCGATCATGCACACACATACAAAATAAAAACATTTTTTTAAAAACAAAAAAGAAATAATTAATTTTTTAAATGGCAGAAATTAAAATACTCAGCATCAACATCTGCGGTAAACTCGAGAAGTTAAATGAGCTCATATGCCTCGCAAAAAAAACACAACCCAGACTTTTTAATGGTCCAGGAAACTAACATACATACAGATCAACATTCAGCACACATTACAACACAACTAGGGATGCAACATTCATGCTTCAGCCTCAGTACACAGCGACTAGGCTCAGGAGTAGCCATTATACAAACATCGGACAGGTGGGAAATAACAAACCATTTATGACATCACTCATACAAGAGGACAAACAGTGCAGTGTACAAGGCAGAAATATACACCAACACACACATTTTATCAGAGACATTATCAACCTCACACACGAGGACCAGCAGTGCAGTGTACCAGGCAGAAATATACACCAACATACACATTTTATCAGAGACATTATCAACCTCAAACACGAGAAAAACACAAAATCATCAATCCTTTCCCTAGATCAAGAAAAAACTTTCGATAGGATATCCCATCAGTGCCTCCATAAAGTCCTCGAGAGTTGCAACATAGGAGGCCATTTTAGAAAATGGATAAAAATTATGTAAGCAAAGCCTGAAAGCAAGGTACTGGTAAACCACCAGGTCACAAGTGCCTTTCGGCTAACGAGATCAGTGAGACAGGGATGTTCCCTCTCCCCATTGCTCTATACCCTTGCCTTTGAGCCGCTATTAGAGAAAATCAGACAAGACAGCTCCATAAAAGGCACACACATACATGGAGCAAAGGAGAAGAAATTGCTTGCCTACGCAGACAACACCGTCTTCTTTCCCCCAGACTACACATCAATAGAAAACATTCTAAACACTTTTGCACAATTTGGCAAAGACAGTGGGGCAAAAATAAATATACAAAAATCCACTATAATGGGCATAGGCCAGTGGAAAAACAAAGTAGACTTTCCTTTTGTTCTAAAAATAACAGACTGCATGAAATTGTACGGCATAACCTTCCTATCTGACCCCAACCACATTCACCACGACACATGGACAAAATAAAAGACATGATACAAAGATACAGATACAAAACAGCCACAATTTTTGGCCGTAGCATAATAGTAGACACATACATCATCCCCAAATTAATCTACACAGCCATAGTGTTTGAACCCCCACAGCAGACTATCGAGGATATCAATAAACTCATTAGGGGTTTCATTTTCGCAAATACCATGCACAGCATAAGCCAACACACACTGGCACAAGACAAGAGACTCAAAGGTATCACACTCCAAAACATAGAGACCAAAATACAGTCCCTCTAAATAGGCCATGTCTGGCAGATTGTCAAACATCTAGAACAACACACACTTGCACACTTCTACATTGACCTCAGTATATCCAAGCTGATACCAATAAACAACACCACACTTCTAAATTGACATCAGTATATCCAAGCCAATACCAATAAACAACACCACATTTATACATTGACCTCAGTATATCCAAGCTGATACCAATAAACAACACCACACTTCTAAATTGACATCAGTATATCCAAGCCAATACCAATAAACAACACCACATTTATACATTGACCTCAGTATATCCAAGCTGATACCAATAAACAACACCACACTTCTAAATTGACATCAGTATATCCAAGCCAATACCAATAAACAACACCACATTTATACATTGACCTCAGTATATCCAAGCTGATACCAATAAACAACACCACACTTCTAAATTGACATCAGTATATCCAAGCCAATACCAATACACAACACCACATTTATACATTGACCTCAGTATATCCAAGCTGATACCAATAAACAACACCACACTTCTAAATTGACATCAGTATATCCAAGCCAATACCAATAAACAACACCACATTTATACATTGACCTCAGTATATCCAAGCTGATACCAATAAACAACACCACACTTTTACATTGACCTCAGTTTATCCAAGCTGATACCAATAAACAACACCACACTTTTACATTGACCTCAGTTTATCCAAGCTGATACCAATAAATAACACACCACCACGCTACTGTGAGACATTACCACCCATCTACACATCAAGCATAAAAGCCATCCTATGACACGAACAACTAACACAACAGAAGACAAATCAAATATGCAAACATCTAGTCAAGCTTCAAGCACCCCCACTACACCTTAGAATAAGAAAAGGTTACAAATATTTTAAAGCAGACTACACGAACACGTTCACAAATCTACACAACCCACACATTACCCCAAAAGCTAGAGAAGTCGCTTACCAACTTTTTTTCAACTTAACTCCCATAAACACAGGAAAACAACGCAACCAAAATGTCAACTATGTCAGACATAAGAAAAAGAAACAAGACCACATTTTCTACTCGTGCAGTACAGTCATACCCACAAGACAAGTTCTACAAGACACAATCGAGACAGGAGGTAGACATGTATAAGGCAATAATGTTAAACACTTTACTTGACACGACACCAAACATTCAAACACAAATGCTAATTCTGCTATCAGAATACAGACACATCATATGGAAATGTAGAAATGAAGCCTCATATCGCTTCAGAACATACTCCCCAGACACTCTACTACACATGTCCATGAGAAAGGCGTTGTCCAGTAGCCACATACAAATGTAAATGTTGTACTGTGAAATGTGTATGTTAAAATATGCTTCCTCGTTTTCGTTTTCAATGTCAATTTCTCTTGCCAACTCAAACAGGAAAAATGTGTTAATGGGGGAAAAGAGTGAATGAGTGTATGCCTGTTTGAGACTATCCCTCCTTTTTCTCCAAAAACCCCACAACCAAAAATAACAGTTTTAAACAGTTCACAGAGCGAGAAAGTATCAATTTCCACCATTCCAACCGAGGAGTTGGCTTACTTGCTGAACTAAATCACTCAAACACTCTCGCAGCGGTCAAATCTTATCTCCTGTCCTTTAAATTCACCAGTTTTATGGTGGTCCTTTCGTCCACCGGTCAGTTCCTCAGTCTTGACTAAATGGGCAATGGACAGGAAATAGGCGGATTTTTATGGCAGAGTGGACTGACAGGAATCTTAGGGTAAAGAATAGTTCTCATGTAGGCCACACATTACTCACCCCCTTGACTACTGTACAAGTACACAAAACCTTTATGGCTCTATAGCATTTTTCGAAAAATATAATACTTATATATATATATATACAAATGTGAATGTATAAGCAAATATGTATGTACAGATATGTACGCAAGTTGAATATATGTAAGTGGGTACATGAGTTTATTCATGTACATATACGTGTGTATATATATATATATATATATATATATATGTATATATATATATATATATATATATATATCTATCTATATTTATATATATGTGTGTGTGTGTGTGAATGTACATGTGTACATGCATGTATGTGTGTATATGTATGTATGCATGGAGGGACGGATGGATGGATGCATGCATGTATGTATGTATATATGGGTGTAAGTATGAGTGTCTATATACGCATACATGTGTGTGCGTGTGTGTATATATATATATGAATGGATATATTTTTATGTGCCTGTGGGTGTGAAAAGATATATGCATATGCAAGAATGAATAGGTATGTATAAGTACACATGTGCATTCATTTATATGTACACTCATTTATGCTTTCACAAAAAAATGTATGTCACCTTTCATCTCACAGTGTAACTCCCACCATCTCACGTTTCATCTCATTGGAGTTTTCACCTCACCTCACTTCACCTCACACAAAATGTTGTTTTAAAATTGTGCAATAAAGAATTTTTCAAAATAAAAATAAAACAATTTTTTAAATTGTTCTGGAAAATCTTGTCTGTGTATACCATTGTTTGTACTTGTATTTCTTCATCAAAATTGTGTTAACAAAAATATATTTCTCTGCCATTAAGAGAAATCTTCCTTCTTAAAAGCAAAGTAGTCGGCAGTCCAACTTCCTTTCGGGTTTGCCTGAGCCGCGTCATAGGCCCTGCTGAGGGGAGCTTTCCCTTCAAGGACGGGTTTTGGTTTGTTTTGGTTTTCATTTTTGTAGCAATTGTTTTTTGACGAGGTGGGGTAGCTGGTCCCACGCTCAACCTTCCTGCTTTCTGATCCAGGCTTAGGGCCTGCCATGGCAGAGTTTGTACATCAATTTAGTTGATTATTAAAAGGCTTTTGACAGTTAGGACAGAGATTTACTCTGGAAACTACTGAAGCACTATGGAATTCCTCAAAAGCTCACAAACATAATTAGACAGACGTATAAAAGTATGCAATCTAGAGTTATACAAAAAGGACAATTCATTTGGAATGTTGAAAACCATATGGAACTCCAAGGAAATAAGAAGGAAGACAAAAATATGGATTATCAATCCAAATGTGAAGTCAGTCCTGCTGTATGGAGAGGAAACCTGGAGGATGACCAAAGGCAATGACAGGAGACTGCAGGGTTTTGTCAACAGATGCCTGAGAAAGATTCTTGGTATAAAATGGTTGGACAAAGTTCCAAACTGTGGGAGAGAACAGGACAATGTAAATTGGAACAGGAAATCTAATGAAGAAAGTGGAGATGGATTGGTCATACATTAAGAAAGCCACAGGCCAGTATCACCAAACAATAACTTTCATGGAACCCCCAGGGAAGAAGAGGCAAAGGCAGACCAAGGAATACATGGTGAAGAGACCTTGAGGCGGGAGTAAAGAAAACAGGAAAAAACTAGAAGGAAGTGGAAGAGATTGCACAAGTCAGAGCTGCTTGGCGAAGGTTGATGGCCTATGTACCCCTGGGTGATAGAAATCCAAAGAAAAGATAAAATCTAGAATTATGTTTCAATCTCCTGAAACAATTTCCAGAAAATAGAAATCTGCTTTCTAATAATCGATTTCTGCAGGTCGTTGGACTATCGAAAATAGGTAGCTATCAGTTGTGTAATTAGACTGGGTTAGCACACTGATACACTGAGCATGTTTGATAGAACTATAGTTATTTGATCAAACTTTGGCATCTCGATGATAGACAGAGCATGTTTGATAGAATAGTTATTTGACCAAACCTTGGCAACTCTGGCCTCTCGATGATACATTGAGCATGTTTGATAGAACTATAGTTATTTGATCAAACCTTGGCATCTCGATGATACAGTGAGCATGTTTGATAGAATAGTTATTTGACCAAACTTTGGCATCTCTGGCCTTTCGATGGCCTCTGGCTTCCCCATTTCAGAGTTTGAGAAGCTCGATCATGCAGGAGAGATTCTTTGTCAAGGGTTTACTGAGCGACCAACTGAATGCCGTCTATATGTCAACTAATTGGCACGCATACACAAATGAAAGATACAATTGTTTTCGTACATTTTGTGTTGAAAGGAAATTGTTAAAATTGGAGAACTGTATTCGTGTGTGGTCCTTATCAAAGAGTGGATATAGACATGAAAGAAAGAATACAAAGAAGAGCTACACAAACGATCGTGGGATTTCAGAATTATAGTTATGAGGAGAGAAAACTAATCTGCGGTGTCTAGAAAAGAGAAGAATTCTAGGTGACAATACAGGTTTATCAATTAATCAATGGAAAGGATAAATACTCTGTAGAGCCTTCTAAACCAGTATAAAAAAGTTAAGTGAAGTACGACTAGCTTTTCATTAAATGAGAATGGAGCCACAGCCATAACCTTCCCAAAATGGCCGCGAAACAAACATTTGAAGATTAGAGCGAGTCGCTGTCTTGTTTATGTTGTCTGATCTCGTCAGGAAAGTCTTGCGCTGGGGTTTGATTCAGGCTGTGAAAGGGACCAGGAAAGGTCCAGCACGACGTGAGCTCTTCACTATCATTGACTGTTGGTGATTACCTGAGACAAAGTGACTAGACCGCGTGTCTCCTGCCCGTGAGTGTGTCAGCGTGTGGCATGTCTGTAGGATCAAGTCTGCTGTTAGAGACCTCATTTCACAAGGTCTCGGCGTTTATTTTTGGGTCGGGTAACCAGTTAGCTTGCTGGTTGTGATGTCTTCTTCAACTGTAAAGTCGGGTTCCAGTTCACATCTTGGTAAAGACAATAATCAATGAAAACATAGAAATGCATTTAGACAAATTTAATCTAATTAGAAATAGTCAGCATTGGTTTACTAGAGGAAGATCATGCTTAACAAATCTATTAGAATTTGTGGAAGAGGTTACTAAAAAAATAGATAATGGGGAGCAGTGGACGTTATGTATCTAGACTTTGCAAAGGCCTTTGATAGAGTACCTCATCAAAGATTATTTCAAAAATTAAAATCACATGGAATAGGTGGGGAAGTTGCCAAATGGATTGAAAATTGGTTAACGGGAAGAAGGCAGAGGGTGGGCATAAATAAGGAGTACTCTGAGTGGAATGAAGTGAAAAGTGGTGTGCCACAGGGCTCGGTTTTGGGACCAATTTTGTTCTTGGTATATATAAATGATTTGGACATTGATATGAGATCCATGATTGCAAAATTTGCTGATGACACAAAACTATGCAGTAGTGTCTCATCTAAAGCGGAAGTGGATATATTGAGGTCGGATTTAGATAAAATTCGAGAATGGTCTGTAAGCTGGCAAATGGAGTTTAATGTAGATAAATGTACAGTCATCCACATGGGTAGATCTAATATGGAACATAATTACAGAATGGCAGAGAACAATATTAGAAAGATAGATAAGGAAAGGGACCTAGGGGTCAAAATAGATCATACAGGAAAGGTGAGTGAGCAAGTTAAGGTAGAAGTGAAAAAGGCAAATCATCCAAATGCAATGTTAGGTATGATAAAAAGAAATATTAAACATAGGAGCAAGGAAGTGATAGTCAAACTGTATAAAGCATTAGTTAGACCTAGATTGGAGTACTGTGTATAGGTGTGGAGTCCTTATCATAGAGGGGATATAAACATGCTGGAAAGAATACAAAAAAGAGCGACAAAGATGATAGTAGAATTACAGTTATGAGGAACGACTCAGAAAAACCGGCCTACAGTGTCTCGAAGAGAGAAGAATTCATGGTGACTTAATACAGGTTTATAAGATGATCAGAGGAATCGATAAATTAGACTATAACAAGTTTTTTAAAATACAGCCACCCACAATAACACGAGGGCATAGCTACAAGCTGATAAAGAGAGGTCCAGGTTAGATATCAGGAAATATTTTTTTAGTCAGAGAGTGGTGTCTGCTTGGAATGCATTGCCAGGGGAGGTAGTGGAGGCGGGGACAGTTAATGCATTTAAGAATAAACTGGATGCACATAGCTTTTAGAGCAAGGTGATGTAAATGTAACTGGTTGTATACAGACTCTGCAGGGTCTTCTAAACCAGTATAAAAACATTAAGTTAAGTGTTGAGCCGCTAGAGAAGTTCTAAACTAAAACCCGCACAAAATATTTGCCGTTGTCTATCATAGCAGACAGTCAGATCATGAAATAAATGATAATAAGCCTGCAGCAGAAATATGCCATGTTTGTTCTGTTCTCCAGCCGTAGTATTGGGGCCATCACCACTGATGGCCTTCTGTAGGAAGCCTGCCTCAAAGCATTTGATGCTTTCACCCTGATGTTGTTTAAGCATAACAAAGCAACGATGGAAGTCTATTGACAAACTGTACAAACTACTTTTCTCAATTGTTAACATAAATGATAAGGTTATGGCTTCGTGGATCATGGCCATTTTGAAGATAATTGATTGCACTATCTTAACAGTGATCAGTTTATCTGAGTCTATGTTTTGTGATTATTTTCAATATGTTTATCTCTAAAACTGACGCATACAACAAAAAGAACAAAACATACACCATGAAAAATCATTTATTTCTCCACATACACAAAAATCAAATCTGTAGGCGTAGACCATCAAATACAAATGTTCTCTGCTTTTCAAATTCTGCAGCCCTAGAAAAACAAACCTAAAAAATGTTGAGCAAAAACAGGGTAGATGCTACGGAAAGAGGCAATTTTTAGAATGCAGAGTGGTTAAGGTTTTAATAAGAATTCAGTCATTATGACTTAAGCCCACCACACAAATACTAATTGTGGGCTTCAATGTATTGTCCGTCATATTGTGTGGGGGATAATAAAGAACACAACCAAAATGGTTCATTCTTTCATCAATGGGGACCTGAGCTGAAATGTTGGATTAAAATGGTCCTTAATGTTGATGTGTGAAAAATAACTGGACTGAAATCTGTAGCAGGGGATGTAAGAAGACGACACTGGCTTTGGATAGGACACATATTGTGGAGAACAGCTGATATCATTACAAGACAGGCTCTGTTTTAGAATCCCCTAGACAAGAGCAGTAGAGGCAGAGCAAAACACACTGGAGAAGAGAGTTTCCAACAAACATAAAGGCAGAAGGAAAGACATGAATCGAGCTGGAATGGGTGGCTCAGGACAAGAAGACTTGGCATGTATTTTTTTAAGTGCCTGTGCTCCAAAGGATTTGCCAACTTTTGATTGATTGAAATTTATTTTTGAGAAAACTATTTTAACAACCTACTGGTTAAACTTCCCTGGCCCTGTCAGTGGCTTATGTTCTTTCTTCTTCATTGTGCTGTTCCTGTTTTGTCTTTCTTCTTCATTGTGCTGTTCTTGTTTTGTCTTTCAGCATCACGTTTTGAAGAGATCTCTGAAACGAGACCCTGTGCCTCATACACAGTAGCAATCACCGTCTGATATTTCTGTAATCCTTTTTTTGTGATCGGTCTTTGATCTTGAACCCATTGTATCTCAATCTCACTTCCTCCGGCTTATATTGCCTTCTCTTT
This sequence comes from Ariolimax columbianus, assembly GCA_036924085.1. NCBI lineage: Eukaryota > Metazoa > Mollusca > Gastropoda > Stylommatophora > Arionidae > Ariolimax > Ariolimax columbianus. The sequence goes on from JAVGWX010000025.1 coordinate 31,775,845, forward strand.
GTTCTCCCATCTGGACCACTATTTGGCCACCATTGGCTTATCCGGCGCATTCCCCCACATTTCTTACGCTCTCCGGGCCACTTTGTGTTTGACCACTCCGATTCAGTTTCAGTCAAGCATCTGGCCCAACTGGTCACTTAGACAGACTGGATCTACTATCAGAAACAGATTAGTTGACCACTTTTTCTTTTATATTGATTTGTTAGTTCAGTATTGTTGTCCCTGATGAAGGCCTATTGGTCGTAACGTAGGTTTTGTTTGTGTTCTTGTCTCGGTCCAGTATCTGACCATACCCATTTTTAAATTTTGATTAAACTCAACCTTAATCAACTTTTACAAGTTTTTTTTTCATGTTTTTTCCCATTGTATCTAAATAGCATTGCTTGTTATGGGCTGTTGTGTGGTGGTAGACTTGTTATGTGTCCAAACCATTTTAGTTCTTGTCTTTTGATGTAATCTAATATTGGTGTTGTTTGATGTTTGGTTCTAACTCTTGCTTACGTTAAAGTTGGTATCTTGTGGGTCATTGTTCCCAGTTGTTTGTAAGTCTAGAAGTCCTTTAAAGTAATTCTATCATCTGTTCAGGACCAGTTGTGGGTCATTGTTCCTAGTTGTTTGTAAGTCTAGAAGTCCTTTAAAGTAATTCTATCATCTGTTCAGGACCAGTTGTGGGTCATTGTTCCCAGTTGTTTGTAAGTCTAGAAGTCCTTTAAAGTAATTCTATCATCTGTTCAGGACCAGTTGTGGGTCATTGTTCCCAGTTGTTTGTAAGTCTAGAAGTCCTTTAAAGTAATTCTATCATCTGTTCAGGACCAGTTGTGGGTCATTGTTCCCAGTTGTTTGTAAGTCTAGAAGTCCTTTAAAGTAATTCTATCATCTGTTCAGGACCAGTTGTGGGTCATTGTTCCCAGTTGTTTGTAAGTCTAGAAGTCCTTTAAAGTAATTCTATCATCTGTTTAGGACTAGTTGTGGGTCATTGTTCCCAGTTGTTTGTAAGTTGAGAAGTCCTTTAAAGTAATTCTATCATCTGTTCAGGACCAGGTCATTTATTTCGATTCCATTGTTGCCATTTATAATTTCTGTTGGATTGAAGCAATCATCTCTTCCTCCCATATTTTTTGTAGAAAATTCTTGCTGTGTTTTTGTAGTCCAAATTCAGAATTTCCCCATACTGTTTTCATGATTTAGTTTTAGCGTCCTTAATTACCATGAATATGTTGAGGAGTGACTATTACAGCAGAGTCAGCAATACTGATTATATTAAAAACTTTGCATGATTTTTTTCTGATCCAAATAAATGTTGAAATCTGCGGACAAGAAAGTTGTTGCCAGAAATAGGTATTTGACTTGAATCATGTCAGTGTTAATTAATTCTTTTTTATGTCATAAAAGACAGATAGGAAACGTGCAGGCCGGAGGCAGGAAAGTCAAAAAAGACGCAGACATGAAAGAGACAAATCAGGTACTGCTGTGAACCTTCTCTTCTGTAACTCCAGTGTTTAGTTAAGTCACAGTTACTTGTTGTGAAGCTTTTCATCTCTCTAAATGGCAAATTACTTAGTGTACTAGTCAATAAATATCAATCAAGATGCATATAATTCAATTGTACTCAAATTGGTAACGAGAATATGCAAAACTGCAACTGAAAAACGAAACGTAAAAACGAAGGAAAGGACGGTAGAAAGGCAAGAAAGAAAGTAAGACAAGGAAGGAAGTCAATAAGACAAGGAAGTCAATAAGACAAGGTAGCCAAAAAGAAAGGAAGGAAAGCAATAAGACAAGGAAGGAAGACAATAAGACAAGGAAGGCAATAAGACAAGGAAGGAAGACAATAAGACAAGGAAGGCAATAAGACAAGGAAGGAAGACAATAAGACAAGAAAGTCAATAAGAAAGGAAGGAAGGCATTAAGACAAGGAAGGCAGTAAGAAAAGATACTTAATTGATGATTGAAGTCACTGCCCCAAGTATTGCCACTGACCCAGCAAAGTGGAGGGAGTGTGTTGCCCCTAAGATGAAGAAAACAAGAATCTAAGTAATGAACATATTTCTTGCCTATTATTAGCTACAGGAACAGGCCAGGGATACTGACAGTAGAGACAGGATCAACAATAACAACAGATAAGGGAGATTGACAGCACATACAGGATCAAAACTAGCAACAGATAAGGGAGATTGACAAGCACATACATGATCAAAACTAGCAACAGATAAGGGAGATTGACAGGGCAGATATTTGAAGAAATGCACAGTTTGATCTACTTGGAAACTAACAGTGACAAAGATATAGGAACAACACTTAGCGTAACAAAGCCAGAATGACTTTCAATTCTCCTCGTCCATTTTGGATTTCAGCGCCATTCTCTCTCAGATAAACACGATTAGACTTCTGTATTAATATTGTCCATATGGGTGAACAGCTTTGCTGCAGAGAAAGAGTGTCACGTACAGACTGCAAACCTTCACCATCAGATGTCTCCATCACATCCAGACTGCAAACTTCCACCAACAGATGTCTCCACATCCAAACTATAAACCTCCATCAGATGTCTCCACATCCAGACTATAAACCTCCACCAACAGATGTCTCCATAACATTCAGACTATAAACCCTCATCAACAGATGTCTCCATAACATTCAGATAATAAACCTTCACTAACAGATGTCTCAATCACATCCAGACTATAAATCTTCACCATCATATATATCCACTTAGTTTTGGATGGCCAGATCTGTGTGGTAGGCAATATTGCAGCTGGAGATTTAACTTAACTCCTTTATACTGGTTTAGAAGACTCTGCAGTCTTTTTACAACCAGTTTCATTTACATTACCTTGCTCTAAAAGCTATGCGCATCCAATTTATTCTTAAATGCATTAATTGTCCCTGCCACCACTACCTCCACTGGCAATGCATTCCAAGGATTCACCACAGTCTGACTAAGAAAATATTTCTTAATTTCTAATTTGGACCTCTCTTTAGTCAGCTTGTAGCTATACCCTCCAGGTCTTGTAGGTGTTTGTATTTTGAAAAACTTGTAAGTCTAATTTATCCATTTCTCTGATCATCTTATAAACCTGTATTAAGTCACCACGAATTCTTCTCTCTTTGAGACTCTGTAGGCCGGTTTTTCTAAGTCGTTCCTCATAACTGTAATTCTGGAATCCCACTATCATCTTTGTCGCTCTTTTTTGTATTCTTTCCAGCATTTTTATATCCCCTCTACGATAAGGACTCCACACCTATACACAGTACTCCAATCTAGGTCTAACTAATGCTTTATACAGTTTGCCGATCACTTCCTTGCTCCTATGTTTAATATTTCTTTTTATCATACCTAACATTGCATTTGCCTTTTTCACTGCTACCTTAACTTGCTCACTCACCTTTCCTGTATGATCTATTATAACCCCTAGGTCCCTTTCCTTATCTATCTTTCTAATATTGTTTTCTCTCATTCTGTAATTATGTTCCATATTGGATCTATCCATGTGGATGACTGTACATTTATCTACATTAAACTCCATTTGCCAGCTTACAGACCATTCTCGAATTTTATCTAAATCCGACATCAATATTTCCACTTCCGCTTTAGATGAGTCACTAGTGCATAGTTTTGTGTCATCAGCAAATTTTGCAATCATGGATCCCATATCAATGTCCAAATCATTTATATATACCAAGAACAAAATTGGTCCCAAAACCGAGCCCTGTGGCACACCACTTTTCACTTCACTCCACTCAGAGTACTCCTTATTTATGCCCACCCTCTACCTTCTTCCCGTTAACCAGTTTTCAATCCATTTGGCAACTTCCCCACCTATTCCATGTGATTTTAACTTTTGAAATAATCTTTGATGAGGAACTCTATCAAAGGCCTTTGCAAAGTCTAGATACATAACATCCACTGCTCCCCATTATCTATTTTTTTAGTAACCTCTTCCACAAATTCTAATAGATTTGTTAAGCATGATCTCCCTCTAGTAAACCAATGCTGACTATTTCTGATTAGATTAAATTTGTCTAAATGCATTACAATGTTATCTTTGATTATTGACTCAAACAATTTACTCACCGATCTATAATTTGCTGGACCAGATTTTTTGCCTTTTTTTGAATAAGGGGATCACTCCTGCATCTTTCCAATCCCATGGAACAATCCCTTTTGTAAGTGATTGAGAAAATAATATAGCCAATGGTTTTGCTAGTTGGTCTCTAATTTCAAACAGCAATTTTGGATGAATACCATCTTGACCTGGACATGTATCCACTTTCAACCTCTCCAATTTTTTAAAAAACATTTCCTCTGTAATACAGATTGATCTTAATCCCGCTGTATACATGTCTCTTTGAAAAATATCTATAGGCTCTGGGATCTTGGAGCAGTCCTCCTTTGTGTAGACTGTACCAAAGTAGTGATTGAGTAGATTACCTGCCTCCTTATTCTCACTTATTATTTTCCTTGTATTTAGAAGAGAAAGATGCATAGGATAGGACACAGCATCACAAGCTGTTTTTTAAATAAAAACTCCAGTTGCGTTGACCTCTTTGACTATTCCTCATCAGCTGCTCTTTGGTGTACCCGGTCTTCTCGTCCTTTGTGGGTTCTAATCCAGTGGATGCCTGGTTAAATTGTTTGGTTGCATTATGAGGGTGTATCTTATCCAATACTACTTTCTGTTCATCTACATCTGCTTATGTTGTTGTTGTGTTTTTGGGCATATATGGGGGAGGGGGGGGGGGGGGAGGCAGTTCAGGAGGTACTTCTATATTCTCCAGTAAATGTTGGACCCATTGATAGTGTCATCACATGTTGGACCCATTGATAGTGTCATTACATGTTGGACCCATTGATAGTGTCATCACATGTTGGACCCATTGAAAGTGTGTCATTACATGTTGGACCCATTGATAATGTCATGACATGTTGGACCCATTGATAATGTTATCACATGTTGGACCCATTGATAGTGTCATCACATGTTGGACCCATTGAAAGTGTGTCATTACATGTTGGACCCATTGATAGTGTCATCACATGTTGGACCCATTGATAGTGTCATTACATGTTGGACCCATTGATAGTGTCATCACATGTTGGACCCATTGAAAGTGTGTCATTACATGTTGGACCCATTGATAATGTCATGACATGTTGGACCCATTGATAATGTTATCACATGTTGGACCCATTGATAGTGTCATCACATATTGTACTTTTGTGTTCAGGATTATGTGGAGACAAAACGGACACAGGAAGTGACTGAGGATAACGTGGGCTGTAACAGAAAGAAGATGGCAGCTAATATTGTGTCTTCACCTGGTTTTGATAAGGTCAAATGTAAGTCTTCCATATTCTATGTTCAAATATGTTTATGTTAGACAAGGATGTCTGGTGTCTCAAACTGGGGTTGACAGTGATATTGGCTCTCTCGAAGTTGGATTAGAAATGTATGTATACTTTCTCCAGTTGGGATCAGACAGGGATATCTGCTGTCTCAAATTGTGATCAAACAGGGATGTCTCAAACTGTGATCAGACAGGGATGTCTCAAACTGTGATCAGACATGGATGTCTGCGGTCTCATTCTGTGATCAGACATGGATGTCTGCGGTCTCATTCTGTGATCAGACAGGGATGCCTCAAACTGTGGTTAGAAGTCTTATAACTGGACTTTCTACACAAGTGTAGCATTCATTTAATGTATAATTTTTACGACATTCTTCTGCCATTTACACTTGTTTTGAATTGTATCAAAGTAAATCTTTCCATTCAATGAAATTAGGACACCATGACCATAACAATTTTTTTGTTGTTGCTGGAAACATTTTTTCTCAAATCCCCAAGGCGGTGTGCGTTGCACTGTGGCTTTTATATTGCGCCCAATTCGACCGATTACAGTAGGCATTTTATGAAGGGTCTGCTTCCTCCTGCCTTTTCTAAGGGTTTGCTTCCTTGGGGTAACAGACGGTGCTGTGATGGGGATCGAACCCAGCACCTTCTGGTTGTGAACTGTGTCACTTAACCACTAGCCCACGCCATCCCCTGACCAAAGACAGGATTTCATTATTTGATCAAACCAATGATCATGCATCTGAATTACACATAAATATTCAATAAACATCTGATTCAGACTTTGACTGGAGACCCAGATGAATTGGGTTTTTGTAATGTCTTTGAGAGATTTAACACAGAAATACACCCACAGCCGTATCAAAGATTATTTTTGCTCCGTATTTTTCTCTTCACATTAATGACATTATTATGAATACTTGATATCATAGATGGTTTCATTATGTTTTGCTTATCTGCAGATCATGATTTTAGCTGAATTTGTTTCATATTAATCAATTTTATTTTGAATAAAACTTTCACCACAAAACGGCAAAGTTATTGCGGACTGGAAAGAGTTAACCCTGTGACCCCCAGATCCAGATGGACCAGTGTTGTGTAAATAGCCAGAGTCACCGCTATGGTGGTATAGCACACAAATCTTCTAAGAATGGGCAAAGTACGGGTAGACACTGCACAATTGGCACACGTCTTCCGGAATGTTACTTTCAAATGTTGGTGCACATGAACTGATCACACTGCAACACATTTTTATGAAATGTTCGCGATGAAAAGGCGTGCAGAAAAACCAGTAAATGACTGTTCTAAAAGGTTAACAATGGAACAAGCTGTCGAGGTTGTTCTCAATGATTCGAATGACACTGAATTAGATTTGGATGGTAACTATTCTAAAAGTGACATGAAAATGGAAAAGGATGGTCATTTGAGTGATATTATGTCTTAGTGACAGACAGACCATCAGATCTTGTTGTGACAATTTGAGTGATACAATGTGTTAGTGACAGACAGACCATCAGATCTTGTTGTGACAATTTGAGTGATACAATGTGTTAGTGACAGACAGACCATCAGATCTTGTTGTGACAATTTGAGTGATACAATGTGTTAGTGACAGACAGACCATCAGATCTTGTTGTGACAATTTGAGTGATACTATGTGTTAGTGACAGACAGACCATCAGATCTTGTTGTGACAATTTGAGTGATACTATGTGTTAGTGACAGACAGACCATCAGATCTTGTTGTGACAATTTGAGTGATACAATGTGTTAGTGACAGACAGACCATCAGATCTTGTTGTGACAATTTGAGTGATACAATGTGTTAGTGACAGACAGACCATCAGATCTTGTTGTGACAATTTGAGTGATACTATGTGTTAGTGACAGACAGACCATCATATCTTGTTGTGACAATTTGAGTGATACAATGTGTTAGTGACAGACAGACCATCAGATCTTGTTGTGACAATTTGAGTGATACAATGTGTTAGTGACAGACAGACCATCAGATCTTGTTGTGACAATTTGAGTGATACAATGTGTTAGTGACAGACAGACCATCAGATCTTGTTGTGACAATTTGAGTGATACTATGTGTTAGTGACAGACAGACCATCAGATCTTGTTGTGACAATTTGAGTGATACTATGTGTTAGTGACAGACAGACCATCAGATCTTGTTGTGACAATTTGAGTGATACAATGTGTTAGTGACAGACAGACCATCAGATCTTGTTGTGACAATTTGAGTGATACTATGTGTTAGTGACAGACAGACCATCAGATCTTGTTGTGACAATTTGAGTGATACTATCTGTTAGTGACAGACAGACCATCAGATCTTGTTGTGACAATTTGAGTGATACTATGTGTTAGTGACAGACAGACCATCAGATCTTGTTGTGACAATTTGAGTGATACAATGTGTTAGTGACAGACAGACCATCAGATCTTGTTGTGACAATTTGAGTGATACAATGTGTTAGTGACAGACAGACCATCAGATCTTGTTGTGACAATTTGAGTGATACAATGTGTTAGTGACAGACAGACCATCAGATCTTGTTGTGACAATTTGAGTGATACTATGTGTTAGTGACAGACAGACCATCAGATCTTGTTGTGACAATTTGAGTGATACTATGTGTTAGTGACAGACAGACCATCAGATCTTGTTGTGACAATTTGAGTGATACTATCTGTTAGTGACAGACAGACCATCAGATCTTGTTGTGACAATTTGAGTGATACAATGTGTTAGTGACAGACAGACCATCAGATCTTGTTGTGACAATTTGAGTGATACTATGTGTTAGTGACAGACAGACCATCAGATCTTGTTGTGACAATTTGAGTGATATTATGTGTTAGTGACAGACAGACCATCAGATCTTGTTGTGACAATTTGAGTGATACTATGTGTTAGTGACAGACAGACCATCAGATCTTGTTGTGACAATTTGAGTGATACTATGTGTTAGTGACAGACAGACCATCAGATCTTGTTGTGACAATTTGAGTGATACTATCTGTTAGTGACAGACAGACCATCAGATCTTGTTGTGACAATTTGAGTGATACTATGTGTTAGTGACAGACAGACCATCAGATCTTGTTGTGACAATTTGAGTGATATTATGTGTTAGTGACAGACAGACCATCAGATCTTGTTGTGACAATTTGAGTGATACTATGTGTTAGTGACAGACAGACCATCAGATCTTGTTGTGACAATTTGAGTGATATTATGTGTTAGTGACAGACAGACCATCAGATCTTGTTGTGACAATTTGAGTGATACTATGTGTTAGTGACAGACAGACCATCAGATCTTGTTGTGACAATTTGAGTGATACTATGTGTTAGTGACAGACAGACCATCAGATCTTGTTGTGACAATTTGAGTGATACTATGTGTTAGTGACAGACAGACCATCAGATCTTGTTGTGACAATTTGAGTGATACTATGTGTTAGTGACAGACAGACCATCAGATCTTGTTGTGACAATTTGAGTGATATTATGTGTTAGTGACAGACAGACCATCAGATCTTGTTGTGACAATTTGAGTGATACTATGTGTTAGTGACAGACAGACCATCAGATCTTGTTGTGACAATTTGAGTGATACTATGTGTTAGTGACAGACAGACCATCAGATCTTGTTGTGACAATTTGAGTGATACTATGTGTTAGTGACAGACAGACCATCAGATCTTGTTGTGACAATTTGAGTGATATTATGTGTTAGTGACAGACAGACCATCAGATCTTGTTGTGACAATTTGAGTGATACTATGTGTTAGTGACAGACAGACCATCAGATCTTGTTGTGACAATTTGAGTGATACTATGTGTTAGTGACAGACAGACCATCAGATCTTGTTGTGACAATTTGAGTGATACTATGTGTTAGTGACAGACAGACCATCAGATCTTGTTGTGACAATTTGAGTGATACTATGTGTTAGTGACAGACAGACCATCAGATCTTGTTGTGACAATTTGAGTGATACAATGTGTTTATAAGGCTCTGATGAAGCTACAACTTGCTCTGTTACCGATTTTTCTGGTGATAAGGCTTGTTTACAGGCGCGTGGAATGGGACGTCTCCCTGGTAGTTTCTCTAGTAAATTTGATGGAGGTCGGTCTCCTAAATATATTCAGACCTGTGTCTGCAGTAGACACGTCATTTATGGAGCAGATAGGCCCCAAGAATATTCCTGAATCTATTAATCCAGAGAGTAAAGCCAGTGAATTTTGGGAATTTTTGCTGCACAACATTTTCTGGCACAATTTGTGTAAGCAGACTGTAACAGTTCCAGCTGAGGCATGAGCGTTTAGGGCAGGTTTGAGTTGGAGACTCTGAGAACAAAGGTACCTGAATGTGTGCCAAGGTCACTCACCATCTCGACACTAAGTCAACAGAGAAAAACAACGGGGGGGGGGGGGGGGGGCTTAGCTTGAGTTACAGGAATTCAGAGTGAATCATTCCAATAACAACTTGGTGGAGGTAGATCCAAACTAGAGGATGGCTGGGTCAGACAGCCCTCAGAGAACCATTGGACAGCCCTGATACTACTTGAGGGTATATAATACTAGGCAAAGTTTAACTCATGCAGGCTGGCCATGGAGAGAGAGAGAGACTGAGAATTTAGCTAGGGATCTGTTTAGCTGGCTGACTTTATATAAGAGCGATTGATAGGCTGTCTTATGAATGTTAGAGAGATAGAATGAAATGCAGGGTGACTGAACCAGCATACGCCTTTAAGTCTTGGCCAGTCGCTCTATAAGGTGTTTGTTGGGCACCCTGTGAGTAGGAGAGATCTGGATGTGTGTGTGGTGTGTGCAGGACACTGAGGGAACAATGTATGTTCTGGAGCGTGTGTATACGCAGATCGATTGAGTGTGTGATCACATGTGAGTATACGTTAATAGATTGAATGTGATATGTCAAGATCACCTGCCTGAAGATATCAGAATGCATAATGTAAAGATCACTCGACTGAGGGGATCTAAGTGTGAGTGAATGCACAGAATACGATCGTGAAGACGAGTTTTTGAGAGTGCAGATAAGGGGAGGGGAGTGTGCAGCTAGAACTGGGTTGGATTATATTGGGGGCAATATTCAAAAGCTTTTACTTACAACCTCGGAATATTATTAATAATGTTGTGTATGTTCATTTGTAATAATCTTGTTCTTGTTGTTCTGTTTGCTTAATGTTGGTTTTGTTGTTGTTCTGTTTGCTTAATGTTGGTTTTGTTGTTGTTCTGTTTGCTTAATGTTGGTTTTGTTGTTGTTCTTGTTGTTCTGTTTGCTTAATGTTGGTTTTGTTGTTGTTCTTGTTGTTCTGTTTGCTTAATGTTGGTTTTGTTGATAATCTTGTTGTTCTGTTTGCTTAATGTTGGTTTTGTTGATGTTCTTGTTGTTCTGTTTGCTTAATGTTGGTTTTGTTGTTGTTCTTGTTGTTCTGTTTGCTTAATGTTGGTTTTGTTGATAATCTTGTCATAAATATGCCACCTGCTGTTGCTATGCTATTTGCTGTGTGTGGTCGTGGATGATGTGGATGCGTGTGGTAACATTCTAGATAGCTAAACCACTGGAAACGCTTTACTCCGCTGCAACAAGACCACTTGAACCCAGAACATTTTCAGCCAGGTAAGGGAGGCATCAGTGGTACCCAGAACGTTTTCAGCCAGGTATGCTAGGCATCAGTGGCACACAGAACGTTTTCAGTCAGGTACGGTAGGCATCAGTGGCACACAGAACGTTTTCAGCCAGGTACGGTAGGCATCAGTGGTACACAGAATGTTTTCAGCCAGGTACGGTAGGCATCAGTGGTACACAGAAAGTTTTCAGCCCGGTACGGTAGGCATCAGTGGCACACAGAACGTTTTCAGCCAGGTACGGTAAGCATCAGTGGTACATAGAACGTTTTCAGCCAGGTACGGTAGGCATCAGTGGTACACAGAACGTTTTCAGCCAGGTACGGTAGGCATCAGTGGTCAGGTCAGGTCATCCCATAACTGGTGAGGTTGTTGGGGCACACATGAAGACATTCTCACAACCCCACACCACCCCTCTCTGTCAGATGCCGCTGCCTGTGACTCTTCTGGTCGGAGACTGGTCCATTCTTTTATGTTGTCCTCCCATCTCCTTTTGGGCCGGCCTCTTCGTCGTCTGCCATGCACCTTCCCGTGGAGGATTGTATTTGCAAGACCATTTTTTCTTCTTCGTTTGTTCTCAATCTCCCGCTACCAAACCCTGAAAGGGCTTAAGTAGCAGAATGTAGTCCAGAGAACGGAATGCGTTGTGTCTTAGTTTACAGTTTGACTGCGATATTTGCACCTTTCGGTCCAACATATCCGACTTCAGCAAACATTTTTTGAGTACCGGGTTAGCATTCCCTCTTTGATCCCTTCTCCTTAGCCAGTCTGCCCTGCTGCAGCCTGTTATCCAGGATCACCGCGTGGAGGTGTAGAAGGGTCTTGGCAGCTCTGGTTCGCTGGCCCTGACGCTAGCAGTCAGCTACGGGTCGCTGACCACTGCAGCTCATGCGCTGCTCAGCATCTTGATTCCGCAAGACCATTTGATCTTGATATGTGACCGTACCAAGTGAGTTTTCTTCTTTTGACAGTTGCCAAAAGGTCTTCGAAAGGCCTTATTGGTGTTGTAATTCTATCTCGTATTTCCTCATTTGTAATTCGATTTTTTGTACGTGACGTTTAAAAGTAATTTCATCTCCAAGGCCTGAATCCTAAATTGAAGATAAGCTGTAACTGTCCATGTCTCACATTCATAGAGGAGTATTGACAGGACCAGTGTACGCATTAATCTGTAGGGTAGGCATCAGTGGCACCCAGAACTTTTTCAGCCAGGTACGGTAGGCAACAATGGCACACAGAACAGATCTTTCCCTTCAATGAAATTTTGATGCCAGGACGAAAGACATGATTTTATTATTTGATCTGACCAATGATCGTGCATCTGGAGAACACGTAAATATTCAACAAACATCTGATTCAGACTTTAACTGGAGACAGAAGAAATGAGTTTTGGGAGATTTAACTCAGAAATAAACCCACACCTGTGAGTATCAAATATTATTTTTGCTCCGTACTTTCCCCTCCACATTAATGACATGAATACTCGATGTCATAGATGGTCTCATTATGTGTGTCTTACGATCTACAGATTATGATTTTAGCTGAATTTGTTTCATATTAACCAATTTTGTTTTGAATAAATCTATTTGACATACACAGTTGTGGTACTTGCCTCTGACTGAAAGACACAAATCGGGAAAGTTATTGCGGACTGGAAAGGGTTATTACTGTATTCTCTGATTATTTCCTGAATTAATTTCTGCAATCATCTTCCCTAGATTGTGAGGTGTGCAAGCTGAAACCTGTAGGAGGCTGTTCCGTGCATGGACCTACCATTTTTATTGATCATGATGAGGTAATGTATACAGTCCATTAGAAGGTGTTGTCATTGTGAGATTGGTGGCAGAGTTTATGTGGGATGTGCTGTGGGCTTTCCCACTTTCTCAATCTAACCTTCACTGTGATAGTCTGAGAAAGTTGTGTGGGGTTCTTAAGTCCTGCGGGGTTCTGGGAACGTCATGTGTGGGTTTATGAACACATAGAAGGGGGACATCTGCACGTTACTCAGTACTGCGAGGATCACGTTGATTCCTGACACTGACTAACATGTCTAATCAATATATTTTGCCTGACACTGACTAACATATCTGATCAATATATTTTCCCTGACACTGACTAACATATCTGATCAATATATTTTCCCTGACACTGACTAACATATCTGATCAATATATTTTGCCTGACCAGACGTTAGTCTTCATTCCCTAGAGTCCTATGGTAATCTGACAGTCAAGCAGAAGTCTGAACCCCTGAGAGTTAGAGGCCTTGTTACAAAAGATGGATATGGCAGGACACAAACCACAATAGATATACAGGATAGGACACAGCATCACAAAAGATGGATGGGATAGGACACAGCATCACAAAAGATGGATAGGATAGGACGCATAATCACAAAAGATGGATAGGATAGGACACAGCATCACAAAAGATGGATAGGATAGGACACAGCATCACAAAAGATGGATAGGATAGGACACAGCATGTCAAGCTGGCTTGTATAAAAAGGTGTAGAGATTGTACTCATGTCCAAGTCCTCGTTCCCAGTGGAGCATAGTACATACTATTTTTCACCTGCTGTACTTTGATGTACCCACTATTCTCTTCCTGTGTGGGTTCTAATCCAGTGCATGTCTGGTTATATTGTTAGGTTTCATTGTGAAGGTGTTTCCTATCCATTTCCACTTTCTCTTCATCTCCGTCTGCTATGGTTGTTGTCATGTTTTGGTCATAGATTAATGGTTTCTGGCTGTGGTAGTCCCTGATGAAGTCCTGCTTATGGTCAAACACTAGTGCTTGTCTCTGGTCTCATCATCTCAAGCTGTGTTGTAGCCTTCTCTGTTATTACTTAAATATTTATCTCGGATTGATTGACCGTCTTGCTCCAGCTGAAACAAAGAATCACTTCAACAGCTAGCTCTCATACAGGAAGCCTGTCTGTATGTATTTGCAGCGGCAGTTTCAATAGCAAAGGGTTTAACCCTTTCCAGTCCGCACTAATTTTGTTATTTGGATCTTTCAGTCCAGGTTCTGCAACTCTGTATATCAAAAAGTGTTATTCAGAATAAAATTAATAAATATTAAACAAATCGAGCTAAAATGAGGATCTAAACATGTTTAGGCACAAAATTAAACGATCTACGACATAATAAAGATGGTATGTTAGTATTAAGCCTTAAATGGATTTAATGAGAAGGTGGAAATACGAGAGGAAAATAAATGTTGGTACTAACAACTTTTTTGTATCTTTCTCCTCATTACCTTTGTCAAAGTTCTGTGTCCCAGTAAGTGCCTTTCTTCTGTGTCCCAGTCAATCCATGTCTTCTGTATCCCAGTCAACGTCCCGTTCTTCTGTGTCTCAGTCAGTCCTTTTCTTCTTTGTCCCAGTCAGTCCCTTTGTGCTGTGTATCAGTCAGTCCCTTTCTTCTGTCACTCAGTGCCTTTCTTCTGTGTACCAGCCAGTCCTGTGTCTAAGTCAGTCCCTTTCTTCTTTATCCCAGTCAAAGTATCTTTCTTATGTCCCAATCAGTCCTTTTTGTCCTGTGTCCAAGTCAGTCTTTTTTTTCTGTATCCCAGTCAAAGTCCCTTTCAACTGTGTCTCAGTCAGTTTCTTTCTTCTGTATCCCAGTCAAATCCCTTTCTTCTGTCACTCACTGCCTTTCTTCTGTGTACCAGCCAGTCCCTTTGTCCTGTGTCTGTCAGTCCCTTTCTTCTGTATCCCAGTCAAAGTCCTTTTCTTCTGTATCCCAATCAGTCAGGTTTGTGCTGAATATCCTTGTATAATCAAGATGGATGATCAGTGGTCTGATCAAATAATAAATCATTTTTTCTGGACTTGGTCCAACTTTTCTAGCAATAAATGTTAATTTTTAGAAAATAACTCTACAGTTCTGCAAATTAAAAGAAAGAACGGAATATGCGTTTTCGAAGCTGAAAGTGAAGTTTTGAGAATGGTCGTTGCTGACTGAACCAAGCTATAAAGAGTTGATGATGAGTTTGTTGGAGACCCATGCACAGCCCTCTATAGTCCTTTGATTACCTGGTTGCGGGGGGGGGGGGGGGGGGCGCTACAGGGCTTCTATTCTTTTCAACCAGGTACAACTGGAGTTTTTGCTGTCTCAATATTTCTGGAACCTCTGACTAAATGATTGTTGAGAAGCCTTGTCCCTGACGGCAGTGTCTGCCATTGGTTTTCTTGAGTGGTTCAGCCATTGACGTGTCTGACTCTTGTGACAGAGGGACTGGGTTTGATACCTTGTCTTAACCCGTTCCAGTCCGACATAATTTTTTTTAGATGTACGCTGATCTGTTAGATCTACATTGTAGATGTACACTGTACATTTCCAAGCCAAGTGTTGCACATACGTGTGTGTTAGATGTAGATTTAGGTAGGTCAATATAACCGCTGATCCTCACCGAATAGGACTGTAACATGCTCAAATATAAAATTGGCACCCGATTTGCAGCTGGGGAAGGTAGAATAGCGCGTAAGATAACCTCAGATTTCACAGTGTCTAACACTTGATCTCTGACAGCAGTGACAACCTTACCTGTTTGACATCTCTTCCAGAATCAGTGAGTCAGTCAGGTGAGAGCTCTAACACTTGATCTCTAACAGCAGTGACCACCTTACATGTTTGATATCTCTTCCAGAGTCAGTATATCAGTCGGGTCAGAGCTCTAACACTAGATCTCTGACAGCAGTGACCATCTTACATGTTTGATATCTCTTCCAGAGTCAGTATATCAGTCAGGTGAGAGCTGCTGTTGTGGACACCAGCGTCGTTGATGGCTTGGACAGAAATTTGGCAGGCGGCCAAAATGTCAACGAGGCGTGTTTATGTGCAGAGGACCAAGGTAAACAACATATCATTGATACACCCACACATGCCTTGTTACACAAACATACACATGCCTTGTTACACAACCACACACATGCCTTGTTACAAACCCACACATGCCTTGTTACAGACCCATGCCTGTTACACAAACACTCACATGCTTTGTTACACACCCACACATGCTTTGTTACAAACCCACACATGCCTTGTTACACACCCACACTTGCTTTGTTACACATTCACACATGCCTTGTTGCACAAACCCACACACATGCCTTGTTACACACACCCACACTTGCTTTGTTACACACCCACACATGCCTTGTTACACACATCCACACATGTTTTGTTACACACCCACACATGCCTTGTTACACACCCACACTTGCTTTGTTACACATTCACACATGCCTTGTTGCACAAACCCACACACATGCCTTGTTACACACACCCACACATGCTTTGTTACACACCCACACATGCCTTGTTACACACCCACACTTGCTTTGTTACACATTCACACATGCCTTGTTACACAAACCCACATACATGCCTTATTACACACACCCACACTTGCTTTGTTACACATTCACACATGCCTTGTTGCACAAACCCACACATGTTTTGTTACACAAACCCACACATGCCTTGTTACACTCGCCCCTATGAATACTTCATGTCATAAACATATGAATGATGTGTCTTGTGGTGCCTAGTGTTGAGCCCGATTTGTTTTAATTTTGTTTTAAATAAAACTGTTTGACATTCGGAGTTCCAGCATGTGTCCCAGCTGGAAGACAAATCAGTCAATTTATCCCATCCTGAAAAGTTCATATTAACTCATTTTTGTGTGAAAACTTCAAATAAACTAATTTTTGTGTGAAAAGTTTATATTGACTAATTTTTGTGTGAAAAGTTCGTATTAACTCATTTTTGTGTGAAAAGTTCATATTAACTCATTTTTGTGTGAACAGTTCATATTAACTAATTTTTGTGTGAAAAGTTCAAATTAACTCATTTTTGTGTGAAAAGTTCATATTAACTCATTTTTGTGTGAAAAGTTCATATTAACTCATTTTTGTGTGAAAAGTTCAAATTAACTCATTTTTGTGTGAAAAGTTCATATTAACTAATTTTTGTGTGAAAAGTTCAAATTAACTCATTTTTGTGTGAAAAGTTCATATTAACTCATTTTTGTGTGAAAAGTTCATATTAACTCATTTTTGTGTGAAAAGTTCATATTAACTCATTTTTGTGTGAAAAGAACAGCACTTTGACATATGGAGTTGCAGCACATGCCTTTGACTGTAAGACACAGATCTCAGCAAAATTAGGTCGGCATGTCAAAGATGAATCCATGTCACAGTGGTTCTATAGTGAGCCCATAGCAATTTTTTACTATCATTCATTAGGTCTATTTCTTGGTGTGTCGTGGCCGTTTAGTCCATTAAACAATAGGTCTATTTCATGGTGTGTCGTGGCCATTTAGTCCATTAAACAATAGGTCTATTTCTTGGTGTGTCATGGCCGTTTAGTTTATTAAACCATAGGTCTATTTCTTGGTGTTGTGACCATTAAGTCCATTAACCATAAAATAAAACCAATAAAAGACTGAGATAAGGTGATCAGCTACTATGGCAAGCATCCACTCATGCGGAAGAAAGGCCTTACAAGTGGGATGTTTGTGTATTAGAGTTTACAGGCAGAATTGTCTTGTTAAATCAGAATAGGATTTTTACAAAGCACCCACAGTATTAGATATGGATAACGAGCACACGTACCTGTTTAAACCAATGAATCTGCAATCCTGTAGACAGAAGGAGCTTAGAATGAGACATGGGGAGTTCAAAGATGTCAGAGAACAAATCAGGGATGTGTACATCCAGTGAGCTATAATATTCATCCGTATCCATACTCTTTACTATGGCTGGATGTGACTGCGCTTCAGTGTGTCTCCCGGGAGTGCAGTAAGGCCAATTCTACATAAATAACATAATAAAAGTGGCTATCCAGTTATAAATATAGAGAAAGATGTGTTGTGTGTTTGTATTTGATCATTGCTTTGTCTCTATTTGATTCATTACAGGTTTTGATTCTTGTTGCCAGGATGATGTTTGTGGCTTGGACAGCAACCTCGAGAATCATACAAGATTGCATACGAGAGAGAGACCTTTTGAAGCGTTTGATCAAAGTGCACATCTAAAGACACATAAAGACACGGCTAAAAAATCTTCTGGTTGTGATTTGGATGGGGCTAGTTTGACTTGTCTGAGCTACTTTAGTACACATATGAGAAAACATATGAGGGGGAAGCCGTACAAGTGTGATGTTTGTGGTGCTGCATTTAGTAATAATGGAAATCTAAAGCAACATAAAACAATGCATACAGGAGAGAGGCCGTACAAGTGTGATGTTTGTGGTGCTGCATTTAATTATATTGGACATCTAAACACACATAAAAGAATTCATACAGGAGAGAAGCCTTACAAGTGTGATGTTTGTGGTGCTGCATTTGCTAGATATGGACAACTAAAGAAACATAAAAGAATTCATACAGGAGAGAAGCCTTACAAGTGTAATGTTTGTGGTGCTGCATTTGCTGACGGTGGATATCTAAAGATACATAGAACAATTCATACGGGAGAGAAGCCGTCCAAGTGTGATATTTGTGGTGCTGCATTTGCTCATGTTGGATATCTAAAGAAACATAAAATAATTCATACGGGAGAGAAGCCTTACAAGTGTGATATTTGTGGTGCTGCATTTGCTAGATGCGAACAACTAAAGAAACATAAAATAATTCATACAGGAGAGAAGTCTTACAAGTGTAATGTTTGTGGTGCTGCATTTGCTGACCGTGGATATCTAATGATACATAGAAGAATTCATACAGGAGAGAAGCCGTCCAAGTGTGATATTTGTGGTGCTGCATTTAATAATAGGTGCACTCTAAAGAGACATAAAAGAATTCATACAGGAGAGAAGCCGTACAAGTGTGATGTTTGTGGTGCTGCATTTGCTAGTGGTGGACAACTAAACACACATAAAAGAATTCATACAGGAGAGAAGCCTTACAAGTGTGATGTTTGTGGTGCTGCATTTGCTGACGGTGGATATCTAAAGATACATAGAAGAATTCATACAGGAGAGAGACCGTACAAGTGTGATGTTTGTGGTGCTGCATTTAGTAATAATGGAAATTTAAGGCAACATAAAAGAATTCATACAGGAGAGACGCCGTACAAGTGTGATGTTTGTGGTGCTGCATTTAGTAATAATGGAAATTTAAGGCAACATAAAAGAATTCATACAGGAGAGACGCCGTACAAGTGTGATGTTTGTGGTGCTGCATTTAGTAATAATGGAAATCTAAAGCAACATAAAAGAATTCATACAGGAGAGACGCCGTACAAGTGTGATGTTTGTGGCTTAGGGTTTTATCAAAGTACTGCACTGAAAAAACATAAGATAATACACACAACTGGAAAACTTTATGGTTGTGATTTGTGTGGTGCTAAGGTGACTTGTCTGAAGTCACTTAGGACGCATATAATAAAACATTTGGTCAAGAGTTCTTTTAACTGTGATGTTTGTGGTGCTGCATTTATTCAAAGAGGAAACCTAAATAAACATAAAAGAATTCATACAGGAGAGAAGCCTTACAAGTGTGATGTTTGTGGTGCTGCATTTGCTGACAGTGGATATCTAAAGACACATAGAAGAATTCATACAGGAGAGAGGCCGTACAAGTGTGATGTTTGTGGTGCTGCATTTAATTATAGTAGAGATCTAAAGACACATAAAAGAATTCATACAGGAAAAAAGCCATACAAGTGTGATGTTTGTGGTGCTGCATTTAATCAAAGAGGAAACCTAAAGAAACATAAAATAATTCATACAGGAGAGAAGCCTTACAAGTGTGATGTTTGTGGTGCTGCATTTAATCAAAGAGGAAACCTAAAGAAACATAAAAGAATTCATACAAGAGAGAAGCCGTACACGGGTGATGTTTTTGGTGCCGCATATCATAATAGTAAACAACTAAAGAAACATAAAAGAATTCATACAGGAAAGAAGCCTTACAAGTGTGATTTTTGTGGTGCTGTATTTGCGCACAGTGTAATTCTAAAAACACATAGAAGAATTCACACAGGAAAGAACCTGTCCAAGTGTGATATTTGTTGTGCTGCATTTAGTAATAATGGAAATCTAAAGAAACAGAAAAGAATTCATACAGGAGATATGCCTTACAAGTGTGATGTTTGTGGCTTAGGGTTTTATCAAAGTACTGCACTGAAAAAACATAAGATAATACACACAACTGGAAAACTTTATGGTTGTGATTTGTGTGGTGCTAAGGTGACTTGTCTGAAGTCACTTGGGACGCATATACTAAAACATATGGTTGAGAGTCCTTTTGAGTGTGATGTTTGTGGTGCTGCTTTTATTCAAAGTGGAAGCCTAAAGAGACATAAAAGAATTCGTACATGAGAGAAGTCTTACAAGTGTAATATTTAAAGTGTGGCATTTGATTGAAATCAACATCTAAAAGCATATAACATAATTCATACAGGAGAGAAGCCTTACAAGTGTTTTGTTTGTGGTGTTGAGTTTACTGATAAATGTGAGTGAATATACATAAAATGATTCATAAAAGCAAGAAGCTATTCAAGTGTGATATGTGTGGTTTGAGATTTAATAAGTGATCGTGACATGAAGAGACACACATGAACCTATACAAAAGAGAAGCCTTTCTGGTGTGATATTTGTGGAGTAGAGTTTAGCAACAGATGTGATGTTTGTGGAGTAGAGTTTAGTGACAGATGTGATGTTTGTGGAGTAGAGTTTAGTGACAGATGTGATGTTTGTGGAGTAGAGTTTAGTGACAGATGTAATGTTTGTGGAATAGAGTTTAGTGACAGTGTAACAGTTCCCGCCGGAGCAAGGAGTTTAGGATGCCTGAACATGTTAAAGCTTAAAGCTACCTGAATGCATGTCAAGGTCACTCACCGTCTCAGCAAAGGAGAACAGAGTTGGGTTAAGGAATGTGGACAGATAGAAACTGACCACTGGCCTTCCGATTTTGGTAGGGGGAGATTGATTGACAGACGAAATTGGCAGCGGGGCTTGCTGCGAGAGAAATGGAGTGACAGGTGTGCAAAGTGTTTCGGTCCAATTGGATTGAAGATGACCATCACCTGAGATCGATTGGTCAAGCTCTGGCCTTGCTTGAGGATATATAACTCGAGACAAAGTTTAGCTCGGGAGGCTGGATAGAGAGAGGCTGGAGGAGAGACGGAGAGTGAGAGACTGAATGTAGATAGTATGTTTAATTCACCGACTTAGGTAGAGGAGCGATTGATAGACTGTTGGACGAATGTTTAGTGATAGAACAGGGTCGCTCAAATAGGTGTGTGAGTTTTGCATTAATAGATAATCTGAACGTGTGTTTGTAAGCAAGGACACATTGTGAACGAGTATGTCGAGATCGCCCGCCTGAGGGGATTTCAGTGAGGAAGAGTATTTGATAAGGTGTGTTGAAGACGCAGTTAAGGCGATGTGTGTGTGATGTAATTGCAAGGCAATAGAACTGGGGTTTTAGATAGTTGGGAATTCCATCAATAGCTAATGCTTACAATTCCCGTTTTAGTAGAATGTTTAGTTCAGATATGTATTATATTGTGTTTGTAATTTCTCTACTCATTCTATGATATGGGTATGATATAATAAATATGCCACCTGCTGTGTGATATGTCATTTACTGCGTATGGTCATGATGATGTGGATGAGTGTGAGAATGTTCTTAGTTAGATCACGGCCAGCAGAGGGTGTGCTACAACAGGTGCAGGCTAAACAAACACAAAAGAACTAAAATGTGAAAGAATTGTTGGGTCTCATTTGACAATCTTCTACTATAGGGACATTCGGCTACAGAATTGGACACCTTACAACATAAGTGTAAAGTCTTTTACACTAGAGAAATTCAACACCACTATTTGTCACTTGATATCATATAGAGATGTTTGGCTCTACTATTATTCGGTCACATTACACCATGAGTGGAGAGTCTTCTATTGTACAGAGATTGCCATATTGTTAGCGTGACCTTACACCATCAATGCAGCGTCTTCTACTGTAGAGAGGCTGACCTATTGTTAGTGTGACCTCACAGCATGACTGGACAGCCGTCTACTGTAGAGAAGTTGACCTATTGTTAGTGTGACCTTACAGCATGTGTGGAATCTGGGGCAGTCTATGTCAAACATTGACCTCTTTCAACCTCAGCTGTGACCGGTCAACTGTTCTTTTACCACATGCCAGCTGTCCCTCGAAAATATCTTTGGGGATGGGACGATCCTTCATGTGGCTACAAACATGACCAATCCATCACAGCCTTCGCTGCCTGAGGAGAGTGCACATACTTGGGCGACCAGTTTGAGAATGCACTTCTGTGTTTGTCATGGCATCTCTCCATGGGATACCGTAAGTGAAAGGTGTTGAGCCCTTACTCTTGTTTGGCATAGGTTGTCCATGTTGTGCTACCATATAGGAGCGTACTGATGACACACCCATTGTAGACCTTGGTTGTAAGTTTGGGGTTTTATCAGACACGTGTTGTGAGACAGGAAAATATGGCAGCAGCTTTGCCAATGTGATTGCCTATTTGAGGGTCTAGGGAGAGCTTATTGTTGATGAAACTCAGTGTTAGACAAGAAAGTGTACAGTTTTTTGTATGTTCAGAAAAAAGATCAATTCAGACAAACAAATGTGCAAGTTCTACCCCTCCTCCCCTCCCCTAGGATTGAAGAAAAGAAAGAAAACAACAAAATGTGATCTCAAAGAAAAGAATCAATTTCTTTTTACAGTGCACAATAAACATTTTTCTTATATTAACAAGAACATCAATCAAAAGTTCTCATTTACAGAAAGATGACCAGAAGCTGGCCACCCTTAGCATAGATCCTGAATAAACTTGACCAATATGTTTATGTTATGTAAATAAACTTGACCATTGAGGGTATGTTATGTAAATAAATTATTTTTAATGTTTTCATCTTCGAACATTTTATTCATTCAGTGTTTGTCTGATCAGAGAAGGTTGGGTCTGTCTTTCTTCTGCTGCTTTGAGGCTTTCTGGTCCTGCTAGATCTAAAGTCCCGTCGCTAGGACAAAGTCCACAGTTCTCTCCAGATCTGGGTGGCAGCCTCACAGCATATGCGTCATCTCAACTCCCTCTGGCTAGGTTTCCCATCATAGGTCTCTGTGTATTGGGCAGTTTTGTAGGATGTGTTCAGGTCGTCTCCAGTTCTATATGGGCAGTCACTTGTGTGTGATATCTTGAGCCGATGTAAGTGACCCAATAGTCTGCAGTGGCCTTTTCTCAGTCAAAAGATGGTGGATTGTTGGTGTCTGTGGAGCTGGTGGATTGTTGGTGTCTGTAGAGCTGGGGTATTGTTGGTATCTGTGGAGCTGGTGGATTGTTGGTGTCTGTGGAGCTGGTGGATTGTTGGTATCTGTAGAGCTGGGGTATTGTTATTGTCTGTGGAGCTGGTGGATTGTTTGTGTCTGTGCAGCTGGTGGATTGTTTGTGTCTGTGGAGCTGGTGGATAGTTTGTGTCTTTGGAGCTGGTGGATTGGGTCACGTCCATTTCTTTCTTCCATTTTGAGTTGTACTGATTGTGAATGATGGTTTTTGCCTCTCCGTAAGACACTGCATGGATAAGTTGCTTCATCTTGCCACCTGCTATGGACAATGCATCAGCTCTCTCATTCCCTGTGATTCCACAATACCAGGGTAGCCACTGAAGAGGTTCTTTGTTGAGCTCTGATCTGATTTCTCGCAACATTTGTTCACCTCTAATGTTTTGAATTGCTTCCATTAATGATCTGCAGTCTGTAAAGAATACTAACTGGGTTGGCGGGTGTTTGTCTGGTGAACATTCTTAGTGCCTGTACGAGCGCCATAGACTTTGTCTTAAGGCTGGAAGAAATCTTCCCAGTAGGGAAAGCTCTATTGGTTATTTTCCCATTGTTGTATCTTACAAAAATGCCTCCTCCATCATACTTAACTGCACCCTGTGCAGATCCATCTGTGAATACGGGAGGCCAGTCCTTAGGGCTGTATTTTCATTCAATCAGATTCTTTTAGGTGTTAGCCTGGCAATTTTTCTTTTTTTATTCCTGGGATCTCTGTGGTTATTAGGATGTCTTCATGGCAATAGTTTGGCTCCTCTTAGTCAGTCAGTATTTCCATTTCTGTGAATTGCTTTGGGAGGTTTCCATGGGAACGCTGCAGGTGTTTTGAGTTGTGTAAAAAAAAATTTGTTATCTTTAGTCAATTTTTGTCAGATTTCTTGCTGTTGTAACAATTTCCTTTTGGTTTGAATGTGAGAAGCTGGCTGCTACTGTCTTTGATGGCTTAATTTGAACACCCTAATCAGATGCTCATTTGCCAGTTGTGTTTAGTGATGTCTGCATTCTGTGCTTTGCAGTAGACAGACGTTCTGCAGCACTCCAGACTACGAGGTCATTGCATGGAGAGCTCTGCTGATATGCTTGGGAAGTGTCTCTTCAATATCGTTGATGAATATTATGAAGAGAGTGGGTGAGGTGACTTCTTCTTGTGGCACACCTTGCTGGAGGGACACTATGGCTAAGTTTTTCCATCAAGTTTCACTCTTGCTGTGTGGTACTGCACAAAGTTTTGTATTCACCTAAACATTCTTTCTTCAGTTCTATTTTTTAGCAGCTTGAGGAAGAGTCCTTCTTTCCACACCTTGTCGAAGGCCTTAGTTATATCAACAAAAACAGCCAGTACTTTTTTCTTCTCTTGGAAAGCATCTTCTACTTCCTGTGCTAGATATACTAGTTGATCTTCGGTTCTACGGTTTTTCCTATAAGCAGATTGTGAGTTGTCCAGCAAGCAGTTTTTCTCTAGATGTGTCAAACAGAGCTAAAAGGTTGGTTCTGTTTTAGACAGACATAAAAGGTTGGTTCTGTTTTAGACAGACATAACAGGGGGAGGCAGAGTAGTGCGACTGATCAACAAACAAAGAACCTAAAAGTGGTACAATAGAATGCATATGGCGTGAGAAACAGGAAACCCAAACTGCAAGAATTTCTCGAGGAAAACAATATAGACATCATTTGTATTAAGGAAACACACCTAAAAGAAACTCACAAATTTTTCATCAGAGGATATGAATGTTTCCGCCAAAATAGGGAAAAAAGATCCAAAGGAGGAATAATAACACTAGTTAAAAATTCTATACCAGCAGTAGAAACAAATAGATCTGGACCAGATGAATTAGAATACATCACAGTAAAGATAGTCCTACCCAGTGGAGACTCAATGATAACAAACTGCTATAGTCCCCCAGCCACAGCTCTGGCAATACACAAAGTCAAAATTGAAGAATCGAGACACCTCATAGTGGGAGATTTTAAGTCACTCCCCAAGCTGGGGCTACGAAATAATGGACCAGAGAGCCCAGGAGGTAGAAGATTGGATGATAGAAAACAAACTCATCCTAATAAATAGGCCAGACGATAGACACACATATTACTCTAGAATATGGACAAAAATGAGTACTCCAGACCTTGCGATGGCAAAGGACGACCTTCACCGACTAATAGCAAGAACAGTCATCAGCCAACTGGGTGGGACCGACCATGTCCCAATGACTTTAGAAATATGTAACATGGGACAAACAGAGATAACAGATATGCACCCAAATTGGAATTTTAAAAGAGCAAACTGGACTCTATTTAGAGAAAATGTAAATAAACTCTGTCAAGATATATCCCATGCCAAAAATTTAAATAAAAATGTTACCATCATGACGAGGCTATCATCCAGGCAGCAAAGAAATCAATTCCACGTGGAAAACGGAAAAATTATAAACCCTATTGGAGCAAAAAAATAGAGAAAATGCACAAGGAACTAAGTGAGGCAAGAGATACCATGGACAAAAAATCCTTCACCAGAAAACATAGGGAAACAGCAAATTAAAAACACATTCATAGAGCAAAAGAAGTAGGAGATCCAAAGAAGCCTCAACATGGACAGGGATACAAGTAAACTCTGGAACCTGACAAGAGCCTTAAATGAGGGAGCCAGGAGGAGCCATGGGAAGACTGTCATTAAGGAAAATGAGAAACAACATACAGGGAAAATGGCAGCAAACATCCTAGCTGAATTTTTCAGAGATGAGAGTACCACACCACTGACACGAGAACGCAAACTAGAAGTAAAAACAGAGATAAAAGAGAACCTGAAGATACAGAATGCGGATCCCTGCATGAAGTCATCATTCAAAATGATAGAGTTAAACACTGCTATTCAGAAACTGAAAAACAAGAAAGCTCCAGGAAATGAAAGCATCACAAATGAAATGATTAAAAACCTAGCCCAAGGGTCAAGAAGAAAACTCCTGAAAATCTTCAATCAATCATGGAGCAAGGGTAAGATCCCAGACCAGTGGCGGGAGGCTATTATTATCCCCATCAGAAAACCAAAAAAAGACAAGCAAGGAAAGTTATAGACCAATAAGTCGGCTCAGCTGTGTTGGAAAAGTCATGGACAAAATGGTAAATGCAAGACTAATAAAACATCTGGAAAAAAACCATCTCCTACTCAATTCACAGTCAGCCTTTAGGAAAAACCATCTCCTACTCAATTCACAGTCAGCCTTTAGGAAAAACCATCTCCTACTCAATTCACAGTCAGCCTTTAGGAAAAACCATCTCCTACTCAATTCACAGTCAGCCTTTAGGAAAAACCATCTCCTACTCAATTCACAGTCAGCCTTTAGGAAAAACCATCTCCTACTCAATTCACAGTCAGCCTTTAGGAAATACTGCAACACAGAAGACCAACTAGTGTACCTAACCCAAGAAATAGAAAATGCATTCCAAGGTAAGGAAAAAGTACTTGTGGTCTTTGTGGATATGGCAAAAGCTTTTGACAAGGTATGGAAAGACGGACTCCTCCTAAAACTATTAAACAACAAAATAGAAGGGAGAATGTACAGCTGGATACAAGACTTCCTCCAATACAGAACAGCAAGAGTCAAATTAGATGGATCACTGAGCCATAGAATAACTCTCCAACAAGGCGTACCCCAGGGAGGCATCATCTCTCCTACCTTCTTTATCCTGTTCATAAACGACATAGCGGGAAAACTCCCAAAGAAAGTATCCAGTGCCCTACACGCTGACGACTTCAAAATGTGGAGTGTTGCAGAAAAACTACCAACAGCTGAAAATAGAATGCAGACAGCACTGGACACTCTTGGAACTTGGGTTACAGATTGGGGATTCCAGATTAACATCTCAAAGACAGTTACAACATGCTTCTCACTGTCCAACACCAAGGAAGTAACAAAACTTATTCTAAATGGCAAAGAGCTTGTACAAGAATATACCCCTGTGTATCTCGGAGTTAAAATGGACAAGAGACTCACATGGAGGGAACACATACAGGAGATAGAGCAAAAAGCAACCAGAAAACTATCCTTCATGAAGAAGCTGGCCGGAACAAGCTGGGGTGCAAATAGCAACATCCTTAAAAATGTGTACACTGGCACAGTCAGGCCAGTACCTGAATATGGATAGGATGATTTTAGAGAGGGTGGTTGGGGAGATGATGGTTCTAGAGAGGGTGGTTGGGGAGATGATGGTTCTGGAGAGAGTGGTCAGGGAGATGATGCTTCTAGAGAAGCGGACTCAAGGAGATGATGGTTCTAGAGAGGGTGGTCGGGGAGATGATGATTTTAGAAAGGGTGGTCAGGGAGATGATGGTTCTAGAGAGGGTGGTCGGGGAGATGATGGTTGGGAGAGGATGGTTCTAGAGAGGGTGGTTGGGTAGATAATGGTTCTAGAGAGGGTGGTTGGGGAGATGGTGGTTGGGATAGGATGGTTTTAGAGTGTGTGGTTGGGTAGATGATGGTTCTAGAGAGGGTGGTTGGGGAGATGATGGTTCTAGAGAGGGTGGTTGGGGAGATGATGGTTCTAGAGAGAGTGGTAAGGGAGATGATGCTTCTAGAGAAGCGGAGTCAAGGAGATGATGGTTCTAGAGAGGGTGGTCAGGGAGATGATGGTTCTAGAGAGGGTGGTCGAGGAGTTGATGGTTCTAGAGAGGGTGGTTGGATAGATGATGGTTGGGAGAGGATGGTTCTAGAGAGATTAAATGGGTAGATGATGGTTCTAGAGAGGGTGGACAGGGAGATGATGGTTCTAGAGAGGGTGATTGGAGAGATGATGGTTCTAGAGAGGGTAGTTAGGGAAATGATGGTTCTAGAGAGGGTGGTTGGGGAGATGATGGTTCTAGAGATGGTGGTCGGGGAGATGATGGTTCTAGAGAGGGTGGTCAGGGAGATGATGGTTCTAGAGAGAGTATTTGTGTACATGATGGTTCTAGAGAGCAAGGTCAGGGAGATGATGGTTCTAGAGAGTGTAGTTGGGGAGATGATGGTTCTAGAGAGGGTGGTTGGGGAGATGATGGTTCTAGAGAGGGTGGTTGGGGAGATGATGGTTCTAGAGAGGGTAGTTGGGTACAGGATGGCTCTAGAGAGGGTGGTCAGGGAGATGATGGTTGGGAGAGGACGTTTCTAGAGAGGGTGGTTGGGTAGATGATGGTTGGGATAGGATGGTTTTAGAGAGGGTGGTTGGGGAGATGATTGTTGGGACAGGATGATTTTAGAGAGTGTGGTTGGGTAGATGATGGTTCTAGAGAGGGTGGTTGGGGAGATGATGGTTCTAAAGAGGGTGGTTGGGGAGATGATGGTTCTAGAGAGAGTGGTCAGGGAGATGATGCTTCTAGAGAAGCGGACTCAAGGAGATGATGGTTCTAGAGAGGGTGGTCGGGGAGATGATGATTTTAGAAAGGGTGGTCAGGGAGATGATGGTTCTAGAGAGGGTGGTCGGGGAGATGATGGTTGGGAGAGGATGGTTCTAGAGAGGGTGGTTGGGTAGATAATGGTTCTAGAGAGGGTGGTTGGGGAGATGGTGGTTGGGATAGGATGGTTTTAGAGAGTGTGGTTGGGTAGATGATGGTTCTAGAGAGGGTGGTTGGGGAGATGATGGTTCTAGAGAGGGTGGTTGGGGAGATGATGGTTCTAGAGAGAGTGGTCAGGGAGATGATGCTTCTAGAGAAGCGGAGTCAAGGAGATGATGGTTCTAGAGAGGGTGGTCAGGGAGATGATGGTTCTAGAGAGGGTGGTCGAGGAGTTGATGGTTCTAGAGAGGGTGGTTGGATAGATGATGGTTGGGAGAGGATGGTTCTAGAGAGATTAAATGGGTAGATGATGGTTCTAGAGAGGGTGGACAGGGAGATGATGGTTCTAGAGAGGGTGATTGGAGAGATGATGGTTCTAGAGAGGGTAGTTGGGGAAATGATGGTTCTAGAGAGGGTGGTTGGGGAGATGATGGTTCTAGAGATGGTGGTCGGGGAGATGATGGTTCTAGAGAGGGTGGTCAGGGAGATGATGGTTCTAGAGAGAGTATTTGTGTACATGATGGTTCTAGAGAGCAAGGTCAGGGAGATGATGGTTCTAGAGAGTGTAGTTGGGGAGATGATGGTTCTAGAGAGGGTGGTTGGGGAGATGATGGTTCTAGAGAGGGTGGTTGGGGAGATGATGGTTCTAGAGAGGGTAGTTGGGTACAGGATGGCTCTAGAGAGGGTGGTCAGGGAGATGATGGTTGGGAGAGGACGTTTCTAGAGAGGGTGGTTGGGTAGATGATGGTTGGGATAGGATGGTTTTAGAGAGGGTGGTTGGGGAGATGATTGTTGGGACAGGATGATTTTAGAGAGTGTGGTTGGGTAGATGATGGTTCTAGAGAGGGTGGTTGGGGAGATGATGGTTCTAAAGAGGGTGGTTGGGGAGATGATGGTTCTAGAGAGGGTAGTCGAGGAGATTATGGTTCTAGAGCGAGTGGTCAGGGAGATTATGGTTCTAGAGAAGCGAAGTCGAGGAGTTGATGGTTCTAGAGAGGGTGGTTTGGTACAGGATGGAAAAAGGAAAACACTTGAATATAATTACTGTGATTTGGATTGGGGAAAGGGAAGTATAAAGGAGACAAGCTGATATATTGTTGTCAAGAAAACCAATTGATTTTTACCTAGTTAAACATTTTTACAACGAACTTTAAGAAGACTGCACATGGAAAGTCTAGTAGATATATTTTATTATGATAAAACGACTCATGTCACAACTTTGCCGTGATTAAAATAGAAATACAGCTGAAAAAAATAGAAAAAATCAAATAAAATAGAACCCAGACAGAAATATCAGCACTTCAGAAGTCATAAATATGTAAATATACCTATATGACAACCTATTGACTGAAAGTGTGGAACAATATCATAGAGAATGCTGAGAAGAGACAGTAAACACTAAATGGGAATTTTGTTTAAATCATGCAAGCAGCAAATTCAACTCTGCCCAAGAGTTTACAAAAAACTTAGTATCAAACACCATTGTTGTTGACATACCTCGTAGTGGTGATGATATAAAACACAGAATAGCAAGACCTGACACAATGACAGCTTAACAATTATCAGCTCCTTCAAAGGCAGTGTGCAGACCCTATTGTGCTGAGCATGCTAAATGTCAACAGGGAAATGCCTGGAAACCCCATAGTCACACCTTGCCTAGATTTAGTAAGCTGAAACCACCCACACACTTATTTAGTAAGCTGAAACCACCCACACACTTATTTAGTAAGCTGAAACCACCCACACACTTATTTAGTAAGCTGAAACCACCCACACACTTATTTAGTAAGCTGAAACCACCCACACACTTATTTAGTAAGCTGAAACCACCCACACACTTATTTAGTAAGCTGAAACCACCCACACACTTATTTAGTAAGCTGAAACCACCCACACACTTATTTAGTAAGCTGAAACCACTCACACACTTATTTAGTAAGCTGAAACCACCCACACACTTATTTAGTAAGCTGAAACCACCCACACACTTATTTAGTAAGCTGAAACCACCCACACACTTATTTAGTAAGCTGAAACCACCCACACACTTATTTAGTAAGCTGAAACCACCCACACACTTATTTAGTAAGCTGAAACCACCCACACACTTATTTAGTAAGCTGAAACCACCCACACACTTATTTAGTAAGCTGAAACCACCCACACACTTATTTAGTAAGCTGAAACCACCCACACACTTATTTAGTAAGCTGAAACCACCACACACTTATTTAGTAAGCTGAAACCACCCACACACTTATTTAGTAAGCTGAAACCACCCACACACTTATTTAGTAAGCTGAAACCACCCACACACTTATTTAGTAAGCTGAAACCACCCACACACTTATTTAGTAAGCTGAAACCACCCACACACTTATTTAGTAAGCTGAAACCACCCACACACTTATTTAGTAAGCTGAAACCACCCACACACTTATTTAGTAAGCTGAAACCACCCACACACTTATTTAGTAAGCTGAAACCACCCACACACTTATTTAGTAAGCTGAAACCACCCACACACTTATTTAGTAAGCTGAAACCACCCACACACTTATTTAGTAAGCTGAAACCACCCACACACTTATTTAGTAAGCTGAAACCACCCACACACTTATTTAGTAAGCTGAAACCACCCACACACTTATTTAGTAAGCTGAAACCACCCACACACTTATTACTAATAATGAAATAAAAATCCAAAAGGCAAACAAGGAAAGACACAGGAGGTAGAGCAGATGGATTTGCAGAACAAACGGATAGCTTTTAGCTACCTGGCATCCAGACACTAATATGTCTATCAGGATTCCCAAATCCAAGTATCAAATGACACCTTTAGCACGCAGCATTATAAATATGACATAGAATTTTCATGGGGTTGCTGATATTAAAAATCTAAAAACATTTTTATATGTGGATCTACACAAATTATTTTGTTCTGTATAAAGACACTTGTTGGTGTTTTTGTTTTGTGTATATTAGTTTGTGAGTTACAAGAAGATGAATAACAATTTATAAGAAAATGAAAACACACATTGAGACTCACCGAAGTATGCGTTGCTCCTCTGCCAAATCCATAAGAAATACCACAAAACACTGATATTGTTATTTCTAAGCTAGGCCTAGTGTTAGTATACACTTCAAACGTGTTTATTACATCTAAATAAATGAACTAAATGCATTCTACCTCACAAAGATCTCTACCAACAACACTTCATCTATCACAAAAGCAATGGTGCCAATAGCCAGTTGAAAAAAGTATGTGTTCGTTTCCCCTCTGTGAAATCACTACAAAATACAATCAGCCTGATCAACCACACGATTAAGATACTGCTAGAATGTATACAGGAGAGAATAAGGCATAAAGTAGACAATGAAGGTTCGGAGAGCAATTGTAATTTTGACAAAACAGCGAAACAATAAAATTATTTCGTATGATAACACGCAGAGAAATGTATAGAAGTACAGAATGCATTCATGTTTGCTTTGTTAGTTTGTAGACTACAAAAAGGCTTTTGACACAGACCAGCATGAGAAATAGATGAAATGTCTGGAATAATTTGGTATGGATGGAGACGACATGAAAATATTGAGTCATATTAAGAGCAAACTAACATAGTACTACTATTAGTAGCATTTAATCATATATAGTTGTGGCCGACATAGCGCAAGTCAACGGTGATTACACTATTACGTGCCAGGCCACCCACTTTGAGGCCATTTAACTGATTCTTCCCATACCGCCAGCCTGCTCATACATCTGTTTATCTTTTTCAACAAGTTGATAGTTTTGTGCGCACATGAATCCTATATCGCTGATACTGCCAATGAAGAAGGTTCTAGTGGAAACATGTATCGATGCCCAAGTCAGCAGTGTTTACAAAGACAAAAATAAGTCATATGCATTGAAATGTGTTAGAATCAAGTACACTTCTATACACATCTTATAAGACATTCAAATAGCCTGTATGACTTGTAACATTCACACACACACTGTTTGTTTATTTGTTTAATCATTTCAAAACGGAATGAATCCTTGGATGTGTATTTTTCCCCAAGTGTACCGATACAGCCGAGGAAGACTCATCGACAAATCGTGTGGTTACACTGACGTCACTGCAACTTCAATCAGCTGTGCTGTCTCCGTTTGTGGGTCTAACAATCTCAACACTAAACCCCTGCTGCCTTCCCACTTGTAAGAAAGGCTTTGAGAGTTAACCCATAGATAAAATCAGGAGCTGAAGACTCGAAGACATTGTATTCAATGCTAGTCTGACTACTCCTTGACTACGTGGCCACGGGTATAACACTCCTTGACTACGTGACCACGGGTATAACACTCCTTGACTACGTGGCCACGGGTATAACACTCCTTGCCTACGTGACCACGGGTATCGTAAGTGATGATGGCAGCAGCAATTAAACATGTTGTGTTGCACCTCACCAGGGAGTCTGACATGTTGTGTTGCACCTCACCAGGGAGTCTGGAGGCGACTGTATAGTCCAATTCTGGCATGGAGACCCCTTCCATATATGTAGCATTTAAGGTCAGAATTGGACATGTGCATTTCAGTTGTTTTGTCTTTTCGCAATGTGCATTTTTCTGCGCTTCGGAGGCCTGGTGTTTCCGGAAGTGCCTCTAATGGTGGTTACACACCATGCCTTGCGGTCTGTGAAGACATTCATATTAGTTTGCATCGATGTTAAAGCGTGTCAGAGATACTTTGAGGGAGTCTTTGAAGGGCTTCTTTTGGCTACCAACCAGAAGCAGGCCATGTTTCAGCCCGTCATACATTAGTTGCTTGGGGGTGCTGTTGTCTGGCATGTGGACGACGTGGCCGGCCCACCTAATCTGGGTCTTCTGCAACAGTGTGTGGATGCTCTGCATTTTTGCCTTCATTAGGGTTTCGGTGTCCGATAACCTAATCTGCCACTGCATTTTGAACAATCTACGGAGGCAGCTTGTATGGAAGTGATTTATTTTCCTAGCATACCTGCTTTATACAGTCCACGTCTCAGTGGCATACAGAAAAGTTGGGATCACTATGGCTCGGTAGACATTGAGTTTCGTATCAAGACTATGACTGCTCAGATTCCAAACACTGTTGCATAGCCTCCTAAAGACAGCACTGGCCTTGGGAATTCTCTAAAAGGTTCTAAAAGTTGTTTATTAATTAATAGAATGTTGATTGTGGTTCCCAACGTTGTTTATTAATTAATAGAATGTTGTTGATTGTGGTTCCCAAAGTTGTTTATTAATTAATAGAATGTTGTTGATTGTGGTTCCCAAAGTTGTTTATTAATTAATTGAATGTTGTTGATTGTGGTTCCCAAAGTTGTTTATTAATTAATAGAATGTTGATTGTGGTTCCCAAAGTTGTTTATTAATTAATAGAATGTTGTTGATTGTGGTTCCCAAAGTTATTTATTAATTAATAGAATGTTGTTGATTGTGGTTCCCAAAGTTGTTTATTAATTAATAGAATGTTGTTGATTGTGGTTCCCAAAGTTGTTTATTAATTAATAGAATGTTGTTGTTTGTGGTTCCCAAAGTTGTTTATTAATTAATAGAATGTTGTTGATTGTGGTTCCCAAAGTTGTTTATTAATTAATACAATGTTGATTGTGGTTCCCAAAGTTGTTTATTAATTAATAGAATGTTGTTGTTTGTGGTTCCCAAAGTTGTTTATTAATTAATAGAATGTTGTTGATTGTGGTTCCCAAAGTTGTTTATTAATTAATTGAATGTTGTTGATTGTGGTTCCCAAAGTTGTTTATTAATTAATAGAATGTTGATTGTGGTTCCCAAAGTTGTTTATTAATTAATAGAATGTTGTTGATTGTGGTTCCCAAAGTTATTTATTAATTAATAGAATGTTGTTGATTGTGGTTCCCAAAGTTGTTTATTAATTAATAGAATGTTGTTGATTGTGGTTCCAAAAGTTGTTTATTAATTAATACAATGTTGATTGTGGTTCCCAAAGTTGTTTATTAATTAATAGAATGTTGTTGATTGTGGTTCCCAAAGTTGTTTATTAATTAATAGAATGTTGTTGATTGTGGTTCCCAAAGTTGTTTATTAATTAATTGAATGTTGTTCCCAAAGTTGTTTATTAATTAATAGAATGTTGATTGTGGTTCCCAAAGTTGTTTATTAATTAATAGAATGTTGTTGATTGTGGTTCCCAAAGTTATTTATTAATTAATAGAATGTTGTTGATTGTGGTTCCCAAAGTTGTTTATTAATTAATAGAATGTTGTTGATTGTGGTTCCCAAAGTTGTTTATTAATTAATAGAATGTTGTTGTTTGTGGTTCCCAAAGTTGTTTATTAATTAATAGAATGTTGTTGATTGTGGTTCCCAAAGTTGTTTATTAATTAATAGAATGTTGTTGTTTGTGGTTCCCAAAGGTGTTTATTAATTAATAGAATGTTGTTGATTGTGGTTCCCAAAGTTGTTTATTAATTAATTGAATGTTGTTGATTGTGGTTCCCAAAGTTGTTTATTAATTAATAGAATGTTGATTGTGGTTCCCAAAGTTGTTTATTAATTAATAGAATGTTGTTGATTGTGGTTCCCAAAGTTATTTATTAATTAATAGAATGTTGTTGATTGTGGTTCCCAAAGTTGTTTATTAATTAATAGAATGTTGTTGATTGTGGTTCCCAAAGTTGTTTATTAATTAATAGAATGTTGTTGTTTGTGGTTCCCAAAGTTGTTTATTAATTAATAGAATGTTGTTGATTGTGGTTCCCAAAGTTGTTTATTAATTAATACAATGTTGATTGTGGTTCCCAAAGTTGTTTATTAATTAATAGAATGTTGTTGTTTGTGGTTCCCAAAGTTGTTTATTAATTAATAGAATGTTGTTGATTGTGGTTCCCAAAGTTGTTTATTAATTAATAGAATGTTGATTGTGGTTCCCAAAGTTGTTCCTTATGAAGGAAACACAGGCTTCATATTTTCATAATTATAATTCGTAACGAGTAACGGGTTGGTCTCAAGATACCAGATGAGTATTTTCAGTTCATAATACAGGTGTTTTTAAGGTAGAGATTTTCATGTATTTGTAAATGATAATGTTTCTGTGTCATTTTGAACTCATAACAATTCCCAGAAATCCAAGATAATGTACAGTGCACCCTGGACTCAGTTCACTCTTATCACTAATGATAGACTTGTTTTGTCCCTCAAAGGCGGAGAACTGTGAGTAATTGTGTTTGTGTTTATAACACACAAAAAAGGAACTAATTAATGGTGCTTTCCCATCGTTGGGGGATTTATTGTGTTTAGGAATAAAGGCAGCTAGTCCTTGTAGTGTGCAGACTTACTATTAATTTTACCCCAGATAGAAAATCGCTTAGCTTCATCTGGATTTTGAACCCTGTTCTCTTGGTCAAGAGATGGTATCCTAACTGCTTGACAAAATTAGATTAGAAGCTATGTTTTTTTTTGGTACTTGTCAACCTGCACAAAGACCAACCAAATTTAATTAAGGAGATGTTGTGGATTTCAATAAATAGTTTAGTAAAAAAATTGGCAGTGTTTTATTGATCTGATCAAGTAACTACATTCACATTTCTTAATATATTGATGATTATCAGTGGATTTCTTGAATTGTTTAACCTGAGCTGGGGACATAATTACCAGCTCCTGTTTAAACAAATAGCAAAATGACTGGCAGAACTATTTTCAATCACTGTGTATGAGAAATAGATTATATGAGAATACAAATTTTGAATTGAATTGAATATTTTAGGGAATCCTATGACTAAATTCTAAATTTTTGTAAGACAACCCCAAACATAAAGATATGAAAACAAGACTCTCTCTCTCTCTTACTCTCTCTTACTCTCTCTCTCTCACTCTGTCTTTCTCTCTCTCTGTTTGTCTGTGTGTGTGTGTGCGCGCGTGCGTAGTATGTGAAAGAGGGAAAGATAGGTTATGTCATGTTATTTTTTATGTAATGTATATAAAACACTTATTCTAACTAACAGTAGTAGTAGTCCCTTTTCAATCGTGTATGACTATAAGTTGATGCCACCCTGGAGTAGCAGTTCTCTACTTAGTTTTTAGTTTCTCTTTTCTTTTCTGTGTTGTCTCTTCACTTCCCCTGGATCGGTCTGCAGCTATGTCTTCCCATGATGTCAAATCCATATCCAGAGCTTTCATGTCCCATTAACATGAGCCTTTGAATCGCAGATGTAGTCGGCCAGCTGTAGTCGGCCAGCTGTTATTTTACCACACGCCAGCTGTCCATAGAGAATATCCTTTGGGGATGCAACCATCTTCCATGCAACGAACATGACCAAGCCATTGCAGTCTTTGTTGGCGAAGGAGAGTGTACATACTTGGAAGACTTGTGCACCTTCACATTTGTCACCCTGTCTCCTTGAGATGCCAAGGATTCTAACAGTGAATCATACTAAAATAGGCAAAGTGCAGTTTTACACATGTGAAACAAGACACATTTGTAATCAATGATCGCAATATCTTCATCAAAGATGAAGGGAACAGAAACAACTCATAATGAGGCTAATAACCTTTAGCTGGATGGCCAGACAACTAAAACTATTCCAAGTCCACCTAAAGGCAGTGTAAACAGCCACGCGATACGAAAATTTGCCGATCGCCATCAAAAAATTATTCTAGAGCATTTCTGTGTATTAACACAAGTTGAAACACGGCCATTTTAAATCTATAGGGACGATTAAAGGTATAAACAACTAAAATGGCCAGTATAGTTAGTTTGAAAGCGATTTTGAAACGATGTGTTTTCTTTTTCGGGACGACTTGCGGATTATTCCATTATTGGGGGTGATAAAGGTAAGTTGTTGTGACATGTTGTTCGGAAATAGATCCGTTAATTTGTTAATTTAGCGGTATTAAATACATTTGTAAGGGGAAATAGCAGATTTGACGATCTTGTTATGTAAGAAACACTATCGGTGTTCTGTGACGATTTTCACATTCGAAATGGGCAAAATCGAAATGTTGCAGTTTAAAAAAAATGTCAGTCATCATCTTGTATCTCAGAAACTAACACACACACACGCAACAAAAACAATACCACCAACAAGTTCTTTATTCATTTATGTCTCTCCACACAAATCATAGTTATACAACAGCAAACAAAAGAAATACAGATTTTCAAAGTGAGCAACCTTGAAAAACGTGACGTGCTGAAAAATAATTCAGCTGTTGTGGGAACTTCCAAACTTTTATTATTCAATGGGGTAAAGGATAATTTAGTAAATACAAAAAATTAAGTAAAGATGTATCCAGACTTAGTATTTATTTGCCATTCTGCTGTACGATAGTTCTCAATATTGCTTTTTATGCGCTTCCTTCTTATTCTTGTCTGAGCTTTATATCTGAAGCTTCTTCTTTATAGTCTATCATTTTTCTACTAATAAGGTTTCTATCATTGTTATGCCTTGCTAGTTGCCGCATATAACTTTGTTACCTTTCTTTTGAAGTATAATAATTCTGGAAAATGGCCTCGTGTTGTCATATTTTCTTGATAATTGTTTTAGTAATACAATTTGTTTGTAATTTATGATGATAATCACAAAACATTTGTAATGACAGGTATGTTCTCACTCTGGTGTTAGATGGCATGCGATGTGTGAGAGAATTTCACTTTGAAAAGGCTGCCTCCAGTGTGCTTACAACATGTGTAAGTATAATTGTATACAGCTTGTATACAACTTCCCATGAACCCTCAAATGGTAAAAGAATAGAGAAAAGGCAAAGCCCAATGAATACATGTGTCACATATTATGTGTAAACAAAAGAATGATGTAAATAAAAGACATTAAAACAGATTTCTAACAATTCAAAGATATTGAAGAATGTAATAACAAACATGACCAAACAAAATCTTGACAAATCAGCCAGTGCAAAATCTAACATGATCAGAGATGTTGATCAAAATATTATAACTGTAGAAGTAGACACTCAGAACACATGGACTCAATGTTGCTTGCAAATCTGTAATAATGTCTGACAATGCTGATATGGAGAGGCATAAAATGCTGATAATCAACACATGTCAAGTACAAAAGTACAACAATTAGAAATGGAAATTGACAAATTTCCCAGGAGAATTAAATTACATTTGACAGACCTCCCCTTTAATAGATAAATAAACCACATATATATTAATATTTGCCATCCTATTGGACACTGTTTCTCATCGCTATTCCAAAGAAGGTAAGTCGACAACTATGTCATGGAGTATGGCTAAAATGAAGGAAGAGTGTCTTCATAAGATACAATGAGAATACAACTCACAAGGTCTTTCCAACTGGGAAAATCTCCAACTTCAGAGCAGAATCTATGGAATTTCTCGAGGTACTGAACATCTTCACTAAAGCAAACCAGCAACTACCAGAAAAGGTAGTGATCTTTACTGACTGTAGATCACTATTGCAGTCAGTTCAGACAACAAAAATGAACACAACCTGCTTGATATGTGATCAGAGCTAAACAACATACAAAGGACCTCAGCTGTTGCCCTATAATGGCTTCATTCTTGCTGTGAAAGGAAATACCTTATCATGGGCTGGATGGAAAACAATGCAACTTAGCTACACACTACTATAGAGAAAGACTAAAACGCTCATCCACAATCAGTATGGGTCCAAATGGAGAGATAACATTTATGAAGACAAGCGATCTGAACCAATCCACCAGCTTAACTTTGTAGTAAGAAAAATGTCATCCGACTTTGTCATTGGGAAACTGCGTACTGTTACGTCACCTCTATCGCTTTCAAATATGTCACACCAGTGAATGCCCTTGTTGGCTGGCATTCAGGTCCTTGAAGAAATCATTCAGTGCTGGAGCAGAAGCTATAGGGCCTCTGCCTTGACCTGGAAAATACTGTACACTTCATCCTGGTGACAGGCATGCATATCTAACATAACCAATGGACCTGAAGCAGCAGCAGTACAATTATGTACCAATGATAGAACATCAGTTTAGTTAGCCAGGAAAGTAACAATTATACTGATTAGGTTACAAAGTAACAATTATACTGATTAGGTTACAAAGTAACAATTATACTGATTAGGTTACAAAGTAACAATTATACTGATTAGGTTACAAAGTAACAATTATACTGATTAGGTTACAAAGTAACAATTATACTGATTAGGTTACAAAGTAACAATTATACTGATTAGGTTACAGTTACAATTTGAGAAGATAACAAAATCTCGAAATTCTGGTATTCAACCAAGTACATGTGTCTGTGCTAGATAGCAAAATATTTAGTAAACTCATTTTACTGTTTTGCCTTGGTGTACCTTATTGGGCCCAGGGCCTCCATTATGCCATCTGTCCACCTCATCCTCGGTCACCCGCGAGGGCGGTTAAAGTTGTATGGCCACTACAACGTCACTCTACGTGTCCATCTGTATAGCAATTTTGGCCTTTTTAATGTACTGCTCTCCTAAGTTGGATGATGTTTTTAATCTACTGGAAACTTACATTGTCTGTTTCTGTATTTTAATTTTAATATACATGTACTGATAAAATATGTTGTGCAAATGGAATAAACTGTTTCAATGCTCTATTTGCAAGAAATGTGTCATTGGGTCTAAAACAAAACAAACGATCTGTAATAGTTTCAAAGATGTATCACACGAAAGCTCAACCAGACTAGTTAAATTGTTGACATCAATATCATCTGTGTTAAATGAATCTCATACATTTGGCTGGTTTAATAGGCTGGTGGCTTCATCTTATCAATACAAATGACCCAGTCCTTCTCTTTTCTGAAGTACTGGCACATAATTTCCCACAAAACTGATAGCTTTGAGCGCCAATTGGATAACGCAATCTGTAGAGTCATTGCAACCACATCTCCTTCTTGTCATCATTTGTGTTGTGGATTCTGTTAGTGCAGAATCGTTTAAGATGCCTCATGAATGTGTGAACATTGCAGTTTATTTTTACTATATTTGTGGACAAATAATTTTGCTAACACTAAGGCAACCCATTATATCGATGATAAAGAAGGTTGGCAGCTTTTATTTTAGTTGTGATATCGGGGACCAGGTCATCAGCTTTCTGGGTATTTAATAGAAATGGAATGTTATTAGGATTGAGCCATGGGAAAACACTTTCTCTAATGTATATTTTTAAGACAGTCTTTATTTACTTGAGTTTGTATAGTTCTGTCACTTGAATAGTTCTTAACCCAAAGGTACAATTTCCCATGTTTTGAGTTTGTAGTTCTGTCACTCGTATAGTTCTTAACCCAAAGGTACAATTTCCCATGTTTTGAGTTGGTATAGTTCTGTCACTCGTATAGTTCTTAACCCAAAGGTACAATTTCCCATGTTTTGAGTTTGTAGTTCTGTCACTCGTATAGTTCTTAACCCAAAGGTACAATTTCCCATGTTTTGAGTTGGTATAGTTCTGTCACTCGTATAGTTCTTAACCCAAAGGTACAATTTCCCATGTTTTGAGTTGGTATAGTTCTGTCACTCGTATAGTTCTTAACCCAAAGGTACAATTTCCCATGTTTTGAGTTGGTATAGTTCTGTCACTCGTATAGTTCTTAACCCAAAGGTACAATTTCCCATGTTTTGAGTTGGTATAGTTCTGTCACTCGTATAGTTCTTAACCCAAAGGTACAATTTCCCATGTTTTGAGTTGGTATAGTTCTGTCACTCGTATAGTTCTTAACCCAAAGGTACAATTTCCCATGTTTTGAGTTTGTAGTTCTGTCACTCGTATAGTTCTTAACCCAAAGGTACAATTTCCCATGTTTTGAGTTTGTAGTTCTGTCACTCGTATAGTTCTTAACCCAAAGGTACAATTTCCCATGTTTTGCATCTTTACATGAAATTGAGAATTGTGACAACTTTATCTAATGTTGCCTTCAAACTTGTTGGTACATTTTTTAATAGCAAATAATTGAACAAGTTTATTACAGTATTGATTGCAAAAGTTGATTATTATTAAATATAAAATCATTAAAATATGATGTGGTGGTCTTAAGTGATGAAATAAGAAATTTTCATAAATTTTATGTCACATTTGCATTGAATAAGTACTAAAAAATTGACATCTGTACTTTTATTTATGCAATCTTTAAATTAGCCGTTTAATTCCTTAGTAATTTATACTTTTAGATTTTCATTGATTTCTGAAGAATTGAACAGGTTAAAAAGCAATTTTACATATGTTCATTTTGTTTTTGGAGCCACTAGTTTTTAATTTTTACTACAGTCACCTCCTTTATTTGTGAACATTTTATAATTTCTTTTTTTCTGATATTACTTACATATCAGATTTTTATCTTGTTAACTTTTTGATGGTTTAAAAATTATTTGAAGACCAGAAGGCTTTTGACTGAGTCCAACATTAAAAATTGATTAAATGTCTCTAAGAAATAGGTCTAGATGGTAAAGACATAAGACTGCTTCGTAATCTGTACTGGGAACAAACTGCTACAGTAAAATCAGAAAAAGTTATGCTCTCTAAGTATAGATGTAAAAAGAGGAGTGACACAGGGGTGTGTATTATCCCCTTGAATTTTTAATATCTACACAGAACAAATATTCAAACAGATAGAGGGGATACCAGGGCTCGTCATTGTGGAGGAGTGGCAATGAACGATCTAAGATATGCGGATGATTTTGTTTTGATGACAAAAAGTGAGCAAGAATTACAGGAGCTTGTGAAGGTCCTTGTCTGCAATTTGTGGGGCCTGCCAACGTTATAAAACAGTACAAATGCCGGAAGACCATAAAAAATGTTGCTCTGGTGGCCAGTGAACTGGACCGTACAACATGGATATAGAAGCGATAAATGGGACACATCTACCCGATACGGTCCCGATCACAGAAGCTGTATGTAGCTACACAGTCTTTTGGAGTGAACGTGTCAGTTTACAAAGGCGCGAGGCTGGTGTCGAATTCAACATCAGATTTCAGCTCGTCAAACCCCAAAAGGCGTCAATGGTTGTATTCTGACCTGACAGCTTTCACTGGGAAACAAGAGGAACGTTTAGCTGATCTAAGTTCCGGTCGCAACAATGACCAATTCAGAGAATACGATAAAAAGAATTATGAGAAAATAAACTTTGTGATTTCTTCAGTTATAAAGTCCAAGAAAAACAAACCGTATTGGTTACCTGAAGTCCAACAGATGGGACCACAAACCTTATTGGTTACTTGAAGTCCAACAGATGGGACCACAAACCGTATTGGTTACCTGAAGTCCAACAGATGGGACCACAAATCGTATTGGTTACCTGAAGTCCAACAAATGGGACCACAAACCGTACGGTCACAAACAGATGGGACCACAAACCGTATTGATCACCTGAAGTGAAACAGATGGGACCACAAACCGTATTGGTCATCAACAGATGGGACCACAAACCGTATTGGTCAACTGAAGTCCAACATATGGGACCAACTAAAAAAGGAAAGAGACAAAGTGGAAATTGACCGAATCAGGAAAACAACATCGCACTCAATGCAGCTGCTGCAAGATATAGAAAAACAGTCAACTATTGCAGGAACAGCTTGGCATTGGCATACAGAAACCCTCAACTTTGATAGAGAGAACAAGATGCTCTGAAAGCCAGCAAAGGCCTTGAGTGATGCAAACAGCTACAAGCTAAAAATTGCAATTGAAAATAAAGGAAAGTACTAACTGGGAAAAAAGCTGCAGATGCTCTAATCCAAAATTACGCAGAAACTAGTAGAAATAAAATACCAACAGACATGAAAAAGTATGTTAAGAAAGAAATAAACCACATGGAGCACTCAATGCGAGTAACTGAAGAACATATGATAGTAAAAATCACAAAGACAGAACTGGAGTCACCAATTACTAAACTCAAGAAAAGAAAAGCCCCAGGAAAGGATGCCATAAGTAATGAAATGCTCTCTAGCACGAGAGAAATAGCAAAGAACAAACTGCTACACATCTTTAACACAAGCTGGAAACAAGGAACTGTCCCCACAGTGTGGAAGGAGGCAAGGACTATCCCCATCCTTAAACATGGGAAATACAACATGAAGCCAGGCAGTTACAGACCTATTAGTCTACTCAGCTGTGTGGGGAAACTAATGGAACGAATAGTTAGCACTAGAATAACCTGGCATATGGAATCAAAGAATTTACTTATCCCCCAGCAAGACGGTTTTCGTAGAAACAGATCAACCGAAGATCAGGTGACATATCAGGTGACATATCAGGTGACATATATCTCGTTGGAGATGGTAGATGCATTTCAAGAAAAAAAACACTGGTAATCTAGATAGACCTAGAAAAAGCATTTGATAAATTATGGAAAAGCAGGTTAAAACTCAAACTACTGCAAATGTATGTAACCAACAAGATGTACAAGTGGATCAGTGATTACCTAGATAACAGGACAGCAAGGGGGCAACTCCAAGGACACCTCAGCAAAAAAATGAAAATGGAACAAGGATTCCCGCAAGGTGGAATACTCTCACCCATGCTGTCCCTCATATATATCAATGATATAATCCCAGAAATCCCTAAAAGAGTACACAGTGCACTATTTGCAGATGACCTGGCACTATGGACATCCGAAGAATCTACACCTGTAGCTAGAAACCAAATGCAAGAGGCCCTAAATACAATAGAGGCGGAACAAAAAACTGACAAATCGCTATAACGAATCCAAAATCACGTACACAATCTTCTCTCTATCTCCCAAGCACAAATAAATTATACTAAATGTAAATGGCCAGACTCTCCCCCTTGACCAAAGTCCAACTTATCTGGAAATAACAATCGACCCAAGATTGACATAAGTCCAACTTATCTGGAAATAACAATCGACCCAAGATTGACATAAGTCCAACTTATCTGGAAATAACAATCGACCCAAGATTGACATAAGTCCAACTTATCTGGAA
Organism: Ariolimax columbianus; assembly: GCA_036924085.1. NCBI lineage: Eukaryota > Metazoa > Mollusca > Gastropoda > Stylommatophora > Arionidae > Ariolimax > Ariolimax columbianus. Next base: position 31,820,626 of record JAVGWX010000025.1, read on the forward strand.
ATAACAATCGACCCAAGATTGACATTTAAAAACCAAATAAAGAAAGCCACCAAAAAAGCTTAGAACAGAATGGCCATAATGAGAAAGATATCAGGCTCAACATGGGGAGCGGATACGGGTACCCTAAAGAAACTGTACACAGGTTATGTGAGACCAGTGCTAGAATACGGGTTAGCAGCATGGTCCACAGCAACAAAGAATAACTTTCAACAAAAAAGAACTACTCAAAATCAAGGTATACGTATCATCACTTCAGCTATGAGAACAACACCACTAAATGCAATGGAGAACATCAAATGAATTGAAAGTATTGAGACGCGCAGAGATAACAAAACAATCCAACAGGGAGATAAGTTCAAACCAATGCCTGATCACCCAATATATGACAGAATAAATCGCCTGGGAAGAGGGAGATTAAAGAGAAACCACTTCATATAAAAAACTAAAGAACTTACAAGAGCAGACCAAATCATAAGACAGATAGTGTTTAGAGATCTGAAATAAACATTCTAAATCCAACCATGGAAAAAAGACAAGTCCCCTGAGATGGTAGAAACCTTAGAGGGTATAGGAAAAAGGCAATTTGTTACAGAAAAATATCTTAGGAGAGTATACCCACCAGAAACATGGATACACGTATATACAGATAAAGCAGAGATGCACGAAGATCCCATAAACGCACTAACAACACCAAAACCCATCACTACTGTACGAAAACCTACCTGGAGGCAGGATATATTTCCAGAGGTGGTAGAAAATATACCAGGTATTGGAAACAAAAACTGCCAGACTGAAAAAGAAAGGAGAGATACTACCCTAAGCTTCATATCGAAAAGCTACCCAAGCATGGACTGGACCCATGCATACACCGACGGTTCTGTAACAAACACTACACAGAACGGAGGGGCAGGAGCATTCCTGAACCTACCAAATGGCAGAAAAATAACACTGTCATTCGCTACTGGTAAGTACACAAGCAATTTCAGAGCGGAGACAGAGGCACTGAGGGCGGCAGTGGAAGAAATGGTGACACACAATGAAAATGAAAGCCATATAGTCCTGCTTACAGATGCTCTGGCCGTAGTCACAGCGCTAAAAAGCCAGAAAAACACTGAGCTTAATGACTTAAGAGCAGCACTCTGCAAACTGTGCCAGCAGTCCGCACCAAAAAGGGTAGTGGTACAGTGGGTCCCATCACACTGCAACATCCAAGGCAACGAGGAGGCAGACAGACTGGCAAAAGAAGGTGCAAGACTACCACAAACAGATACTAGTATGACGTACGAAGAGTCAAAACGGCTTATCAAAGCCAGATACATGACCAAATGGGAAACCGAACATACTGGTTACACCAAAAACGATGCCTATTACCAGTTGAACCGAAGAGAGCAGGTCGTCGTCTTCAGACTTCGCACTGGCCACAATAGACTGAGGTACCACCTATTCAACAAACTGAAGATAGGTGGTACCGACGAATGCCCGTGCGGTACTGGTAAAATGACCGCTGAACATCTGCTGCAGAACTGCCCGACATACGAGGATCAGAGAGAGCAGATGTGGCCATCACCAGTGGAACTGCAAGACAAGCTCTATGGCAGTGGCGACAGCCTCAGGATGACCGCCGCTTTTTTCGAAAAAATAATGGTTACTGTCTGACTGCGTACGAAGAAGAAGAAGAAGTATAAGATGGTTGTGTTTACTGTAGTCTTAGTCTTAGTCGACCTGTGCTTCTACATGGGCAGATGTCCAGGTGTAAGTCCTAGCTCTCGATTGAGCTGGATGTAGCCGGGATGAGGATTTCCTGCTTAACGGGTTAGGCTCGAGTAGCTTATTGCTTTACTGAATTGGGACAAGGGTCGCTGAGTGTGGTTAACAGAATGTGCAGGTCCTTCTTAATAGACTCTAAACACTAGAGCAAAATTAACCCTAAGCCTGTTAGGCGCCATCTATACTGCTCTTAACAAACCACCTAACCATGACCTGTGTGATGCCATGTCATACAGGTACTCCCTTCTTTCGACATACGCTCTGGGGCAGTGGTGCTATTCTTGTCCTTGTCATTCACAGACCTATGCTGGCCACTCGGGATATTTACTGTAGTACCCCGGTCATACAGTGGGTTAGAAGTAAGATGTTGCTTGTACAGAGAATCATAATTGTTTTTATTGTGATTGTACAAAGCGACAAAGTGACATGTTGCTACTCAGATATTAAGCTCACAATATCGCTAGACCTATCAAATAATAAGGTGAATCAAAATGTAAACATGTAATCCCCTAGTAGTGGATCCAATCTGAAGCATCGACTGGCTCATTTCAAAGTAAGCCTGTTTCTAACCATTTCTTATTGTTTTACTGTTATTTACCTGACCGTGACTAACATGTCCAATCAGTATGTTTTGCTTGACCATATATTGTTACCGATCCAGAAGCATCAGGGGCTCTTGGCCTTCTACCAAATGCAATGTAATGGCATCTACACATCATAGTTGTTTAGTGCCATACAAAGTTTTCCATTGATCTGACGTCTGAGAAAGAAACATTTTACTAACACCGTTGAACGCCGAGCACTCAAAAAAGTTCTAAAAGTGAGCTGTGAGGATAATTTACCATAACAAAAGTTATAAAAGTGGACTGTTAAAAAAAAATTGTCATAGCGAAAGTTATAGAAGTGGGTGGTAAGGACAATTTAGCCAAATAAAAGTTATACAAGTGGGCGGCAAGGACAAATTATCCACATGAAATTATAAACGTGGGCAGTAAGGACAATTTAGCCAAATGAAAGTTATAAAAGTGGGCGGTAAAGTAAATTTACCCAAATAAAAGGTTATAAATGTGGGCGGTAAGGACAATTTATCCAATTGAAAGTCATAAAAGTGGGCGGTAAGTAGAATTTACCCAAATGAAAATCATAAAAGTGGGTGGAAAAGACAATTCACTGAATTGAAAGTTATACAAGTGGGCGGTAAGGACAATTTACCCTTACAAAATTATAAAAGTCAGCGGTAAGTATAATTTACCCAAATGAAAGGTTATAAATGTTGGTAGTAAGGACAATTTACCCAAATGAAAGTTTATAAATGTAGACGGTAAGTACAATTTTCCCAAATGAAAGTAAAAAAAATGGGTGGAAAAGACAATTTACCCAAATGACTGTTATACAAGTGGGCGGTAAGGACAATTTACTCTCTAGTAGTTATAAAAGTGGGTGATCAGTACAATTTACCCAAATAAAAGGATATAAATGTGGGCAGCAAGGACAATTTACCTAAATGAGAGGTTATAAATGGGCGCGGTAAGGACAATTTACCCAATTGAAAGTCATAAAAGTAGACTTTAAGGACAATTTACCCAAAAGAAAGTCATAAAAGTGAGCTGTAAAGACAATTTAATCAAATGAAAGTTATAAAAATTGTGGTTAAGACAATTTACCCTTTTGGAATTGATAAAAATGGGCGGTAAGGACAATTTCTCCTCACAAAAGTTTTAAAAGTGGGCGGTTAGACCAATTGACTTTCACAACTGTTATTAAAGTGGGCGGTAAGAACAATTTACCTAAATCAAATTTATAAAAGTGGGTGACAAGTTCAATTTACCTAAATAAAGATTTCAATAGTGGGGGGTGAGGACAATTTAATTTAATGAAAGTTCTAAAAGTGAGCGTCGAGGACAATTTGCTTAAATGAAAGTTATAGAAGTGGGCAGTAATGACAATTTATCCTAACAAAAGTTTTTAAAGTGGGCGGTAAAGATAATTTACCCTCACGTAAGCTATAAAAGTGGGCGGTTAGAACATTAACCCTAGTGAAATTGATAAAAGTGGGCGGTAAAGACAATTTACCCTCACAAAAGTTTTAAAAGGGGGCAGTAAGGACAATTTATTTTCGCGAAATGTATAGAAGTGGGTGGTAAAGACAATTTACTCTCGCGAAAGGTGGAAAAGGGGGCGGTAAGGACAATTTATATAAATGAAAGTTATAAAAGTGGGCGGTTAGGACAATTTACCCTAACGAAAGTTATAGAAGTGGGCGGTAAGAACAATTTATTTTCAAGACAATTATAGAAGTGGGCGGAAAGGACAATTTACCCAAATGAAAGGTTATAAATGTTGGCGGTAAGGACAATTTACCCAATGGAAAGTTATAAAAGTGGGTGGTAAAGAAAATTTACCCTCATGATAGGTATAAATGTGGGCGGTAAGAGAATGTACCCTCTCAAAAGGTATAAAAGTCGGCGGTAAGGACAATTTACCCTCACCAAAGTTAAAACAGTGGGCTGTTAGGACAATTTACTCTAGAGGAAGTTATAGAAGTGTTCGGTAAGGACAATCTATTGTCCTGAATTTTATAAAAGTGGGCGGTAAGGAAAATTTACCCTCACAAAAGGTATAAAGGGGGTAGTAAGGACAATTTACCCTCACAAAAGGTATAAAAGTGAATGGTAAAGATAATTTATCCTCATGATAGATATAAAAGTGGGGGCTGTAAAGACAATTTACTCTCATAAATGTTATAAATGTGGGCGGTAAGGACAATTTACCCTCACGAAAGGTATAAAAGTCGATGATAAGGAAAATTTACGCTAACGAAAGGTATAAAAGTGAACGCTAAAGACTATTTACTCTCTCGAAAGGTAATGTGTGTTTGTGTCAGTACCTGGACTGTAAGAATGTGTCTCAACTGTTTGTTTACATTCTGGAATGTAGCAACTTGAGGTAATAAAACACGTTTATATAAACAACAAACAAATACATACTAAGGTAACCTATAGTTTCATGTTTACGTGTTTCAAATGTCCCACTATGACTACTACGTCCACAATTATCTAGCCAACAGCAAACCTGCAAGACTCCATCTGATTGATGTTATTATAATGATAGTAGTTGATGTTTTCTGCTTGAAAAAGTTCAGTGTAGTGTTTAGAGATTCGCAATGAGATTGAACAGTTTATAGATGATTTGTTAGAGAAAATGTATTTAAAAAATTACACATACCTTTGCTTACGTCTTGTTATTATCCAATACTTGAACAACACATAAAGCAATACATGTATTTAGTATAAGCACCTTATATGTAAACCCTACACATCATCCAGTATAGGAAATCAGATTACACAGATAACAGTTACACGACCTAGTCGTGAACAATATTCACAGGACGATTGTTTACCTCATCACAAGGGCAATGTATCCCGTACAACAAAGAAAGCCAATGAATGCTACCATCGTTTGGTTCCCTTTATACATCAAAGGACGGTAATAAATCAATACTCAATTTACTAAATTGTTTAATATTTCATCATCGCAAATTTGTACCTATAATTTTATGTAATGCTACAATTCAATTTATGACACAAATTACTTTGAGGCAAGTTATAACAGTTAGTTGTTTTTAACGTATATGATTGAATTAATTTTCAAAACGGTATACAAATCATGGAAACCAGAAGAGACCCGTCTTCCACCGTTTGCGGTATATAAGGTAACTCTAACGTTACTATTTGCAACTGTTGGGACCAGCTAGTGTTTGTGTTCGGCAGCCACTTGCCTAGTCCGTTCCGCGACTTAGACGCCTCCGTGTAGGTTCAAGGTTGAGCTCAGTGTAAGATGCGATCTTTCACACGGTCGATTGGGGTCAGAGCTGCTTCCTCCCCATATGTCAAGTAAATAGGACGAAAGCAAGCAAGAGAAATTTGGTCGGGTGGAAAATTAAAACCTTACATCCTACGTGCATACTCGCAATATGTACAGCCATGTGAATCTGCTGCAGGGCCATAGATCACTCTTTCTAGGCGCTATTAAATTACCCCTAGACTGAGGGGAGACGCCCAAGGCAGGTTCTCTCTTGCGACTTTTTTACAACATTCAGGAAAAGATAACTCTTGGTTCCTTTAAATGTTTTAAATTTATGTGGTTACAACCCTTTACAATTCTAAATATAGAAATCTTAGCAGACTTTGTTTTGAAATCTTTCAACGTAAATTATAGTTCGAATTGGAATATCCAAAACGATATTTATTCTTCCAACTTTTAAACAATTTATATCGATTATGTAAAGATATGTCAAACACACCACATTTACTGCAGACCTTGCTTTGAACTTCTTTTATCTACAACTAGCATCAAGAACTTACTAGAAAATAATTAATAAGATCTTTGAGCCAGAATGGAATAATTGTTAAAAATATAAATAGTAGATACAAATTTCGTTGTTTCCTGTAGAGGCGTAAGATCATACTTTTAGGGATCATTTCCAATATTTGCCTTACCTGGCACGGGAAATAACTCTGGTTTCTCTTCACAACGTACAAAACGGGATCATTTCTAAAGTTTGTCTTAACAGACTTTGCGCAGAGAAACTAATCATTTTCACGGTTAAGCTTCAGATCATACTTTTAGGGATCCTGTCTAAATTGATCTAAGCTACCACAGTCAATATTTCACGACCACAAGAAATTTCACAAGAAAGTGTTTGTGTGATTATTAATAATATTTAAAACAGAAACAAGTAATTGACAACACAAGTTGTGTTTTACTGTTCAACATATTACCACAAGTATTTTTTGTTTGTTGCAACTTATTTCTATCAAACGGAAATGGCCACATACGCTGTCATGAAAGATGCAGCTGATGAGAATGCAGACTTTGGAGGCTTTCTCCACTCCCCTGGCACATTGTTGGGCCCAGGCCTTACAAACTACAATCCCTCTAGTTGCTAGCATCATGATGGGACCATGCGGCGTAGAGAAGGGTAGAGTAGCCGCCATTTATAGGCTGGCCAGCCCAACACAATATTTTATCACCCTGACAAAGGCAGCCCACACAAAACACTACGCAAAGCTGCACGAGAGGCATCTCGAATGGTCCGACCCTAAACTGTCTGTTACGATAGATCACCTAGACAGGCTAAGAGATAAAGCCATGGTGCAATGGCTGCCTCCGACAGCAACTGAACAGTTTAAAAATAGGCTGGCAGCAGCCATCACTGGAGATCCAGAAGCAGAACTCCAACAAAATACCACCTCACCAGACAAACACCTTCTTCTTTTTACTTTTTAAAAACGGAAGACCTCTACCTCACTATGTGGACATCCACTTGACAAGTGGGACAGTCGTCACCATAATGGTCACAGTACCAGGACGGCGAACTGAATGTGCCCTCTGCGGCAGCACGGCACACTGGCCAAACAACTGCCCCACCAAACAGGGAGCCTGGCAGCGACCATCGTCAGCATCAACACATGAAAAAAAGGGGTCGAAGTCCTAAAAAATCATATACAAAACCACATCAACACAAGTAGCAACAACAACAAAAGCACCAGCGACAGACCAGGAGGCTTTCATCACGGTGACGAACAAGAGGAGGAGGCACAGGTCTGGGCCAAGCAGCCCCCAGTCCGAGAGAAACCCTCCACAATCCAAATATACACACAGACCAGAAGATTTTCCTGCCCCACCATCACCCACACAACAACACCAAGGAAAGGAGCGTCGCCACAGCTCCAGGGACACTTGTGAGAGCAAGCGGCCTGCCCATTTTAGGACAGACGAAGAAGCATCCACGACCATTTGGGGGACCCCTCTAAAACAAAGGGTCCCCTTCCTAGACACACCACCAAAATTGGTGATTGCACTGGACAGCGCCGGTGAGAATAAATCTCACCACTTCACACCAAAATAAAACACTTCAAACACGCACACGCGCGCGATCATGCACACACATACAAAATAAAAACATTAAAATAAATAAATAAACAAATAAATAATTTGTAAATGGCAGAAATTAAAATACTCAGCATCAACATCCGCAGTATGCGCGAGAAGTTGAATAAGCTCATATGCCTCGCCAAAAAATACAAACCACACTTTTTAATGGTCCAGGAAACTAACATACATACAGATCAACATTCAGCACACATTACTACACAACTAGGGATGCAACATTCATGCTTCAGCCTCAGTACACAGCGACTAGGCTCAGGAGTAGCCATTATTCAAACATCGGACAGATGGGAAATAACAAATACAAGCAGGGACAGCAATGGGGACATGGCGATAGTCCAGGTCAGCAACAACACACACACACACATACAATATTAAATATCCATGCACCAAGTGCTTTCAGAGACCAACCACTTTTCTACGAAACTTTAGACGACCCACTGACACGTTCATACCAGGGACATAGTAATTAGTATCATCCTGGGTGGAGACTTCAATTGTGTTGTGTCAGACAAAGACGTTTTTGGCAACAACATCGGAGCGCAGTTACGGAAACTCAGAGGAACGGATACAAACCAATTGGAAATATTACAAGACATAATAAGCACGCACAGTTGACACATACAGACACAAATACCTACATTGGACAGAAACCACACACAAAAATAGTGGACACCCTAGGGCCGCACGTCTAGACAGAATATACGTGCACTCAGATCTATACACCACACAAGCCAAACATCTGCCAGAAACACTAAACTTTACAGACCACAAGGCAGTTATGGCTACCATCAATACAGCAGAAACAAACACACCACTTGGACGCTCCACACATTGGAAGTTCAACAACACACTGCTACAAAATAAAGGCTACGTTAACCACATTACACACCTCATCCTAACATACGTTGATGACGCACAAACAGAAAACATACAACGTTGGGAAATACTTAAAAACACAATTCGAGAGAGAACAAGGATTCTTGCAGCCAAAATACATAGAGATAAGATGAGACAGGAAAAATAATAGAAGAAGTAATCCATCTAACGAACCAAATACTATTTTAAAATAGACAAATACTCACCACGTATTTACACATTACAAGACGAACTAGAAGAATGTCAACACTACAGGTTTCAAGGAGCTTTCATGAGAACAAAACTAAACACGATGACAAAGGAAATACCAAGTAAACAATACCTAACAATAGAACAGAATATACAGAGGAGCAGACAGATAGGAGTAATAGTAGACCTAGAGGGCAACACGCACACAGACACACCAGATATAGCGCGAACTTTCGAGACATACTACTTTACACAAGCGAAGACACAGGAAAACAGATCCAAGACGTTTTCACAAAATACGCAAGAAAACTCAACAGCGAGGAGAAACTGGGCTTTGACGCTGACGTTACACTCACAGACATAACAAATGCAGTAAACAACATGCAAAAAGGCAAGTCACCAGGACCCGATGGGCTCACATCAGAATTCTATCAACACTTCTTCCCCATTTTAGGACCACTCCTACTCAAAGTAGATCAAGAAACTTTTAAAAAGAACGAGCTTCCTCCCAGCCAAAATCTGTCCTACATTACATTAATACCAAAGGATAACGCAGACAACACACAACTTAAAAATCACAGACCCATATCACTTCTAAACGTAGACTACAAAATCTTAACTAAAACTCTAACAAATAAACTCAAACCATTTATGCCATCACTCATACACGATAACCAGCAGTGCAGTGTACAAGGCAGAAATATACACCAGCATACACATTGTATCAGAGACATTATCAACCTCACACACGAGAAAAACACGAAATCATCAATCCTTTCCCTAGATCAAGAAAAAGCTTTCGATAGGGTATCCCATCAGTACTTCTTTAAAGTCCTTGAGAGTTGCAACATAGGAGACCATTTTAGAAAGTGGATTCAAATCCTAGACGCAAAGCCTGAAAGCAAGGTACTGGTAAACCATCAGGTTACAAGTGCCTTTCGGCTAACGAGATCAGTGAGACAGGGATGTTCCCTCTCCCCATTGCTCTATACCCTTGCCTTAGAGCCCCTATTAGAAAAAATCAGACAAGACAGCTCCATAAAAGGCACACGCATACATGGAGCAAGGGAGAAGAAGTTGCTTGCCTACGCAGACGACACCGTCTTCTTTCCCCCAGACTACACATCAATAGAAAACATTCTAAACACGTTTGCACAATTTGGCAAAGACAGTGGGGCAAAAATAAATATACAAAAATCCACTATAATGGGCATAGGCCAGTGGAAAAACAAAGTAGACTTTCCTTTTGTTCTAAAAATAACAGACTCCATTAATTTGTACGGCATAACCTTCCTATCTGACCCCAACCACATTCACCACGACACGTGGACAAATTTAACGACCAAAATAAAAGACATGCTACAGAGATACAGATACAAAACAGCCACAATTTTTTTAATAGTAAACACATACATCATCCCCAAATTAATCTACACAGCCACAGTGTTTGAACCCCCACAGCAGACAATCAAAGATATCAACAAACTCATTAGGGGTTTCATTTTCGCAAACACCATACACAGCATACGCCAACACACACTAGCACAAGACAACAGACTCGGAGGTATCGCACTCCAAAACATTCAGACCAAAATACAGTCCCTCCGAATAGGCCATGTCGGGCGGATTGTCAAACATCCAGAACAACACACTTGTGCACTACTACATTGGCCTCAGTATATCCAAGCTGATACCAATAAACAACGCAACACCTCACTTCTGTGGGACATTACGGCCCTTCTACCCGTCATGCATAAAAGCCATCCTAGGACACGAACAACTAACACAACAGAAGATAAATCAAATATACAAACATCTAGTCAAGCTACAAGCACACCCACTACACCTTAGAATAAAAAGAGGTTACAAATATTTTAAAAAAGACTACACGAACACGTTCACAAATCTACACAACCCACACATTACACCAAAAGCTAGAGAAGTCGCTTACAGACTTCTTTTCAACCTAACTCCCATAAACACAGAAAAACAACGCAAACCCAAATGTCAACTATGTCAGATGAGAGAAAAAGAAACAGAAGACAATATTTTCTACTCGTGCAGTACAGTCATACCCACAAGACAAATTCTACAAGACACAATCGAGACACAAACAAGACAGAAGGTAGACATGTATAAGGCAATAATGTTAAACACTATACCAGACACGACACCAAACATTCAAACACAAATGCTAATTCTGCTATCAGAATACAGACGCATCACATGGAGATGTAGAAATGAAGCCTTCTATCGCTTCAGAACATACTCCCCAGACACTCTACTACACATGTTCATGAGAAAGGCGTTGTCCAGTAGCCACATACAAATGTCAATGTTGTACTGGAAATATGTATGTTAAAATATGATTCATCATTTTCAATTTCAACTTTTAATTTCAATTTAAACTTAAATTTCTCTCCCCAAGTCAAACAGGAAAAAATGTGTTAATGGGGAAAAGAGTGAATGAATGTATGCCGTTTTGGGACTGTACCTCCTTTTTCTCCCAAAACCCCACAACCAAAAATAACAGTATTAAACAGTTCAAAGAGCGGGAAAGTATCAATTTCCCCCATTCCAACTGATGGGTGGCTTCTCTGCTGAACTAAATCACTCAAACACTCCCCCAGCGGTCAAATCTTATCTCCTGTCTTTTCAATTCACCAGTTTTATGGTGGTCCTTTCCTCCACTGGTCAGTTCCTCAGTCTGGACTAAAAGGACAATGGACAGGAAATAAGGGGGAGTTTTTTATGGCAGAGTGGACTGACAGGATTCTTAGGGTAAAGAATGGTTCTCATGTAGGCCATACATTACTCACCCCCTTGACTACTGTACAAGTACACAAAACCTTTATGACTCTATAGCTTTTTTGGAATAATATAATACTTATATATATCTCCAAATGTAGGCCTACCTTGACGGGGTTGGAGAGCTTGTGTGTCCCAGTGATCCAGGGGGCTATGCCGGCGGGAGTTTTACTCCTGTTAGGGTCACCCAAGCCGGAAAGGTCCTTGGAGAGGGGCCAGACTAAGAGGCCGAGGAGCAGGTGGAGCCCTTTAGGTGGAGCCCTTTAGGTGGAGCTGCAGAACCCACCGGCGAGTGGTACACGCTCTGGGCTAAACCAATCCACCCCCACTTCATGGGTTAAATGCATTCTTGCTTCGTTCTTTACTTTTGTCTTCTATCAGTCATCCCAATGGCTGCAGAATAGATGCAGGCCAGAGGACATTGCACCTCTGCCCCTTTGTGATAACCTCCCAGGTGGCGGGGAATGCCAGGCGTACCATCACTGCAGAGGAGCCAAGAATACTAAAGGGGAGCAAGGAGATACCCCACTCACATGTATATGCTATGTTTCTGGCAGGACGTGACGATCCTGGGACACAGACACACTGGACTGCCTCTCTTCAGGGATACTTGGAAAATGGGTCCATAAGTCCATATCATCATCATCACACATCCTTTCGAGCAAGACCACAGTCTGCCCAAGCAACGTTAAGGTGCTGAAGACGGAGGCAACCAGCCAAAAGGCGCACCACAGAAATCAGGATGCCACGCAAATACGCAACATGAGAGTTTGCCTATATCTGCAAAACGTTATGGCGCTCGGCCTATGGTGGACAACCAGGCAGGTACAGTGCCGGGTCCCCCGTCTCGAAAGGGCCCAAACTTTATTACTGGAGGTCCTTCTCGGATGCCTAGTGGAGTCAGGAGGCACGAGAATAGAGCTACTGGCCAAACAAAACCAAAAACAAAGGAAAGAACACTTAAAATAATGCACTGGAATGCTGAAGGCGTCAACAGCAAAAGAGATGGTTATAGTAAAAAATTAGAGCTTGAGAATATTCTATATGAAGAGCAAGTAAATGTATGTTGCTTGCAAGAAACGCATCTCAATAAAGATATAGCCTTCAAAGTTAGAGGATACCAGTGCTATAGGTCTGACCGACAAGACAGGAAGAAGGGTGGAATACTGACACTTGTGAGAAATAGCATCAATGTTTATCAGCAGGAAGTATATATGGAGGGGGCAGAATACCAGATGATGCATCTCAAGACAAAAAGTACAGAATTCCACCTTCTAAATTATTACTGTCTGAGTGATCGTCCACTGGCACTGATTGCAACAAAGGAAAGACTGATTGTGTGTGGAGACTTCAATAGCCACTCGCAGAGCTGGGGCTATGATCAAATGGATAGGAGGGGTGAGGAGCTAGAAAACTGGCAGGATGACAATGGACTTATCCTGATTAACCAGCCAACAGACCCACCGACCTTCTACTTGAGATCATGGCACACCACTTCTACACCAGATTTGGCATTCCACTCACCATGCATATAATGGAACATTACACGCATTGTAGGGAAACAACTTGGAGGTAGTGACCACAGACCAGTATTTCTAACTATTGAAAATGAATATGTCAAGGAAAGTAGTACCCTGCCTCGGTGGAATTACAGGAAGGCAGACTGGTCAATGTACCAGCATCGGTCTAGTGAACTGACTGGTCAATGTACCAACATCGGTCTAGTGTGCTGACTAGAAATCTAACAACAGATGAAGACATAAATAAGGTAGTCGATAATTTCAGCAGATGCATGCTACAGGCTGCCCATGAAACAATACCTAGAGGGGCCCGCAAACAATATAGGCCATACTGGAATAGGGAATTAGAACAACTGCAAAACGAGGTAGAAACATCTAGAAAGCAAGCAGAGATTAGTCCATGTCAAGAACACAACAAAAAATATCAACATGCTAAGGCCAAATTTCAAAGGGAAAAGTTGCTAGAAGAAGAAGTTGGAGGGAGAAAACAGAGTCTTTGAACTTTGAAAAGGATACCAGGAAACTGTGGAAGTTGGTAAAACAACTTAATGATGAGGGTGAAACACAAAGATTACATTAAACAAAGATGGAAACATCCTCACAGGCAAACAAGCCGCTGATTACTTTGCGGACTCTTTTACAAAAGATAGCAACATTGAAGTAGACAGAGAGAAACAACGAAGTGTTCGTGAGGAACGACAAAATACAGAGCGAGATGGTGCCATGCCCGAAGTTATGGAGACACCAATCACATACAGAGCGAGATGGTGCCATGCCCGAAGTTATGGAGACACCAATCACATACAGAGCGAGATGGTGCCATGCCCGAAGTTATGGAGACACCAATCACATACAAAGAACTGGAGTTTGCAATATCCAAACTGAAAATGAGAAAGTCGCCAGGAACAGACGGAGTGTCCAATGAGATGATCAAGAACTTGGGAACAGCAGCAAAAACAAAGCTGCTTCAGATCTTCAACATTTGTTGGACATCAGGTACAGTCCCACAGACCTGGAGAGAAGCAATCATGATACCACTCTCAAAACCAGGGAAAGACAGTTCCATGGCATCCAGCTATAGACCAATCAGCCTCACAATCTGCATATGTAAAACAATGGAACGTATAATCAACCTAAGGCTCCAGTGGTATCTTGAGAGCCAAAACCTTCTTGTGCCACAACAGGCAGGATTTAGGAAATGCAACTCCACTGAAGACCAGGCAACATACCTCTCACAAGAGATCGAGGACGCATTCCAGGACAAGAAATTAGTATTAGCAGCATGGATAGACTTAAGGAAAGCTTTTGATAAGGTTTGGAAAGAAGGACTTTTAAATAAACTGAGAAATAATGGAGTGATGGGTAGGATGTACAAATGGATAAAAGCATACTTACATAACAGAAGAGCCAGAGTCCAACTAGATGGTCTCAAGAGTAAGAAAATTCTACTGCGTCATGGTGTGCCTCAGGGAGGGGTTCTTTCCCCTCCACTTTTCATAGTCTTCATCAATGACTTGATTGCTGAGCTACCACAAGGAACAAAAGTTGCAATGTATGCAGATGACTTGGTAATATGGTGTGTAAATGAGCAAGCAACAGTGGCCACCAGAATGCTGCAAAGAGCTATTGATGCCTTGACCTCATGGACAAACAGATGGTGTGTAAACATTAACACCGAAAAATGTAGCACTACGCTTTTCACCCTCTCCCCAAAACAAAAAGCTGGAGTTATCAAGATAAATGGAGAACACCTCAAAGAAGATAAGCAACCCACCTATCTTGGAGTTACATTTGATGATAGGTTGACATGGAGGGAACACGTCAACAAGGCAGCCAAAAAAGCCAGGAGGAAGTTAGCCATCCTGAGAAAATTAAGTGGAACCACATGGGGTGCTAGTGGGAAAATACTTAACAAAGTTTACCAACAAGGTATACGGCCACATCTGGAATATGGGTCAGCAGCGTGGTGCCCCGCAGCAAACACTACCCTAAAAGAGGTGGATAAGGTGCAAAATCAGGCACTTAGGGTCATTACAGGAGCAATGAAATCAACACCTATTGTGGAGATGGAGAAAATGGGAAGGATACAAGCACTAAGAGAGCGCAGAGACACAAAGGTATTAACACAGGCAGAAAAGTTCCACTGCATGCCGAGCCATCCAATGAAAGACAGTTTTCAAAACTTAGCAATGGGAAGACTGAAAAAAGTAGTTTTATGCATCAGGCGAAACGACTTCGCAGGCAAATTATGGATCTACCTGAAGTTGACATCCCCCTAAAGTCTGTGCCAGAACAAACCCCTTGGAGAGAGGAGCACGGACTATCAATATGCATTCAAACAAAAGTGAAAGGAATATTAGACAAGGATGAACAGAACAGCGTGCAACGTAGGATAGTGATCCTCAATTTCCTGGATGAAGAATACCCACAAGACCTCTGGATCAGAGTATACACAGATGGGTCAGCACAGAATGCAGTAAAGAATGGTGGAGCGGGAATGTACATAGAATACCCAAACAACATTAGGGATACAGTCAGAGTACCAACTGGGAAATTCTGTCATACATATGATGCAGAAATACAGGCAATCAAGGTGGCAACTGAGAAACTGTTGAACAACAATGTCGGTCCACAACCTGTAGTATTTCTTACAGATGCAGAATCAGCACTCCAAGCACTTAAATTTGAGAAACTGCCAGATCTACAGGCTCTACTGTCTGAACTGAGCAACCAGCGCAAGATTGTCATGCAGTGGATACCTTCTCATTGTGGAATACCAGGAAACGAGAGAGCAGATCGACTGGCAAAGGAGGTGTGCTGCAGACGAGCAACTAGATGTGCCAGTTACATACCAACAGAAGATAAGGATGATCAAATCAATCAGAAAGCCACCAACAGAAGATAAGGATGATCAAATCAATCAGAAAGCCACCAACATAAGATAAGGATGATCAAATCAATCAGAAAGCCACCAACATTAACACCAGACGGTTACCATATCATGAACAGACAAGAGCAAACTGTTGTGTTACGCCTTAGAACAGGACACAACCGACTCCGCAGCCACATGTACACAAAAATGAAGATTGGCAACTCAGCCATGTGTACATGCGGACAGGCGCCCCAGACAACAGAGCACATACTGCCCCGAATATGATATACAGAGAAAATCTCACTGGTCCATAGAAACAACACTGGAAGAGAAACTTTATGGACCTGTATGTGAACTACAAAAGACAGTGAAGTTTATACAAGAGACAACATTGCAGATATAGATAATATTTTAAAGCGAACGAAAGAAGAAGAAGAAGAAGAGATCGATCACACCTGGATCTTAGCACACTCACTGATATGAGACTGATCACACCTGGATCTTAGCACACCCACTGATATGAGACTGATCACACCTGGATCTTAGCACACTCACTGATATGAGACTGATCACACCTTGATCTTAGAGAACTCAGTGATATGAGACTGATCACACCTTGATCTTAGAGAACTCAGTGATATGAGACTGATCACACCTTGATCTTAGAGAACTCAGTGATTTGAGACTGATCACACCTGGACCTTAGCACACTCACTGATATGAGACTAATTACACCTGGATCTGATACTTTCTTAGTTCAATGGTCTGATCTGTCAGTCATCAGAAGTCAATAAATCAGTATCAGTAAATCAGTCGTTATTGTTTACGAGTTTCAATTTGAACATTTGTTTCCTCTTACTTCAATACTCCGTACCATACAGAAGCACATATCCCATGTATGTTATTTGGACATTTCTATACTATGTTGATAAACTTAAAAAGGCTGAGAACCAATGACCTGCAAAGAACTCTTATGTAAAATTGTCTGGAAGTTGCATAAGTGTTATAAGAATTGTCCTGTAGTCACACGTGGGATGAATGAGAAGTCAAATTTGACACACAATGCTACAATTTTGAAAATACGTTGCTCAAATTTGTAAACATGTTTGAACAGATACATTTAGACCATTCATTTATAACTGCAACTGCTGAAAGGACTTTTGTTTCCTTCAGATTTAGATAATGATCAAATTTAATGTAAAATTCTTTGATCTGACAAGTTTCATAAATGTTGGTTGAATACCTAAACTCTTTCTCATTTCAGCTCTGCCTCTCGAATTAGTTTTAACAATTTGAGATCTGTATTTTGACTTTATAATGATGTCATTGGCAATCTTATTTGATTACCCACATTTTAATATATATACACACACACACACACATACATAAATTATATTTGTTCGGTGACCATTAGATCATTATCTTGGATGGGATTGAGGTGGTGCCAGAACCATGACAGCCCCTCACCAGGAACAAAATAAAGGTAACATTGTTTATATACAACTGTTTTTAGAGGTGTGCTGCTTTTTGTAATAGGGTATTCAGTTTTGGTGCCAATGTGCTTTCTTTATATGTATTTTAAGTGCAGCATTGCAGAACAAGGTTTAAATGATCTATTTTTTGAATATACCATTTTACATGTCATCAACTGCCATGATCAATTAGTTCCTTGTCTTAGAACTACAGACTTTGAAACACTTATAGTCAGAGAGAACAGATCACAAGTCTTGGCAATATTTTTAATTAGAGGCTGTAGGGTAGACTCACTGTGTGCCACATGGGCAGCATCATCGGTGAGAGAAGATCTCTCAGACGTTATGTTGTTTTTGACTTGACTCTCAAGTATTGAATTGGCAGGACTGCGAGAAAACTTCCAAAGAGGATTGGAGCAAGGACACAGCCCCGCTTGACTCTGCTCTTAACCTCAAAACTGTCAGATGTACTGCCATCGAACTCTACGCTGGCTCTCATGTCCTCATGGCGCAAGGACACAGCCCCGCTTGACTCTGCTCTTAACCTCAAAACTGTCAGATGTACTGCCATCGAAATTTACGCTGGCTCTCATGTCCTCATGGAGCAAGGACACAGCCCCGCTTGACTCTGCTCTTAACCTCAAAACTGTCAGATGTACTGCCATCGAACTCTGCGCTGGCTCTCATGTCCTCATGGAGCAAGGACACAGCCCCGCTTGACTCTGCTCTTAACTTCAAAACTGTCAGATGTACTGCCATCGAACTCTACGCTGGCTCTCATGTCCTCATGGAGCAAGGACACAGCCCCGCTTGACTCTGCTCTTAACCTCAAAACTGTCAGATGTACTGCCATCGAACTCTGCGCTGGCTCTCATGTCCTCATGGAGCAAGGACACAGCCCCGCTTGACTCTGCTCTTAACCTCAAAGCTGTCAGATGTACTGCCATCGAACTCTACGCTGGCTCTCATGTCCTCATGGAGCAAGGACACAGCCCCGCTTGACTCTGCTCTTAACCTCAAAATTGTCAGATGTACTGCCATCGAAATTTACGCTGGCTCTCATGTCCTCATGGAACAAGACAATCAGTTTGAAAAGTTTTTGGGGGCAGCCGATGTACTCCAGTATGTGTATAATCCAGGTTTGCAGACTATCAAACAAGATCAATGAGCACAATAGAGAGTGGTCTTCCTTGCTCTCTGCATTTTTCTTGGAGTTGCTGGAGAGTAAAAATCATGTTCAATGTTGACCGTCCGACTCTGAAACCACATTGCGATTCTGGAAGAACATGCCTTTCTTGTGGAGCTCAGAAGGGAGATGCCTCTATAGTTGTTGTAATCCCTATTGTCCCTTTTATTCTTGTAATGTCACTATCATATCATTCCACATGTCATAGGGGACTTTGCCATCTCTCCAACCCTGAATAAAGAGATTGTGGAAGTGAAGCAAGAGAACATCTATATTTTCCTTATGGACTTCTCCAGGGATGTTGTTTTTCCCAGGCACTTTGCCACTTGAAAGTCTATTTAGTTCCAACCAGAACATTCATCATTTAGTTTGGTTATTTCCTAATTATTTAGAAATGCTCTGGTCTAAGGCAGGATCAGCTGGTTTGTTCACCGAATATTAACTAGAGTAATATAAGTAATATTCGACTCACCTTGTAAGTCATTCATTTATGTCCGTTATGGGCACACCCTTATCTGATCTTAGTGAGGCGATTTTTGTGATATTAGGTCTCGGGGCTAGTTTGATCTTTTCATACATTTCTATTGCATTTCTTGTCAGCAGCATTTTGGATTGCGGAACAATCAGTATTCATTTGTACATCTTGATTACCATTGAACCACTGATTTGATGTGCCTTAGGTGGTTCTTGTAACCTTGTGAGGGGGCTCTCTTTGTAGGTTAGCGGGGCCTTTTTTTGATCATCAATGAGCGTAAGTTGCATATTCTTCAATCCAGCCCTTGTTTGAGAATTTGCTAGTGCCAAAAAAGATACTGAACTGTCATATATACTTTCCTTGAGAGTGCTCCACATTTCTTTAGTGATGCTATTACCTCCCTTTTGACTCTTATAGAGAGCTAAATTCTTTTGTGAATGCTTCCTTCTTTCCTGGTATTTTCCGATTGCCGATATTGATCTTTGGTTTATATGGGCCACCTGATTTATAGGTTCTTTTGGGTTGCAATTTGACTTTGTCGATTATTAGTGCGGGGTCTGTATTGCTGTCAATGCACGTGTGATTTTGACTGCATTGAGATGTTGCCTCTATGCCAATATGAAGTCAATCTAGTGCCAGGGGACTGACCTAGGGTGGCACCAAGATATCTTGTGAACTTCTTTGACAGCGAAGAACATGTTAGTTACTTACAGGTTATTGTGTGAGCAGAATTGAGCTATTGGTGTTGGTAGGCTTAAATAAGTATCACTTTCAATGACAACCTAATTGAGCAAATACAACAATTCTGTTATTTTCGGTCAAATGTCAGTCACACTCTCACTTTACTACACAGAAAGGAAATGCAGCTACTTTATTTAGTAGGTTATTTAAGAGAGTGTGGAAAAATAATGAAATTAGCAATGCAAATAAAGACTCAATTATATCAGGCCTGAGTGCTCACCTCACTTGAGACTCGAGAGGACACTCAACATTTTTCATCTTCGTTGCCTATGTAAAATAATGAATATCAAGTGGCAGGACAAAATCACAAACATGGCGGTATTGCATCGCGCAATTCGTCATGGGAGCACTCAGTAGGAGAATACTGAGATGACTGGGACATGTCAGAAAAATGGCAAACAACAGAATTTTCTGAGGGGAGGAGACCTGTAGGTAGACTAATACTAAGATACAAAGATAACTACAAGACCTCAATGAAAGACTTCTCCATAGACTTTCAAAAGTGAGAGGAGATGGCTGTAGATAAAGCTGCATGAAAAACAAAAAAAGCACATTGGAGGGTATGAAGAAAAGTGCTAAAGTAAATGTATTCGTATATCCAAGACCTGCACTGACTGGTAAAGTGTGCCTGTTTGAGAGATCAACCACGAAAAGAGCTGTCAAATGATCTGTTTGAGAGATCAACCACGAAAAGAGCTGTCAAATGATCTGTTTGAGAGATCAACCACGAAAAGAGCTGTCAAATGATCTGTTTGAGAGATCAACCACGAAAAGAGCTGTCAAATGATCTGTTTGAGAGATCAACCACGAAAAGAGCTGTCAAATGATCTGTTTGAGAGATCAACCATGAAAAGAGCTGTCAAATGATCTGTTTGAGAGATCAACCACGAAAAGAGCTGTCAAATGATCTGTTTGAGAGATCAACCACGAAAAGAGCTGTCAAATGATCTGTTTGAGAGATCAACCACGAAAAGAGCTGTCAAATGATCTGTTTGAGAGATCAACCACGAAAAGAGCTGTCAAATGATCTGTTTGAGATATCAACCACGAAAAGAGCTGTCAAATGATCTGTTTGAGAGATCAACCACGAAAAGAGCTGTCAAATGATCTGTTTGAGATATCAACCATGAAAAGAGCTGTCAAATGATCTGTTTGAGAGATCAACCACGAAAAGAGCTGTCAAATGATCTGTTTGAGAGATCAACCACGAAAAGAGCTGTCAAATGATCTGTTTGAGAGATCAACCACGAAAAGAGCTGTCAAATGATCTGTTTGAGAGATCAACCACGAAAAGAGCTGTCAAATGATCTGTTTGAGAGATCAACCACGAAAAGAGCTGTCAAATGATCTGTTTGAGAGATCAACCACGAAAAGAGCTGTCAAATGAGACTTTACCCGATTAAAACCATCTGTAAAGACGAAAATAGCCAAATATGTGATTCAGTGTCATCATAAGTGGCTTTTCCACAACCATCTAAGCACTTAGTTGCTTTGTGTTTTACCCTTCCATTCAGGGATTTCTGTCTTTGTTTATTTATTGTCCAAGATTAATATCCATAAAACAATACTGGTTCTACATAACATTGCTAGACACTTTAATTCAAAGGTCATTTGTTGGTGTGTTTATTTTATTTTATGGAAGCCGAATTTGTTATTTACTTTGGTTGTTGTTGTTGTTATCCCATAGCTGCTGAGCAAGCCTGCTCTTGGCAGCCCAATGCCATTCTTATACAGGCCTTCTTCAGCTGTTTCACTGCTCCGTACACTGTGTTGGCAATTGTCGACAGTGCTTGTAAGTCTTTTCCTCCTGTCCGCAAGGCTTGCACTCAATGAGTAGGTGTCAAACTGTTTCATCAGGATGAGAGCAATGTCTGCACAAGGGAAGGTGCTGGGGATTGATGTGGTTCAAGTGGCTATTGACTCTAGTAGGTCCTGTTCGGAACTGAGAGATGAGACTTTGATCTCTTCTATGTAGTTTATTTATGTCATTACTTTTTGGCTGTGACATTTCGCTAAATACACCGTGACCTGTTGTTTCCGTCGTCCACCTGTTCCACCAGATTTCCAGAGTATTATTTTTAATAATTTGTTTTACTGTGTGGTTACTGCAGGGTCTATCCAATTGTTGTTGCTGCCAATCTGTCAGCCATCTCGTTCCTTAGTAGCCCACTATGTCCAGGGATCCATTGTAAGGTGGCATTTATCCTGTGGGCAGTGATGATGTTGTTGATCGCTCTCCCCACCAAGAATATCTCCTTTTCTTTGTTTGGGGTGTTGTTCAGCGCCTCCAGAACCGACTTGAAGTGACTAAAAGTCACAAAATCCATCAGCAACAATTCACTCAAGTCAAACTGTTGGTGCAAAATCTCAACTGCTGTTTTTATAGCCTCGGCCTCCGCTTCATCGTTTGAACAGTTTTCGCTGCATGAATCACAAAACTCGTATATGGACCCATCAGGGTATTTCATATGGATACCATACCCTGCAAAAGAGGTAGATTTGAATGCAGATACATCCGTATAGACCAGGACTGCCGATTTTGGGTAGCTAAAGACTGTCTCCAAGGCAGTCTTCAGGATATTAGGTGTAGTCCCCTTGGTGGCTGCCTTTTCTGTCAAGTGTGTTTTTATGACTGGCAGGCAAAGATTCTCCCAAGGGGGTGGTACAACAAACTATTTTCCATTTCTCTCTCCTCTGGTAGATGGTGAATATGGCTTTCCTCTTCTTCCAGTGGGGACAATTGCTTCAGTCTTCTCTTTTGCTTCCAAGTGTCTATTTGTACCCTATTTGGATGGCCATTTTCTTGTCTCGTAACTCTCTACCGCTTCAGTCAGTGCCCCCTTTCTCCTGATATTTAGTGGTTCTATGTTGGCTTCTATCTCGCACGCCGCTGTAGGTGTTGATTTCATCCCCCCTCCCCCCCCCCCCCACAAATTAGTCTGAGAGCTTGATTCTGCACCCGGTCAATAGATTAGATGTTATTTATACTCACAGTGGTCTGTACGGGAAGGCTGTAGTCCATCACCGGTTGTACATAACCAAAGTATAGTCGCTGAAGAGTTTGTTTATCAGCTCCCCAATTTGTACTAGTAAATCTTTTGATTAAGTTTAAACGCTTGGTCGCTTTACTTCTAACATTGCAGATGTGGCTGCCAAATTTCAACTGTCTGTCCAGTGTTACTCTCAGAGAAACTGTAGTATCCCCTTTTACTAGTAATTCCCAATTCATTTTGATGTTAATGGATCTCTTTGCTTCTTTATGATTGCGGGAGAAGATGGTATATATGGTTTTCATTTATCTTTTGTTTCCACAGTTCGCAGTATATTGAAATTGTTAGTAGCACTCTGTTGATCTTGGCTTTTGCCAAAATGGAATATTCCTCGGTGGTCCAAATGGCGAGATCATCAGCAAACAATGCCTTTCCCACGTTTAGATGTCCAGTGAGGTCATTTATATAGATGAGGAAAAGGGTGCAGCTTAGAGGAGAGCCCCGTGGCAGTCCTCCTTCTAACGTTCTTCTACTTGATGTTGCCCCTGCAAAGTTGGTATCTGTGGTTCTGTTGGTCAGGAAGGCCTGTATCCATTTGACCATCTTTCCTTCTATTCCCATTTTCCTCATTTTCATCAAAAGGCCCTTCCTCCAGACCCTGTCCTGTGCCTGCTGTAGATCAATAAACACTGCTAGTGTGCTTTTCCATCCATGAATCCATCCATCACACGCTGTGTAAACCTAAAGAGGGGATCATCCGTGTAGTGTCCACGCCTGAACCCTGCCTGGTTTCTAACAAGGAGGTTTGAGTTTTCCAGCCACCAATATAGTCTGTCGTTTACCATTCTTTCAACCACTTTACCTAAACATGAGGTAAATGACACAGGTCTATAGCTTCCAGGTTGTTTACCATTCTTTCAACCACTTTACCTAAACATGAGGTGAGTGACACAGGTCTATAGCTTCCAGGTCGTTTACCATTCTTTCAACCACTTTACCTAAACATGAGGTGAATGACACAGGTCTATAGCTTCCAGGTTGTTTACCATTCTTTCAACCACTTTACCTAAACATGAGGTGAATGACACAGGTCTCTAGCTTCCAGGTTGTTTACCATTCTTTCAACCACTTTACCTAAACATGAGGTGAATGACACAGGTCTCTAGCTTCCAGGTTGTTTACCATTCTTTCAACCACTTTACCTAAACATGAGGTGAATGACACAGGTCTCTAGCTTCCAGGTCGTTTACCATTCTTTCAACCACTTTACCTAAACATGAGGTGAATGACACAGGTCTATAGCTTCCAGGTTGTTTACCATTCTTTCAACCACTTTACCTAAACATGAGGTGAGCGACACAGGTCTATAGCTTCCAGGTTGTTTACCATTCTTTCAACCACTTTACCTAAACATGAGGTGAATGACACAGGTCTATAGCTTCCAGGTTGTTTACCATTCTTTCAACCACTTTACCTAAACATGAGGTGAGCGACACAGGTCTATAGCTTCCAGGTTGTTTACCATTCTTTCAACCACTTTACCTAAACATGAGGTGAATGACACAGGTCTATAGCTTCCAGGTTGTTTACCATTCTTTCAACCACTTTACCTAAACATGAGGTGAATGACACAGGTCTCTAGCTTCCAGGTTGTTTACCATTCTTTCAACCACTTTACCTAAACATGAGGTGAGTGACACAGGTCTATAGCTTCCAGGTTGTTTACCATTCTTTCAACCACTTTACCTAAACATGAGGTGAGCGACACAGGTCTATAGCTTCCAGGCTGTTTACCATTCTTTCAACCACTTTACCTAAACATGAGGTGAGCGACACAGGTCTATAGCTTCCAGGTTGTTTACCATTCTTTCAACCACTTTACCTAAACATGAGGTGAATGACACAGGTCTCTAGCTTCCAGGTTGTTTACCATTCTTTCAACCACTTTACCTAAACATGAGGTGAGCGACACAGGTCTATAGCTTCCAGGTTGTTTACCATTCTTTCAACCACTTTACCTAAACATGAGGTGAATGACACAGGTCTATAGCTTCCAGGTTGTTTACCATTCTTTCAACCACTTTACCTAAACATGAGGTGAATGACACAGGTCTCTAGCTTCCAGGTTGTTTACCATTCTTTCAACCACTTTACCTAAACATGAGGTGAGTGACACAGGTCTATAGCTTCCAGGTTGTTTACCATTCTTTCAACCACTTTACCTAAACATGAGGTGAGCGACACAGGTCTATAGCTTCCAGGTTGTTTACCATTCTTTCAACCACTTTACCTAAACATGAGGTGAATGACACAGGTCTCTAGCTTCCAGGTTGTTTACCATTCTTTCAACCACTTTACCTAAACATGAGGTGAATGACACAGGTCTCTATCTTCCAGGTTGTTTACCATTCTTTCAACCACTTTACCTAAACATGAGGTGAGTGACACAGGTCTCTAGCTTCCAGGTTGTTTACCATTCTTTCAACCACTTTACCTAAACATGAGGTGAGCGACACAGGTCTATAGCTTCCAGGTTGTTTACCATTCTTTCAACCACTTTACCTAAACATGAGGTGAGCGACACAGGTCTATAGCTTCCAGGTTGTTTACCATTCTTTCAACCACTTTACCTAAACATGAGGTGAATGACACAGGTCTCTAGCTTCCAGGTTGTTTACCATTCTTTCAACCACTTTACCTAAACATGAGGTGAATGACACAGGTCTCTAGCTTCCAGGTTGTTTACCATTCTTTCAACCACTTTACCTAAACATGAGGTGAATGACACAGGTCTCTAGCTTCCAGGTTGTTTACCATTCTTTCAACCACTTTACCTAAACATGAGGTGAATGACACAGGTCTCTAGCTTCCAGGTTGTTTACCATTCTTTCAACCACTTTACCTAAACATGAGGTGAATGACACAGGTCTATAGCTTCCAGGTTGTTTACCATTCTTTCAACCACTTTACCTAAACATGAGGTGAGTGACACAGGTCTATAGCTTCCAGGTTGTTTACCATTCTTTCAACCACTTTACCTAAACATGAGGTGAGTGACACAGGTCTCTAGCTTCCAGGTTGTTTACCATTCTTTCAACCACTTTACCTAAACATGAGGTGAGCGACACAGGTCTATAGCTTCCAGGTTGTTTACCATTCTTTCAACCACTTTGCCTAAACATGAGGTGAGCGACACAGGTCTATAGCTTCCAGGTTGTTTACCATTCTTTCAACCACTTTACCTAAACATGAGGTGAATGACACAGGTCTCTAGCTTCCAGGTTGTTTACCATTCTTTCAACCACTTTACCTAAACATGAGGTGAGCGACACAGGTCTATAGCTTCCAGGTTGTTTACCATTCTTTCAACCACTTTACCTAAACATGAGGTGAATGACACAGGTCTATAGCTTCCAGGTTGTTTACCATTCTTTCAACCACTTTACCTAAACATGAGGTGAATGACACAGGTCTCTAGCTTCCAGGTTGTTTACCATTCTTTCAACCACTTTACCTAAACATGAGGTGAGTGACACAGGTCTATAGCTTCCAGGTTGTTTACCATTCTTTCAACCACTTTACCTAAACATGAGGTGAGCGACACAGGTCTATAGCTTCCAGGTTGTTTACCATTCTTTCAACCACTTTACCTAAACATGAGGTGAATGACACAGGTCTCTAGCTTCCAGGTTGTTTACCATTCTTTCAACCACTTTACCTAAACATGAGGTGAATGACACAGGTCTCTAGCTTCCAGGTTGTTTACCATTCTTTCAACCACTTTACCTAAACATGAGGTGAGTGACACAGGTCTCTAGCTTCCAGGTTGTTTACCATTCTTTCAACCACTTTACCTAAACATGAGGTGAGCGACACAGGTCTATAGCTTCCAGGTTGTTTACCATTCTTTCAACCACTTTACCTAAACATGAGGTGAGCGACACAGGTCTATAGCTTCCAGGTTGTTTACCATTCTTTCAACCACTTTACCTAAACATGAGGTGAATGACACAGGTCTCTAGCTTCCAGGTTGTTTACCATTCTTTCAACCACTTTACCTAAACATGAGGTGAATGACACAGGTCTATAGCTTCCAGGTTGTTTACCATTCTTTCAACCACTTTACCTAAACATGAGGTGAATGACACAGGTCTCTAGCTTCCAGGTTGTTTACCATTCTTTCAACCACTTTACCTAAACATGAGGTGAATGACACAGGTCTCTAGCTTCCAGGTTGTTTACCATTCTTTCAACCACTTTACCTAAACATGAGGTGAATGACACAGGTCTATAGCTTCCAGGTTGTTTACCATTCTTTCAACCACTTTACCTAAACATGAGGTGAGTGACACAGGTCTATAGCTTCCAGGTTGTTTACCATTCTTTCAACCACTTTACCTAAACATGAGGTGAGCGACACAGGTCTATAGCTTCCAGGTTGTTTACCATTCTTTCAACCACTTTACCTAAACATGAGGTGAGTGACACAGGTCTATAGCTTCCAGGTTGTTTACCATTCTTTCAACCACTTTACCTAAACATGAGGTGAGCGACACAGGTCTATAGCTTCCAGGTTGTTTACCATTCTTTCAACCACTTTACCTAAACATGAGGTGAATGACACAGGTCTCTAGCTTCCAGGTTGTTTACCATTCTTTCAACCACTTTACCTAAACATGAGGTGAGTGACACAGGTCTCTAGCTTCCAGGTTGTTTACCATTCTTTCAACCACTTTACCTAAACATGAGGTGAACGACACAGGTCTATAGCTTCCAGGTTGTTTACCATTCTTTCAACCACTTTACCTAAACATGAGGTGAGCGACACAGGTCTATAGCTTCCAGGTTGTTTACCATTCTTTCAACCACTTTACCTAAACATGAGGTGAATGACACAGGTCTCTAGCTTCCAGGTTGTTTACCATTCTTTCAACCACTTTACCTAAACATGAGGTGAATGACACAGGTCTCTAGCTTCCAGGTTGTTTACCTTTCTTTCAACCACTTTACCTAAACATGAGGTGAATGACACAGGTCTCTAGCTTCCAGGTTGTTTACCATTCTTTCAACCACTTTACCTAAACATGAGGTGAATGACACAGGTCTCTAGCTTCCAGGTTGTTTACCATTCTTTCAACCACTTTACCTAAACATGAGGTGAATGACACAGGTCTATAGCTTCCAGGTTGTTTACCATTCTTTCAACCACTTTACCTAAACATGAGGTGAGTGACACAGGTCTATAGCTTCCAGGTTGTTTACCATTCTTTCAACCACTTTACCTAAACATGAGGTGAGCGACACAGGTCTATAGCTTCCAGGTTGTTTACCATTCTTTCAACCACTTTACCTAAACATGAGGTGAATGACACAGGTCTATAGCTTCCAGGTTGTTTACCATTCTTTCAACCACTTTACCTAAACATGAGGTGAGTGACACAGGTCTATAGCTTCCAGGTTGTTTACCATTCTTTCAACCACTTTACCTAAACATGAGGTGAGCGACACAGGTCTATAGCTTCCAGGTTGTTTACCATTCTTTCAACCACTTTACCTAAACATGAGGTGAATGACACAGGTCTCTAGCTCCCAGGTTGTTTACCATTCTTTCAACCACTTTACCTAAACATGAGGTGAATGACACAGGTCTCTAGCTTCCAGGTTGTTTACCATTCTTTCAACCACTTTACCTAAACATGAGGTGAATGACACAGATCTCTAGCTTCCAGGTTGTTTACCATTCTTTCAACCACTTTACCTAAACATGAGGTGAATGACACAGGTCTCTAGCTTCCAGGTTGTTTACCATTCTTTCAACCACTTTACCTAAACATGAGGTGAATGACACAGGTCTCTAGCTTCCAGGTTGTTTACCATTCTTTCAACCACTTTACCTAAACATGAGGTGAATGACACAGGTCTCTAGCTTCCAGGTTGTTTACCATTCTTTCAACCACTTTACCTAAACATGAGGTGAATGACACAGGTCTATAGCTTCCAGGTTGTTTACCATTCTTTCAACCACTTTACCTAAACATGAGGTGAGTGACACAGGTCTATAGCTTCCAGGTTGTTTACCATTCTTTCAACCACTTTACCTAAACATGAGGTGAATGACACAGGTCTCTAGCTTCCAGGTTGTTTACCATTCTTTCAACCACTTTACCTAAACATGAGGTGAATGACACAGGTCTCTAGCTTCCAGGTTGTTTACCATTCTTTCAACCACTTTACCTAAACATGAGGTGAATGACACAGGTCTATAGCTTCCAGGTTGTTTACCATTCTTTCAACCACTTTACCTAAACATGAGGTGAATGACACAGGTCTATAGCTTCCAGGTTGTTTACCATTCTTTCAACCACTTTACCTAAACATGAGGTGAATGACACAGGTCTATAGCTTCCAGGTTGTTTACCATTCTTTCAACCACTTTACCTAAACATGAGGTGAATGACACAGGTCTATAGCTTCCAGGTTGTTTACCATTCTTTCAACCACTTTACCTAAACATGAGGTGAATGACACAGGTCTATAGCTTCCAGGTTGTTTACCATTCTTTCAACCACTTTACCTAAACATGAGGTGAATGACACAGGTCTCTAGCTTCCAAGTGTTCCTGGTTGTTTTCCTTTCTCCAGTCTGGGTTTGATAGTTGCCGAAAGCCATATTGATGGCAACTCCCTTCGTTCCATGTTCTGTTGATAAACCATAAATGTACCTCTTTCACATTTGGTCCTAATTTACTTATCTCATATTTAACTTTATCTGGTCCTGATGCTTTATTTTTTGCCAGTTTCCTCATCATCATGCTCAGTTCTTGTGAAGGGATTTTTAAAAGCAGCCATATTGGTGGAGTCGATGTTAAAGGAGTTCTTTAAAAGTGCTTTATCTAGTAGTTTTCTTGGTTGCACTTTATTTGCGCTAGCATAAAATTTGTTAAAGATCTCAGCTTTCTTGGTGTTTGATACTATTTCGTCCCCAGATTCTCTGGGTGTTGGGTTTGACTTTCTCTTGTTTATTTCAAGGCTGCTCAGTAATCTCTATGCATGTTCCTTCCTCTTTTTAGATCCATCTTGCTATAATTTTGTTTCCAAGTTTCCCACTTGCTTTATTTAGTGATATCTTACTTTTGCTGTCCATCAGTTATACTCTGTTTTATTTAGGTTATTTGGAGATTTTTCCAGCTACTTCCTGGCTTCTCTTCTCTCTTTGATGGCTGCCTCCAGCTCTGGGTTCCAGTACAGTTTATTTTTCCTGCACATGTTCTGTGGGATGCATTTCTTTGCAGCTGTTGAGATAGTGCCACATATTTGTTTGAAAGTTGTATTCCTGTCATCATTCTAACTTATTTGACTACACCCATCATCAGTTTGAAAGTTGTATTGGTGACATCATTCTAACTTATTTGACTAAACCCAGCATCAGTTTGAAAGTTGTATTGGTGACATCATTCTAACTTATTTGACTAAACCCAGCATCAGTTTGAAAGTTGTATTCCTGTCATCATTCTAACTTATTTGACTACACCCAGCATCAGTTTTTCAGCCATAACGCTCTCAATTAGCCATTCAAATTTCCTTGATGGTCTTCTCTGAACCATCCTATCCCTCTGGACTGTTTCAACAATTATTAGGATAGGACGATGATCACTTCCAACATCGCCCAAGACTTATCGCCCAAGTCAGCCGATGCAAGTGTCAGATTGGGCTGGCTGGTGGTTCAGTGTACTCTGTGCAAAAGAGTTTCCAGACTCTGAAGCCGTGTCAGATTAGTACCATTAATCTTCAAACTCCAGGGCTCTATTATTAAACTGGCGGTGTCCTAGATTTAGCATATGGCCATTGAAATCTCCCACCAACACAGTTTTCTTCAACGACGGCTCAAATTCAGGTAGACACGTTTTGGATATTGGAGGGCAGTCAATTTTATGTAGAATGTATTTTGTATTATCTTTGCTCCATAACTTTATTGTTTGATGGTCAATATAATCCACAGGATTGTAGGTTACAGTGGCTTATGTATTATTCCTGACCAGGGTCATAATGCCCTGGCACTTGTTGCATTTACACTTGTACTGTGTATATCCCGTGATGTTAATTTGTTTTTGTGGAATTATTGTTTCTTGGAGGAGAGCTATGTGGATTTAATGGTTTTGTAGTGTTTTGGTCAGCTCAGTGCCTTGTTTTGTAATCCGGCAATGTTAAGCTATAGTATGTTAAGGTTCCACCTTGCTAACTTCTGGCACAGAGCAGGGGAATTATCTCTGATGTGTGGGCCTTGCTAACTTCTGGCACAGAGCAGGGGAATTATCTCTGATGTGTGGGCCTTGCTAACTTCTGGCACAGAGCAGGGGAATTATCTCTGATGTGTGGGCCTTGCTAACTTCTGGCACAGAGCAGGGGAATTATCTCTGATGTGTGGGCCTTGCTAACTTCTGGCACAGAGCAGGGGAATTATCTCTGATGTGTGGGCCTTGCTAACTTCTGGCACAGAGCAGGGGAATTATCTCTGATGTGTGGGCCTTGCTAACTTCTGGAACAGAGCAGGGGAATTATCTCTGATTCGCGGGCCTTGGTAACCGACACCCGAGCTCGTTTGAAGAATGTTTATTGTTTCCTGGCATTGGAGTATTGGATGTTTTGCTGCAGACTTCTGCCTCCCAAAGAGCACACTAGGTGTGCCTTTCTCCATGGGTGATAAATGTATTTGGCTTTGCCATTTTCTTCCTTGGTCATTTGGAGGTTCACTGCGTCAATGAGGGTGAGGTCGGGTATCAGGTGGGAATCACAGAGTTGCATTCCCCACTAGCCACATGTGCTCTCACTGCAGATCACACTTCTTTATTCTGTATTCAGGCCTTCCCCGTGGCTGTGTCATGTCCTGAACACTATGCTTTTATGATCTCCCCCACCCCCTCCCATGCCACAACTCCTACTTTTCAATGAGATCCAATGGCTCAGCTCCCCACCTTGGAGTCAAAGTGTAGTCCGATGGTAGTGCAATGTCAGATCACTTGGTGCCTCGCTGCAGCTGGGATGTTGGACTAGGCCTGAATCCTCTCTGGGTGCCTCTACCATTATTGGATCCTTGGTAGAGGTCTCATAGGTTGGACAAAGAAAAGTTGTGTAGAAAGGCAGATGACAGATGAGAACATTTAACCCATGAGTGGGGTTTGGGTTGGTAACAGCCAGAACATATTCTACTCGTCGGTGGGTACTGCGTTGTCACCTTAAGGGCCCCAAACTGCTCCCCGCCTAGTTATACCGCCAGGTACTCGGTCGCCCCCATAGCAAACTAAGTAAACAGGGTCACCCAGGAGAAGGTGTTGCTAAGGAGACATTTGTGCTTCCGCAGCGGTCAATGCACCCTGAATGTGAGAGGCTGTAGATTCTCATCAGCATCCATTTGATGTAGGCGGACATTGTTCTCAGACCCTTTATCAACCCCATTTACTTTAGTTAAACATCTTTGTAATGATGGTTCCGTGTATATTAATTTGTCTAATTAAAAAAAATTTTTTTTCCTTTCTACTTTAAACTCACATTCAGCCTCACAATGTTTTTATTTTGAAAATGTTTAAGCTTAGCGTCTTTTTTTTCTCCACATACTCTGCTTTTTGTATCAACTATTTCCATGAATCTAGTTTATTTTCAGCTATAAACACTGTTATCTGCCTAATATAGACTGTTATTCATATGTCCTCATTTAATTATTTTGATTCAGTTTACTCACAAGTAGACAGCAACAGCACAATATAGGACATAGATTGCTAGTAAAATTAGAATATGTAACAAATAAAATGGTTATAGTTTTAATTATGCCTAATTAACAACAATATACAGCATGCGAATTAAGACTGAGGCAGCTACTGCTGCTTTGTGGCGACTGATTAATGCAATATTTATCAGAGGGGCTATCATGTCAAACCTTCAGTTTATATTTTAGTTGGACCAAAAGAGATGACCATATCATGAGTGAAAAGCAGACATATAGGCCTCATTCAGAGGACTTGTATGGATTTGTATCTGTCTTGATTCAAAATCACCAATAGTTCTTAGATGTCGATTAAATATGGATGAGGGAGACGTAGTGGAATCAACCAACGAACTTCCATTAGATGATGATTGTGCAATTGAGAAATTAGCAAAACACAAACTGCAAAACTTTTAAATTAGATGAAAATCCTTGCCGAAGACATGTGTCGGACCGAAAGGTGCAAATACCACAGTCAATCTGTAAACCAGCGACACAACGCATTCAGTTCTCCGGACTACATCCTGCTACTTGCAAAACCCTGTTCAGGGCCTGGTAGCAGGAGATTGAGAACGAACGCAGCAGAAGAAGAAGATGTAAATTAAGCAGAGACAGTGCGATGAGAGGATGAAGCAGGAGTTGTACCAGCAGCAGGCTACTGGAACCATCATATATATATATATATATATATATATATATATATATATATATATATATATATATATGTGTATGTATGTGTATAAAGAAGCTACCAGAAGGCTACACCAGAAGTTCCAGGAGAGAGTTAAAAACAGACTACAAAGGAAAAGCCTCAACCATCTGGCCAGACAAATCCACAAAAAAACATATAGACATCCTTGAAGCCAAACAGAAAAGTGCAAAACACTCATTCCAGAACCTTGGATACAGAGCCAGGATATGTCCAAAATAATCTTAGAGGTTCGAGGGATAACAAAGAAACGTGACAGTCATAAACAGAACAAAAAAATTCATATTCTGCAGGAGTTCAAGAGACAATACCCTAGCTACTCTTGGACACATGTGAGAGGCAGTGGAATTTAAATCTCACACTCCAAAAAGAAAAATCATTTTATACCAGCAGGAGAGACCTGTACCAATTTCAGAACTGAAACAACTGTTCATGCGATAACAAGGATTATTATAAGCCAAAACGCAACTACAAAGAAAACAGTCATTCTAACAGTTTCCAGGAGCACACAGCAAGCCATCTCAAGCCCCAAACAAGATAGACTCCAGGAGCACACAGCAAGCCATCTCAAGCCCCAAACAAGATAGACTCCAGGAGCACACAGCAAGCCATCTCAAGCCCCAAACAAGATAGACTCCAGGAGCACACAGCAAGCCATCTCAAGCCCCAAACAAGATAGACTCCAGGAGCACACAGCAAGCCATCTCAAGCCCCAAACAAGATAGACCCCAGGAGCACACAGCAAGCCATCTCAAGCCCAAATAAGATAGACTCTCACACAAAATAAAATACAACTTAGGATTGCTGTCCCTAAAAACCAGATCTAATCCTACAGTGGATTCCGGCCCACTGTGGGATCCACAGACACGAGTAAGCAGATGAGATTGCAAAAGCCGAAAATGGCGACACGCAAACTCAGTCA
The DNA here is from genome assembly GCA_036924085.1 of Ariolimax columbianus. NCBI lineage: Eukaryota > Metazoa > Mollusca > Gastropoda > Stylommatophora > Arionidae > Ariolimax > Ariolimax columbianus. The sequence goes on from JAVGWX010000025.1 coordinate 31,854,864, forward strand.
TCCACAGAACTATAAAGAAGCAAAGACACTCATCAAACAATCCATGAATGGAGAGACCAGCACAAAAAATACAATTCAGAAAATGATAGCATAGACAAACTTGGCAGAGATAGGCAGACAAAGATCTTCAGACTCAGAATGGGACATTGCAGACTCAAGGTCTACCTCCACAGAATGGGTCTCAGAGACACCGCCACATGCCATTCAGGAGCAGCCAAGCAAACACCAGAACATATGCTGCAGCACCTGAAATGCGCAGTCTCCTTCGTGAACCTCACCTGGCTAGAAGCGCAGGATCAGTTGATCGAAGAAGAAGAACTTATAGATGTTAATATGGCAGAATTCTCATGTTTCAGTCCGGGTAGAACCAGTCACCTCTCTCAGTTTTAGAATTAGTTGTAAAATGTCATGACCAGTTTCTATAACTTCCCACTCATCTAATCTGTAGACTGGGTTGGATGTTTGAACTACCCAGACTTTGGAATTGTGCAACATCGTTGCATTCCCTAGTTAGTGCATAAGAACTATTGCACCTTGAAGTTGACTAGAGAGGGTTGTGCATGGGGCTAAAAATCTCATCATATAAAACATCATTGTAAGAACACATAATGTACTTTGATGTGGGTTACTTAAACTGCTTCATATGGAGCGAAAGTGGGGCAAACATTAGAAGTTATTTTTCCTGCTTTGTGTTTTTGTATAACTAACATAAAAAGTGTACATACAGTTTATGTCCCTACTCTACCTTTTATAACAAAATTAGAAACAATTTACTTCATTTTGAATACTAATCCAAATTAGAATTCTTTCCAAGATATATTCTCAAACAGAATTTTTAACCGGCCTCCAATGTTTTATCACATCCTCCAATGTTTTATCACATCCTCCAATGTTTTATCACATCCTCCAATGTTTTATCACATCTTCCAATGTTTTATCACATCCTCCAATGTTTTATCACATCCTCCAATGTTTTATCACATCTTCCAATGTTTTATCACATCCTCCAATGTTTTATCACATCCTCCAATGTTTTATCACATCTTTGTAAGCTTCACTGAAGGTTATAACGGATTAACTATCTTCTCTAATCAACTTAAGTATTTACCAACAAATGTAAATGCTTGTTAAAAACATACATTCATTTATGTTTTTAATAATTTATATGTTATGTTTTCTATTCAACTGCTATTTTAAAAACATTATCAAGGTGGTATACGATAAGGAACATAAATGCCCAGTGTCAGCTATTTCCTACCTCAATGGTTTACTAGTGACTGCAATTGGTCAAAAGGTAATATTTGTATAGTTAAAGGAGATACATATTTCTGTTTGAATGTATTTGAAAATAATAGATGTTTTTAATTTTGCCCATATGCTTGCATTCATAGATAACCTTGTGGTTTTCTCATATACTACCATCCTCTACAGAATATTGTGAGGGGGGGGGGGGGGAGGTTCCGGCGGATCAGGTGACAGGACAAAGTGCCCAACTCTGAGATCCTTGGCATATAAAAATAGCTCAGTTAAGGTGGACTGGACACGTTCGTATGCCAAATGAACACATCCCCAAGCAGCTGTTATACAGTGATCTCATAGCAGGCAAGATGCTCCCCAGGAGGGTTGAAGAAACGCTACAGAGACTTATAGAAAATTTCCCTGAAAAGCGTCAATATTGATGTCCCATCCTGGGAGATCCTTGTACAAAACAGTACCACCTGGTGTGCTAGCATGACAGATGGTACTCACATCGCAGAGAGTATAGACATCACAGAGGCTCAGCAAAAGCGTGCTACCCGCAACAGTAGCACACACGATGTTTCCACAGCTGGCTCCCCACATGTGTGCCCTGAATGTGGCAGGTTTATGCCATTCCTGGATTGGTCTTTACAGGCATCAGAGAACACATTTCACAGCAATACTATGATGCTGTCGTCATTTTTGCTTGTGATGGGCAAATATTATAAGACAGAAAAATTAAGACAGAAAATAAGATGGTTCACTCATCTTTTTAAATTCAACTTGATAAACTACATCTGTACAATTACAACACACAGATTTCTGTGTGGCATATGGATAGATGACATTACATAAATCCTATAACAATATAGACTTAAAAGAACAAACACAACACACAGCCTAAGAAAAGCAACTTAAACTCCTAACAACTCCTAACTGCACAAGTGGACAGAAAAGTCAGCAAGCATGAACTATTTTGTATAATTTAGACCAATTTTTGTAGATAACCCATGAAAGATATATCAACCTTAAATTGCAGTTGTACATTTTACATTCATAAAGCCCTGTAATTAGCTGCCCTTTTCTATCCTTCATGTTAAATATAAAAGGGGTAAAAAGCTCATCTACATATCTATTAAAATAGTAGTGTTGTTCACTTTTCTTAATTATGAAGATCGTCTAGTAAGTAAACAGACTGATGTATTTTCTAGACAACTATTAGAAATGAATTTAAATTACCTGTACTATTTTTCGATATAGTTACCTGCCACTGCAAATTCATTTATCACATCTGGCTACAAGCTTCTGTATTCCGGCAGTGAAGAATTCTGTTCACTGGTCACTGACCAGAATTTTCTGGTGCACTTCGTTATCTGTGTAAAACTTGTCTTTTGAGATGTTCATTCAGAAGGAAAAAATGTGAAAATAAAATGGAGCCAAGTCGGGACTGTAAGGCTGGTGTAGCAGTATCTCTCAATGCAATTGGTCAATAGGGTGTCGTATAGGGTGTCGTGTTGAAGTAGGATACCTTTTTGACCAAAATTCAGTTTTCTATACCCATCATCAGAAAACTTTATGAAAATTAAAGTGACCCCTTATAATAAACCTTTGCTTATACTCGTAGCCATCATGACTTCACGTACAGTAAGTCACGATTGTTCTAACTAACCTTTATGACAGTGTTTATGGATGGCTTCACTTATAATGATTTCAGGTTGACTGTCATTTGCTCAACCTCGATGGATTCACGACCTTCACAAAAGTGTTTACACTGATCGACGTGCTCTAGTGTGTTTTCCAAACATGACAATTGAAGATGAATTTCAGATGGTTTCGAACCTTCTTTCACCATAAATTTCATCACAACACACTGTTCCTGCAATGCAGTCAACTGGTCCGACGCCATTTTGAAAAACAAAGTGCGGGGAAACAGCAGATACTTGTTCATTCCAGCACCTGGTGTCAGGCATAAACTGTTCACTCTGGAATAGTTACTTGACTTAATAAATGTCATTTTCATGTTATCTGGACAAAATCTGGATATTTACTAGACACCCCTTGTAAATGGAAAAGACTATTAGTAAACTGATTGTGTTGATAATTTAATGTTACATCATTTATTGTTTACTGTAATGTCTAATTTCATTTGGGTGCTGATTCATACTTCATCAATAAATATTTCAATATTAGAAGTGCATCATCATAATGCAAATAGAAAAATGTCAACTTAACATCCTTCAAAAACGACAGACACACAAGAACAGCATAAATTGAGGTCAACTGATCGTATCAAATCAACATTTATTATATTGTAAGAACAACTTAATCATATTTAAACAGGGAACAAAATAAGACAATCATCTCACACACAAATCATCTCTCACACAAGTCATCTCTCACACATTATCTCTCACACACATCATCTCACACACAAATCATCTCTCACACACAAATCATCTCTCACACAAATCATCTCTCACACACAAATCATCTCTCACACAAATCATCTCTCACACACAAATCATCTCTCACACAAATTATCTGTCACACACAAATCATCTCTCACACAAATCATCTCTCACACACAAATCATCTCTCACACAAATCATCTCTTACAAATCATCTCTCACACAAATCATCTCTCACACAAATCATATCTCACACAAATTATCTCTCACACAAATTCTCTCACACAAATTATCTCTCACAAATTATCTCTCACACAAATCATCTCTCACACAAATTATCTCACACACAAATCATCTCTCACACAAATCATCTCTTACAAATCATCTCTCACACAAATCATCTCTCACACAAATCATCTCTCACACAAATCATATCTCACACAAATTATCTCTCACACAAATTCTCTCACACAAATTATCTCTCACACAAATCATCTCTCACACAAATTATCTCTCACAAATCATATCTCACACAAATTATCTCTCACACAAATCATCTCTCACAAATAAAGCAGAAGCAAAAAGAGGAAAACCAACAAAATTACAAACTAAAATGTTTTTATGCAAATGTGAGAAGCATAGTAAATAAAAGAGAATAATTGGAACTGTATGTAGAAGAAGAAAAACCAGATATAATAGGATTAACAGAATCATGGGCATATGAGGAGATTGTAGATAGTGAACTTGAAATTGAGGGATATACAATGTTAAGGAAAGATAGGATAATTGGAGACAAGACTAAGGGAGGTGGCGTTTTATTATACTGTATAAATTCTGTTAATATAACGATCAAAGATTATTTATCATGTGGTAACAAAAATGAAAGTGTATGGGGAGAAATAGAAAGTGGGGGTGAAAAAACAGTGATTGGATTGTGCTATAGATGTCCATCAAGTCAAAAAGAGGAAGATGAGGAGCTGATTAGTAGCATAGCAAAGGCAAGTAAAGGGAAATTATTATTAATGGGAGATTTCAACTATCCAGAAATAAAATGGGATATGGCAGAAGCACTTGTAGAGTCAAAACCTTTTGTTAAGTGCATAACTGACAATTTTTTAATTCAACATGTAGAAGCAGCCACCAGAGGCAAAAACATACTCGACCTAGTTTTTACCACAGAGGAAAATATGATTGAAAACGTTACCGTTGGGGAACTGTTTGGCTCAAGTGGCCATCAAATCATCCGTTGGGGTCTTATTGCAGGGAAAGAAGTAAACATAAACACGCGAACATACGACTACTCTAAGGCAGATGTTAAGAGGATGAAAGAGGCAGCGAACCACATAATCTGGAAAGATATTGTTGGAGGAACAGATGTTGAACAGGAGTGGGAAAGTTTTAAAACAGTTCTAGAAACGCTAAAAGAGGAATGTGTTCCATGTAGGGAGGTAAACCCCAAGCGTAAAAAGTGGATAACTAGATTTGTAGTGAAATGTAGAAGAGCAAAAAATAAAGCATGGACAAAATATATAGAGGCAGGTAAATCAAAAGAAACATATGTAAAATATTTGGACAAGCAGAACATATCTCAGAAAGCAAATAAAACAGCAAAAATAGACTTTGAAAAAAAACTTGCTCAGAGGATCAAGACTGACAGTAAAAGATCCTTTTCTTATGTTAGAAATAAACAAAGAACGAAAGACAAAGTAGGCCCTCTCATAGACAGTACAGGGAAAATAATAAGTGAGAATAGGGAGGCTGCTAATCTGCTCAATCAGTACTTTGGCACAGTCTTCACAAAGGAGGACTGCTCCGAGATCCCAGAGCCTATAGATATTTTTCAAAGAGACATGGATACAGCGGAATTAAGATCAATCTGTATTACAGAGGAAATGGTTTTTAAAAAATTGGAGGGGTTGAAAGTGAATAAATGTCCAGGTCAAGATGGTATTCACCCAAAATTGCTGTATGAAATTAGAAACCAACTAGCAAAACCATTGGCTATATTATGTTCTCAATCACTTACAAAAGGGATTACTCCACGGGATTGGAAAGATGCAGGAGTGATCCCCTTATTCAAAAAAGGCAAAAAATAAGATCCGGCAAATTATAGACCGGTGAGTTTAACGAGCATAGTCTGTAAATTGTTAGAGTCAATAATCAAAGAAAACATTGTAATGCATTTAGAAAAATTTAATCTAATTAGAAATAGTCAGCATGGGTTTACTAGAGGGAGATCATGCTTAACAAATCTATTAGAATTCATGGAGGAGGTTACTAAAATCATAGATAAAGGGGAGCCAGTGGATGTTATTTATCTAGACTTTGCAAAGGCCTCTGATAGAGTACCTCATCAAAGATTATTTCGAAAGTTAAATCACATGGAATAGGTGGGGAAGTTGCCAAATGGATTGGAAATTGGTTAACGGGAAGAAGGCAGAGGGTGGGCATAAATAAGGAGTACTCTGAGTGGAGTGAAGTGAAAAGTGGTGTGCCACAGGGCTCGGTTTTGGGACCAATTTTGTTCTTGATATATATAAATGATTTGGACATTGATATGAGATCCATGATTGCAAAATTTGCTGATGACACAAAACTATGCAGTAGTGTTTCATCTAAAGCGGAAGTGGATATATTGATGTCGGATTTAGATAAAATTTGAGAATGGTCTGTAAGCTGGCAAATGGAGTTTAATGTAGATAAATGTACAGTCATCCACATGGGTAGATCCAATATGGAACATAATTACAGAATGGGAGAAAACAATATTAGAAAGATAGATAACGAAAGGGATCTAGGGGTTATAATAGATCATACAGGAAAGGTGAGTGAGCAAGTTAAGGTAGCAGTGAAAAAGGCAAATGCAATGTTAGGTATGATAAAAAGAAATATTAAACATAGGAGCAAGGAAGTGATCGTCAAACTGTATAAAGCTTTAGTTAGACCTAGATTGGAGTACTGTGTACAGGTGTGGAGTCCTTATCATAGAGGGGACATAAACATGCTAGAAAGAATACAAAAAAGAGCGACAAAGATGATAGTGGGATTCCAGAATTACAATTATGAGGAACGACTCAGAAAAACCGGCCTACAGTGTCTCGAAGAGAGAAGAATTCGTGGTGACTTAATACAGGTTTATAAGATGATCAGAGGAATCGATAAATTAGACTATAACAAGTTTTTTAAAATACAGCCACCTCCAATAACACGAGTACATAGCTACAAGCTGACTAAAGAGAGGTCCAGGTTAGATATAAGAAAATATATGTTTTTTAGTCAGAGAGTGGTGTCTGCTTGGAATGCATTGCCAGGGGAGGTAGTGGAGGCAGGGACAGTTAATGCATTCAAGAAAAAACTGGATGCGCATAGCTTTTAGAGCAAGGTGATGTAAATGTAACTGGTTGTATACAGACTCTACAGGGTCTTCTAAACCAGTATAAAGACATTAAGTTAAGTTAAGTTAAATCATATCTCACACAAATTATCTCTCACACAAATTATCTCTCACACAAATCATCTCTCACACAAATCATATCTCACACAAATCATCTCTCACACAAATTATCTCTCACAAATTATCTCTCACACAAATCATCTCTCACACAAATCATCTCTCACACAAATTATCCCTCACACAAATTATCTCTCACACAAATCATCTCTCACAAATCATATCTCACACAAATTATCTCTCACACAAATTATCTCTCACACAAATCATCTCTCACACAAATTATCTCTCACACAAATTATCTCTCACACAAATCATCTCTCACACAAATCATATCTCACACAAACATTTGAAGCAGTAATGATAATTGATGAGATCATCCTTGACCTTGAAATGTTTGTACATAAAGCTCAGAACCCCCCCCCCACAAATGATCACCGAGTTGTCTCCTGACATCTACTCCCTCATGATGATAGTACACAACATGTTGCTGCCCTAAAAGTGAGGAGTTGCTTGTGCAATCACAGCTGACAGATCAAACAGCTGACAGGTCAAACAGCTGAAAGATCAAACAGCTGACAGAACAAATAGCTGACAAATAAAATAGCTGACAAATAAAACAACTGATAGATCAAACAGCTGATGGATCAAACAGCTGACAGAACAAACAGTTAATAAACAGCTGATAGAGAAAACAGCTGACAAATCTTCCATCTGTCTTGCTCATCTGGTTTGTTTACAGCAGTGTTTTACCCTTACATGTGTGAACTGCATTCCTTGCAGAGTCATAGTGTGAAAAAAACAATCAATGAATTTCTAAAAGAGTGTGTCAAAAAACACAAATCATCTCTCACAAATCATATCTCACACAAATTATCTCTCACACAAATCATCTCTCACACAAATCATATCTCACACAAATCATCTCTCACACAAATTATCTCTCATACAAATCATCTCTCACACAAATCATCTCTCACACAAATCATCTCTCACACAAATCATATCTCACACAAATCATATCTCACACAAATCATCTCTCACAAATCATATCTCACACAAATTATCTCTCATACAAATCATCTCTCACACAAATCATCTCTCACACAAATCATATCTCACACAAATCATATCTCACACAAATCATCTCTCACAAATCATATCTCACACAAATTATCTCTCATACAAATCATCTCTCACACAAATCATCTCTCACACAAATCATCTCTCACACAAATCATCTCTCACAAAAATCCTCTCTCACACAAATCATATCTCACACAAATCATCTCTCACAAATCATATCTCACACAAATCATCTCTCACACAAATCATATCTCACACAAATCATCTCTCACACAAATCATATCTCACACAAATCATCTCACACAAATCATCTCTCACAAATCATATCTCACATAAATCATATCTCACACAAATGATCTCTCACACAAATCCTCTCTCACACAAATCATCTCTCACACAAATCATATCTGACACAAATCATCTCACACAAATCATCTCTCACAAATCATATCTGACACAAATCATCTCTCACACAAATCAAATCTCACACAAATCATCTCTCACAAATCATATCTCACACAAATCATCTCTCACACAAATCATATCTCACACAAATCATCTCTCACAAATCATATCTCACACAAATTATCCCTCACACAAATTATCTCTCACACAAATCATCTCTCACAAATCATATCTCACACAAATTATCTCTCACACAAATTATCTCTCACACAAATCATCTCTCACACAAATTATCTCTCACACAAATCATCTCTCACACAAATCATATCTCACACAAACATTTGAAGCAGTAATGATAATTGATGAGATCATCCTTGACCTTGAAATGTTTGTACATAAAGCTCAGAACCCCCCCCCCCCCCCCCACAAATGATCACCGAGTTGTCTCCTGACATCTACTCCCTCATGATGATAGTACACAACATGTTGCTGCCCTAAAAGTGAGGAGTTGCTTGTGCAATCACAGCTGACAGATCAAACAGCTGACAGGTCAAACAGCTGAAAGATCAAACAGCTGACAGAACAAATAGCTGACAAATAAAATAGCTGACAAATAAAACAACTGATAGATCAAACAGCTGATGGATCAAACAGCTGACAGAACAAACAGTTAATAAACAGCTGATAGAGAAAACAGCTGACAAATCTTCCATCTGTCTTGCTCATCTGGTTTGTTTACAGCAGTGTTTTACCCTTACATGTGTGAACTGCATTCCTTGCAGAGTCATAGTGTGAAAAAAACAATCAATTAATTTCTAAAAGAGTGTGTCAAAAAACACAAATCATCTCTCACAAATCATATCTCACACAAATCATCTCTCACAAATCATATCTCACACAAATTATCTCTCACACAAATCATCTCTCACACAAATCATCTCTCACACAAATCATATCTCACACAAATCATCTCTCACAAATCATATCTCACACAAATTATCTCTCATACAAATCATCTCTCACACAAATCATCTCTCACACAAATCATCTCTCACACAAATCATATCTCACACAAATCATATCTCACACAAATCATCTCTCACAAATCATATCTCACACAAATTATCTCTCATACAAATCATCTCTCACACAAATCATCTCTCACACAAATCCTCTCTCACACAAATCATATCTCACACAAATCATCTCTCACAAATCATATCTCACACAAATCATCTCTCACACAAATCATATCTCACACAAATCATCTCTCACACAAATCATATCTCACACAAATCATCTCACACAAATCATCTCTCACAAATCATATCTCACACAAATCATATCTCACACAAATGATCTCTCACACAAATCCTCTCTCACACAAATCATCTCTCACACAAATCATATCTGACACAAATCATCTCACACAAATCATCTCTCACAAATCATATCTCACACAAATCATCTCTCACACAAATCAAATCTCACACAAATCATCTCTCACAAATCATATCTCACACAAATCATCTCTCACACAAATCATATCTCACACAAATCATCTCTCACAAATCATATCTCACACAAATCATATCTCCCACAAATCATATCTCACACAAATCATCTCTCACACAAATCCTCTCTCACACAAATCATATCTCACACAAATCATATCTCACACAAATCATCTCTCACACAAATCCTCTCTCACACAAATTATCTCTCACACAAATCATCTCTCACACAAATTATCTCTCACAAATTATCTCTCACACAAATCATCTCTCACACAAATCATCTCTCACACAAATTATCCCTCACACAAATTATCTCTCACACAAATCATCTCTCACAAATCATATCTCACACAAATTATCTCTCACACAAATTATCTCTCACACAAATCATCTCTCACACAAATTATCTCTCACACAAATTATCTCTCACACAAATCATATCTCACACAAACATTTGAAGCAGTAATGATAATTGATGAGATCATCCTTGACCTTGAAATGTTTGTACATAAAGCTCAGAACCCCCCCCCCCCCCCCCCCCCCCACAAATGATCACCGAGTTGTCTCCTGACATCTACTCCCTCATGATGATAGTACACAACATGTTGCTGCCCTAAAAGTGAGGAGTTGCTTGTGCAATCACAGCTGACAGATCAAACAGCTGACAGGTCAAACAGCTGAAAGATCAAACAGCTGACAGAACAAATAGCTGACAAATAAAATAGCTGACAAATAAAACAACTGATAGATCAAACAGCTGATGGATCAAACAGCTGACAGAACAAACAGTTAATAAACAGCTGATAGAGAAAACAGCTGACAAATCTTCCATCTGTCTTGCTCATCTGGTTTGTTTACAGCAGTGTTTTACCCTTACATGTGTGAACTGCATTCCTTGCAGAGTCATAGTGTGAAAAAAACAATCAATTAATTTCTAAAAGAGTGTGTCAAAAAACACAAATCATCTCACACAAATCATCTCTCACACAAATCATCTCTCACACAAATCATATCTCACACAAATCATATCTCACACAAATCATCTCACACAAATCATCTCTCACACAAATCATATATCACACAAATTATCTCTCACACAAATCATATCTCACACAAATCATCTCTCACAAATCATATCTCACAGAAATCATCTCACACAAATCATATATCACACAAATCATCTCTCACACAAATCATATCTCACACAAATCATCTCACACAAATCATATCTCACACAAATCATCTCTCACACAAATCCTCTCTCACACAAATTATCTCTCACAAATCATATCTCACACAAATCATATCTCACACAAATCATATCTCACACAAACATTTGAAGCAGTAATGATAATTGATGAGATCATCCTTGACCTTGAAATGTTTGTACATAAAGCTCAGAACCCGCCCCCCCCCCCCCCAAATGATCACCGAGTTGTCTCCTGACATCTACTCCCTCATGATGATAGTACACAACATGTTGCTGCCCTAAAAGTGAGGAGTTGCTTGTGCAATCACAGCTGACAGATCAAACAGCTGACAGGTCAAACAGCTGAAAGATCAAACAGCTGACAGAACAAATAGCTGACAAATAAAATAGCTGACAAATAAAACAACTGATAGATCAAACAGCTGATGGATCAAACAGCTGACAGAACAAACAGTTAATAAACAGCTGATAGAGAAAACAGCTGACAAATCTTCCATCTGTCTTGCTCATCTGGTTTGTTTACAGCAGTGTTTTACCCTTACATGTGTGAACTGCATTCCTTGCAGAGTCATAGTGTGAAAAAAACAATCAATTAATTTCTAAAAGAGTGTGTCAAAAAACTGGCAAACACGTAAAAACACATACTGTCACAGATGGTCTACGGGGAGCTCTGCATCATCGCAGAGTACAACTGTCAAGTTTTGTGGAACTTGAGGGATCAACATCTTCATAAGTGGTATCACAGTAACCGGGAGATGGCCTTCTAACAGCTGCCAGAGTCAAGAGCTGTTGTCGAGGACAGCGTTTGTGACAGGCTGGTAATGCTGCTATCTGACTGTGTCAGCTCCGCCATATATGACCCCGAGAATGATGGTTCTAACCCTGACCTTGACTCTCGGACAGTGCTAGGGAAAGAGAAGCTTCGCTCCAGGCTGACTTTCATCCCTCTGCCAGCTACCTCTGTTGCCTCCGAGAACTGCTTCCTGTGCTTCATCAGTTTGTGTTTGTAATGAGTGGTCTCTTCCTGGTCTGTCACACGTGAGGTTGAGCCTGTCCTAGCACTGTCTGAGCTGCGGGTGCAGCTCCTGTGAGAAGCAAATCTTGGCACAGCCGAAGGCAGAGGCAGGGGTTCAAACTCAGGGCTGCTCAGAGGAATGGAATAACCAGCCTGCGGGCTGGGCAAGCTGAAGAAGCTTGGGTTGACCAAAGTGAAGCCATCGTAGACGACCACTGGGGCAGCGTTGTGCCTGACCTCGTCCAGGTTACCACTGAAACCCATCACCAGCGGAGATGCAGGACAGCTAGAGAAGGCCTCCTGCTTGACGATGCCTGACGGACTCTGTGACCGAGAGTGGGAGGACGAGCTGTCCCCAGTACAGATGTACAGATCTGACACACCATGGACTTGTGCCTCACTGGCCGTCACTGAGGGGAAGCCGACTGCTGCACTCTGTGTGGAATGGTAGTCAGAGCACTGTTTCATGTGCTGTCTCTTGGTGCCAACAATGCTGTTCCCCTGCTCTGTCAGGTCCCCCAGGATGTTGACTAGCTCGGAGTTTTGTGACTGAAGCTTGCAGATCTCCTGTCATAGACATACAAGGTAGAACATGGTTACACCCAGATACAAAGTAGAACATGGTTACACCCAGACACAAGGTAGAACATGGTTACACCCAGACACAAGGTAGAACATGGTTACACCCAGACACAAGGTAGAACATGGTTACACCCAGACACAAGGTAGAACATGGTTACACCCAGACACAAGGTAGAACATGATTACACCCAGACACAAGGTAGAACATGGTTACACCCAGACACAAGGTAGTACATGGTTACACCCAGACACAAGGTAGAACATGGTTACACCCAGACACAAGGTAGAACATGATTACACCCAGACACAAGGTAGTACATGGTTACACCCAGACACAAGGTAGAACATGGTTTAACCCAGACACAAGGTAGAACATGGTTACACCAACACAAGGTAGAACATGGTTACACCCAGACACAAGGTCGAACATGGTTACACCCAGACACAAGGTAGAACATGGTTACACCCACATACTAGGTAGAACATGGTTACACCCACACACAAGGTAGAACATGGTTACACCCAGTTACAAGGTAGAACATGGTTACACCCAGACACAAGGTAGAACATGGTTACACCCAGACACAAGGTAGAACATGGTTACACCCAAACACAAGGTAGAACATGGTTACACCCAAACACAAGGTAGAACATGGTGACACCCACACACAAGGTAGAACATGGTTACACCCACACACACCAACAGGCAAGCATTATGTGAGTCTGTACTACCTCACCCACATTTATGATCTCAGCACAAATAGACCTGAAGAACATATAAACCTCAGCACAAATAGACCTGAAGAACATATAAACCTTAGCACAAATAGACCTGAAGAACATATAAACCTTAGCACAAATAGACCTGTAGAACAGATAAACCTTAGCACAAATAGACCTGTAGAACATATAAAGCTTAGCACAAATAGACATCATGTAACAGATCCATGGGGAGCAGAGGAGATTGGGGCTAAAAACTAATTCTCCGAGAGTCAGAATTAGCAAAAGAAATAGAATATTTCAACTCAGCTGGGTAAAGTTCAAACTAAGGTCACACACGAAGGGGTCTTCATAGCAACTTCTTCTTCATCGATCAACTGATGCTGTGCTTCTAGTCCGGTGAGGTACATGAAGGAGACTGCGTTTCAGGTCTACCGCCGGTCCCCACAGCTTTTCAATAATGGTCACTTCCCCAGGCCAGACTGCCTCTCTTTGGTCTGCCTCTCTTTGGTCTGCCTCTCTTTGGTCTGTATAGGTAGGGCGGTCCTGCAGGATATGGTCTGGTGTTTGCTTGGGGGCTCCACAATCGCATGTGGCGGTGTCTCTCAGACCCATTCTGTGGAGGTGGGCCTTGAGTCTACAATGTCCCGTTCTGAGTCTGAAGATCGTTGTCTGCCAATCTCCGCCAAGTTTGTCTATGCTGTTATTTTCTGGCTTGTATTCTTTGTGCTGGTCTCTCCATTCTGTCCTCATAGATCATTTGATGAATGTCTTTGCTTCTTAATAGCTCTGTGGATGGGGAGTCTGCGTGCCGCCACTTTCGGCTTTTGTGAGCTCATCTGCTTTCTCGTTTCCAGGGATCCCACAGTGGGCCGGAATTCACTGTAGGACTAAATCTGTTTTTTGGGACAGCAATTCAATGTTGTATTTTATTTCATGTAAGAGTCTATCTTGTTTGTGGCTTAAGACGGAGTTTGCACCTGCTGTCTGTTAGAATGACCGTTCTCCTTGTAGTTATGTTTTGGCTGATAAAACTTGCTACATGAACAACTCTTGCTTCAGCCCTGAAATTGGTACAAGTTTCTCCTGCTGGTAAGGAGTGATTTTCTGTGTCGCTATTTGCGCGTGCCATGTAAACTTCACAGCCTCCCTTTTTATCGCTCACCGAGGCCGGTCCATCTGTGTATACAAGATGTGCCCAAGAGTTGCTAAGGTACTGTCTCTTGAGCTCCTGTAGAAAGTTTAGTTTTTGCTCTGTTGCCGACTGCTCACTTTTCTTCGTTAACCCTGGAACCTCCAAGATTATTTTGAATCTGTCCTGGCTCCACGTCCAAGGTTCTGGAATGAGTGCTTCGCACTTTTGGTTTCAGCTTCGAGGATGTCTGCGTGTTTTCTGTGGATCTCTCTGGCCATATGGTTGGGGCTTTTCCTTGGTAGTCTGTTTTTTGTTCTCTCTTGGAACTTCTAGCGCAGAGGATGATCAGGTAACCTCTTTAGTTTTTTGTTCTCTCTTGGAACTTCTGGTGCAGAGGATGATCAGGTAACCTCTTTAGTTTTTCAAACTCAGTAAGGGATTTATATTTTCTCCTTAATTCAAGAGGTTCAATATTTGCTGTTTTTCCCAGCTCTGTAATTGAAGTGCTTTTCAATGCCCCAAGGGTAATTCTGAGACCCATATTTCCAACTTGGTCTAGCTTGCCTGTGTTTGTTTTGGCCGCTGTTGACCAAGTACTAGAGGCATATTCCATGATTGGTCTGATTGCACCAGTGTAGACCTGCTTGAGGATTTCTTTGTTTCCCCCCCCCCCCTCCCCCACAATGTAAAGTAAAGTAAAGTATCCCATAGCATTACTGCCATAGGGGTGTGAGGTGTTAGCGATCTCACATTTGAAAGGCTCGGCTATATGAGGGCGGTAGCCATCTCCTCTCCCTCGCCGCTTTTACTTCCCGGACTGAACCGGTACCCATTTAAGGCTGGGTCGACCCGGGAATGAACTGGGGAATGAACCCAGGACCACTCAGATGCGAAGCCAGCACCCTAACCACTGCGCCAAGCGGCCCCACAATGCACCAGCAAGTTTTTTTCAACACTGAGTCTTTTTATGGCCCTAGTCTCGAGTCAAATGTGACTTCCGGGTAAGTCTCGAGTCAAATGTGACTTCCGGGTAAGTCTCGAGTCAAATGTGACTTCCGGGTAAGTCTCGAGTCAAATGTGACTTCCGGGTAAGTCTCGAGTCAAATGTGACTTCCGGGTAAGTCTCGAGTCAAATGTGACTTCCGGGTAAGTCTCGAGTCAAATGTGACTTCCGGGTAAGTCTCGAGTCAAATGTGACTTCCGGGTAAGTCTCGAGTCAAATGTGACTTCCGGGTAAGTCTCGAGTCAAATGTGACTCTAAGGAATGTGAGTGCGTCCAACTGGCGTATTTGTTGATTCCCCATCTTTATTGCAATTGTCTCTTTTTTGGGGGGAGCAGAGGGAGGGGGAGTAAAAAGAGAGGGGGGGAGCAGAGGGAGGGGGAGTGAAAAGAGAGGGGGGGGCAGAGGGAGGGGGAGTGAAAAGAGAGGGGGGAGCAGAGGGAGGGGGAGTGAAAAGAGAGGGGGGGGAGGTTTTGGTGCGGTTTATTTTCAGTTCCCACTCTTTTGTCGTTCTCCACCTTCTCTACTGTCTTCTGGAGCAAGTATGAGGCTATTGTTGCGTGTTCTGTGGCTGTCCATACAACAAAGTTTTGGAGCAAGTATGAAGCTATTGTTGCATGTTCTGTGGCTGTCCATACAACAAAGTTTTGATCACCATAACTGACAACGGCTCCTGGACCAGCCTGGTATCATCAGAGTTACATCACAGAAAAGACCATGAGACTCATAGAAGAAAGAAACAAGTTAATACAATTTGGGATATAACGCAGCTGCCACAAATACAGAAACAGCACAAGAGAAATTAGAAGAGAGATCAGGAAGGACAAGAAACAACACATATGACACCTGTAGCAGAATAGAGGAGAGATCCGGAAGGACAAGAAACAACACATATGACACCTGTAGCAGAATAGAGGAGAGATCCGGAAGGACAAGAAACAACACATATTAGACACCTGTAGCAGAATAGAGGAGAGATCCGGAAGGACAAGAAACAACACATATTAGACACCTGTAGCAGAATAGAGGAGAGATCCGGAAGGACAAGAAACAACACATATTAGACACCTGTAGCTACCTCTGTTGCCTCAGAGAACTGCTTCCTGTGCTTCATCAGTTTGTGTTTGTAATGAGTGGTCTCTTCCTGGTCTGTCACACGTGAGGTTGAGCCTGTCCTAGCACTGTCTGAGCTGCGGGTGCAGCTCCTGTGAGAAGCAAATCTTGGCACAGCCGAAGGCAGAGGCAGGGGTTCAAACTCAGGGCTGCTCAGAGGAATGGAATAACCAACCTGCGAGCTGGGCAAGCTGAAGAAGCTTGGGTTGACCAAAGAAGTGGAGCCATCGTAGACGACCACTGGGGCAGCGTTGTGCCTGACCTCAACCAGGTTACCACAGAAACCCATCACCAGCTGATATGCAGGACAGCTAGAGAAGGCCTCCTGCTTGACGATGCCTGACGGACTCTGTGACCGAGAGTGGGAGGACGAGCTGTCCCCAGTACAGATGTAGAGATCTGGCACACCATGGACTTGTGCCTCACTGGCCGTCACTGAGGGGAAGCCGACCGCTGCACTCTGTGTGGAATGGTAGTCAGAGCACTGTTTCATGTGCTGTCTCTTGGTGCCAACAATGCTGTTCCTCTGCTCTGTCAGGTCCCCCAGGATGTTGACTAGCTCGGAGTTTTGTGACTGAAGCTTGCGGATCTCCTGTCATAGACATACAAGGTAGAACATGGTTACACCCAGACACAAGGTAGAACATGGTTACACCCAGACACAAGGTAGAACATGGTTACACCCAGACACAAGGTAGAACATGGTTACACCCAGACACAAGGTAGAACATGGTTACACCCAGACACAAGGTAGAATATGGTTACACCCAGACACAAGGTAGAACATGGTTTAACCCAAACACAAGGTAGAACATGGTTACACCAACACAAGATAGAACATGGTTACACCCAGACAGAAGGTAGAACATGTTTACACCCAGACACAAGGTAGAACATGTTTACACCCAGACACAAGGTAGAACATGGTTACACCCAGACACAAGGTAGAACATGGTTACACCCACACACAAGGTAGAACATGGTTACACCCAGACACAAGGTAGAACATGGGCACACCCACATACAAGGTAGAACATGGTTACACCCACATACAAGGTAGAACATGGTTACACCCAGACACAAGGTAGAACATGGTTACACCCACACACAAGGTAGAACATGGTTACACCCAGACACAAGGTAGAACATGGTTACACCCACACACAAGGTAGAACATGGTACAACCCAGACACAAGGTAGAACATGGTTACACAAACACAAGATAGAGCATGGTTACACCCAGACACAAGGTAGAACATGTTTACACATAGACACAAGGTAGAACATGGTTACACCCAGACACAAGGTAGAACATGTTTACACCCAGACACAAGGTAGAACATGGTTACACCCAGACACAAGGTAGAACATGGTTACACCCACACACAAGGTAGAACATGGTTACACCCAGACACAAGGTAGAACATGGGCACACCCACATACAAGGTAGAACATGGTTACACCCACATACAAGGTAGAACATGGTTACACCCAGACACAAGGTAGAACATGGTACAACCCAGACACAAGGTAGAACATGGTTACACAAACACAAGATAGAGCATGGTTACACCCAGACACAAGGTAGAACATGTTTACACATAGACACAAGGTAGAACATGGTTACACCCAGACACAAGGTAGAACATGGTTACACCCACACACAAGGTAGAACATGGTTACACCCAGACACAAGGTAGAACAAGGGCACACCCACATACAAGGTAGAACATGGTTACACCAACATACAAGGTAGAACATGGTTACACCCAGTTACAAGGTAGAACATGGTTATACCCAGACACAAGGTAGAACATGGTTACACCCAGACACAAGGTAGAACATAGTTACACCCACACACAAGGTAGAACATGGTTAAACCCAGACACAAGGTAGAACATGGTTACACTCACACACAAGGTAGAACATGGTTACACCCAGACACAAGGTAGAACATGGGCACACCCACATACAAGGTAGAACATGGTTACACCCACATACAAGGTAGAACATGGTTACACCCAGTTACAAGGTAGAACATGGTTATACCCAGACACAAGGTAGAACATGGTTACACCCAGACACAAGGTAGAACATGGTTACACCCAGACACAAGGTAGAACATGGTTACACCCACACACAAGGTAGAACATGGTTACACCCAGACACAAGGTAGAACATGGGCACACCCACATACAAGGTAGAACATGGTTACACCCACATACAAGGTAGAACATGGTTACACCCAGACACAAGGTAGAACATGGTACAACCCAGACACAAGGTAGAACATGGTTACACAAACACAAGATAGAGCATGGTTACACCCAGACACAAGGTAGAACATGTTTACACATAGACACAAGGTAGAACATGGTTACACCCAGACACAAGGTAGAACATGGTTACACCCACACACAAGGTAGAACATGGTTACACCCAGACACAAGGTAGAACAAGGGCACACCCACATACAAGGTAGAACATGGTTACACCAACATACAAGGTAGAACATGGTTACACCCAGTTACAAGGTAGAACATGGTTATACCCAGACACAAGGTAGAACATGGTTACACCCAGACACAAGGTAGAACATAGTTACACCCACACACAAGGTAGAACATGGTTAAACCCAGACACAAGGTAGAACATGGTTACACTCACACACAAGGTAGAACATGGTTACACCCAGACACAAGGTAGAACATGGGCACACCCACATACAAGGTAGAACATGGTTACACCCACATACAAGGTAGAACATGGTTACACCCAGTTACAAGGTAGAACATGGTTATACCCAGACACAAGGTAGAACATGGTTACACCCAGACACAAGGTAGAACATGGTTACACCCACACACAAGGTAGAACATGGTTACACCCCCACACAAGGTAGAACATGGTTACACCCACACACAAGGTAGAACATGGTTACACCCACACACACCAACATGCAAGCATTATGTGAGTCTGTACTACCTCACCCACACTTAGGATTCTGGAATGAGTGCTTCGCACTTTTGGTTTCAGCTTCAAGGATTGTCTGTTTTCTCTGGATTTCTCTGGCCATATGGTTGGGGCTTTTCCTTAGTAGTCTGTTTTTTTGTTCTCTCTTGGAACTTCTGGTGCAGAGGATGATCAGGTAACCTCTTTAGTTTTTTGTTCTCTCTTGGAACTTCTGGTGCAGAGGATGACCGGCACTGAGTTTCTTTGTTCGGTCATGTTGTACAGCTGGACCAGGAAACCCCTTCCCACAAGATACTACACAAGTCGCTCCTCAGCACCAAAAATCTTCCCACGACCAGCTGGAGGCGCAGAAGAGGCCGTCCTCAGACAGTATGGCTCCAGCAAGTAGCAACCTCCTTCACTGCCCCGGACGAGGCATGAAACCACACCACAGCTGTGGGCAATGGATGTGGCCGACCGACACAACAGGCCTGAGACGCCTACGTGAACATTATTGTTATAGATTTTGATCTCGGCTGTTTTGTTCTACCAACAGGGTCATCCGTTCCAGTACCGCAGCGTTCTCTGGGAGAACACCCCTGTGTCCTCTACTTCCCGTCGATTGTTATTGGCTTGAACGTGACCTACTTGAAACCGTTCCTCACCACAGATTCAGCATAGATAAGGGGAGAGTATGCATGTCTGCCTTACATCCTTGTGAACTTTCAACCAGTCAGATATATTTACTTATATAGTGATTCGATCCATTAAATCAAGTGCCTTGGGAAGCCCATGTCTCTCATTATGTCCCACAATGCTCGTTGTTGTACACAGTTGAACACTCGTGTAATCTATAAAGCAAGTCTGTACGTCTACATTCTATTCTCTGTTATATTTCTTATGTTAAAGATGTGATCCCTTGTGTTCCTACCTTGTCTAACATCCGCCTGGGGTTCACAGACCTCCTCATTGAGATGGTGTTCCTACCTTGTCTAACACCTGCCTGGGGTTCACGGACCTCCTCATTGAGATGGTGTTCCTACCTTGTCTAACACCTGCCTGGGGTTCACAGACCTCCTCATTGAGCTGGTGTTCCTACCATGTCTAACACCTGCCTGGGGTTCACGGACCTCCTCATTGAGCTGGTGTTCCTACCTTGTCTAACACCTGCCTGGGGTTCACAGACCTCCTCATTGAGCTGGTGTTCCTACCTTGTCTAACACCTGCCTGGGGTTCACGGACCTCCTCATTGAGATGGTGTTCCTGCCTCTTCATGATGATCCGTAGAAGGATTGTGCTGGCATGACTTGTTAAATTGATGGTTTGATAATTGGTGCATTGCTTCAACTCGCCTGCGGAGAGGTACACACAGATCGTGTCCATGCTCTTGTTCATATTGCACTGTGCCAGACCTTCCTATAGTGCATGATAGATGCTGGCACTGGCTTCCCCTCTTGGTGCACTGTGCCAGACCTTCCTACAGTGCATGATAGATGCTGGCACTGGCTTCCCCTCTTGGTGCACTGTGCCAGACCTTCCTACAGTGCATGATAGATGCTGGCACTGGCTTCCCCTCTTGGTGCACTGTGCCAGACCTTCCTACAGTGCATGATAGATGCTGGCACTGGCCTCCCCTCCTGGTGCACTGTGTCAGACCTTCCTACAGTGCGTGATAGATGCTGCCACTGGCCTCCCCTCCTGGTGCACTGAACCAGACCTTCCTACAGTGCATGATAGATGCTGGCACTGGCCTCCCTTCCTGGTGCACTGTGTCAGACCTTCCTACAATACGTGATAGATGCTGGCACTGGCCTCCCCTCCTGGTGCACTGTGTCAGACCTTCCTACAATGCGTGATAGATGCTGCCACTGGCTTCCCCTCCTTTTGCACTATGTCAGACCTTCCTACAGTGCGTGATAGATGCTGCCACTGGCTTCCCTTCTTGGTGCACTGTGCCAGACCTTCCTACAGTGCGTGATAGATGCTGCCACTGGCTTCCCTTCTTGGTGCACTGTGCCAGACCTTCCTACAGTGCGTGATAGATGCTGCCACTGGCTTCCCTTCTTGGTGCACTGTGCCAGACCTTCCTACAGTGCGTGATAGATGCTGCCACTGGCTTCCCTTCTTGGTATATCATCGCATCCTGGTAACCTCCCTTTCTTCAAACCTTGGATTGTGGAATGGACCACTTCTATACAAATTCTGGACCTGGATCAGGTGGTGTAGGCGTTGTGGTGCAGATGTTGTGGTGCAGGTCTTGTGTTGAGGCCGCCTCTGGTGTTTTCATTCATTTCTCTACTGCAGTCCTTCCATCTGTATTTCACACTTTTCAAATAATTCACAAGCTGTGTAGTTCACGATGCATCTCTCCCTGACAGCGGTGATATGTGTATCGTGATAGGTGACCTGACAGCGGTGATATGTGTATCGTGATAGGTGATCTGACAGTGGTGAAATGTGTATCGTGATAGGTGACCTGACAGCGGTGATATGTGTATTGTGATAGGTGATCTGACAGCGGTGATATGTGTATTGTGATAGTGTGAAACGCTTTTCTCTATGTGTCCCCCATCGTTATGGAGCCTTGTGCTTGTGTTACTGTCTGCGTTTGTTGGAAACAACTATTTTGTCTTCATGAACGGTGGTCGCTAGGTAGTGCCATGACGTCACGACTACAATATGATTTCACGGTTTCTTACTTGGCGGTCACAAGATGGATTCATGTCAACTATCAACTGCTGCGTCACAGTTAGGCTGGGGACAGTCAAACAAGGGCTTTGACTGGCCGGATAAACTACGTGAGGTACCGAGAAGGGGAGTCCTCCACTATTCAGCACACACAGCCGCTGGCGGAAGAGACGGATGATCACCATAACTGACAATGGATCCTGGACCAGCCTGGTATCAGGCTTAGGGCTCACCAGGAAACAGAAGGGGGATAGCTTCCAGAGCCATTCAGAAAGCGATGACACACTACTGGATGTAAATTGCCTAGAAAATCAAGACAACTAACTATAAGAAAACTCAAAGATCCGATTGCGAGAGCCCCATGCCAGTCAGATTAAGTAAGCGAGGTGGGGATGAGAATAATGCCAGGGCAAGTACAAGTATTAATGATGACGGGCAAAAGCCCAACAGGAATACAGTGGAAAGCCCTGACGCTGGTCTGAACAAAAACTCAAGTAGACATATTGGGGGAGAACTCAAGTAGACATATTGGGGGAGAACTGAAGTAGACATATTGGGGGAGAACTCAAGTAGACATATTGGGGGAGAACTCAAGTAGACATATTGGGGGAGAACTGAAGTAGACATATTGGGGGAGAACTCAAGTAGACATATTGGGGGAGAACTGAAGTAGACATATTGGGGGAGAACTCAAGTAGACATATTGGGGGAGAACTCAAGTAGACATATTGGGGGAGAACTGAAGTAGACATATTGGGGGAGAACTCAAGTAGACATATTGGGGGAGAACTCAAGTAGACATATTGGGGGAGAACTGAAGTAGACATATTGGGGGAGAACTCAAGTAGACATATTGGGGGAGAACTGAAGTAGACATATTGGGGGAGAACTCAAGTAGACATATTGGGGGAGAACTCAAGTAGACATATTGGGGGAGAACTGAAGTAGACATATTGGGGGAGAACTCAAGTAGACATATTGGGGGAGAACTCAAGTAGACATATTGGGGGAGAACTCAAGTAGACATATTGGGGGAGAACTCAAGTAGACATATTGGGGGGGGGGGGGCAATTTCAGTCCCCACAGAAGGATACTTTCTATTCTCAGTGAGAGAGAGGACCGGTTATGGTGGAGTTGGTTTCCTTTTATCAAAAAGAGCGTCTGCAGCACGGTTTGGATCTAATCCAGGTAATGATCGGGTCCTCAGGATCAGGTTATATAGGACAACCAGACACATCTCAATAATACAAGTGTACACACCAACAGACACATCCCAATAATTCAAGTGTACACACCAACAGACACATCCCAATAATTCAAGTGTTCACACCAACAGACACATCCCAATAATTCAAGTGTACACACCAACAGACACATCCCAATAATTCAAGTGTACACACCAACAGACACATCTCAATAATTCAAGTGTACACACCAACAGCTGCAGTAGCCCAAGAAGAGATAGACGAGTTGTACAATGATCTACAAGAGTCCGTCATTAAAGTAGATGAAAGAGACATCTTGATAATCATGGGAGATTTTTAAATGAGTAAACAACAGAGTAGAAGAAGAAGAGAGAATACTGGGGCCCTTTGGATGGTGGGGGGGGGGCAGAGAATACTGGGGCCCTTTGGATGGCGGGAGAAGAGAGAATACTGGGGCCTTTTGGATGGTGGGGGGGGCAGAGAATACTGGGGCCCTTTGGATGGTGGGGGGGAGAGAATACAGGGGCCCTTTGGATGGCGGAAGAAGAGAGAATACTGGGGCCTTTTGGATGGTGGGGGGGGCAGAGAATACTGGGGCCCTTTGGATGGTGGGGGGGGGAGAGAATACAGGGGCCCTTTGGATGGCGGGAGAAGAGAGAATACTGGGGCCTTTTGGATGGTGGGGGGGGGGGGGGGGGCAGAGAATACTGGGGCCCTTTGGATGGTGGGGGGGAGAGAATACAGGGGCCCCTTTGGATGGTGGGGGGGAGAGAATACAGGGGCCCTTTGGATGGCGGGAGAAGAGAGAATACTGGGGCCTTTTGGATGGTGGGGGGGGGCAGAGAATACTGGGGCCCTTTGGATGGTGGGGGGGAGAGAATACAGGGGCCCTTTGGATGGTGGGGGGGAGAGAATACAGGGGCCCTTTGGATGGCGGGAGAAGAGAGAACACTGGGGCCTTTTGGATGGTGGGGGGGGCAGAGAATACTGGGGCCCTTTGGATGGTGGGGGGGAGAGAATACTGGGGCCCTTTGGATGGTGGGGGGGGAGAGAATACAGGGGCCCTTTGGATGGTGGGGGGGGGGCAGAGAATACAGGGGCCCTTTGGATGGTGGGGGGGAGAGAATACTGGGGCCCTTTGGATGGCGGGAGAAGAGAGAATACTGGGGCCCTTTGGATGGTGGGGGGGAGAGAATACAGGGGCCCTTTGGATGGCGGGAGAAGAGAGAATACTGGGGCCCTTTGGATGGTGGGGGGGGGGCAGAGAATACAGGGGCCCTTTGAAAGGCGGGAGAAGAGAGAATACTGGGGCCCTTTGGATGGTGGGGGGGAGAGAATACTGGGGCCCTTTGGATGGCGGGAGAAGAGAGAATACTGGGGCCCTTTGGATGGTGGGGGGGGGGGCAGAGAATACAGGGGCCCTTTGAAAGGCGGGAGAAGAGAGAATACTGGGGCCCTTTGGATGGTGGGGGGGAGAGAATACAGGGGCCCTTTGGATGGCGGGAGAAGAGAGAATACTGGGGCCTTTTGGATGGTGGGGGGGGGGCAGAGAATACTGGGGCCCTTTGGATGGTGGGGGGGAGAGAATACTGGGGCCCTTTGGATGGTGGGGGGGGGAGAGAATACAGGGGCCCTTTGGATGGTGGGGGGGGGCAGAGAATACAGGGGCCCTTTGGATGGTGGGGGGGAGAGAATACTGGGGCCCTTTGGATGGCGGGAGAAGAGAGAATACTGGGGCCCTTTGGATGGTGGGGGGGAGAGAATACAGGGGCCCTTTGGATGGCGGGAGAAGAGAGAATACTGGGGCCCTTTGGATGGTGGGGGGGGGGCAGAGAATACAGGGGCCCTTTGAAAGGCGGGAGAAGAGAGAATACTGGGGCCCTTTGGATGGTGGGGGGGAGAGAATACTGGGGCCCTTTGGATGGCGGGAGAAGAGAGAATACTGGGGCCCTTTGGATGGTGGGGGGGGGGGGCAGAGAATACAGGGGCCCTTTGAAAGGCGGGAGAAGAGAGAATACTGGGGCCCTTTGGATGGTGGGGGGGAGAGAATACAGGGGCCCTTTGGATGGCGGGAGAAGAGAGAATACTGGGGCCCTTTGGATGGTGGGGGGGGGCAGAGAATACAGGGGCCCTTTGAAAGGCGGGAAAAGAGAGAATACTGGGGCCCTTTGGATGGTGGGGGGGGGAGAGAATACAGGGGCCCTTTGGATGGTGGGGGGGCAGAGAATACAGGGGCCCTTTGGATGGCGGGAGAAGAGAGAATACTTGGGCCCTTTGGATGGTGAGGGGGAGAGAATACAGGGGCCCTTTGGATGGTGGGGGGGGGCAGAGAATACAGGGGCCCTTTGGATGGCGGGAGAAGAGAGAATACTGGGGTCCTTTGGATGGTGGAGGGGGCAGAGAATACAGGGGCCCTTTGGATGGTGGGGGGGGGCAGAGAATACAGGGGCCCTTTGGATGGCAGGAGAAGAGAGAATACTGGGGCCCTTTGGATGGCGGGAGAAGAGAGAATACTTGGGCCTTTTGGATGGTGAGGGGGAGAGAATACAGGGGCCCTTTGGATGGTGGGGGGGGGGGCAGAGAATACAGGGGCCCTTTGGATGGCGGGAGAATACTGGGGCCCTTTGGATGGTGGAGGGGGGGGGGCAGAGAATACAGGGGCCCTTTGGATTAGGGCTAAGAAATGAAAGTAGAGAAAAGCTCATGGAATTATTTATGGACAACAATCTTTCCATCGCAAATACCATCTTTAAACAACACCCCAGACGACTATATGTGTGAACCACCGGATGGGAAAAGCAGAAATCAAATAGACTACATTATAATGCCACACAGATGGAGGTCAGGTGTAACATTCGTGAAGACACTACCAGGTACAGACTGTGACTCAGACACTACCAGGTGCAGACTGTGACTCAGACCACCAGCTGCTAGTCGCAGACATCAAGACACGACATGACGCCAGATGAACTCGCATGCAGGAAATATTCTCATCTCATATCATTATACCTAGAACACATCCCAAACATCAGAGTTACATCAGAGTTACATCAGAGTTACATCAGAGTTACATCAGAGTTACATCAGAGTTACACCAGAGTTACATCAGAGTTACATCAGAGTTACATCAGAGTTACATCAGAGTTACATCAGAGTTACATCACAGAAAAGACCATGAGACTCATAGAAGAAAGAAACAAATTAATACAATTTGGGATATAACGCAGTAGCCACAAATACAGAAACAGCACAAGACAAATTAGAAGAGAGATCAGGAAGGACAAGAAACAACACATATTAGTTACCTGTAGCAGAATATAGGAGAGATTCGGAAGGACAAGAAACAACACATATTAGTTACCTGTAGCAGAATATAGGAGAGATTCGGAAGGACAAGAAACAACACATATTAGACACCTGTAGCAGAATAGAGGAGAGATTCGGAAGGACAAGAAACAACACATATTAGTTACCTGTAGCAGAATAGAGGAGAGATTCGGAAGGACAAGAAACAACACATATTAGTTACCTGTAGCAGAATAGAGGAGAGATTCGGAAGGACAAGAAACAACACATATTAAACACCTGTAGCAGAATAGAGGAGAGATTCGGAAGGACAAGAAACAACACATATTAGATACCTGTAGCAGAATAGAGGAGAGATTCGGAAGGACAAGAAACAACACATATTAGACACCTGTAGCAGAATAGAGGAGAGATTCGGAAGGACAAGAAACAACACATATTAGATACCTGTAGCAGAATAGGAGAGATTCGGAAGGACAAGAAACAACACATATTAGATACCTGTAGCAGAATAGAGGAGAGATTCGGAAGGACAAAAAACAACACATATTAGATACCTGTAGCAGAATAGAGGAGAGATCCGGAAGGACAAGAAACAACACATATTAGATACCTGTAGCAGAATAGAGGAGAGATTCGGAAGGACAAGAAACAACACATATTAGATACCTGTAGAAGAATAGAGGAGAGATTCGGAAGGACAAGAAACAACACATATTAGATACCTGTAGCAGAATAGAGGAGAGATTCGGAAGGACAAGAAACAACACATATTAGATACCTGTAGCAGAATAGAGGAGAGATTCGGAAGGACAAGAAACAACACATATTAGACACCTGTAGCAGAATAGAGGAGAGATTCGGAAGGACAAGAAACAACACATATTAGATACCTGTAGCAGAATAGAGGAGAGATTCGGAAGGACAAGAAACAACACATTTTAGACACCTGTAACAGAATGGAGGAGTTAGAAAAACAAGGGAGAGAAGCTCAAATAAATGGCCGGTGAGCAATCATTTATAGAACAAGGTTTGTAGTCTTTAGATCTAGTCTAAGAAAAATTTGTAATATCAGAACTGGGTTATCCCAACAAGGCCATGATTAAAACTTAACTTAACTTCTTTATACTGGTTCAGAAGACTCTGCAGAGTCTGTATTCAACGAGTTTCATTTACATCACCTTGCTCTAAAATCTATATGGATCCACTTTATTCTTAAATGCATTAACTGTCCCTGCCTCCACTACGTCCCCTGGCAATGCATTTTGAGCATTCACCACTCTCTGACCAAAAAAATATTTCCTAATATCTAACCCGGACCTCTCTTTAGTCAGCTTGTAGCTATGCCCTCGTGTTATTGTAGGTGGCTGTATTTAAAAAAACTTGTTATAGTCTAATTTATCCATTCCTCTGATCATCTTATAAACCTGTATTAAGTCACCACGAATTCTTCTCTCTTCTAGACACTGTAGGCCGGTTTTTCTGAGTCTTTCCTCATAACTGTAATTCTGGAATCCCACTATCATCTTTGTCGCTCTTTTTTGTATCCTTTTCAGCATGTTTATAATCCCTCTACGACAATGACTCCACACCTGTACACAGTACTCCAATCTAGGTCTAACTAAAGCTTTATACAGTTTGACTATCACTTCTTTGCTCCTATGTTTAATATTTCTTTTTATCATACCTAACATTGCATTTTGCCTTTTTCACTGCTACCTGGACTTGCTCACTCACTTTACCTGTATGATCTATTATAACCCCTAGGTCCCTTTCCTTATCTATCTTTCTAATATTGCTTTCTCCCATTCTGTAATTATGTTCCATATTGGATCTACCCATGTGGATGACTGTACATTTATCTACATTAAACTCCATTTGCCAGCTTACAGACCATTCTCGAATTTTATCTAAATCCGACATCAATATATCCACTTCCGCTTTAGATGAGACACTACTGCATAGTTTTGTGTCATCAGCAAATTTTGCAATCATGGATCTCATATCAATGTCCAAATCATTTATATATATCAAGAACAAAATTGGTCCCATAACCGAGTCCTGTGGCACTCCCCTTTTCACTCCCCACCAATCAGAGTACTCCTTATTTATGCCCACCCTCCGCCTTCTTCCCGTTAACCAATTTTCAATCCATTTGGTAACTTCCCCACCTATTCCACATGATTTTAACTTTCGAAATAATCTTTGATGAAGTACTCTATGAAAGGCCCTTTGCAAAATCTAGATAAATAACGTCTACTGGCTCCCCTTTATCTATCATTTTAGTAACCTCCTCCATGAATTCTAATAGATCTGTTAAGCACGATCTCCCTCTAGTAAACCCATGCTGACTATTTATGATTAGATTAAACTTGTATAAATGCATTACAATGTTTTCTTTGATTATTGACTCTAACAATTTACAGACTATGCTCGTTAAACTCACCGGTCTATAATTTGCTGGATCTGATTTTTTTGCCATTTTTGAATAAGGGGATCACTCCTGCATCTTTCCAATCCCGTGGAACAATCCCTTTTGTAAGTGATTGAGAACATAATATAGCCAATGGTTTTGCTAGTTGGTCTGTAATTTCAAACAGCAATTTCGGATGAATACCATCTTGACCTGGACATTTATCCATTTTCAACCCCTGCAATTTTTTAAAAACCATTTCCTCTGTAATACAGATTGATCTTAATCCCGCTGTATCCATGTCTCTTTGAAAAATATCTATAGGCTCTGGGATCTCGGAGCAGTCCTCCTTTGTGTAGATTGTGCCAAAGTGCTGATTGAGTAGATTAGCTGCCTCCCTATTCTCACTTATTATTTTCCCTGTACTGTCTATGAGAGGGCCTACTTTGTCTTTCGTTCTTTGTTTATTTCTAACATAAGAAAAGAAGCTTTTACTGTCAGTCTTGATCCTCTGAGCAAGTTTTTTTTCAAAGTCTATTTTTGCTGTTTTATTCGCTTTCTGAGATATGTTCTGCTTGTCCAAATATTTTACATATGTTTCTTTTGATTTACCTGCCTCTATATATTTTTGCCATGCTTTATTTTTTGCTCTTCTACATTTCCCTACAAATCTAGTTATCCACTTTTTACGCTTGGGGTTTACCTCTTTACATGGAACACATTCCTCTTTTAGCGTTTCTAGAATTGTTTTGAAACTCTCCCACTTATAAATTCTGTGTTAGAAAGATCCAGCTAGATTTAGTTTAGTTTTGATAATGTTCTAAACCACAGACTTGTAATAAATGAACAATCTGGTGTGAGACAAGCTGTCTGTCAGGAAAAACAGGAGGTAAGCAGGGGAAACAATCCACCTTACGTCCCAAACTATCAGGCAGGAGAGATAAGTGAGGTCTGTCACATGATAGTGATCATTGGCGCATATGACCAGGATTCCTTAGAACTATTACATAATATATGTCAACTGGTTCTCATGATCAGTATAGTCTAAGTAGTATAGTCTATTACACTAAGCACAAATAGACAGGCACAAATAGACCTTCTCGGCACAAATAGACCTTGACAGTCTGATGGAAACTTGACATGGAAACTTGACAGCCTGATGGAAACTTGACATGGAAACTTGACAGCCTGATGGTAATTTGACAGCCTGATGGAAACTTGACATGGAAACTTGACAGCCTGATGGAAACTTGATTAGAGTTACAGGTTGAGGAGAATTCAGCAAGAGGAAAACAGCGATATACTAGGGAAGAAAACATCAAAAGACGAACAAACAAGTCTCTCTAAGTCTAGCACCAAGACAAGAGACGAACGAACAATAGCCTCTCTGACAAGAGATGAACGAACATGGAAACTTGACAGCCTGATGGAAACTTGACATGGAAACTTGTCAGTCTGATGGAAACTTGACAGCCTCATGGAAATTTGACATGGAAACATGACAGCCTGATGGAAATTTGACAGCCTGATGGAAACCTGACATGGAAACTTGACAGCCTGATGGAAACTTGACAGCCTGATGGAAACTTGACAGCCTGATGGAAACTTGACATGGAAACTTGACAGCCTGATGGAAACTTGGCAGCCTGATGGAAACTTGAAATGGAAACTTGACAGCCAGATGGAAACTTGACAGCCTAATGGAAACTTGACAGCCTGATGGAAACTTGATTAGAGTTACAGGTTGAAGAGAATTGAGCAAGAGGAAGACTGTGATATACTAGGGAAGAAAACATCAAAAGATGAACAAACAATAGTCTCTCTCTCTCTCTGAGTCTAGCACCAAGACAAGAAATGAACGAACAATAGTCTCTCTCTCTGAGTCTAGCACCAAGACAAGAGATGAACGAACAATAGTCTCTCTCTCTGAGTCTAGCACAAAGACAAAATATTTACAAGACGCTAGTCATGTCCAAGAGAAGATCTGGAAGCTAGCAAAGACCCTTTACAATCCAACCTAATTTACAAGACGCTAGTCATGTCCAAGAGAAGATCTGGAAGCTAGCAAAGACCCTTTACAATCCAACCTAATTTACAAGACGCTAGTCATGTCCAAGAGAAGATGTCCCATTTGATGCGGTTCATAGTCCAAAAAATTGAAAATTTTGATTTTTAAATTTAAAGATACAGAATAGAATTATCTATCACACAAAGTTTGTTTAATGATCAAATTTAGCTTAAATAACAAGATTTGGTTGATATGCCCCATACTTCATCTTCTTCTTCGTTCGTTCTCAATCTCCCGCTACCAAACCCTGAAAGGACTTAAGTAGCAGAATGTAGTCCAGAGAACGGAATGCGTTGTGTCGTAGTTTACAGCTTGACTGCGATATTTGCACCTTTCGGTCCAACATATCTGACTTCAGCAAGCATTTTTTGAGTACCGGGTTAGCAATCCCTCTTCGATCCCTTCTCCTTAGCCAGTCTGCCTTGCTGCAGCCTGTTATCCAGGATCACCGCGTGGAGGTGTAGAAGGGTCTTGGCAGCTCTGGTTCGCTGGCCCTGATGCTAGCAGTCAGCATCTTCATCCCATATGTGCCATACGACTTGCGACTTATGACATGTGAAACGATGTGTGACTTGTGACGTGCGACTTTTGACATGTGGCATGTGACTTGTGATATGGAACTGTAGGTGCAGCTACTCAAATTGGCTGCAATGGACAATTTGGACTAACGGATTAAATGAGGAAGAGAGCTACCAGCCAAGAATTGTGATTGAAAATAAAGGAATTTATTGATGTGAAAGTAGACACAAGTAAGATAGGGGAGGTTTACATCTAAATGAGATAGGACAGCATGTTGTAGCAAAGTATATGTTTAATCATTGCGTTAGAAATTTAAACTAGTAAGGCCTATGAAGTATGAGACTAAAGATAGGCCTACAATAGGGTACTATAGAGGATGTAGTCAATGGGTAAATTTGGGGTCAGGGAAGTTTGAAATAAGTAGTGGAAAGGCAAACACTAAAATGATAAAGCAAAAGCAAAAAAGTGGAAAAACAACAAAATTACAAACTAAAATGTTTTTATGCAAATGTGAGAAGCATAGTAAATAAAAGAGAAGAATTGGAACTGTATGTAGAAGAAGAAAAACCAGATATAATAGGGTTAACAGAATCATGGACATATGAGGACATTGCAGATAGTGAACTTGAAATAGAGGGATATTCAATGTTAATGAAAGATAGGATAGTTGGAGACAAGACTAAGGGAGGTGGTGTTTTATTATACTGTATAAATTATGTTAATATAACGATCAAAGATGATTTATCATGTGGGGACAAAAATGAAAGTGTAGGGGAAGAAATAGAAAGTGGGGGTGAAAAAATAGTGGTTGAGGTATGCTATAGATGTCCATCAAGTCAAAAGGAGGAAGATGAGGAGCTGATTAGTAGCATAGCAAAGGCAAGTGAAGGGAAATTATTATTAATGGGAGATTTCAACTTTGCAGAAATAAAATGGGATATGGCAGAAGCACTTGTAGAGTCAAAACCTTTTGTTAAGTGCATAACTGATAATTTTTTAATTCAACATGTAGAAGCAGCTACCAGAGGCAAAAACATACTTGACCTAGTTTTTACTACAGAGGAAAATATGATTGAGAACGTTACCGTTGGGGAACTGTTTGGCTCAAGTGACCATCAAATCATCCGTTGGGATCTTATTGCAGGGAAAGAAGTAAACATAAACACGCGAACATACGACTACTCTAAGGCAGATGTTAAGAGGATGAAAGAGGCAGCGAACCACATAATCTGGAAAGGTATTGTTGTAGGAACAGATGTTGAACAGGAGTGGGAGAGTTTTAAAACAGTTCTAGAAAAGCTAAAAGAGGAATGTGTTCCATGTAGGGAGGTAAACCCCAAGCGTAAACAGTGGATAACTAGATTTGTAGTTAAATGTAGAAGAGCTAAAAAATAAAGCATGGAAAAAATATATAGAGGCAGGTAAATCAAAAGAAACATATTAAAAATATTTGGACAAGCAATACATATCTCAGAAAGTGAATATAACAGCAAAACTAGACTTTTTAAAAAAACTTGCTCAGAGGATCAAGACTGACAGTAAAAGCTTCTTCTCTTATGTTGGAAATAAACAAAGAATGAAAGACAAAAGTAGGCCCTCTCATAGACAGTACAGGGGAAATAATAAGTGAGAATAGGGAGGCTGCTAATCTGCTCAATCAGCACTTTGGCACAATCTACACAAAGGAGGACTGCTCCGAGATCCCAGAGCCTATTGATATCTTTCAAAGAGACATGGATACAGCAGGATTAAGATCAATCTGTATTACAGAGGAAATGGTTTTTTAAAAATTGGAGGGGTTGAAAGTGAA
Source organism: Ariolimax columbianus (assembly GCA_036924085.1). Lineage (NCBI taxonomy): Eukaryota > Metazoa > Mollusca > Gastropoda > Stylommatophora > Arionidae > Ariolimax > Ariolimax columbianus. The sequence continues at coordinate 31,888,707 of JAVGWX010000025.1, forward strand.
TAAATGTCCAGGTCAAGATGGTATCCATCTAAAATTGCTGTATGAAATTAGAGACCAACTAGCAAAACCATTGGCTATATTATGTTCTCAATCAATTACAAAAGGGATTGTTCCACAGGATTGGAAAGATGCAGGAGTGATCCCCTTATTCAAAAAAGGCAAAAAATCAGATCCAGTGAATTATAGACCGGTGGTTTTAACGAGCATAGTCTGTAAATTGTTAGAGTCAATAATCAAAGAAAACATTGAAATGCATTTAGACAAGTTTAATCTAATCAGAAATAGTCAGCATGTGTTTACTAGAGGGAGATCGTGCTTAACAGATCTATTAGAATTCATGGAGGAGGTTACCAAAATGATAAAGGGGAGCCAGTGGACGTTATTTATCTAGATTTTGCAAAGGCCTCTGATAGAGTACCTCATCAAAGATTATCTCGAAAGTTATACCATGCCCGTAGCACCCTGTGTTTTGTCCAGCTCTGTCTCCTGTTTTTCGACACTGTCTGTTCTAGCTGTACAGGCTGATCCATGAGTGACAGTCCCTGCCACCGATCGTACAATCATACTGAGGAGGCTGACTTGCCAGGCTGTTCCTTAATTGCTTCAGTCTTTCTCTTTTCTCTGCAGCCAGAAGACCTCTACGAGCTTCAGCAGCCACTATGCCCTCTCCAACTGACTGTGTCCAACCAGTTCAATCCTGAGCAATCGTTTCCCAGCTCTCGGATGGGAAGTCACATGACCATGTTCCTCATGTCCTCGAATCGCAGTGTGGGGCGGCCGATCCTTCTAACTCCAATGGCTGGCTGTCCATAAAGGATATCCTTTGGTAGCCTCTCATCTTCAGTGCGATAAACATGTCCCAACCACCGTAGACGTCGCTGGGCCAACATCGTGTACATGCTGTGAGTGTTTGCTCTCTGTAAGACCATATTATGTGACACTCTCTCTTGCCACCCAATCCCCAATATCTGCCGCAGACACTTCATGTGAAAGGTATTGAGCCGCCGTTCCTGTTTAGTGTAAGTGCTCCAAGTCTCGCTTCCATACATGAGAGTGCCAAGTCTCGCTTCCATTCATGAGAGTGCCAAGTCTCGCTTCCATTCATGAGAGTGCCAAGTCTCGCTTCCATACATGAGAGTGCCAAGTCTCACTTCTATACATGAGAGTGCAAAGTCTCACTTCTATACATGAGAGTGCCAAGTCTCGCTTCCATACATGAGAGTGCCAAATCTCGCTTCCATACATCAGAGTGCCAAGTCTCGCTTCCATACATGAGTGCTCCAAGTCTCGCTTCCATACATGAGAGTGCCAAGTCTCGCTTCCATACATGAGAGTGCCAAGTCTCACTTCCATACATGAGGGTGCCAAGTCTCGCTTCCATACATGAGAGTGCCAAGTCTCGCTTCCATACATGAGAGTGCCAAGTCTCGCTTCCATACATCAGAGTGCCAAGTCTCGCTTCCATACATGAGAGTGCCAAGTCTCACTTCCATACATGAGAGTGCCAAGTCTCACTTCTATACATGAGAGTGCCAAGTCTCGCTTCCATACATGAGAGTGCCAAGTCTCACTTCCATACATGAGAGTGCCAAGTCTCGCTTCCATTCATGAGAGTGCCAAGTCTCGCTTCTATGCATGAGAGTGCCAAGTCTCACTTCTATACATGAGAGTGCCAAGTCTCGCTTCTATACATGAGAGTGCCAAGTCTCACTTCTATACATGAGAGTGCCAAGTCTCGCTTCCATACATGAGAGTGCCAAGTCTCGCTTCCATACATGAGAGTGCCAAGTCTCGCTTCCATACATGAGAGTGCCAAGTCTCGCTTCCATACATGAGAGTGCCAAGTCTCGCTTCCATACATCAGAGTGCCAAGTCTCGCTTCCATACATGAGAGTGCCAAGTCTCGCTTCCATACATGAGAGTGCCAAGTCTCGCTTCCATACATCAGAGTGCCAAGTCTCGCTTCCATACATGAGAGTGCCAAGTCTCGCTTCCATACATGAGAGTGCCAAGTCTCGCTTCCATACATGAGAGTGCCAAGTCTCGCTTCCATACATCAGAGTGCCAAGTCTCGCTTCCATACATGAGAGTGCCAAGTCTCGCTTCCATACATGAGAGTGCCAAGTCTCGCTTCCATACATCAGAGTGCCAAGTCTCGCTTCCATACATCAGAGTGCCAAGTCTCGCTTCCATACATGAGAGTGCCAAGTCTCGCTTCTATACATGAGAGTGCCA